>JAOPSE010000002.1:104845266-106045266 GCA_029449295.1 Zea luxurians
GCGGCATCATTGCCTCTACTGAGATGTTATGCAATTCTACCCAGGTTGCAGTGACAAATGAATGAGTTGCACCAGTATCAAATAGCACTTTCGTGGGATGAGATTCGACTGAGAACATACCTACTGCCACATCTGGTGCATCCTGGATTGCTTCGGCCTCCAAGTGGTTCACCTTTCCACGGTTGTACGCTTGGTTACGATTGCCTGCTGTCGGCTGCAGCACACCTTGCCTTGTTGGAGCGTTGGGGTTGGTCTGCTGCTGCGCCGCCTTCTTCGGGCACTGCATCGCCCAGTGGCCTTGTTCTCCACAGTGGAAACATCCTCTGCCTCCTCCTTGTGCTGGGGCTGCTTGGTTGCTCTGGTTTGCTGCTGGGGCAGGAAGGCGAGGTGCCTGGTTGTTCTGCTTCTGATACTGATTACCTCCCTGCTGGCTGTTCTGACGATACTGCTGCTGCTGCTGTGGGTACTATCTCTGAAACTGCTGCTGATGCGGACGCTGATTCTGATTCTGATATCCTTGTGGGTGACCAGGCCTGCCTTGCTGAGATGAACTGCCTGAGAAACGTGGACGGCTGATGCTTCCGGACTGGGGTCCACTCATCTTGCGCTTCCGATCTTCCATATCCTTACGCTTCTTCTCAGTCATAATTGCCCTATCAATCAGGTGCTGGAAGGTGGGGAAGGTGTGATTCATCAGCTGGTAATGCAGGGGATCCACCAAACCTCTCATGAACCTGTACTGCCTTTTAGCATCAGTGTTGACATCCTCAGGTGCATACCGGGATAGCTGCAGAAACTTGTCTCTGTATTCACTAACAGACAGGGGTCCCTGCTTCAGAGCCAGAAACTCCTCCTTCTTCACGATCATCAGTCCCTCCGGCACATGGTACCTGCGGAAACTCTCGCTGAATTCTTCCCAGGTGATGGCTTCGGGGTCAGCATGTGTGGCGAGGTAGGACTCCCACCAGGACTGGGCTGCTCCCCTTAGCTGACGGGGACCATACAGAACCTTCTCCCTGTCATTACATTGGGCGGTGCGCAGTTCCCTTTCCACTGCGCGCAGCCAGTCTTCTGCATCCATGGGGTCGGCAGAATGGGCGAAGGTAGGAGGGTGCCCTCTCATGAACTCACCACGCTTATCCCGTGGCATCTGGGGCATCTGTACTTGCAATTGGGGTTGGGGTTGCTGTTGAGCCTGCTGCATGGCTGCCAGAGTCTGCCCAATGGCCTGCACTGCCTGAGTCTGCATCAAGAACATCTGCTCCACTGTCATCGGGGTGGTGGGGGAGGCTGCCTCTGTTGTTCCTCCTGCTGGTCCTGCTGCTCTTGCTGAGCACGCCTGTTGCATCGGCGCCTGTTGTCAGACATCTATGGGAGACATTCATACATCAGCATTGATCTTACAACCCTCCAGCATAAGAAAAGAGAATACAGAATTCTTCATGACACTGAGTGAACAAAGAGCTTCACTGATCCTCATTACGATTCAACACAGCTTCTCAGATAAGAAGGAAAGTAGAAGTAAATGGCTTCCCAACTAAAAACTGACTTTATTAATATTACTAGCTAGGCCAAACTGCAGGGGAAACCCACAGGTTGGCAACAGTCATCACAAAGATTCAAATCCAGCACAAGTTCATCATAACAAGCATGCAAGCAACTGATAAGCAAACTAAACTAAATGGAAGCAACTGATAAGCAAACTAAACTAACTATCTAAGACTGAGACATCTGACTTAAGAATTATTACAAACTTCGACGCTAACGATCTAAGGATCCAGATCTATCCTGGTCTTACAGGCAGGGGAACCATAAGTGTGGTGACCACGTGGCGGCGAGCGGTATGGGTGCTGAGTCCCAACAGGAGCGGGAGAACCACCCTCCTGGTGATGGCGCTCTGCCAACTCAGCACGCAACTCCGCAATCTCCGTTCGAGCCCTGCTCAGCTCGTCCAGAGAGTGATCCAGCTCAGTGTTAAGCACTGCGACTAGGTTGACTGTGCTGCTCAACCTAGGGTTAGCCTCACCAACAGGTGAGACAACCACACTCTCTGTGCTGCCAGTAGGGCGGCGGGGGTAGTACCGAAGGTTAAGACCGTCGGCCACGCCACCGAACAAAGAACAGTACTGGGAGAGTGCACGTCGTGCTGCATCCTGCATAGCCGCCTCTGCAGTGTCCCTCTCGGAGATGGAATAGTGCTCCGAAACGGCCTCCGCACCCCGGAGGTCATCCTCCGGACGGCGAACTAGGCAGGTAGCCTCCCAGCGGCCCGGGTACCTCCCGCGACTGTGCTGGTAGACTACACAACGATACTCGATCGACCAGGTGTGCCGGTCAAAAGCCTGGCGCAGCAAGGTGTCGAGTGCGTCGTGGAAGTGACAACCGCGAGCGGCGTCACGGGTGATGGGTCGGGCGACCCATCCTTCCGCCTCCTGCGGCTCAGAAGACTCCATGCTGTGGTCTGAGTCGTCGTCGTCGGGGTCTCCTCCAAGACCTCCTCCAGTAGCTCCTCCAACAGCCGGGGCGTCCCGCGGTGGTGCAGGGGGCGCCTCCAGCTGGGCAACAGAGGAACGGGGCCTCACGGACTCCACCTCTTGCTGAGATGGGGAGGAAGAGCCCTGCTGCTCTCTGTGCTGGCGCCGGCGTTCCTTGCTCCTCACGCAGGCGGTGGTGCAGTCTCTCCAGGTGACTCGACTGACCGGACACGGTGCGGTGCAGAGGACGCTCCGCAAGTCGAGACGGCAGGAAAGGAATCACCGACTTACGTGCAGTGTGTCTAAGACGAGCCATCTACAAAAGACACCGTAAGCATAAGAGTAAGAGCAGAACTAATATGACAAGTGAATAAACCATAGACAGAATAAGATAAAAATTTTAACAAGGTATAATATAGTATATATATATATATATGTAGTAAAACATAGGGTTGGTCGAGGTGACCGACTTTTGAAGTAACATCAGAGGTCAAGGTGAGGGGGAAGGTCATAGTCCTTAGTACGACCAGTGCTACTCTAGGTCAGCGGTCCTACAGTCAGCACGGCTTTGATACCACTTATGTCACACCCGGTTTTGGAAGGTAAACCGAATGCGAACCATGTACGTGCCAGGATCAGAACTCATGTACACAGCGATTACATAAATGAACATCAATGCACATTGCTCGAATAATAACTTAAAGGAGTATTAACTTATTACATCACAGAGTCATAGACGTCCACATAGTCAATGTCTTAACAGGTAAATCAAAGTGCTAAGCGAAACGCAAGTAAAAGATAAGGCTTCACAGGCAGCTGACTGGGGGTTGCCGCCAACCCCACACCTAGAATTCGTCGTAGTCTTGGAACTCCTGGAAGTCTCCTTCCACGGCTTCGCCTTCTCCTGAGCAGTGGTTACAATGCGGACAACCTGGTGTTTTGTGGTAAAGCAAGGATGAGTACACATCAACGTACTCAGCAAATGTCCCGTTTGGCTGAAGTGGACTAGCTTTATGTGGGGTTAGGCTCAAGCAGTTGCTTTTAGTTGGTCAGGTATTTATCATTAGTAGAAGCCAGATTTTAGCATTAACCCACCCATGAACCATTTTCCTCATCGAGGAACAACATCATCATATTCGAACCAAAACCATAACATAATCCTTGTATCTCGAACCATCTGTATCTCTAATCAAAGAGGATCCCAAGGCTGCTCTTAACCGTGAGCACGGCTGATATATCAGTTTCACTACCCTCTACAGAGGTCGGCACACTTTACCCATGAGTCATGATTCCCTTTCTGCCCGGGTAGAGCTAATCCCCATTGACCACTACCTAGGTGGTCAGCAGGGTATCACTACGTAGCTGTTACAAAGATTCCCTAGAGATCATAGCCGCCCGTTAGGTTTCCTCCAGTTTGATAAACACAGTACCCCTCCCCGCAGGAGGGTGACTAACAAAAGCAAATCGAAAGAACCTCGGCACCCAGCCTCGGCAGAGCAAGCACTGTGCCTGGACCCCATTGACGGCACGACGGCGAAGCAACTACACCTCTAGTTCCTCTAATTAATTAGCTAAGGGCACCCCATTTTACCCTCATGGTTGCACTGTTATCCCGGGTGGTCTCTCAACGAACAGGTCCTTACGGAGAGGTACTCGGGAAACAGCCCGAGTCCCCTTAAATGCCTCAAGTATATCATCATATCCAGAATGGAACCATAGTATCATCATTGTATCTCATCATGTTCATTGATTAAAGTAAAGCGCTAGCATGAAGCTAACCATAGTAACCCAAAAGGTAAATCAAGGACAAGGTAAATAGAAAGCTAGTAAATCCTTAGGTTGTTCATAGTATGCGGGACAGTGAATTATAAAGTAAATGGGATATAATGGGTCAGAGGACACTTGCCTTCACCAAACTGCTGATCAGGGACTTCCTCTGCAACTTCCTCGGGAAACACAGACTGCTCGTTGTCTACGTAAAGTAATCATTCACACTATGCACTTGGGAAATAACAAACAAAAACAATATACCAAACATATGCAGCAGAGAGATCACAAGTTCATAATAAAAAAGGATTGGTACTCTATTATTCCCTAGGTCTAGGGTGGAGGACTATACAAAGTGAGTCATTATCCACTAATCAGGTTTAAGTCAGTGGGTGGGATTAAATCATTATCTGGTTTTAAGTTCCTAAACTTAGGTGTTTAAGTCCATAAACTTAGTGCTCCAACTTTTATTAAAGTCTACTATCTTTTATTTACCTCAAATAAGGTTCCAATAACCTTAATCCTATCCTGATGATTAACCATTAATTGGGACATGGAAACAGCAGGGAAACATTGCATAAACAGATAGATAATAATATTATGAACATTTTGCAATTTGAAGCACCTAATTTGGAGTTCATATGGCAAAGTTATGAATTTTACAAGTTTAGGGGTTAAAAATATACCCTAAGGACCTATTTTGAATTAAATAAAAGGTCCGAGGACCTAACTGCGAGAAACCAGGGACGGCGGGTTCAATTTCCAGAAAACAGAGGGGTTCTTTAAGAAAACGCGCGGGGCGAAGGGGTATCGGGCTCTCACAGTCGTTGGATCTCAAACGGACGGCCAAGATTAGATCCTGCGGGCGGGCGCGCGGGCGCGCGGCAGCCTGGGCGGCTGACAGGGCGGGGCCGGGCGGGCAGCGCGGGCGCGGCGGCTGACAGGCGGGGCCAGCGGGCAGCGCGGGCGCGGGCGACTGGCAGGCGGGGCCGGGCGGGCAGAGCGAGCGCGGGCGCGGCGACTGACAGGCGGGCCCAGTTGGCAGGGAGGCGGGGCGCGGGGGAAACGGCTCTGGGCCATCGGATCTCAGGCGAACGGCTGAGGTTAGGTTTGGGCTATTTGAAACAGGGTCGTCCGATCTAGGATGGACGGTGGGAGATGGGGCGGCTGGCTTCTGTCTTCTTCTCCGGCTAGCAGAGGCGACGGCGCCCGTCCCGCGGCGGAGAACTCGCCGGAGACGAGGGGCGCGGGGGCCCTGCGGGTCCCCGGGGCGACCTGAGTGGCCGGGAAGGCTGGGGAGGGCGCGGGGAACCTTTTGGTGGGGTCTGGGTCGGGGCAGGGGCACCGGAGGGGGGCGGTCTACGGCAAAGCGGCTCGGCGGCGGCGTTGAACAACTCCGGCGAGGAATTAAGCGCAGCAGAGAGCAAAACAAAGGTCAATAGGGCCGGGAGAGGTTCTTTACCTCAAGGCGGGCTCCGGGGACTCCTCGGTGGCGGCGATGACGCGACGGCGCCCCGGGGCAACGGTGGCGGCTGCACGGAGGACGGCGGGTGAGCGCGGGCAGAGAGAAATAGGGAGGGGAAGGGGAAATTGGAGCGCGTTCCGGGTTGCGGACGTCGGGGCGAAGCTCACCGTGGCAATGGACACGGCGGAGCTCCAACGGCGGCCGGAAAACGAGCTCGGAACGGCGGGGTTTACGGCAGCGGCGCTCTGGCGTGCGCGCAGCGAGGGAGAGGTGGAAGAGAGAGGCCTGTTGGTGCGCAAATGAGGGAGGGGGAGAGGGCAAGTGGGGTTCGGGGCTCAAGTGGCCAAGGGCGAGGTGGGGCGAGCCCCACGCGCGACGTGGGCGCGGAGAAGGCGGGCGCGCGCAGCTCGGGCGGCGGTTACGCGAGGACGAGAGAGCTGACAGCTCGGGCCCGCGGCGCAGAGAGAGAGGAGAGAGCGAGTGCGGGCGCGAGGAAGCGGGGCTGACGGGCCGGGCCCGCGGACAGAGAGAGATAGAGGCGGGCGCGGGCGCGGGGAACGGTTGCCTGACGGGCGGGGCCCGCGGCGCAGAGAGAGAGGAAGGCGGGCGCGGAGACGGCGGCCGCGTCGACAGGCCGGGCCCACGGCGCAGAGAGAGAAGAGGGGAGGAGGGCGCGCTCGCGGGATGGGCCTGATGGGCCGAAAGGCCGAGGGGGGCGGGGGTGTGGGCCTTTTCCCTTTTCTTTTTATTCTGGAATTTGCTTTCTCTTTTCTTTTTATTTTCTCCATTTGATTCAAATTCAAATAAGCCACAAATTCAAATTAGACCTTTTGAGAATTATGCACCAAACAAAAGTGAAATCCAGGGTTCAACATGATGCAACAATTCACACTCCCTTGGAGTTTGAGCTAATAGACTGTAATTATAAATAAAATAATCACTTTTCTCCTATAGAAATGAGAAAGAGAAGATTGGGGAAGGATGAGAAAAGGGAAGTAACACCTGAATTTGTGAATATGAGCAAAGAAATTTTATACCCCCAAATTCAGGGTGTTACACGTGCTCTGTGACGACGGCGGCTCTCAGCCCCCTTACGGAAGCAAGAGGACGTCAGCAAGGACTCAACCGCTCCGACAGCTGTCCCTCCGCCAAGCTCCATCGCTCCTTCGACGGCCACGACATCACACCAGCTGGGTGCCAAGATCTCTCCGGCTGCCACAACGGCATGTACCTAGGGCGCTAGCTCACCTCCGCTAGACACGTAGCACCCTGCTACACCCCCCATTGTACACCTGGATCCTCTCCTTACGCCTATAAAAGGGAGGACCAGGGCCCTCTTAGAGAAGGTTGGTCGCGCGGGGACGAGGACGAGAACAGGCGCTCGCTTGGAGCCGCTCGCTCCCTCTCCCGCGTGGACGCTTGTAACCCCCTACTACAAGCGCACCCGACCTGGGCGCGGGACGAACACGAGGGCCGCGGGATTCCCACCTCTCTCACGCCGGTCTCCGGCCGCCTCGCTCTCCCCCCTTCGCGCTCGCCCTCGCGCTCGACCCATCTAGGCTGGGGCACGCGGCGACATTCACTCGTCGGCCTAGGGACCCCCCGGTCTCGGAACGCCGACAGTTAGCGCGCCAGGTAGGGGACTGCTGCGTGTTGACGAACAGCTTCCCGTCAAGCTCCAGATGGGCAGTCTCCAGCAACCTCTCCAACCCAGGACGGTGCTCCGTTTCGGGAGTCTTGAGTTCATATCCCTCGACGGCAGCTACGACATGATACTCCTTCCACCGCCGTGCGGCAACAACTGTGGCGGCCGACAACCCGCCTGCCGGCGGCGGAATCGGTGACGTCTTCCCCGCATGGTGGAAGAGCAACCTTCGAGCTCACCCTGTCCTCTCCCCCGCCGACGGAGGAGGAGGCGGGGCAACCAAGGCCAAGCAGGAGGCAGCGCCTCGTCGGCTGTCGAGCGAGTCGACGGTCCCGGCACCCCAACGGGGGGTGCACCGGGCGTCGACCTCGCGTTTGAGACGAAGGCGAGCGCCGTCTCCCCGCGACACGCCAATCCCGAGCAAGTGGACGACGCCAGCACGCTCGCGAAAAGCTTGCTGGACGTCACCCTTGTACCTGAGACGACGGCGCAGTCAGTCCCCGACGCGACCTTATCGCTGCCCGTCGACCAAAAGGTACCGATCGATTCCCATCCCGCGTCTTTCAGTTTCAGCCTCAACCCGTCTAGCGACTTCGCTTTGGCGGGCACTCTCGTAGAGGCAAATCCAGACCCTCTGGGGTTTCGTGTGCGGTCACCTTGGGACCGGCTGACGGACGTCTCGACCTACAGGCCCTCTGGGTCCGAGGAAGACGACGAACCCAGCATCTGTTGGGATTTCTCTGGACTTGGCAACCCTAGTGCCATGCGGGACTTCATGACCGCATGCGACTACTGCCTTTCCGACTGTTCCGACGGTAGCCGTAGCCTCGGCGACGAGGACCGCGGCCCAAGTCGCGAATGCTTCCACGTCGATCTAGGGGGTCCCCCCGAAGGCAACCATCTCGGCATGCCGGAGGACGGTGACCTCCCTAGGCCGGTGCCTCGCGTTGACATCCCACGGGAGCTAGTTGTGGTCCCCGTTCAGGCGGGGGGTCATGACCCACAGCTCGAGCAAATCCGCGGGGTGCAGGCCAGGCTCGACGAGGGAGCAGGAGCGTTGGAGCCGATCCGTCGGGACGTCGGGCAGGCATGGGCGGGCCAACCTCCGGCCGGAGAAATACGTCATCTACCCCAGGGCTTCTAGCACTGCATCGCCGACGACGTCAGGCTCAGGCCACCACCCGCATCCAGTGGGGTCGGCCAGAACCTGGCGGCAGCAGCAATGCTTCTTCGCGCGATGCCAGAGCCATCAACCACCGAGGGGCGGCGAATCCAGGGAGAGCTCAAGGATCTCCTGGAAGGCGCCGCGGTCCGACGGGCCGAGAGCTCTGCCTCCCGAAGGCAGGGGTTCCCCTCGGAACCTCATGCTGCGACTTCCTGATTCATGCGGGAAGCCTCGGTCTACACCGGGCGCACGCGCAACACCGCGCCTGCGGCCCCGGGTCGCCTCGGCAACGAGCACCACCACCGCGACCGACGGGCCCACCTCGACGAGAGGGTGCGCCGAGGCTACCACCCCAGGCGTGGGGGACGCTACGACAGCGGGGAGGATCGGAGTCCCTCGCCCGAACCATCCGGTCCGCAAGCCTTCAGCCGAGCCATCCGACGGGCGCCATTCCCGACCCGGTTCCGACCCTCGGCTACTATCACAAAGTACTCGGGGGAGACGAGACCGGAACTGTGGCTTGCGGACTACCGTCTGGCCTGCCAACTGGGTGGAACGGACGATGACAACCTCATCATCCGCAACCTCCCCCTGTTCCTCTCTGACTCCGCTCGCGCCTGGTTGGAGCACCTGCCTCCGGGGCAGATCTCCAACTGGGACGACCTAGTCCAAGCTTTCGCCGGCAATTTCCAGGGCACGTATGTGCGCCCCGGGAATTCCTGGGACCTCCGAAGCTGCCGACAGCAGCCGGGAGAGTCTCTCCGAGACTACATCCGGCGATTCTCGAAGCAGCGCAGATACACCACCGTCCAGCCTCTTGCCACGGAGGGTACACGCTACTCTCGCCACCGTCCAGCCTCTTGCCACGGAGGGTACACGCTACTCTCGCCACCGCTCCACTCCCATTTCGTGTTATCTTATTCCGGCCTTAGTCTGCCCGAGGCAAGGCTTACCCATGACGAGGCATGTGACCAGTTAAAGGGTCCTCGGTCAGCACGCCTACATACGCGTTAATCCTTAACCAACCTGGGTAGAACATCACCTGTTCCTACCCCCAAGTCTCAATTTGAGTATTTCCATCCTTAGGATTGTGTCTGTTCCTTAGGAGGAAAGAGTATCTCAGGGAACTTTGCAGTAAGATCCCACTATTGCTCCAAATGAAAATATTCTTGTGGGTAGAAGTCATCCTCTCCATGGTTAAATTGAGGACAACCTCTATCCACAAGATCTAAGCAAGGCTAAGCATTTTTGTAAATCATACTTTTGATACTTCACAGAAGTATCTAAACAGGTATGGATATCAAGGAAAGCAGTGCATCAAAGGGTTTCAGGTAACTCCTATAAACCTAATGCACATTTCACTAGACTTAAAGTGTGTGAAAAGTATTTAAAAACATCAAGGGAGGTGGCAAATGCACCGGGGCTTGCCTTTGTTATCAGAGGTGTCTGGCTCGGATCCACAGATATCAAAATAAAAGCAGTTATCCGCCTGAGGATCAGAGGTGGGTGGTATCCCTTCTTCAAAAACTTCTTCTTCTTCTTCTTGCTCTAATATAATCATATACATGCATAAGAATGGATGTCATGGAATGCTCATGAGGATGCAAAGGTAGCATAAACTTATTAGTTATGTCTTGAATACAACTTTCCTTCACGGAGTTCTGGGAACTTAGGGTTTCCGGAGTCAGTAAAGGAGTTCATGGAGCAGGGGGGGTGGTTTTGGGTTTAGTGATCAAACAAGGTCCAAATCAAACCAAACTCTACCCATGGCTTCTAAATAATGTGATAAGCTCACATAAAAAGTTTGGGAAATTTTGGACTTATTATTTATTCTCTAAAAATCCAGAATCAATAGTTTAGGCTATTTTAAATATCCTAAAATTCCCTGTTCAAACTAAAAATCATAAAACTATTTTTATTAAATACTATGGAAAATAACAAGCCTAGGAAAATTGGTCTCATAATTTTAGGATTTTTCTACAGTTTTCTACAAATTTCCAAAGCTTCACTGAAAAAGAAAAAGAAAAAACATTAAACAGCTCTGGGCCGAATCTAGCCCAACAAGCCTAGGCCCAGGGAGAACAGCGCTCGCGCCCGCGCGCGCGCGTCCGCGCCCAGGCAGTTTTGCAGAAAAGGCCTCGCGTTTCTGGCTAAACAGAAATCGGTCCTTTCACTATTGTTTCGAGTCACTGACGATTTGCAGAAACGCCCTCCAGGTTCTATTTCTTCCCCGCGATACCCCCTGGTCACAGAACGCTCCCGTTCATCCCTGCCGATGATTCGTACTGGCCATGATCGGCGATGATCGCCTTGTCTAGCTACAGGGGAGGCATAACCGACCCAAGGTTACCCTAGAACATGCTCTAATCGGACTAATTTGGGCCAGGATGTGCCTGACCACGGTGACCGCGGATACAGAACTCGGATCGAGGTGTTCCGGTTGATTAGGTGAAGTCAAGCTTCAAGGGCTGGGCAGGTAACGATCACAAGTATATGTGGGTGCTGAAACACGAACAACGAGGGCGAGGACGGACCTGGAATCCTCTGACCGCGAGCAGGTGTTCTTGCGGGGTGTTCAACTCGATTTGGGGGAAGTCCCAAATTCGCGTTCTCAGGTGAACGATTGAGGACGATATTCGGTGGCTGGGTGGGTAATTAAGCTACGCAGCTAGGGGAGGGCTCAATTTATAAGCGGCTTAGACGGTGGCCGTGAATTTTGCGAAGGACACGCGGCGGCCGGAGGGAAGGAAGAACACTGGCGCAAGTAAATTCGTGGCAACCGGTGTGGCATCCTCCCCGGCGACGATGGGACAGCATTAAGGTGTCACGGTGGTGCGGTGGAAAGGCTACGCCACGCGGCACATGGCCGGGAGGCGGCGGTCACCGGCGAGGTAATCCGCGCAAGCCGCAAAGCAGTAGAGGAAGACGACGGTGAGTCACCGGAGTGACGTCCAGCGCATGGGCGGTGAAGATCTTTTGATGCCGCGAAGTTATCCACACTCCCGAGCGCGAATCGTGACGCCGGCGACGTGAATCGCGGCGGAAAGCCACCGGCGGTGGTTTGCTGGCGATCTTATCAGTTCAGGGTACTGTACCATCAGAACACCGGTTCAGAGTGACTGACAGTCCATCTTAGAGTCCAATTTTCTCAAATTTTTGTGTGAAAGCTATGCCAACTCTCTGTAGTAAAGTTTTAGAGCTACAAACCAGCTACAATCCAACTATAGGACTTGAACACATTTGAGCACAGGATCCAAATCAAAATCAAGCTCAAAGTTCACCTCATAGCACTGCAACTCTGAAATTCAGCTCCAAACAGTCTGACAGCCCGTTGTGGACTGGGTTTTTCTCCAAATTTCTCATAACAACTATGCTTGCACCCTTTAGCAAAGTTGTTCTCCTATTATTGGTCTTCAACTTTGATGTGGTGACCTAGGGCAAAAACCCTATACTTTGCAAGTTACAAGGCCCCAAAGTTGAGCCCATGCACTGATTTTTCAGACTTAGAGATAAACTCATGTGAGGTCCATTTTGCATTTAGGTCCAAAATTTAGGGTTTGGCTTGCAAAATCACATGTTTGTGAATCAAAGGACTTAAAATACTTATTTGGCTTGGTTTTTTTGCTTTTTAGCCCAAAAGTGGACTAATTTTGCACTTAGGTCCCTAGGGTTTAGTTTTAGGGTTTCCCAGGGTTCCAATTAGGGTTTCTAGTATTCCAGGGGTGTAAATGTGATTCAACTTAGTGTTTGGGGATATTTTATGACTTTTCTCACAAGCCCTAAAGTTTTTCTCAACTTAGGTTAAGTTTTACCCCTTTAACCACTGTTTAGGGTTAAGTCCTTAAACCAGGGTCCTATTTGTAAAACAGTAAAACAATACAACTTGTTTGAAATTTTTGCCTAGTGAATGCACTCTAGGTGTGTCAAACATATGCAATGCCCATGCTCATGATGCCATGCTCAAGTTTTAGTTATAGTAACACCAGGGGTGTTACATCCTTCCCCCCATAAAAGAATCTCGTCCCGAGATTTAAAGTCCTAGGGTGAGTAATGGAAAAGGAAATGTGTCATGTTTTTATTTCCTTATTTCTGGTACAAGGCAGGGGTGGTGTGGGGGTTCATTCCTTTATTACACAGCTATACAAACTTTACAATTTACAAGAGGCTAGAAAGCCTGGGAAATTCTTATCTAAGAAGTCTTGGGTTTCCCATGTAGCCTCATCTTCCGAATGCTGGTTCCACTGTATTTTATAAAACTTGAGAGTCTTTCTCCGGGTAACCCTGTCCTTTTGATCCAGAACTCGAATGGGATGTTCCGAGTATGTCAAATCTGGTTCCAGGACAACATCAGTCACTTCAACGGTTCGATCGGGAACCCGAAGACATTTCTTCAATTGTGACACATGGAACACATTATGCACAGCAGACAATGTTTCGGGGAGTTGAAGTCGGTATGCCACTGGTCCATATTGCTCAAGTACCAGGAATGGACCAATGTATCTGGGTGCAAGTTTGCCTTTAACCCCAAAACGCGATACACCCTTCATTGGTGAAACTTTCAAGTAGACATAGTCGTCTACCCGAAAACATAAGGGTTGTCGTCGTCGGTCTGCATAACTCTTTTGTCGAGTCTGAGCTTTCTTCATATTATGAATAATTTTCTGAACCTTTTCTTCGACCTCTTTCACCATATCAGGCCTGAAGAAGTATCTTTCTCCAGGTTCAGACCAATTTAACGGAGTTCGACACCGTCGCCCGTATAAAGCTTCAAAAGGTGCCATCTTGATACTCTCCTGATAACTGTTATTGTATGAAAACTCCGCTAAGGGCAAACACTCATCCCATTTTTGCGAGAAATCCAGGACACATGCCCGCAGCATATCTTCAAGTATTTGGTTCACTCTCTCAGTTTGTCCACTGGTTTGAGGATGATAGGCCGAACTGTGGATCAATTTGGTACCCAAGGATTTATGAAGTTCTTCCCAGAACTTGGATACGAATTGAGGTCCACGATCCGACACTATGGTTTTTGGAACACCATGCAAACTGACAATACGGCTGATATACAATGCTGCATAAGTGGCTACAGTATATTTGGCCCTGACGGGTAAGAAATGGGCAATTTTTGTGAGTCGATCAACGATAACCCAAATAGAATCGTACCCCTTGGCCGTCCTGGGCAGTCCCACAATAAAGTCCATGCTGATGTCTTCCCATTTCCATGTTGGTATTGGTAATGACTGCAATGGACCAGCAGTTTTCATGTGTATGGCTTTGACACGTCTACAAATGTCACACTTAGCCACATAGCGTGCAATTTCAATCTTCATCTTCGTCCACCAGTAGTGTTGTTTCAGATCATGATACATCTTAGTGCTTCCCGGATGAATGGAATAGCGACTAAGATGCGCTTCATCTAAGATTTGCTGGCGGAGTTCTTCATTCTTCGGCACTACTATGCGGTTATTAAACCATAACACACCTTGATCATCTTCTTTGAAACATTGGGCTGTTCCAGCCCTGATCTTCTCTCGTATGTGCTTCATGCCCAGATTATCCTTTTGAGCATCAATTATCCTTTGCAAAATGGTTGACTCAAGCTTTAGTTGATTCAGAGTCCCTTGCTGGATTATCCCCAGGTTTAACCTTTCCATTTCTTGACACAAAGTGTTTTCGGAGGTCTTTACCATAAGACAGTGGCAGGAAGTCTTGCGACTCAATGCATCTGCCACCACATTGGCCTTGCCTGGGTGATAATGGATTTCCAGTTCATAATCTTTAATGAGCTCAAGCCATCGTCTTTGTCTCATGTTTAACTCTGACTGGGTAAATATATACTTCAAACTCTTATGATCTGTATATATGTGGCAGATGTTTCCCAGCAGATAGTGACGCCATATTTTCAGGGCATGAACCACAGCAGCTAGCTCGAGATCATGTGTTGGATAGTGCTCCTCATGTCGGCGTAACTGCCTTGAGGCATACGCAATTACTCGGCCTTCTTGCATTAGCACACAGTCGAGTCCACTGCCTGACGCATCACAGTATACATCAAAAGGTTTGGTGATGTCCGGTTGAGCCAATACCGGAGCAGTGGTCAATAGTGTCTTCAGTTGCTCAAAAGCTTCATTACATTTAGAAGTCCAATTGAACTTAGTATCATTCTTCAATAAACTTGTGATTGGCTTCACAAGCTTAGAAAAATCAGGTATGAATCTGCGATAATATCCTGCGAGTCCAAGAAAACTCCGGACTTGGTGAACAGTCGTTGGAGGTTTCCATTCTAGAATATCCTTGACCTTGCTAGGATCTACCGCAATTCCTTTGGCTGATAACACGTGCCCCAGAAATTGAATTTCCTCCAGCCAGAACGCGCACTTGCTGAACTTGGCATACAGCTGATGTTCCCTCAGGCGCGTCAATACAATCCATAAGTGCTGAGCATGCTCCTCTTCATTTTTAGAATATATCAAAATATCATCGATGAAGACCACCACGAACTTGTCTAACTCGGGCATGAACACCGAGTTCATCAAATAGGTGAAATGGGCAGGAGCATTTGTGAGCCCGAAAGACATTACTAAATATTCGAACAATCCATACCGCGTAGTGAATGCGGTCTTTGGTATATCCTCGGGCCGAATACGGATTTGATGATAGCCCGACCTGAGATCAATTTTGGAAAACACCCTCGCCCCAGTCAGTTGATCAAATAAGATGTCGATCCTTGGAAGCGGGTACTTATTCTTAATGGTGACCTCATTTAGGGGCCGATAGTCCACGCACATGCGCAAGGTTTGATCCTTCTTCTTCACAAAGATGGCGGGACAACCCCACGGGGACGAGCTTGGCCGGATAAATCCTTTATTCAGCAGATCTTGTAATTGAATCTTCAATTCTGCTAATTCATTAGGGGGCATACGGTACGATCTTCGGGAGATGGGAGCCGTACCGGGCTTTAGCTCAATTACAAATTCTACATCTCTTTCAGGGGGCAGTCCAGGCAAATCTTCCGGAAATACATCTGGAAACTCACATACTACCGAAATGTTCTTGATCTCCGGTACAATGGCTTCAAAGACTCTACCAGAAGCTTTGGCTGGATTGGTTTTGGGGAGAGACAGGAGAATTTCTTCTTGATTATAACTCAACCTGACGGTTCTGAGTTCAGTGTTGAGAATTGCCTTGTGTTGAGTTAACCAATTCATCCCCAAAATTACATCTATATCCTGGCCTTTTAGAACAATCATGTTAGCAGGAAAGTTCCGTCCGGCCATAGTTACTGGCACTCCATAGGCCACTTCTTTGGTAAAAATGTGTCCCCCAGGTGAATGAATTTTAAAACCCTCTTTTGATTCATGACATGTAATGTGATGTTGCTCCACAAATGTCTTGCTAATAAAGGTATGCGAAGCACCAGAATCAAAAAGAATTATTGCAGGGTGACTGGCCATAGGGAACGTACCCATCATCACCGGCTCTCCTTCCGGTGTCGTAGCCACTTGCGTATAATATACTCGCCCCGTTTTCTTGGTATTCTTGCCCGAAGTACTTCCCTTGCCTGGAGCTGAATTTCCCGATCCTTGCTGATTATTGGCCTGATTTTGCCGAGGATAGGGGCAATCTTTAATAAAGTGCCCAGATTTGCCACAGTTAAAACATCCAGTTGAAGAACTTGGCAGTGCAGGGAATCGAGTGCCTGGGGCACCCGGCTGACTTTGGACAGTGGGAGCTTTGTTGGGACGAATAATTATGGGCTGTTTGAAAGGGAAAGATGGTGCACTTGAACGGTTCTGGTTAGAGGATCGGAGAATAAACCGTTGCCTCTTTACCGGGCCCTGATTAGGCCGATCACCACTGAATCCCTTACTTTTCCCAGAATTTGCATATTTGGCCTCCACAGATAAGGCTGTGCTGACAGCCTTTCCATAAGTAAGATCAATACATGCAGCCATTTTCCGCTGCATCCGGTCGTTCAGACCTCTCATAAAACAATTCTTCTTTTTCAAATCTGTATTCACCTGATCAATTGCGTACTGGGACAGGTGATTGAACTTGTTGAGGTACTGGTTCACAGTATCTCCCCCTTGTTTCAACTTCATGAACTCTTCTTGCTTCATGTGCAGCACTCCCTCAGGAATATAATGCTCGCGGAATGCTGCTTTGAACTCGTTCCACGTAATTTGATGATTATCCGGTTGGATGGCCACAAAATTCCCCCACCAAGTACTGGCAGGGCCTCGAAGTTGCTGTGCTGCAAATAATGGCTTCTGGGTTTCTGAGCAGCGAAGAAGGCCAAATTTCTGTTCTATGACCCGTATCCATTCGTCGGCTTCGAGCGGGTCTTCTGCTTTAATGAAGAGAGGCGGACGAGTCTCAGAGAAATCCAGATAAGTGGTCTCGCGGGGACCCTGTTGAAATCCTCTTCCTGCTTGTTGCTGAAGCTATTGCTGACCCGCCATCTCCCTTAGGAAGCGGGTATTGTCGGCTGTAGCATTTACCAAGGCAGCGATTGCCTCGGCAAGCGTGGGTGGAACGGGAGGTGGATTCGGGGTAGCATCCCGACCCCCGGATGTTCCAGCTGCATCCTGTCCACGAGTCCGGGTCGGCATCTGAGGCAAAAACATTTGAATAAACATAGTGTGCCAAAGAAAACCTTCCGTTTTACATTACTGTAAAGAGTAATGGTACAGACTCGACATTACACAACAGGATACATTACCCATTTTACAAAAGTTTAACCTATTATACAACCGTACACCCTACAATACACTACTCTAATATAACAGTACACCCTACAATACACTACTCTACTCTTATTACACCACTAGTCCTGTTTTCCATTGCTTTTGGCGGCTTCATCATCGGGTGTGGGAGTCCAGACGTCAACCAACCTCAAAGAAGGAGGGGATTCATACAGGTCTAATTCCCCACCCAACGCGCGTCCCGCGACGTGAGAAGGTCCAGCTTCTGCCTCAGCAGAGGGTGTAGGCTCACTAGGGTGTAGTTGCGAATAGAGCACATGGACTTCTTCATGCAATGAATTGCAGTAAACCTGCAAGTCATCGACAGCGGAGCTGAGTTCTTTCACTCGGGCCTGAGCCCTTGCCTCCTTGGCCCATGCCAATGAACGAGATTGAACAGCCCAATCGAGTGCCAAATCCCGATCGGCCAGCTGGTCTTGTAGATGGCGAACGTCTCTTCGTAACTCATTTATACGGTCACCATCTCCAATCCATATAGATGTCCTGCGGCGGAGTTCCAATTGGAGCCTACTTACTTCTGCTTCCAGATCCCCTATAGGATCATTGCTCCCGCTACTACTATCTACATCTCGCGGAGCAAGTTGATGTCGAGGCACTCCAATCGGTCCAGTCGACTTACGCGCGGTCTTCCTTGTGCGCGGCGGCATTTTCTGAGGGGGAAATTTATTAATATAATTCTTAGCATGATGCATGAGTAAGTACAGAATCAACCTTGGTTGATTAACCTTCTATACATTGCACTCTTCCTATCTGGTCTTTAAGATAAACTCTTCAGAGTACTTAGGTAAGAAGAGAAAAGAATCTTTAGATAAGACTTTTGAAAATCTTTTTGAAGATGTCCCGGAATATCTGCGAAGAAGGGCTACGCTCCGATACCAGCTGTGACGGAACCTCCCAAGTAATCAGGCCCACCTACAGTTGTCCTCGTCTAACAGACATCAGACACCCTGTAGATGTTCCTAAGTTACTTGACAAGCTCGGTATCTTTCCTTACCTCACCAGGAACGTTTCACCCGTCTTGCAGACATTACAGATCATCGGAGATAAAGATGTGCGGAAGCGATTTACATAATCTTACATTTATTTCCAAAGTAAGCTCAAGTTAAGTTATTACAGACCAGTTCTAAAAGTGAGTGCATAAAAGTAATAATTATACAAACCAGGGAGACACAAACCTCTCCCGAAAGACTATAAACAAAAGATTCTAGATGGAGGACCGAGTCCTCCCGCCTTTCAGTCCTGTTTCTCTTCGTTGGGAACCACCTTAGCACAGAAGCAGCAGAAGTCTGCTACTTCCCCACCTAAAAACAACAAAGGGATAAACCCTGAGTATGGAATTACTCAGCAAGTCTTACCCGACTAAGGAAAAGACTCTCAAGGGTATGCTGGATAACTAGGAGTCAAGGGGAGGCTTTAGCAAAAATCAACTTATATTTTCGCAGAAGTTGCTTACTAAAGTGAGTCCTTACTTTCAATCTTTTAACACCATATTAAGTATTAATAGACTCCATTTGCATCTAGTCTAATTTCGCATTACATCAAGGCAACAACATTTTTATCCATCATTTTCACATCTTGACTCTAGCTTGCAGGGAAGTGACCAAGTCTTCATAACCGCGAAGGTACGGCGATCCGAATCGATTATACTCAGCTGAGGATCTCCAATCACATGACATATGTAGCACTTAACCCTTGCATATGTCAACCCGTCACCGGGGTTCTTAAGACCGGATCAGGTTCACGCAAACCGAGAGCACAGATACACCACCGTCCAGCCTCTTGCCACGGAGGGTACACGCTACTCTCGCCACCGCTCCACTCCCATTTCGTGTTATCTTATTCCGGCCTTAGTCTGCCCGAGGCAAGGCTTACCCATGACGAGGCATGTGACCAGTTAAAGGGTCCTCGGTCAGCACGCCTACATACGCGTTAATCCTTAACCAACCTGGGTAGAACATCACCTGTTCCTACCCCCAAGTCTCAATTTGAGTATTTCCATCCTTAGGATTGTGTCTGTTCCTTAGGAGGAAAGAGTATCTCAGGGAACTTTGCAGTAAGATCCCACTATTGCTCCAAATGAAAATATTCTTGTGGGTAGAAGTCATCCTCTCCATGGTTAAATTGAGGACAACCTCTATCCACAAGATCTAAGCAAGGCTAAGCATTTTTGTAAATCATACTTTTGATACTTCACAGAAGTATCTAAACAGGTATGGATATCAAGGAAAGCAGTGCATCAAAGGGTTTCAGGTAACTCCTATAAACCTAATGCACATTTCACTAGACTTAAAGTGTGTGAAAAGTATTTAAAAACATCAAGGCAGGTGGCAAATGCACCGGGGCTTGCCTTTGTTATCAGAGGTGTCTGGCTCGGATCCACAGATATCAAAATAAAAGCAGTTATCCGCCTGAGGATCAGAGGTGGGTGGTATCCCTTCTTCAAAAACTTCTTCTTCTTCTTCTTGCTCTAATATAATCATATACATGCATAAGAATGGATGTCATGGAATGCTCATGAGGATGCAAAGGTAGCATAAACTTATTAGTTATGTCTTGAATACAACTTTCCTTCACGGAGTTCCGGGAACTTAGGGTTTCCGGAGTCAGTAAAGGAGTTCATGGAGCAGGGGGGGTGGTTTTGGGTTTAGTGATCAAACAAGATCCAAATCAAACCAAACTCTACCCATGGCTTCTAAATAATGTGATAAGCTCACATAAAAAGTTTGGGAAATTTTGGAATTATTATTTATTCTCTAAAAATCCAGAATCAATAGTTTAGGCTATTTTAAATATCCTAAAATTCCCTGTTCAAACTAAAAATCATAAAACTATTTTTATTAAATACTATGGAAAATAACAAGCCTAGGAAAATTGGTCTCATAATTTTAGGATTTTTCTACAGTTTTCTACAAATTTCCAAAGCTTCACTGAAAAAGAAAAAGAAAAAACATTAAACAGCTCTGGGCCGAATCTAGCCCAACAAGCCCAGGCCCAGGGAGAACAGCGCTCGCGCCCGCGCGCGCGTCCGCGCCCAGGCAGTTTTGCAGAAAAGGCCTCGCGTTTCTGGCTAAACAGAAATCGGTCCTTTCACTATTGTTTCGAGTCACTGACGATTTGCAGAAACGCCCTCCAGGTTCTATTTCTTCCCCGCGATAGCCCCTGGTCACAGAACGCTCCCGTTCATCCCTGCCGATGATTCGTACTGGCCATGATCGGCGATGATCGCCTTGTCTAGCTACAGGGGAGGCATAACCGACCCAAGGTTACCCTAGAACATGCTCTAATCGGACTAATTTGGGCCAGGATGTGCCTGACCACGGTGACCGCGGATACAGAACTCGGATCGAGGTGTTCCGGTTGATTAGGTGAAGTCAAGCTTCAAGGGCTGGGCAGGTAACGATCACAAGTATATGTGGGTGCTGAAACACGAACAACGAGGGCGAGGACGGACCTGGAATCCTCTGACCGCGAGCAGGTGTTCTTGCGGGGTGTTCAACTCGATTTGGGGGAAGTCCCAAATTCGCGTTCTCAGGTGAACGATTGAGGACGATATTCGGTGGCTGGGTGGGTAATTAAGCTACGCAGCTAGGGGAGGGCTCAATTTATAAGCGGCTTAGACGGTGGCCGTGAATTTTGCGAAGGACGCGCGGCGGCCGGAGGGAAGGAAGAACACTGGCGCAAGTAAATTCGTGGCAACCGGTGTGGCATCCTCCCCGGCGACGATGGGACAGCATTAAGGTGTCACGGTGGTGCGGTGGAAAGGCTACGCCACGCGGCACATGGCCGGGAGGCGGCGGTCACCGGCGAGGTAATCCGCGCAAGCCGCAAAGCAGTAGAAGAAGACGACGGTGAGTCACCGGAGTGACGTCCAGCGCATGGGCGGTGAAGATCTTTTGATGCCGCGAAGTTATCCACACTCCCGAGCGCGAATCGTGACGCCGGTGACGTGAATCGCGGCGGAAAGCCACCGGCGGTGGTTTGCTGGCGATCTTATCAGTTCAGGGTACTGTACCATCAGAACACCGGTTCAGAGTGACTGACAGTCCATCTTAGAGTCCAATTTTCTCAAATTTTTGTGTGAAAGCTATGCCAACTCTCTGTAGTAAAGTTTTAGAGCTACAAACCAGCTACAATCCAACTATAGGACTTGAACACATTTGAGCACAGGATCCAAATCAAAATCAAGCTCAAAGTTCACCTCATAGCACTGCAACTCTGAAATTCAGCTCCAAACAGTCTGACAGCCCGTTTTGGACTGGGTTTTTCTCCAAATTTCTCATAACAACTATGCTTGCACCCTTTAGCAAAGTTGTTCTCCTATTATTGGTCTTCAACTTTGATGTGGTGACCTAGGGCAAAAACCCTATACTTTGCAAGTTACAAGGCCCCAAAGTTGAGCCCATGCACTGATTTTTCAGACTTAGAGATAAACTCATGTGAGGTCCATTTTGCATTTAGGTCCAAAATTTAGGGTTTGGCTTGCAAAATCACATGTTTGTGAATCAAAGGACTTAAAATACTTATTTGGCTTGGTTTTTTTGCTTTTTAGCCCAAAAGTGGACTAATTTTGCACTTAGGTCCCTAGGGTTTAGTTTTAGGGTTTCCCAGGGTTCCAATTAGGGTTTCTAGTATTCCAGGGGTGTAAATGTGATTCAACTTAGTGTTTGGGGATATTTTATGACTTTTCTCACAAGCCCTAAAGTTTTTCTCAACTTAGGTTAAGTTTTACCCCTTTAACCACTGTTTAGGGTTAAGTCCTTAAACCAGGGTCCTATTTGTAAAACAGTAAAACAATACAACTTGTTTGAAATTTTTGCCTAGTGAATGCACTCTAGGTGTGTCAAACATATGCAATGCCCATGCTCATGATGCCATGCTCAAGTTTTAGTTATAGTAACACCAGGGGTGTTACAATGGACATCGCCACCAAGTTCGCCTCCGGCCAGGAGGCGGTCGAGGCTATCTTCCGAAAGGACAAGCAGCCCCAGGGCCGCCCATCGGAAGGTACTCTCGAGGCATCAACTCAGCGCGGCGCCAAGAAGAAGGGCAAGAAGTCGCAAGCGAAACGCGATGCCGCCGACGCGGACCTTGTCGCCGCCGCCGAGTACAAGAACCCTCGGAAGCCCCCCGGAGGTGCCAACCTCTTCGACAAGATGCTCAAGGAGCCGTGCCCCTATCATCAGGGACCCGTCAAGCACACCCTTGAGGAGTGCGTCATGCTTCGGCGCCACTTCCATAGGGCCGAGCCACCCGCGGAGGGTGGCAAGGCTCGCAACGACGACAAGAAGGAAGATCACCAGGCAGGAGAGTTCCCCGAGGTCCGCGACTGCTTCATGATCTATGGTGGGCAAGCGGCGAACGCCTCGGCTCGGCACCGCAAGCAAGAGCGCCAGGAGGTCTGCTCGGTCAAGGTGGCGGCGCCAGTCTATCTAGACTGGTCCGACAAGCCCATCACCTTCGACCAAGACGATCACCCCGACCATGTGCCGAGCCCGGAGAAATACCCGCTCGTCGTCGACCCCGTCATCGGCGATGTCAGGCTCACCAAGGTCCTCATGGACGGAGGCAGCAGCCTCAACATCATTTACGCCGAGACCCTCGGGCTCCTGCATGTAGATCTGTCCTCTGTCCGGGCAGGCGCTACGCCCTTCCATGGGATCATCCCCGGGAAGCGTGTCCAACCCCTCGGACAGCTCAACCTTCCCGTCTGCTTCGGAACACCCTCCAACTTCCGAAGGGAGACCCTGACGTTCGAGGTGGTCGGGTTCCGAGGAACCTACCACGCGGTACTAGGGAGGCCATGCTACGCGAAGTTGATGGCCGTCCCCAACTACACCTACCTGAAGCTCAAGATGACGGGCCCCAACGGGGTCATCACCGTCGGCCCTACGTACAAACACGCGTTCGAATGCGACGTGGAGTGCGTGGAGTACGCCGAGGCCCTCACCGAGTCTGAGGCCCTCATCGCCGACCTGGAGAGCCTCTCTAAGGAGGTACCAGACGTGAAGCGTCACGCCGGCAACTTTGAGCCAGCGGAGACGGTTAAGTCCGTCCCCCTCGACCCCAACGGCGACACCTCCAAGCAGATCCGGATCGGCTCCGGGTTCGATCCCAAATAGGAAGCAGTGCTCGTCGACTTTCTCCGCGCGAACGCCGACGTCTTCGCGTGGAGTCCCTCGGACATGCCTGGCATACCGAGGGATGTCGCCGAGCACTCGCTGGACATCCGAGCCGGAGCCCGACCCGTCAAGCAGCCGCTGCGCCGATTCGACGAGGAGAAGCGCAGAGCCATAGGCGAGGAGATTCACAAGCTAATGGCGGCAGGGTTCATCAAAGAGGTATTCCATCCCGAATGGCTTGCCAACCCTGTGCTTGTGAGAAAGAAAGGGGGGAAATGGCGGATGTGTGTAGACTACACTGGTCTCAACAAAGCATGTCCGAAGGTTCCCTACCCTCTGCCTCGCATCGACCAAATCGTGGATTCCACTGCTGGGTGTGAAACCCTGTCTTTCCTCGATGCCTACTCAGGGTATCATCAAATCAAGATGAAAGAGTCCGACCAGCTCGCGACTTCTTTCATCACACCCTTCGGCATGTACTGCTATGTCACCATGCCGTTCGGTTTGAGGAATGCGGGCGCGACGTACCAACGGTGCATGAACCATGTGTTCGGCGAACACATTGGCCGCACGGTCGAGGCCTACGTCGATGACATCGTAGTCAAGACGAGGAAAGCCTCCGACCTCTTTTCCGACCTTGAAACGACATTCCGATGTCTCAAGGCGAAAGGCGTCAAGCTCAATCCCGAAAAGTGTGTCTTCGGGGTGCCCCGAGGCATGCTCTTGGGGTTCATCGTCTCCGAGCGGGGCATCGAAGCCAACCCGGAAAAGATCGCAGCCATTACCAGCATGGGGCCCATCAAGGACTTGAAAGGCATACAGAGGGTCATGGGATGTCTCGCGGCTCTAAGCCGCTTCATCTCACGCCTCGGCGAAAGAGGTCTACCTCTGTACCGCCTCTTAAGGAAGGCCGAGTGCTTCACTTGGACCCTTGAGGCCGAGGAAGCCCTCGGGAACCTGAAGGCGCTTCTCACAAAGGCGCCTATCTTGGTGCCCCCAGCTGCCGGAGAAGCCCTCCTGGTCTACGTCGCCGCGACCACCCAGGTGGTTAGCGCCGCGATTGTGGTCGAGAGGCAAGAAGAGGGGCATGCATTGCCCGTTCAGAGGCCAGTCTACTTCGTCAGCGAGGTACTGTCCGAAACCAAGATCCGCTACCCACAAGTTCAGAAGCTGCTGTACGCGGTGATCCTAACGCGACGGAAGCTGCGACACTACTTCGAGTCTCATCCGGTAACTGTGGTGTCATCCTTCCCCCTGGGAGAGATCATCCAGTGCCGAGAGGCCTCGGGTAGGATTGCAAAGTGGGCGGTGGAGATCATGGGCGAGACAATCTCGTTCGCTCCTCGGAAAGCCATTAAGTCCCAGGTCTTGGCGGACTTCGTGGCCGAATGGGTTGACACCTAGCTACCGACGGCTCCGATCCAACCGGAGCTCTGGACCATGTTCTTCGACGGGTCGCTGATGAAGACAGGAGCCGGCGCAGGCCTACTCTTCATCTCACCCCTCGGAAAGCATCTACGCTACGTGCTACGCCTCCACTTCCCGGCGTCCAACAATGTGGCCGAATATGAGGCTCTGGTCAACGGGTTGCGGATCGCCATCGAGCTAGGAGTCCGACGCCTCGACGCTCGTGGTGACTCGCAGCTCGTCATCGACCAAGTCATGAAGAACTCCCATTGCCGCGACCCGAAGATGGAGGCCTACTGTGATGAGGTTCGGCGCCTGGAAGACAAGTTCTACGGGCTCGAGCTCAACCACATCACTCGGCGCTACAACGAGACTGCGGACGAGCTGGCTAAAATAGCCTCGGGGCGAACGACGGTTCCCCCGGACGTCTTCTCCCGAGACCTGCATCAACCCTCCGTCAAGATCGACGACACGTCCGAGCCCGAGGTACCCTCGGCCCAGTCCGAGGCACCCACGGCTCAACCCGAGGCGCCCTCGGCTCAGTCCGAGGCACCCTCAGCTCGACCCGAGGCGCCCTCGGTTCAGTCCGAGGTACCCTCGGCCCCCGAGGGTGAGGCACTGCGCGTCGAGGAGGAGCGAAGCGGGGTCGCGCCTAATCGAAACTGGCAGACCCCGTACCTGCAATATCTCCACCGAGGAGAGCTACCCCTCGACCGAGCCGAGGCTCGGCGGGTGGCGCAGCACGCTAAGTTGTTCGTCTTGCTGGGAGATGAGAAGGAGCTCTACCACCGCAGCCCCTCAGGCATCCTCCAGCGATGCATCTCCATCGCCAAAGGTCAGGAACTCCTGCGAGAGATACACTCGGGGGCTTGCGGCCATCACGCAGTGCCTCGAGCCCTTGTCAGGAACGCTTTCCGGCAATGCTTCTACTGGCCGACGGCGGTGGCCGACGCTACCTGAATCGTCCGCACCTGTGAAGGGTGCCAATTCTACGCGAGGCAGACCCATCTGCCCGCTCAGGCTCTGCAGACGATACCCATCACCTGGCCTTTTGCGGTGTGGGGTCTGGACCTCGTCGGCCCCTTGCAAAAGGCACCCGGGGGCTACACGCACCTGCTGGTCGCCATCGACAAATTCTCCAAGTGGATCGAGGTCCGACCCCTGAACAGCATCAGGTCCGAGCAGGCGGTGGCGTTCTTCACTAACATCATCCATCGCTTCGGGGTCCCGAACTCCATCATCATCGACAACGGCACCCAATTCACCGGCAGAAAGTTCCTGGACTTCTGCGAAGATCACCACATCCGGGTGGACTGGGCCGCCGTGGCTCATCCCATGACGAATGGGCAGGTGGAGCGTGCCAACAGCATGATTCTACAAGGGCTCAAGCCTCGGATCTACAACAACCTCAACAAGTTCAGCAAGCGATGGATGAAGGAACTCCCCTCGGTGGTCTGGAGTCTGAGGACAACGCCGAGCCGAGCCACGGGCTTCACGCCGTTCTTTCTAGTCTATGGGGCCGAAGCCATCTTGCCCACAGACTTAGAATACGGCTCCCCGAGGACGAGGGCCTACACCGACCAAAGCAACCAAGTCAGCCGAGAAAACACGCTGGACCAGCTAGAGGAGGCTCGGGACCAGGCCTTGCTACACTCGGTGCGGTACCAGCAGTCCCTGCGACGCTACCACGCCCGAGGGGTCCGGTCCCGAGACCTCCAGGTGGGCGACCTGGTGCTTCGGCTGCGACAAGACACCCGAGGGCGGCACAAGCTCACGCCTCCCTGGGAGGGGCCATTCGTCATCGCCAAGGTTCTGAAGCCCGGAACATACAAGCTGGCCAACAGCCAAGGCGAGGTCTACGACAACGCCTGGAACATCCAACAGCTACGTCGCTTCTACCCTTAAGATGTTTTCAAGTTGATCATATACCTCGCACCCACGCAAAGTTTAGTCATCAAGGAAGGGTCGGCCTCGCCTCGGCAAAGCCCGACCCTCCCTCGGGCGCTAAAAGGGGGGGAACCCCCTCTGCGTCGAAATTTTCCTCGAAAAAAGATCTTTTCTGCCAGAATGTCTTTCGCGCTTTTTGGCTACTTCGAAAGTGGATCCTGAAAACGACGGAGTACACGTAAGCAGCCAAGGCTGACCGAGCCGAGGGACTCCTACGCCTCCGGGATACGGATACCTCACTCATCACCTTCTGCGATAAGTAACTCACGTTCGGATAAGTGATTCGGCGGACCGAACAAGTCTTCACGCTCGAAAGGACTTCTGCCGAAGCGATCCTTCGAGCCTTCTCGACTGCGTCGGTGACAGAGCTCCATGGACGGGTAAGAGTGCGCGTAAGCGGCAAGGCCGACCGAGCCGAGGGACTCCTACGCCTCCGGGATACGGATACCTCACTCATCACCTTCCGCGAGAAGCAACTCTTGCTCGCACAAACATTTCTGTTACCGACAAAACAGTCCAGATGCTCGAAACAAAAGGAAAAGAGACGCAGCTTTACAACACGGCGAGGGTGTGTTTAGGCCTCGGCGGCCGCAGGAAACACACACTACAAGACAATCCGATCCTGCAGGCTCGGATCTTGACGGCTAAAGGGAGCAGCATCACCCTTGGCATCGACGACACCTTCGGCGAGGGCCGACCTAGCCTCGGACGGTGACTCGGTCCGAGGATCTCCACTCTGGAGGACGACATCATCACCACGCCCGGGCCATCGCCGCCAGGGTCTTCTCTGGGAATCCGGCCCAAGCAGGCGGCTCGGCCGGTCACCCCGGGGCCTCGGCCAGTTACCTTCCAAGGACGTCGATTCGGCCCGAGCAGGCGGCTCGGCCGGTCACCCCGGGGCCTCGGCCAGCTGCCCTCAGGGACGTCAGCCCGACCCGAGGCCTCGGCTGGTCAATTCCGGCGTCGGTCCCGCTAACGGACGACCCGGCCAGGCTTCGGCCAACCAGGTTTCCTTTTCGAGCCAACTCTGCCTCTGTCCATGTTGACACCGCTACTCCTGGCCTCGGCTCATCGAAGAGCGGCCGAGGGGTTCCTTTAACTAAGTTAGAGAAGCCTCGGACAACAAGGCCGACCGAGCCGAGGAACTCCTACGCCTCCGGGATACGGATACCTCACTCGTCACCTGTACACGGGGCGACTCACGCTTGGTGAAGCGGTTCAGACAACCAACAGGCGAGTCTCAGTGCTCGAAAAGGAGGAAAATACACGGCTCCGTGCCGAAACCACATACATGTTCAGGCCCCGACAGCCACAATGAACAAAAACACTGGCATCCAAGGTGCCATTACAAACGGAACTCCGGTTCCGTCCCCGCAGGTATGGACAACCTCCACGACGGGGAAGCCCGTGGAGCGACAAGCTCTGGGTGAATCACCAGCAAACGCGGGTCGCCCCAAAGCGCATCGGTTGCTGGGTCGCCCCAAAGCGCATCGGCAGGTCCTCACTCCTGTCCTCGCCACGCAAGCGAGGAAGAGGACGGAATGTTGCATCCTAGCTGGACAGCAACAGCCCGCCTCCCCCAGCATGACTGGAGGACGTCTCCTCCGCAGAACTGGAGGATGGTCTCCACCACCAGAAGCTGGAAGAGGAGGCGGTCGGCCGACCCGCGCAGGGGGCAGAGCACTGGCTTGGCCCGGGCCCCGTCCCAGCGGGGATGATGAAGACCAGCTGGGGGCGGGGCAAAGATCATAGCCCAGCTTGCTCCTCCCCATCCAGGGGCTGGTGGTCACCGTCTTGGGTGACCCCCGGCGAGGGGGAGCGGCCGGGCTGGCTGATGAAAATCCTTGAAGCCGAACGAGGGCTGAAAGGTACCAACTCCCGCGGAGTTGCATTCCCCCAACGACGAGGCGGAAAGGCGGCGGATCTCCCCCATCCGGGGGCCTGGAAGGTGGAAAGACACGATGCATAAGGGAGCGCGAAGACATGGTCGCCCTCCAAGGGGGTCACCCTCCTTTTAAGGGCGGTTCTCCCTACTCGCGTCCCCAGCCGTCACGGGCTGAGTCTTCTCCAACACACTCCAAGGTCCTCCCCTACGGCGCGGGGGCTGGGTCCCACACGTCATGCAAGCCAACTCAGGGCAGAAGAAGCCAAACCGCCGCGCGCGGTGCATACAACCGCCCAGCGGTTACAAGCGACCCTCCACTTTTGCCCAGACCAACGGGCGAAAGGGTGGGCAGCCATGCAGGCGGCATGCAACCGCGCCAAGTGGGCGCGCTCCTCTGACTCCCAACACGCCCGGCATGGAGGCCCAGGCCCACGCGTCATGCAACCGCTGCGCCGGTTGCTACGTGTGGGTAACTGCATCGCCACCCGCGCCACAAAGCACCTCCTTGACTGCGGAACCAATACCGCAACTCGAGGCGACCCGGCGCGCGACCCAGCAGCACCGGCCTGGCGTGACGGTCAACACGGCCAAAAGTGGGCCGGTAGTAATGGCGGTGGCAGGCGAGCAGGTGCAGCGGTCATGTCGTCAGCCAAGCTTACGTCCCATCCGGGGGCAGCGAGAGAACCCTCTCCCACGGCGTGAAGACAACGCGCCCGTGATCCGTTCCTCGAACGGCTCGCGCACGCGCAACGGTCGCCCCTCCAACCACTCGCCCCGTCACATTAACTCCGCGACGGGACACGCGGCGCCTCTGGCAGGAGAAGCGGGCGACGCTTCCCCTTCGCCAAAATGACCGCATCCAAAAAGGTACGCCGCGTCGTTCGATTTCGCATCCTTTTCCGTTTTTCCTCTTTCTCTCTCTTGCAATAGGGACCGGGAAAGGGGGATACCCTGAAAAGGATCCTTCCCCGAGAAGGAACCAGGCTCCGAGCCCCCCTACTGATCAGAGGTTCGAAGGCTGGCCCCTTGGAAGGGTTCAACAGCCGCCTCAGATCGCGTGGGCCCTACACCCACTACTGGTCAGAGGTTCGAAGGGCGGCCCCTCGAAAGGGTTCAACGACCGCCTCAGGCTACTCGGGCTCCGTGCCCAATACTGATCAGGGGTTCGAAGGCTGGCCCCCGAAGGGTTCACAGCCGCCTCAGACGCCGAGCGAGGGATGACCATGGGTACGTTCGATACTTAACCAAGGCTCGGGCTGCGCTCCCGAGGTACCCTAGGACATTTCCAAGACCAGCGGGAACGATCTTGTAACAGAATCCCACCAGAGGGAGGCATCGAGCCCTCGGACCCCGTCGCCAAGGGACCGGGTCTGGCAGATCACCCGCAGGTACTTTTGGGCGTGCCTCTGGGCCCCTAGCCGACCCCTAACGAACGGGGCACGGACGTCCACTCGGATTACCCGCTTGCAGCTCATCGGAGACACCATGTTCGGCGCCCATCGAGGGCAACATGGCGCTTCCCCCCCCCCCCTCCTCCTTGTGGAAAGGCGACGCAGGGGCGTATGTAAAAAAGCCGAGTATACCCCTGACCGCCCTCTCGCTCTGTGCAGAGGCTCGGGGGCTGCTCTCGCAAACCCGGCTCCGGTCGAACCGTTGACAGCGTCACCATACCAGCTCGAGAACTTGGGACCCGACCGTACACCTGGGCTACGGCCAGCTCGCATGAGGGAACGACCAGACCAGCCGAAGCACTACGAGAGGCAGTAAGACCTCGAAGGAGTGAAACCACTCCTCCGAGGCCTCGGGGGCTACACCCACCGGAACAAAACGCAACCGAGAAAGGCTGGTCCCCTTGCAAAAAACTGCGACGAAAGCCTCCAAGCGAGTGCAAACACTCCCTTCGAGGCTCGGGGGCTACTGTCGGGGACCATAATTAGGGGTACCCTCAAGGCTCCTAATTCTCAGCTGGTAACCCCCATCAGCACGAAGCTGCAAAGGCCTGATGGGTGCGATTAAGTCAGGGATCAGTCCATTGGAGGGACACGATCACGCCTCACCCGAGCCTAGCCTCGGACAAGGGCATCCGACCCCGGAGGATTTCTGTCTCGCCCGAGGCCCCCCTTCAGCGGCGAACATATTCCCGGCTCGCCCGAGGCCCTGCCTTCGCTAAGAAGCAACCCTGACCAAATCGCCGCACCGACCGACCAAGTCGCAGGAGCTTTTAATGCAAAGGTGGCCTGACACCCTTATCCTGGCGCGCACCCCCCAGCCAGCAGAGCCGAAGTGACCGCCGTCACTTTGCCGCTCCACTGACCGGCCTGACAGAAGGACAGCGCCGCCTACGCCACACCGACTACAGTGCCACTGGACAGAGTAAGACTGACAGGCAGTTAGGCCCTGCCGGAGGCACCATAGGAAGCTCCGCTTCGCCCAACCAAGGGCTCGGACTTGGGCTCGGCCCCAGAAGACGACGAACTCCGCTCCGCCTGACCCAGGGCTTGGACTCGGGCTAAGTCCCGGAAGACGGCGAACTCCGCCCGACCCAGGGCTCGGACTCGGGCTAAGTCCCGGAAGACGGCGAACTCCGCCCGACCCAGGGCTCGGACTCGGGCTAAGTCCCGCAAGACGGCGAACTCCGCTCCGCCCGACCCAGGGCTCGGACTTGGGCTCGGCCCCAGAAGACGACGATCTCCACCTCGCCCGACCCAGGGCTCGGACTTGGGCTCGGCCCCAGAAGACGACGACCTCCGCCTCGCCCGACCCAGGGCTCGGACTTGGGCTCGGCCACAGAAGACGGCAATTTCCGCCTCGCCCGACCCGGGGGCTCGGACTCGACCTCGGCTTCGGAGGAGCTTCCACATCGCCCAACCTAGGGCGTAGACCAGCCACGTCAACAGGAGGCGCCATCATCACCCTACCCCGAGCTGACTCGGGCCGCAGGGAACAAGACCGGCGTCCCATCTGGCTCGCTCCGCCAGATAGGCAATGATGGCGCCCCGCGTGCTCTGTGACGACGGCAGCTCTCAGCCCCCTTACGGAAGCAAGAGGACGTCAGCAAGGACTTAACCGCTCCGACAGCTGTCCCTCTGCCAAGCTCCATCGCTCCTTCGACGACCACGACATCACACCAGCTGGGTGCCAAGATCTCTCCCTGCACAAGGGTTCCAGGAAACTGCCAGGTAGGGGCCTGCTGCGTGTTGACGAACAGCTTCCCATCAAGCTCCAGATGGGCAGTCTCCAGCAACCTCTCCAACCCAGGATGGTGCTCCGTTTTAGGAGTCTTGAGTTCATATCCCTCGACGGCAGCTACGACATGATACTCCTTCCACCGCCGTGCGACAACAACGGTGGCGGCCGACAACCTGCCTGCCGGCGGCGGAATCGGCGACGTCTTCCCCGCATGGTGGAAGAGCAACCTTCGAGCTCACCCTGTCCTCTCCCCCGCCGACGGAGGAGGAGGCGGGGCAACCAAGGCCAAGCAGGAGGCAGCGCCTCGTCGGCTGTCGAGCGAGTCGACGGCCCTGGCACCCCAATGGGGGCGCACCGGGCGTCGACCTCGCGTTTGAGACGAAGGCGAGCGCCGTCTCCCCGCGACACGCCAATCCCGAGCAAGCGGACGACGCCAGCACGCTCGCGAAAAGCTTGCTGGACATCACCCTTGTACCTGAGACGACGGCGCAGTCAGTCCCCGACGCGACCTTATCGCCGCCCGTCGACCAAAAGGTACCGATCGATTCCCATCCCGCGTCTTTCGGTTTCAGCCTCAACCCGTCTAGCGACTTCGCTTTGGCGGGCGCTCTCGTAGAGGCAAATCCAGACCCTCTGGGGTTTCGTGTGCGGTCACCTTGGGACCGGCTGACGGACGTCTCGACCTACAGGCCCTCTGGGTCCGAGGAAGACGACGAACCCAGCATCTGTTGGGATTTCCCTAGACTTGGCAACCCCAGTGCCATGCAGGACTTCATGACCGCATGCGACTACTGCCTTTCCGACTGTTCCGATGGTAGCCGTAACCTTGGCGACGAGGACCGCGGCCCAAGTCGCGAATGCTTCCACGTCGATCTAGGGGGTCCCCCCGAAGGCAACCATCTCGGCATGCCGGAGGACGGTGACCTCCCTAGGCCGGTGCCTCGCGTTGACATCCCACGGGAGCTAGCTGTGGTCCCCGTTCAGGCGGGGGGTCATGACCCACAGCTCGAGCAAATCCGCGGGGTGCAGGCCAGGCTCGACGAGGGAGCAGGAGCGCTGGAGCCGATCCGTCGGGACGTCGGGCAGGCATGGGCGGGCCAACCTCCGGCCGGAGAAATACGTCATCTACCCCAGGGCTTCCAGCACCGCATCGCCAACGACGTCAGGCTCAGGCCACCACCCGCATCCAGTGGGGTCGGCCAGAACCTGGCGACAGCAGCAATGCTTCTTCGCGCGATGCCAGAGCCATCAACCACCGAGGGGCGGCGAATCCAGGGAGAGCTCAAGGATCTCCTGGAAGGCGCCGCGGTCTGACGGGCCGAGAGCTCTGCCTCTCGAAGGCAGGGGTTCCCCTCGGAACCTCATGCTGCGACTTCCCGATTCATGCGGGAAGCCTCGGTCTACACCGGGCGCACGCGCAACACCACGCCTGCGGCCCCGGGTCGCCTCGGCAACGAGCACCACCACCGCGACCGACGGGCCCACCTCGACGAGAGGGTGCACCAAGGCTACCACCCCAGGCGTGGGGGACGCTACGACAGCGGGGAGGATCGGAGTCCCTCGCCCGAACCACCCGGTCCGCAAGCCTTCAGTCGAGCCATCCGACGGGCGCCGTTCCCGACCCGGTTCCGACCCCCGGCTACTATCACAAAGTACTCGGGGGAGACGAGACCGGAACTGTGGCTCGCGGACTACCGTCTGGCCTGCCAACTGGGTGGAACGGACGATGACAACCTCATCATCCGCAACCTCCCCCTATTCCTCTCTGACTCCGCTCACGCCTGGTTGGAGCACCTGCCTCCGGGGCAGATCTCCAACTGGGACGACCTAGTCCAAGCTTTCGCCGACAATTTCCAGGGCACGTATGTGCGCCCCGGGAATTCCTGGGACCTCTGAAGCTGCCGACAGCAGCCGGGAGAGTCTCTCCAAGACTACATCCGGCAATTCTCGAAGCAGCGCACCGAGCTGTCCAACATCACCGACTCGGATGTCATCGGCACGTTCCTCGCTGGCACCACCTGCCGCGACCTGGTGAGCAAGCTGGGCCGCAAGACCCCCACCAGGGCGAGCGAGCTGATGGACATCGCCACCAAGTTCGCCTCCGGCCAGGAGGCGGTCGAGGCTATCTTCCGAAAGGACAAGCAGCCCCAGGGCCGCCCATCAGAAGGTACTCCCGAGGCATCAACTCAGTGTGGCGCCAAGAAGAAGGGCAAGAAGAAGTCGCAAGCGAAACGCGACGCCGCCGACGCGGACCTTGTCGCCGCCGCCGAGTACAAGAACCCTCGGAAGCCCCCCGGAGGTGCCAACCTCTTCGACAAGATGCTCAAGGAGTCGTGCCCCTATCACCAGGGACCCGTCAAGCACACCCTTGAGGAGTGCGTCATGCTTCGGCGCCACTTCCACAGGGCCGAGCCACCCGCGGATGGTGGCAAGGCCCGCGACGACGACAAGAAGGAAGATCACCAGGCAGGAGAGTTCCCCGAGGTCCGCGACTGCTTCATGATCTATGGTGGGCAAGCGGCGAACGCCTCGGCTCGGCACCACAAGCAAGAGCGCCGGGAGGTCTGCTCGGTCAAGGTGGTGGCGCCAGTCTATCAAGACTGGTCCGACAAGCCCATCACCTTCGACCGAGACGATCACCCCGACCATGTGCCGAGCCCGGGGAAATACCCGCTCGTCGTCGACCCCGTCATCGGCGACGTCAGGCTCACCAAGGTCCTCATGGACGGAGGCAGCAGCCTCAACATCATTTACGCCGAGACCCTCAGGCTCCTGCGTGTAGATCTGTCCTCTGTCCGGGCAGGCGCTGCGCCCTTCCATGGGATCATCCCCGGGAAGCGCGTCCAACCCCTCGGACAGCTCGACCTTCCCGTCTGCTTCGGAACACCCTCCAACTTTCGAAGGGAGACCCTGACGTTCGAGGTGGTCGGGTTCCGAAGAACCTACCACGCGGTACTGGGGAGGCCATGCTACGCGAAGTTCATGGCCGTCCCCAACTACACCTATCTGAAGCTCAAGATGCCGGGCCCCAACGGGGTCATCACCGTCGGCCCTACGTACAAACACGCGTTCGAATGCGACGTGGAGTGCGTGGAGTACGCCGAGGCCCTCGCCGAGTCCGAGGCCATCATCGCCGACCTGGACAGCCTCTCTAAGGAGGTGCCAGACGTGAAGCATCACGCCGGCAACTTTGAGCCAGCGGAGACGGTTAAGTCCGTCCCCCTCGACCCCAACGGCGACACCTCCAAGCAGATCCGGATCGGCTCCGGGTTCGATCCCAAATAGGAAGCAGTGCTCGTCGACTTTCTCCGCGCGAATGCCGACGTCTTCGCATGGAGTCCCTCGGACATGCCCGGCATACCGAGGGATGTCGCCGAGCACTCGCTAGACATCCGAGCCGGAGCCCGACCCGTCAAGCAGCCGCTGCGCCGATTCGACGAGGAGAAGCGCAGAGCCATAGGCGAGGAGATTCACAAGCTAATGGCGGCAGGGTTCATCAAAGAGGTATTCCATCCTGAATGGCTTGCCAACCCTGTGCTTGTGAGAAAGAAAGGGGGGAAATGGCGGATGTGTGTAGACTACACTGGTCTCAACAAAGCATGTCCGAAGGTTCCCTACCCTCTGCCTCGCATCGACCAAATCGTGGATTCCACTGCTGGGTGCGAAACCCTGTCTTTCCTCGACGCCTACTCAGGGTATCATCAAATCAGGATGAAAGAGTCTGACCAGCTCGCGACTTCTTTTATCACAACCTTCGGCATGTACTGCTATGTCACCATGTCGTTCGGTTTGAGGAATGCGGGCGCGACGTACCAGCGGTGCATGAACCATGTGTTCGGCGAACACATTGGCCGCACGGTCGAGGCCTACGTCGATGACATCGTAGTCAAGACGAGGAAAGCCTCCGACCTCCTTTTCGACCTTGAAACGACATTCCGATGTCTCAAGGCGAAAGGCGTCAAGCTCAATCCCGAAAAGTGTGTCTTCAGGGTGCCCCGAGGCATGCTCTTGGGGTTCATCGTCTCCGAGCGGGGCATCGAAGCCAACCTAGAAAAGATCGCAGCCATTACCAGCATGGGGCCCATCAAGGACTTGAAAGGCATACAGAGGGTCATGGGATGCCTCGCGGCTCTGAGCCGCTTCATCTCACGCCTCGGCGAAAGAGGTCTACCTCTGTACCGCCTCTTAAGGTAGGCCGAGTGCTTCACTTGGACCCCTGAGGCCGAAGAAGCCCTCGGGAACCTGAAGGCGCTCCTCACAAAGGCGCCTACCTTGGTGCCCCCAGCTGCTGGAGAAGCCCTCTTGGTCTACGTCACCGCGACCACCCAGGTGGTTAGCGCCGCGATTGTGGTCGAGAGGCAAGAAGAGGGGCATGCATTGCCCGTTCAGAGGCCAGTCTACTTCGTCAGCGAGGTACTGTCCGAAACCAAGATCCGCTACCCACAAGTTCAGAAGCTGCTGTACGCGGTGATCCTAACGTGACGGAAGCTGCGACACTACTTCGAGTCTCATCCGGTAACTGTGGTGTCATCCTTCCCCCTGGGAGAGATCATCCAGTGCCGAGAGGCCTCGGGTAGGATTGCAAAGTGGGCGGTGGAGATCATGGGCGAGACAATCTCGTTCGCTCCTCGGAAAGCCATTAAGTCCCAGGTCTTGGCGGACTTCGTGGCCGAATGGGTTGACACCCAGCTACCGACGGCTCCGATCCAACCGGAGCTCTGGACCATGTTCTTCGACGGGTCGCTGATGAAGACAGGAGCCGGCGCAGGCCTACTCTTCATCTCACCCCTCGGAAAGCATCTACGCTACGTGCTACGCCTCCACTTCCCGGTGTCCAACAATGTGGCCGAATATGAGGCTCTGGTCAACGGGTTGCGGATCGCCATCGAGCTAGGGGTCCGACGCCTCGACGCTCGTGGTGACTCGCAGCTCGTCATCGACCAAGTCATGAAGAACTCCCATTGCCGCGACCCGAAGATGGAGGCCTACTGCGATGAGGTTCGGCGCCTGGAAGACAAGTTCTACGGGCTCGAGCTCAACCACATCGCTCGGCGCTACAACGAGACTGCGGACGAGCTGGCTAAAACAGCCTCGGGGCGAACGACGGTTCCCCCGGACGTCTTCTCCCGAGACCTGCATCAACCCTCCGTCAAGATCGACGACACGTCCGAGCCCGAGGTACCCTTGGCCCAGTCCGAGGCACCCACGGCTCAACCCGAGGCGCCCTCGGCTCAGTCCGAGGCACCCTCAGCTCGACCCGAGGCGCCCTCGGTTCAGTCCGAGGTACCCTTGGCCCCCGAGGGTGAGGCACTGCGCGTCGAGGAGGAGCGAAGCGGGGTCGCGCCTAATCAAAACTGGCAGACCCCGTACCTGCAATATCTCCACCAAGGAGAGCTACCCCTCGACCGAGCCGAGGCTCGGCGGGTGGCGTGGCACGCCAAGTCGTTCGTCTTGCTGGGAGATGAGAAGGAGCTCTACCACCGCAGCCCCTCAGGCATCCTCCAGCGATGCATCTCCATCGCCGAAGGTCAGGAACTCCTGCAAGAGATACACTCGGGGGCTTGCGGCCATCACGCAGCGCCTCGAGCCCTTGTTGGGAACGCTTTCCGGCAAGGCTTCTACTGGCCGACGGCGGTGGCCGACGCTACCCGAATCGTCCGCACCTGCGAAGGGTGCCAATTCTACGCGAGGTAGACCCATCTGCCCGCTCAGGCTCTGCAGACGATACCCATCACCTGGCCTTTTGCGGTGTGGGGTCTGGACCTCGTCGGCCCCTTGCAGAAGGCACCCTGGGGGCTACACGCACCTGCTGGTCGCCATCGACAAATTCTCCAAGTGGATCGAGGTCCGACCCCTGAACAGCATCAGGTCCGAGCAGGCGGTGGCGTTCTTCACCAACATCATCCATCGCTTCGGGGTCCCGAACTCCATCATCACCGACAACGGCACCCAATTCACCGGCAGAAAGTTCCTGGACTTCTGCGAAGATCACCACATCCGGGTGGACTGGGCCGCCGTGGCTCATCCCATGACGAATGGGCAGGTGGAGCGTGCCAACGGCATGATTCTACAAGGGCTCAAGCCTCGGATCTACAATGACCTCAACAAGTTCGGCAAGCGATGGATGAAGGAACTCCCCTCGGTGGTCTGGAGTCTGAGGACAACGCCGAGCCGAGCCACGGGCTTCACGCCGTTCTTTCTAGTCTATGGGGCCGAAGCCATCTTGCCCACAGACTTAGAATACGGCTCCCCGAGGACGAGGGCCTACACCGACCAAAGCAACCAAGTCAGCCGAGAAAACTCGCTGGACCAGCTGGAGGAGGCTCGGGACCAGGCCTTGCTACACTCGGCGCGGTACCAGCAGTCCCTGCGACGCTACCACGCCCGAGGGGTCCGGTCCCGAGACCTCCAGGTGGGCGACCTGGTGCTTCGGCTGCGACAAGACGCCCGAGGGCGGCACAAGCTCACGCCTCCCTGGGAGGGGCCATTCGTCATCGCCAAGGTTCTGAAGCCCGGAACATACAAGCTGGCCAACAGCCAAGGCGAGGTCTACGACAACGCCTGGAACATCCAACAGCTACGTTGCTTCTACCCTTAAGATGTTTTCAAGTTGATCATATACCTCGCACCCACGCAAAGTTTAGTCATCAAGGAAGGGTCGGCCTCGCCTCGGCAAAGCCCGACCCTCCCTCGGGGGCTAAAAGGGGGGGAACCCCCTCTGCGTCGAAATTTTCCTCGAAAAAAGATCTTTTCTGCCAGAATGTCTTTCGCGCTTTTTGGCTACTTCGAAAGTGGATCCTGAAAACGACGGAGTACACGTAAGCAGCCAAGGCTGACCAAGCCGAGGGACTCCTACGCCTCCGGGATACGGATACCTCACTCATCACCTTCTGCGATAAGTAACTCACGTTCGGATAAGTGATTCTGCGGACCGAACAAGTCTTCACGCTCGAAAGCTCTTCTGCCGAAGCGATCCTTCGAGCCTTCTCGACTGCGTCGGTGACAGAGCCCCATGGACGGGTAAGAGTGCGCGTAAGCGGCAAGGCCGACCGAGCCGAGGAACTCCTATGCCTCCGGGATACGGATACCTCACTCGTCACCTGTACACGGGGCGACTCACGCTTGGTGAAGCGGTTCAGACAACCAACAGGCGAGTCTCAGTGCTCGAAAAGGAGGAAAATACACGGCTCCGTGCCGAAACCACATACATGTTCAGGCCCCGACAGCAACAATGAACAAAAACACTGGCATCCAAGGTGCCATTACAAACAGAACTCTGGTTCCGCCTCCGCAGGTACGAACAACCCCACTCGACGAGGGGAGAGGCCTGCGGAGTAATAGAAGACCGACGGACGGCTCGCCTTTGCCCGCTCCAGCAGCAGCGACAACGACCCCCTCTACGGGCGGCCAAACTGCAGCGGCGATGGCCTCAGGGCGAACGCCGCTGCAGCCTTGCCCTCGCCCACGCTGACGCTCGAGGGGCGAGGACAAGTGCAAAGGGCCGGAGGCCCGGAGCGCGGATGGTGGCGGTGATCCCGTCGGCGACGGGGACTTCTCGAGCCGCCTCCGCCTCGGCACCGACGACAGGGGCCGTCAGCCCGCCGGCAGATCCCCGCTCGGATCCTCCCGGACGAGCGGGGCACCGACCTCCCCGCGGAGGCACCGTACCGGTGCAAAGGCGGGATCGCCCTAGAACACGAACGCCGCCCTAGCAGTGCGCGACATCTTGGGCGGTCCTCCCGTGCACACGGCGCGGCAGCCACTTTCCGGTGGGAGGGGGCGCCGGGGGCCAACCCGACGAGCCCGACGCGCTGGGGCTGACGACGCCTGCCGTCGACCGGCCCCGCGTTGTCGAAGTCCGACCCGCCCGCAGGGCCAGCGAGCGCCTTCTCCCTCGAACGCCGCGGGAGAGGGTGACCCACGAGCCCGCGCGGGAGGTAGAGCTCCGGCTCAGCCCAGCTTCCACCCCAGCAAGGATGATGAACATCCTTGAAGCTGAGGGTGGGACCAAGATCGCAGCCCGGCTCACTTTCCCCCACCATCAAACTGGAGGTCACCATCTTGGGTGACCGCCGGTGGAGGGGTGCAGCCGGGCTGCATGATGAAAATCCTTGAAGCCGAACGATGGCTGAAAGGTACCAACTCCCGCGGAGTTGCGTTCCCCCAACGACGAGGCGGAAAGACGGCGGATCTCCCCCATCTGGGGGCCTGGAAGGTGGAAAGACACGATGCATAAGGGAGCGTGAAGACATGGTCGCCCTCCAAGGGGGTCACCCTCCTTTTAAGGGCGGTTCTCCCTACTCGCGTCCCCAGCCGTCACGGGCTGAGTCTTCTCCAACACACTCCAAGGTCCTCCCCTACGGCGCGGGGGCTGGGTCCCACACGTCATGCAAGCCAACTCAGGGCAGAAGAAGCCAAACCGCCGCACGCGGTGCATACAACCGCCCAGCGGTTACAAGCGACCCTCCACTTTTGCCCAGACCAACGAGCGAAAGGGTGGGCAGCCATGCAGGCGGCATGCAACCGCGCCAAGTGGGCGCGCTCCTCCGACTCCCAACACGCCCGGCATGGAGGCCCAGGCCCACGCGTCATGCAACCGGTGCGCCGGTTGCTACGTGTGGGTAACTGCATCGCCACCCGCGCCACCACCGCACCTCCTCGACTGTGGAACCAATACCGCGACTCGAGGCGACCCGACGCGCAACCCAGCAGCACCAGCCTGGCGTGACGGTCAACACGGCCAAAAGTGGGCCGGCAGTAATGGCGGTGGCAGGCGAGCAGGTGCAGCGGTCACGTCGTCAGCCAAGCTTACGTCCCATCCGGGGGCAGCGAGAGAACCCTCTCCCACGGCGTGAAGACAACACGCCCGTGATCCGTTCCTCGAACGGCTCGCGCACGCGCAACGGTCGCCCCTCCAACCACTCGCCCCGTCACATTAACTCCGCGACGGGACACGCGGCGCCTCTGGCAGGAGAAGCGGGCGACGCTTCCCCTTCGCCAAAATGACCGCGTCCAAAAAGGTACGCTGCGTCGTTCGATTTCGCATCCTTTTCCGTTTTTCCTCTTTCTCTCTCTTGCAGCAGGGACCGGGAAAGGGGGATACCCCAAAAAGGATCCTTCCCCGAGAAGGAACCAGGCTCCGAGCCCCCCTACTGATCAGAGGTTCGAAGGCTGGCCCCCCGGAAGGGTTCAACAGCCGCCTCAGATCGCGTGGGACCTACACCCACTACTGGTCAGAGGTTCGAAGGGCAGCCCCTCGAAAGGGTTCAATGACCGCCTCAGGCTACTCGGGCTCCGCGCCCAATACTGATCAGGGGTTTGAAGGCTGGCCCCCGAAGGGTTCACAGCCGCCTCAGACGCCGAGCGAGGGATGACCATGGGTACGTTCGATACATAACCAAGGCTTGGGCTGTGCTCCCGAGGTACCCTAGGACATTTCCAAGACCGGCGGGAACGATCTTGTAACAGAATCCCACCAGAGGGAGGCATCGAGCCCTCGGACCCCGTCGCCAGGGGATCGGGTCTGGCAGATCACCCGCAGGTACTTTTGGGCGTGCCTCTGGGCCCCTAGCTGACCCCTATCGAACGGGGCATGGACGTCCACTCGGATTACCCGCTTGCAGCTCATCGGAGACACCATGTTCGGCGCCCATCGAGGGCAACATGGCGCTTTCCCCCCCTCCTCCTTGCGGAAAGGCGACGCAGGGGCGTATGTAAAAAAGCCGAGTCTACCCCTGACCGCCCTCTCGCTCTGTGCAGAGGCTCGGGGGCTGCTCTCGCAAACCCGGCTCCGGCCGAACCGTTGACAGCGTCAACATACCAGCCTGAGAACTTGGGACCCGACCGTACACCTGGGCTACGGCCAGCTCGCATGAGGGAACGACCAGACCAGCCGAAGCACTACGTGAGGCAGTAAGACCTCGAAGGAGTGAAACCACTCCTCCGAGGCCTCGGGGGCTACACCCGGCGGGTGCGCTCGCGCGCACCCACCGGAACAAAACGCAACCGAGAAAGGCTTGGTCCCCTTGCAAAAAACTGCGACGAAAGCCTCCAAGCGAGTGCAAACACTCCCTTCGAGGCTCGAGGGCTACTGTCGGGGACCATAATTAGGGGTACCCTCAAGGCTCCTAATTCTCAGCTGGTAACCCCCATCAGCACGAAGCTGCAAAGGCCTGATGGGTGCGATTAAGTCAGGGATCAGTCCATTCGAGGGACACGATCATGCCTCACCCGAGTCTAGCCTCGGACAAGGGCAGCCGACCCCGGAGGATTTCCGTCTCGCCCAAGGCCCCCCTTCAGCGGCGAACATATTCCCGGCTCGCCCGAGGCCCTGCCTTCGCTAAGAAGCAACCCTGACCAAATCGCCGCACCGACCGACCAAGTCGCTGGAGCATTTAATGCAAAGGTGGCCTAACACCCTTATCCTGGCGCGCACCCCCCCCCCCCCGCCGGCAGAGCCGAAGTGACCGTCGTCACTTCGCCGCTCCACTGACCGGCCTGACAGAAGGACAGGGCCGCCTACGCCACACCGACTGCAGTGCCACTGGACAGAGTAAGACTGATAGGCAGTCAGGCCCTGTCGGAGGCACCATAGGAAGCTCCGCTTCGCCCGACCAAGGGCTCGGACTTGGGCTCGGCCCCAGAAGACGACGAACTCCGCTCCGCCCAACCCAGGGCTCGGACTCGGGCTAAGTCCCGGAAGACGGCGAACTCCGCCCGACCCAGAGCTCGGACTCGGGCTAAGTCCCGGAAGACGGCGAACTCCGCCCGACCCAGGGCTTGGACTCGGGCTAAGTCCCGGAAGACGGTGAACTCCGCTCCGCCCGACCCAGGGCTCGGACTCGGGCTAAATCCCGAAAGACGGCGAACTCCGCTTCGCCCGACCCAGGGCTCGGACTCGGGCTAAGTCCTAGAAGACGACGATCTCCGCCTCGCCCGACCCAGGGCTCGGACTTGGGCTCGGCCTTAGAAGACGACGATCTCCGCCTCGCCCGACCCAGGGCTCGGACTTGGGCTCAGCCCCAGAAGACGACGACCTCCGCCTCGCCCGACCCAAGGCTCGGACTTGGGCTCGGCCCCAGAAGACGGCAATCTCCGCCTCGCCCGACCCGGGGGCTCGGACTCGACCTCGGCTTCGGAGGAGCTTCCACATCGCCCAACCTAGGGCGTAGACCAGCCACGTCAACAGGAGGCGCCATCATCACCCTACCCCGAGCTGACTCGGGCCGCAGGGAACAAGACCAGCGTCCCATCTGGCTCGCTCCGCCAGATAGGCAATGATGGCGCCCTGCGTGCTCTGTGACGACGGCGGCTCTCAGCCCCCTTACGGAAGCAAGAGGACGTCAGCAAGGACTCAACTGCTCCGATAGCTATCCCTCCGCCAAGCTCCATCGCTCCTTCGACGGCCACGACATCACACCAGCTGGGTGCCAAGATCTCTCCGGCTGCCACAACGGCATGTACCTAGGGCGCTAGCTCACCTCCGCTAGACACGTAGCACCCTGCTACACCCCCCATTGTACACCTGGATCCTCTCCTTACGCCTATAAAAGGGAGGACCAGGGCCCTCTTAGAGAGGGTTGGCCGCGCGGGGACGAGGACGAGAACAGGCGCTCGCTTGGAGCCGCTCGCTCCCTCTCTCGCGTGGACGCTTGTAACCCCCTACTGCAAGCGCACCCGACCTGGGCGCGGGACAAACACGAGGGCCGCGGGATTCCCACCTCTCTCACGCCGGTCTCCGGTCGCCTCGCTCTCCCCCCTTCGCGCTCGCCCTCGCGCTCGACCCATCTGGGCTGGGGCACGCGGCGACATTCACTCATCGGCCCAGGGACCCCCCGGTCTCGGAACACCGACATTACCGACAATTCATTGAAGGATTTTCTAAGATAGAGAACCTATGACCTCACTGTTAGAGAAGGGAAAGGAGTTTAATTGGTCCTGGGAATGCCAAGAGAGTTTCAATCAATTGAGGTTTGAGTTGATGTCACCCCCAGTGCTGATTATGCCAGATCTGCAGAAAGGATTTGATATATATTGTGATGCGTGCCGTTAGGGCTTGGGATGTGTGCTTATGAAAGGACATGTCATCGCCTACCTGTCTCGCTAGTTGCGGAAACATGAGTTGAACTACCCCACTCATGACTTAGAACTAGCAGCCGTAGTTCATGCTCTCAAGATTTGGAGGCATTACATTATGGGAACCAAGTGCCAAGTCTGTACTGATCATAAGAGCTTAAAGTATATCTTCATTCAGAAGGATCTCAACCTTAGGCAACACCGTTGGTTGGAGCTCATCAAAGACTATGACTTGGAGATTCACTATCATCCGGGCAAGGCGAATCTAGTTGCAGATGCCTTGAGTCAGAAGGAGCATGTCCATACAGTTATTGTCGCCCAATTACCCAATGAGTTGGTAGAAGACTTTGAGAAGCTCAATCTAGGGATAGTTGCTCATACGGAAGGCATTACCGTAGAAGTGGATCCTACCTTAGAACAAGAAATACGTAAAGGTCAGATCGATGATGTCAAAATTCAAGAGATCAAAGATCTGATAACTGAAGGTAGAGGCTCGGACTTTACGGAAGATGAGCAGGGCACGATATGGTTCAAGAACCGGATTTGTGTCCTTGAGATTGACAGTCTTCATGAAACCATATTGAAGGAAGCACATGACTCATCTTACTCCATCCATCCGAGCAGTACCAATATGTACCAGGATTTGAAGCAGAAGTATTGGTGGTATGGACTAAAAAGGGATGTTGTTGCACATGTGGCGGGTTGTGATGTTTGCTAGAGGGTAAAAGCCGAGCATCAGAGACCTGCTGGATTACTTCACCCACTAAAGGTACCTGAGTGGAAATGGGAGGAAATTGGCATGGACTTCATCGTTGGTCTACCCCGCACTCCTACAGGGTATGACTCTATTTGGGTGATTGTGGACAGACTAACAAAAGTGGCTCACTTTATCCTGTGAGGACTAATTACACGGGAGCCAAGCTAGCAGAGTTGTATATGGCTCAGATAGTTTGTCTACACGGAGTGCCCAAGAAGATTGTGTTAGACCGAGGATTACAATTTACTTCTCGGTTTTGGCAGAAGTTGCACGAGTGTTTGGACACACAGTTGAATTTCAGCTCGGCCTACCATCCCCAAACTGATGGGTAGACCGAGAGGACCAACCAAGTACTGGAGGATATGTTAAGAGCTTGTGCTCTTAAACATGGTGGCAGTTGGGATAAGAATTTGCCCTATGCGGAGTTCTCTTACAGTAACAGTTACCAGGCCAATTTGAAGATGTCCCCGTTTGAGGCTTTATATGGCAGAAAATGCAGAACCCCTCTATATTGGGATCAAACTGGTGAAAGGCAGTTCTTTGGGCCAGAGATTCTACAAGAGGCAGAAGAACTAGTACGGTTGATAAGAGAGAACTTGAGAACTGCGCAGTCAAGACAGAAAAGCTATGCGGATACCCGGAGAAGACTCATAGAGTTTAAGGAGGCTGATCGCGTGTATATAAAAGTGTCACCGATCCGGGGTATGAGGAGGTTTAACGTTAAAGGGAAGTTGTCCCCTCGCTTTATTGGACCCTTCTTGATCCTAAATCAAGTGGGGGAAAATGCCTATCAACTAGAGTTACCCGACTATCTTGCGGATGTACATGATGTCTTCCATGTGTCCCAATTGAAGAAATGTCTAAGGGTACCCGAAGAATTGCTACCTATGGAGTATCTTAGTGTTCAAGATGATCAGACTTATACAGAGTATCCGTCACACCTAGGTTTCAGAGGCACCAAGACCCGGGCGCAAACATAATCACCAGGTATGCTGGGACCAAGTCTCACACATATGATGAATCATGGTACAGAAACAAATGTTACAACTTTACTGTATAATAGGAGTTCTGTATAAAATAAATAAATAATTACATCGTAAGGAGACAACGATCCAGCAACCCAAAGTTGACTAGGAGACGATGACCTAGACCTCTCACGAACACATCGCAGCATCCTCCATGCGCCTCATCCTGTGGTACCTGTTCTTGACCTGTGGGGTGTGAGACAGCAAGAGTGAGCTCACATATGTTTATCGCTCAACAAGTTGTGGTGAATAATGTGCATGAACTCACCAAAGGTGGGAGTTCATGTGAAGTGTAAGGCTGATCAATAATAGGGGTTAAAGCTGAGCATTGCTTTTAATAAGTTGGTCAAATTTTATTAGCAGATACTAAATGTAAGTAAATACCAAACCATAATAATAATAGAACAAAATTAACAATAAATCTCATGCAATGCAAATGACAAATTGAATTTAGTTCCATAATTTAATCATGCGAGAGTCCTGAGCTGCTCATGACCGCGAGCACGGCTAGTATACCAGTTTTACACTCTGCAGAGGTTGTACCCTGTACCCATAAGTCATGTATCCCATGTCGCTAGGGTTAGCTAGACCCTTAGACACTACCAAGGTGAATGGCTAGGGATCCACTACGAGGCCTTTACAAAGTTCTACTAGTTTCCGAAAACCCGCTACAGTTTTTAGGAAGAGCAATGTAAGAATCCCTCGTCTGACCGTCGTCGCAGCAAAATCAACCCGAGAACCTCCCTACACGCCTACTCCCCTACTGCCCGTGCCCCTTTCGGGTAAGGTAGTCTTCCACTAGCTTTCCTAATTAGTCAGCCAAGGGTGTCCCATTCCACCCTTGTGGTGGCACGTGTTTCTCAAGTTAAGCTCCATGTTCCAATTAAAAATAATGATCTTGACATGAACATAAATAAAATAACAGTATAATTGGAACATAAAGATAATGTAATATTAACCCAAAACCATATAGAGCAATAGCAAAAACTACCCAAATAGTTCAGGGGTAAATAAGATATAAAGATAATCAGACTAGGGTGACCTATTGGGTCCCATCAAAATTAAGCCTATGCATGAATAAGTGATTATAAAGAACATTATTGTGTACATAAAAGTGATCAAGGGCACAACTTGCATGGGACTTGAGATTCCAAGTACCAGGATGATCTTCAGGTGACTCATGACCTCACTGCTAGTCGTAGCAATACAAACAAACATGGTATATACAAAATTAACATCACACCAAACATAAGAACAAGTGGCGTAATAATAATCTACGCGTCGCTACGAGATCGTGGGATCGAGAATTACTAAAATCGGAGTTACGATTAAGGAGTTAAGATTTATAGAAGATCTATGTGATTTAAATATTAAACTATATTATAAATTGGTTAGTATACATCATATGAGAGAATATCTTATAAATAGTTACATCAACTTTAATCTAAGTCATTACTTAATTATAAATCATCTTTTAGGCCAATGATAACACTAAGATCATGATACTATATTAATATTAGAATAAGCTAATCCTGAAAACATAAATTAATCAAATTAGTTACCTAATTATAAAAGTATGGGATATCATATAATAATGTTGCTACTACGTAGTAAATATTTATACGAAGCTAAAGCAACTGGAACGAGTCAATTCGGAATTAAAACGGAAGAATTATGAATTTCCGAAGTTTTAAGTGCTTGGCATGGGATAAATTAAGTAACCAATTTTAATCTATGTTTCATGTCTAAACAGAGTTACCAAGTGATAAACAATATTAATATAAAATTATTGCAACTGGAATGGATTAAAAAAGGAGCTAAGATGAATTTTCTATGAACTATATAAGTTCTGGAATTATTTTGGCACTAGAAATCCATTTTCTAAATTATTTTTCCTATTTTCTCAAAGTTCTGGACTGTGCACACTATTTTAACAAAGCCCAGGGTCTAAAATGTTAATTATAGGACCTGCCTGCAATGATTTTTACACACTACTGTACCACGGATTGAATAAGGAAAAATGCAGGGGCTCTTTAGCAATTGTTCTCAGCTGAAAGGGTATGGGCTGTTTCTGGACGTACGAACTATAATCGGTGACCCAGATTAGACCTTGGTCTACAAAATTCCGTTCATCAGATCTGAATCCAAGGGCCCACATTAGATCGGCGAGCAGTGACGAGATGATATCCATTCTAACCGTTGATGTATGGGTCAATGACCTAGATTTTAAATGACCGAGTACTAATCTCACGCGCTTGATCGTAATCTAACGCTCCCAAACCACCCGGGCCGAAACATTATGCGAGATTTAATCACAGCCGCTCACGGCTAAATCAACGACCAGAATTCTTCTTCCCCGTCGCGACACCTACAGCGGCGCCGCCGCCATACACGGCAGAGTACATCGCCGGCGAGTACCTAAGGCTCGAATTCCGCCCGAAACTCCGAACGACAGGTGGAAACCATAGTAGAGATGTTCACGGGACTAGGGAGGACTATCTCACCGATTATTGGAGCATGGGCAGTTTTGGTCGCGGTGAAGTGCGCCCCCCGCGACGGCAAAACCACCGGTGAGCAATTCTCGTTGCCTCAACGTTCGGTTCTTCCTGTCACACCCGCGAGTAGCACCACCACGCTCACGCGATGATCATCGACTCGACTTCAATTCACCAGCAGCCCAGACACCAGACGACCACACGACGGCCCCAATTTCTCCCACACTCTACTCACACGACGTCGATGGGAAAAGGGAGAGGAAAGGAGGGGGTCGGCCATAATATATAGAAGGTGAGGCGCAACCGGATAGCGACTAGCGGAATCCGGCTAGGTCGTTGGGTTAGCTCACATTGCAGAGTACACGGTTATGGCGGCACGGATCTGATTTAGGCGGAGGTGCTGTTACCAGGGAAGATGAACAGTAGAGGAGGGGCCCACCATTTATCCGAATGCACGGCGCGCACGCGCGATGGCCTAGGGTATGACGTGTGGGGTTTTCCGGTCAGCGCCGGACTCACAGGAGCGCGTGCATGAGGGACTGACAGAAGGGGCCCGCGTGTTGGCGCCATTTCTCCAGCTGGGCCGAGGGGAGGAAGGGAAAGTGGACCGTGAAGGAGAAGAGAATGGGCCGACCAGGGACGGAAATGGCCTAGACGCAGGTAAATCTCCTTTTCTTTTCTTATTTATTTTCTATTTTATTTTCCTATTTTCTTTCCAAATTTCCAATTCATTTCAGATTCAAATTTCCAAATTCCAAATATCAATCATCTCCCTAATGAAAATATAACATCTACTATTTATATTAATATTATTTTTCTTGTCACTAATTTAGGGGAGGAATAAATGGGTCCATAAACATTTTCCTTTCTCATTTTCTATTTTATATTTTCATTTGATTTACAAATTTCAAGTTCAAATCCAAAATAAACACTCAAAAACAATTATGATGCAATAGATATATATTTATTTTAATTAATTTATTTGTTTGGTAGATGTTTGAATTATGAAACACACTCATATTGCTTTCTTTCTTTTTTAAAAAATAGTATTTTCAACGTGGGATAAGAATTAAAAGTTACTTCAACAATAAATATTCATTATCTATTCATTTTGAAAGAAGGTAATGTATGCTTCCATTTAAGGGTTTCTTGATTGTTTTAAGAGTATGTATAATTTATGAGGAGAACAAATCAATGGGGTATCTCACCTTACTATTTTTTTCTTATTATTATTTTTTTCTTATACAAATTTTGGGTTTTATAGTATCCTATCAAGATCCTTGATACCTTGACTCGTGTCATGAGGAGTAAAATGATCAAAATGTGCAAAGTGCAATGGAGTCACCATGGTGAAGATGAAGCTACTTGGGAAAGAGAAGATGAGCTACGAGTAGACTTTCACCACCTCTTTCCTAGTCCTTCCTAATCTCGAGGACGAGATTCTTTTTAAGGGGGTAAGATTTGTAATACCTAACTTAGGAAAATAAATAGAGGAATAAAAATTTATGTGTAATGCCTTCTCATTCATAAGAACTATTAGGAAACATATTTAAAATGAATAGTTCTTCAATAAAATGTGCATCATGCTGGAGTTTGGTTTGTTTGTGCATTTAATAAAAATAACAATAACATTAACAAAAATATAATAATGAGTTAAGAATTTGGATTTTACCCAAAATTACAATTTAGAAAATTTGAAATAATATAGAAAAGAAGAGAGAGAGAAATATTATAGGACACAAAATAAATTTATAAGTAAATAAACTCATCCCATAATGGCATGTTCAAACCATACATTCAAATTTGAGTACAAATTCGGCACAAGATTTGAATTCAAATTTTAGATTTGAAATAAAAAGGGAAAACAAAATAGAAAATAAAATCAGAAAAAGAAAACGCCATCGCTTGGGCTGAAACCTCCCTGGCGGCCCACTATGTTTCCTCCCCCTTGGCCCATACGTCCGCTCCGCGCTGTGGCGCTGCTGGTCCGGTTCCACGTGGAAGTTGCACAGATCCACCGCTCGGGACGCGCCGTTGGGCATCGCTCTGCCAAGTCGGGCCCACTAGCCAGCCATTACACGCGCACGTAATACTCCCGTGACCGCCACCGATGCGTAGACCCCACTGGTCAGGGTCGTCCCTCCCGCGCGGCGATGCCGTTACAACGGCCTCGCGCGAGTCCACGGGAATCGGGGTGATCAGTTGTGGAGCTAGGCAATAAAGCGGGTGCCTCCACAGCCTTCCCCTTCTCTCTTGTTGTCCCTCGCACGGGTGCTAAAATAGTCGCCGCTGCCGTGAGCCAAAGGGGAAGCATAAACATGCCGCCGCCATCGACGCCGAGGTCAACATCCCAGGATCGCAGGCTGTTGGCGGAAGGCGGGGGTCGAGAACGGACTTTTGGTCCTTGGGGACCTAACCAGGCGGACCGCAGACGGTGGGACGTGGGATTGGTGCAGCTAATTTCTCACCGGAGAACTACATATTTTGTAGAGAACACAACTACAGAAATGATAATTTTCTTCACTAAATTATCACCACAATCAGAGAACACGCGAGAAGCAATTTCAGTTCGTGGGCAATCCTACTTAACTTAATTCACATGCAGATAACAAAGAAGTATTACTAATACTCGGCTCTATATTACTATGACATAAACATAAAACGTTGAATTGATATTAAGGAACAACTCAAACATTACAAGAAACATACACACTTTTGTTTACTTCTAATTTTCACTAACTCCTCTTATAATTATATAATATAATAGGTGTTATTTTAGCACCATATGAAACTTTCTAATTTGGGGCTGATATTTTTATGAGGTATATGTGATAACAATTCATGACTAATGTATAAATTTCACACGCTCGGGTTTTATATATTTATTACTATTACTACAAAAAGAACAAATTGTTAATGCAATAAAGCATATGAGGGCAAGTTAAATCTAAAACTAATTATTTTCTATGGATGCATGACCATATTAAGCTTACTTAGACTACTATAACATCATCAAAAGACAGTGGAACAACATTCTCTATTTTTACATCCATATATTAATTATAAACCATTTAAAACTACTTAATGTGCATTAAACAAGTTAAATCACTAACTTAATCATACATGCACCACAAATCATGAAATTTTTACAAGTCACCAAGCATCACACCAAGAGTCTACTATAAACAATTCAATCCAGTTGGAGCACTAGAGCTACAGATCCAAAAATAACAATTAAGTCAATCATCTTTTACCTATTTAACATGATTTAATTAACACACTAAGAAAACAGTAATCGACATATGGGTTTTTTATTTTTCTTAGCTAGAGTATGACACCATCTAACTAACAAAACAAGTCTCATCGATTTCGGACTTTTAAAAATAAAACTATGGAAAGAAGCAAGTTCATTTATTTTCTAGACCAGTTTTAAATAAAATTTCTACAGCAGAAAATTTCCACTAAAACATGCCAACTTATAGATCCAATAGTTAGGGAATTTTATAAGGACGCCAAATAATACGTTTCATGATTTTAGGAGCTGCCAAACTCGAGATATAGATTTTAGAATATAGCGCAAAAATCTGTGATTTTGTGCAACTTACACTAACCACTGGGCCCACTTGTCATAGACTCATGGGTCTTCTTCAACCTCCATCCACATGAACAGTAGCAGGGAGGGCGCTCGCTGCCGCTCCATGGCCGGGGCTCGACCGGCTAGCCATGGGCGGCCGTGGTTGGCGGTGCCTCCCGCCCTAGCGAGGCTTGGTCATAAGTGGAAAGCTACAATGCAGCGAGCTGCAGAGCGACGTCGACGGCGCTGCGCAAGAGCTGTCCTGCGCGCAAACAAAAGAAGAGGAATGGAGGGAGGAGAAGGAGGAAGGGAGAACGAGCCAGGAGAGGGAGTTGGGGAGGCCGAGGGTGCCCATTTATAGGTGAAGAAGCAGCCCAGAGTGCGAACACAAGGCAGCCATAGCAGACGCAAACTTTGTGCATGGCGGCCACGCGTTCCCCTTGCAGCAATCCGTCAAACACGTGGCGGGTGCTACAGTGCCGACCTTGGACGACAAATTTTGGCCTTTTCTATTTTGATTCGGATCTTGGTCACTGTAGGAGATATTTTCCTTGATCTATACTCTACAATTCTTGTAAGGGATTGAGGTCATTCGTGCATCGGTTAGAGATATACTGACCCCCAAAAACAGGTTTCTCAATGCTATGGAAAATAGTGAAAACAAAGTGTCAAAACATATCAAATGGAATCAGATAAATGCCATATTTTGGTATGTTGTGCCCCTAATAGTTACCAACAACTTTTATATTTGGTTCAACTTAAGATGCTTAACAAAAATCTGGGAACACGAGAAGTCAACCCGACTGACACTGATTCCAGACTTAGAAGGATTCGAATCCTAAAATCTGATTTTTATTCAGTCTTGAGGGTACTGTTTGAGATACTTAGTGATTGAATCAAGGCTAGGTGTAATTGTAATATTTGTTGTATATCACCGGTTCTACAACTTTTATTAAAGATCAAACCTTGTATCTTGATTATGAATTGACATTTCACTTTGGTCAATGTAGTGTCGTTATAAAGCTTCAAATTATATTTTTAAGGCAATCAGAGTATTTTTCTCGACATTTTCTTGGTATGTACCCTTAATAACTTTTGTTGTAGAGTTCATATAGAGTTGTTTGAGCAAGGTGGCAAGTCTTGGTTGAATTTCTAAATTTGCATTTGTTCAAACAAGTAGTTTTCAGCAAGCATATGGTTTATCTTTTCATGTGGCCATTTGGTTCAACTTTGATAAATCTTTAGAATACACATGATATATAGAGATGAATGATGACATAGAGATAACAATTCGATTTGTGTAAGAATTAATTAGAGGCTGACACAACAGAGATTCCACTGGAGAATGTGGATTCATATTACGTATTTGGTCATAGACCGAATATCAAGAAATTAGATTCAGATACAGATTGGATATAACAACTGTTGAGAGTTTGGATAAATGAAGTTTAGACGAGATGGACGTTCGAATTTACATTCGTTTCAAGAAATAAAAGTTTTAACAGGCTCCAAATTTGGTTGTTCTTGAGATCGAATAATTCCAAATTTGGTGAAACTTTCATGAGTAACTTGATAAAAGGAGACAGACGCGATCGAGAAATAGAAATTTCCAATAACAATATGAGCTTAGGATAAATTTCCCAAGATAACACGAAATAGATATCTAGGGTGTCACAAAAACCTTATCCTAGATTAGAGCTAAAACCACCTAATCTAACAAGGCATTTCAATAACACTTTAGATATAAGTACATGAGCATAAAAACACGAATAAAACTAATTCTAAGACACAAGTATCATGATCGATGGATTACCAATTAGTTAAGTTAAATGATTCATATCTACATGAACATCCCATACCCAAAACAATGCCTAAGAAACAAGATGAGAAGGTCTAGAGATATGCAAATCCGTAATACCATTCTCCACAAATTATCTATTTGAAAATGAGAACACTTAAACAACATGAAACGATGAAATCAGAATAACAACATCGAATACACCATAAGAAAACCTTCACCCTTCATGACATTCAACCAATCACTAAATCTAGAATATAAGAATTACTTAAGCAGGGCATCATCTTTATCAAACAATACACTTACATAATCAACCATGACCACATTTATCAGCTAGATGGGCGAGACACCAACCTATTATTTGCATTATTAAATCATCTCTCACAATTCTATTCACATACTCTTTACGTAGTAAGTATCTAAATCTAATCTTCACACGACGCGATTACATTTTAATCAAGAACATAGTTACAATAGTACATGTAATGAGGCCTTTTACAACAGCTAATTTAATCACAACAATATCGCAAAGCAAAGAGAGGAAGATCCTTCCTAGTGGCACCATGAATATGGCACGAGCAATAGCAAGAATCTGGAAACCATCACCACAACTATAACCCATTCATCAATCAAATTAACTAGCTAGGGTAATGAAAGGGGCTCACCATATCACAAACCAAAATAATAATTATAAGAATGATGATGATTTCTGGTTCGAGCATAACACTGAACACCAGACAATCGTCGCGCGGCTTGTCTCGCTTCACACATATGAAATTTCTCCTCACATCTCGCACATAAGCACACACATATATACACGATTAGCATCTAATAAAAAACATCGGGTACATGTACTGGTGAGGGATAAGAACAAGGAGAAAAACGAGTCCTTGACTCGTGCACTCTATGCACTTCGATCTATTTTAAATTCTGTGGAATGTTGTCACACATGATGTAGTGAATGTTAATTTATTACGATCTTGGTTGCGAAGGAAAAGTTTGAGATTCTTCACGATTTCATTAGACCCCTGGGTTTATATGGGTTCAAGTGTGGGAAATCACTGTCGAGCAGATGGTTTTTCATACTTGATCTCTTATAAATCTGGTCGAGTCGCCATAGCATCAATCACCAAAAAGGGGGAGATTGAAAGTGAAATAGACTTTAAGCCATTTCTATATTGGTTTTGGTGTTTGATGGCCATCATAACAATATGGACTAACTAGTTTGCTAAGTTAATAATTGCATGTTCATAAGAATAAAAATAGAAGATTTAATTTGAATTATGGCTCAAAGCTCAACTATAAAGGGCAGAATTTGGAAAAGATGAACTATGAATAGTTCAAATACTTGGATAAGTTCTAAATTGCCCTAGAAACATATTTGAGCACCTAAGAGAGGTTGGAAGTGTCAGTCATTAAAATTGTTCTAGAGCTAAGTTTAAGCAAAGATGAGAAAAAGAGTTGAGGTGATGAAAAGGACAGATGGACTCTAGATATGTTTTATCTAAGTCATAGAAGTGCTCAAGAAGACATCCAAACAAAGACATAGAAGAACAAAAAACTTGAAGACTTTGCTCTGCCATGCAACAAACCAAGTCCCATGGTGCATTAGACCGATTATGCAGAGAAGACATTTTAGGGCTTAGAAGGATTGGTGCACCGAACCAGTCTGGTATGCAACAACGAGTCACTAGACCACTTACGTCGAGAGGTTAGTTCCTAGATATAGGCAGCTTGGTGCATCGGACCAAGGTCCGGTGAGCATCGAACCTTTAGGGCTCAACGGTCATATTGGATAACCCAACGACCGACCTGACGTGGCACCGAAGTGGTAAGGTCCGGTAGTGTACTGGACTGGTCTGGTACCACCTAACACCTGACATCTGGTTTAGAACGGTCACTGAAAACGACAATTTGATAGAGGTCCAGTGTGTGCTAGACCTACTACAATGAGAGGTCCGATGCACCCGAATTTAGTGTACATTTTAAGAAAGTGTTTCAACGGCTATTTGGGTGGGTGGGGGCTATAAATACACCCAAATAGACCATTCAATATACAAGAGTTGAGCAATAACTCCTACAAGCTAGAGCAACATCCACAACATCTCTAAAGTGATCCAAGTGCCACAAATTGCAATGTGCCACGAAGAGCAAGTAATTGAGTGATAATTGAGAGCACACTTGTGCTTGAGCTGAGAAGAGAGTGTGTTTGTGTCATTGTGTCTTGGTGCAAGACACCCATTGATTATAAAGCTAGCAAGAGCCTTCAACGTGTGAAGCACCTTGCAAAGACTTCGGTCTCTCGATTAAGAAAAGAGAAGGAAACGCAAGTTCGATCTTGGTGATCACTTGAGTGAGTAGAGTGTTGAGAGAAACATGGGCCTTAGCAGACTTTTTAACGGAGACATAGGTTTCTTTGTGAAACCAAACTCTAGTAAACAAATTGTCGTGTGTTTATTGTGTTCTTGCGATTGCACTTTTGTTTACTCCTTTCCTCCCTAAGTTCTCTTGGGACAGATCATCTTTATATCATCTTGTTGCTCTAAGTCTAATTTCCTATCATTCAAAAGAGCAATCACACAAGAAGAATATCTTCTTTCACTCTGATTATCTTAATCTTGTTCGAGCCGCTAATTGGGATCAAGTTTTGTCTTTAAGTGATAAATTTCAGGTTTCGCCTATTCGCCCCCTCTAGGCGACTTTCAAGCTCGATGGGGGCGCGCATGCGCGTCGGATGGTGGCGCGCTAGCCAAGAATGCGAGGTCGACAGAGACGCGAATGTGAGCTCGAGTGCTGGTCGATGCAGTCTGATTTTTTCGCGTGCTTCTTTTCTCTCTCTGTTTTCCAACGGTTCCATTGCTATGATGGAGGTGATGACAAGTGGGACCATGTATTTAAAGGGTATTTGAGATTTTTTTTCTACCAAAGCTCCCTATTTCTAGTGCTAGAGCACGACTGCAAGTTAAATATATGAAAAGAAATTGAAACTTCGTAGTAGAGCTGTTTTTCGATACAGTTGATGACGGAGAGCTAAAAACTTTAAAGAACGAGGAGTTAAAACACACCGATTGTATTGTTGGAACACAACAACATATTAGGCCCTCTTTAAATGTTCTATAGCTAAAAGTTAGCTAAAAACATCCAAACAAACGAACTAATAGTTTAACAATTAACTACTTTTAATTGGAGACATAAAAAATCCTCGCTAATTGTCTAGTTAACTATCTACACCTTCATAGAAATTAGTTTAAAAACATAGAAAAAACACATCCAAGATCCCCGCTAATAGTCTAGTTAACAATTAACTCTTTTGGAGGAATGATATATGAATTTTATAGAAATTAGTTTAAAAACACAGAAAAATACAGGATTCACAAAATTTTCTTTGTTTTAAAAGAGCCCTAAGGCCTGGTATCTGTATAATTTCACTAGTGCAGTCAGCAGTGCATTCAAACGGAGCCATATTAGAAAACAAAGGACATAAAAACCCTCGGTCCCAACCCCCGCGTCAGTCCTTCCGCGCCGCAATCCTCCGTCCATGCCAGGTCCAACGCCGTCTTCCACGCCGCCGGCGGCAGCCGCAAACCCCAGCCACAACTCGAAGCGGAAGCGGAAGCCCAGGCCGAAAACAGCGCCCCCCTCTGCCCTAAATCCTAACTGGGCGCTGCTCCAGTCCAAGCTCCCCCACCGCCCCGCTGCGACCCACCTCGGCAAGCGCAAGCACGACGGTGCCACTCCGGCGCCCGCGGAGCCGTCTCCACCACCCACAGCGCAGGAGGTCAGACTCGAGCCAACCTCCGACGATACCAGGTGAGCATGCTCTGGCATCGAGACGCTTTGAATGTCGGTTTGAGATTTGTTTTTTGATTTCGTGGTTTGGGAATGGTGTTTGGGGGTCGTCAGCTTGACTAAGGTGGTGGCGATTGACTGCGAGATGGTCGGGGTAGGATATGATGGCGGTAAAAGCGCCCTCGGCAGGGTTACCTTGGTATGCACCATCTCTTACTTCAGTTTTCTTGTTTATTTACTTGCCTAGTAACTAGTCATGATTACTGAGTCACCAATTTATGAATTGGAGTAGAGAGCGCTTGAGATTAGGAGTGATGACAGAGCAATAGGTCTGTGGTTGTTCGTTGTTGAATTGGAAGGTTGAAGGTTCAGGATGTGCCAAAAACTGTTAATCATGAAGCAGCAATGTAATAGTCTGCGCCGTCCATGGTATGACATTGCTACTATTCCAACGTGGAGATGTTCTGAAGTTGAACTGGGCAATTCCATAGTTGGAGGTTGGTCATTTCAGATGTCTGGTTTAACAAATACTTCCCTGTCCCAATTATAAGCCATTTCAACTTTTTTAGAGAGTTAAAGCATCTCAAATTTGATAAAATTTATATAATAAAATAATATCATTTATGATATCAAATAAGTATCATTAGATTTCTCATTAATTATATTTTCATAGTATATCTATTTGATGTCATAATTTTTGTAGTTCTCTATAATTTTGGTCAACCTTAAGATGATCTGACTCTCCAAAAAAGTTGAAATGCTTTATAATTTGAAACAAAGGAAGTAGGCGGTTTTGAAAAACTCTTGTGAGTCTGACCTAGATGGAATCACATTTTTGTGGTTTTGTGAAGGTTTTTTGTCACAATCTTGCATTCGGCACTAATAGTATTTAGGTGTTTGTTTCAGTAACATGTTACTCCTTCCGTCCATAAATAATTGTCGTTCTTGCTTTTGAAAAGTCAAACATTTTCAACAAAGAGTCAAAGACAACACAACAACAAAGCCTTTTAGTACTAAGCAAGTTGGGTTAGGCTAGAGTTGAAACATAACATAATCCACAAGTCAAGGTTTACAGTTCTGACATATGGATAGCTGTCTTCTATGCGCTCCTATTCAAGACTATATCTTTGTGTATATTGTGCCTTAGGATCCTATTGCATATTGGCGTGTCTAGAGATCTCTGTTCGACATGTCAACACCATCTCAATCGGTGTTGTATACGCTTTCCTCAGTTAGTGCTACCTCTAGCCTATCACGTATATCATCCTTATATCATCGCTCGAGACTCAATTCCTTTTTGTATGACCACAAATCCAACTCAACATACACATTTTCACAACACTTTTCTGTTTAACATGCCATTGTTTTGTAGGCCAATATTTTGCACCGTACAACATAGCAGGTTTAATCGGTGTCCTATAAAACATGCCTTTTAGCTTTGTGGTGCCCTCCTGTCACATAGAATGCCAGATGCTTGACGATACTTTATCCACTCTGCTTTGATTCTATAGTTAATATCTTCATTAATATCTCTGTACCTCTGTAGCATTGATCCGAAATATTGAAAGGTATCCTTCCTAGGCACTACTTGATCTACCAAACTATCATTTCCTTCATGTGTTCATATATTTGGTTTTAGTTCTACTGAGTTTAAAATATTTTGACTCTGGAGTCTCCCACCACAACTCTAGTTTTCTATTTACTTCTACGGTTCTACCCGACTTTTATCACTAGCACTATATCGTTTGTAAAAAGTATACACTAAAGGATATCCTTTTGTATGTCCCTTGTGACCTTATCTATCACCAAGGGAAAACCGTAAACATAGCTGTTAAGGCATCCCTAAGGCGTCGCTTAGGCGACACCTAAGCGCTAAAGCGTGCTCTAGTCGTAAGGCGGCCTAGTCGCCTTAGTTCGGAGCCTAAGGCGTCCGCTTTGGACAGTAGGGTGTTGTCTCGGCGCCTTGGAGAGGTATATGGCGACGCTATGGTGACACCTAGGAGAGGCCGACGGAGGTGGCCCCTCCCCTTCATGACCGCAGCGTTCCACGCTGGGTCGGCGAGGTTCCCTAGACCCCCTCCCGTCCGTCGCGCCCCTCCCGTCCGCGACCGCTGCAGGCTACGCAGGCAGAGAGCAGCGCTGGGGAGGGCAGTGCGGCGGCGATGATGGAGGGTGGCTGAGAGAGAGAGAGAAGCGGCTCGGAGAGACCGAGAGAGAGGGCTGGCGGAGGGGAGAAAGGGAGATGGCTGGTGCTTGGGACTTGAGAGGGAGGCGGCGGGTGCTGGGAGACATGGCTGGGATAGAGAGAGGGTTAGTTGGGCTTAACCTAATTTGAATGGGCCAACTGGGCTAAGTTGGGCTGGCTGGACTGTTCTTTTTCTTTTCTTTATTCTTTTTCTCTATTACTATTTTTGTCCTAAACAATTTCTCAAATATTAATATTTTTCCATTTTTAATTATATTTAAGGCGTTGCCTCGCCTTACACTATACCACTTAAAAGGTGAAAAGGGGGTTAGTCGCCTTACCGCCTTAACAACTATGAACGTAAGGGCTCAAAGCTAACTTCTATTTTAATTGGGAAGTTATCCGCGTCTCCATCATTTGTTCAAACACTACTCATAATATTGTTGTACATGTCCTAAATGATTCTAATGTACTTCGTTGGAACTTTATGTTTGTCCAAAACCCATAACATTTCTTGATATTTTGTGATAAGTCTTCTCCAAGCCAATGAAAACCATTTGTAGGTCCTTTTGCTCCATATACTGCTGCATACTTGTCTTATTAAGAAAATAGCTTCCATGGTTGATCTTTCAGGCATGAAACCAAATCGGTTCATAGAGATTCTCGTTATTCCTCTCCGACGATGCTCGATAACTCTCCTGTAGCTTTATAATATGGTCATCAACGTAATTTCCTGGTAATTAGTACAACTTTAAATATCTCTCTTATTCTTGTAAATCAGTACCAACATACTAATTCTCAACTTGTCAGTCATTTTGTTCGTTCGAAAACATGGTTGAACAACCTGGTTAGCCATACTATGGCTATGTTTCTAAGACATCTCCATGCCTCAATTCAGACAACATCAAGGCCCATCGCATTATCCCTTTCATCCTTTCCATTGTCTCTCCAATATTAGATTCTCGAATCTTGTGCACAAAGTGTCTATTGATGTTATCAAAGGAGTCGTCCAATTGAAAGGTTGTGTCCCAATTCTTCTCATTGAACAATTTGTCAAAATACTCTTGCAATTTATGTCTGATCTCATCCTTCTTCACCAAGAGGTGCTTCGTTTCGTCTTTAATGCACTTAACTTGGTTGAAGTCGCTTGTCTTCCTCTCACAGACCCTAGCCATCCTATATATGTGCTTCTCTTCTTTGTACCCAAAGTTGTTAAGGATCCTTGCACACCTTACCTTGATCCTTTGCCACACTTACAACTCACTTTGCATACTTCTTTGATACCTTGTACTTCTCTATATTGTCCACACTCTTGTCATGGTACAAATGTCTATAGCATTCATTCTTCTTAATAGCCCTTTAGACTTCCTCACTCTGTCACCAAGTATCTTTAGCTTCGTCTCCACTCCCTTTGGTTGCTCCACAAACCTTTGAGGTCACCTTCCGAATGCCGGTTGTCATCTCCCACATGTTGTTTATGTTATTTTCTTCCTTCCAGTGCCCTCTTCGTTGGTTCTTTTTTTGAAGACTTTTGGCGTTTCCCCTTTCAGTTTGCACCACTTTGTTCTCATAATCATGGCTTGTTTATCCCTACGGGCACGCATTTGAAAGCGAAAGACCGCCACCACAAACTTATGTTGAGCGAACACATTTCCTAGGTATCACCTTACAATCTAAGTATGCTAGTTTATCCTCTCTCCTTATGAGGACAATCAACCTGACTAGTGTTGGCCATTACTATACGTTACTAAATGAGATTTCGTTGAGGATTTTTTAACAGTGAATTTATGGGGTAGGTCATGAGATCGAAAGTTGAAGGTAAAGACACAAGAGATATGAAGATTTAGACATGTTTAGGCTCTCAATGTGAGATAATACCCTACATCCTATATGGGGTGGATTTGTTGGTGTATGTTGTGACGTGAGATGCGCTCTGCCCCTGAGGGCTCCCCTACCCCTTCTCTTATAGTCCAAGGAGGGGGTGGTTATATGGTGGATAGCGTGTTGGTTACCTAGTCCATGACGGTACCAAATCGGTTACCTAGTTGTACATGAATCTAACTCTATGATTACAAGTGTATCTTCCTTATTCGTTAGGATCTTTGCTTTATCTGTTAGAATCTTTGCCTTATTCGTTAGGATCTTGACCATATCTTCTATTCAGATAAGATCTTTGTCATGTTTGTGCTTCTGGAATCCTCTTGACGGTAGACCTCCTAATGATGACCGAGTCTATGGGCTCTCGATCGAGCCCATGAGCTTATCCGTATATGCCTTCTCGTTGAACTTGATTATATTAACTCTAGTATATATTATTGAAAGTAGCCCTCACGTTTTATTTGGCTGAGTCATTGACTCAGGCAGATGAGATTCTTCTCTCGTATCTTCTTGAATGTCTTGAATTATTTGTGTCTTAGTTGTTCTGCCTTCTGTCCAGGTTCCCAACTCTGTCATGTAGTCCTCATGTTTCTAGACTTGGCTTAATGTTCAGGACTCAGTCATTTTACTGGTCTGGTGCTTTAAATTCTGCAACTCTGCGTCACTTCTGCTTCTTTAGCCACTTCGTAAAAGCAAATACTCCATAGTGCCTCAGTTTCTACTAGCTATCGGAGTCTTGCCAGGACCCTGCAGTACCTTGTCTTCACCCGCCCCAATATCGCCTACGTCGTCCAGCAAGTGTGCCTCCATATGCACGCTCCGCGGGAGCTACGTCTCATCGCTATGAAGCAAATCCTTCATTGTTATTAAAACGTCGTTTAAATGAGAAAACGTGTTTAAAAGTTGGAACGTCCGAATGTTTTAGGTTTAGGGCGTAGAACGTCAGTAATAGCGTTTTAGACGTTCTAAGGACGTTCTACCCGTCCTAGGCCTTTCTTGGGCCTTTAGCATTTTCTAGGTCATTTCCTGGGCACTGGCCGCGGTGCCCTCACATCCTCAGCCAGCCGCCGCCGCCCTCTTCTTCTGCGCCGGCCGCCGCTCTGCTCTCCTCTCCTCAGCCACAGCCAGCCGCCGCTCTCCTCTCTCCTCTCCTCAACCAGGCAGCCAGCCGCTGCTCTCTGGCGCCCACAGCAGCCCAGCGCCCCAGATGTTGGCCGCTGCTCTCTGGCGCCCACAGCAGCCCAGCCGGCAGCCGCTCTCTCCTCAGCCAACAGACCACAACAGATCGCGAACTGTGGCACTGTGCCCACAACAGATCATATTGGTGAGTACTGATTTTGTGCAACCATATTGCCCAACAGTCAATCAATCATTCAAGCTCTAGCTCAACCATATTGGTGAGTACTGATTGTGCAACCATATTGCTCACAGTGAATTTCAATGGCAACAAATAGTGAGGAAAATGACTCCTATGACCCACTCAAAGATCAGTCACGAAGGCCAAAGTCAAATGATCCAGGATGGAAATATGCATACTATGTTGAGGCGGAAAAGCGAGAGCTGATTCAATGTGCTTTGTGCCCCAAACAAATAAAAGGAGCTATCAAGAGGGTGAAACAACATTTGTGAACTCAACTTATTTATGGACTTATTCTATATTTGAGTTTCTATGTCAAGTCTGAAAAGACGTTACAACATTCGTTTAAACATTTAAAAGTTAAAAGTTGGTTCATAACGTTTTAACGTTTTACCGCTTTAATAACCATGGGAACCTTTGGTACCTTCGAGACACCACCGACTTTGGTCTTCTTCTTCGCCGATCTACGACCACCGACCTTACCGTTTACATCGACGCCGATTGGGGTGGTTGTCTCGACACACATCGATCCACTTCCAGTTTCGCCGTGTTCCTTGGCGACAACCTCGTCTCCTGGTCTTCGAAGCGGCAGCCAGCCGTCTCCTGCTTCAGCGTCGAGGTCGAGTACTGCGCTGTGGCTAACGGTGTCGCCGAGGTGACGACTTCGTTAGCTGCTTCAGGAGCTGCACAGTCCACTGATGCGGAGCACTTTTGTCTATTGTAACAACGTCAGCGCCATGTACCTATCCACCAACCCTGTCCAGCATTAGCGCACGAAGCATGTTGAGCTCGATCTCCACTTTGTTCGCGAGTGGGTCGTCGTCGGAGATGTGCGGGTTCTTCATGTTCTGACCACTTCTCAATTCGTTGACTTCTTCACCAAGGGCTTCCCTACGTCGGTGTTTGAGGAGTTACGGTCCAGTCTCAACGTCTTTTGTGGCTAGAGTTTCGATTGCCGAGGTGGGGGTAGAGTAATTGTGTCTTGTATTGTCATGGGGTCTTGTGTAATGGGCTTAGGCCCAACAATTCTATTATAAATATAGCACCCAACCCTGGTTAGGGTTTCCAGCCCACTAACACTTTGCCCTATTTAACACCATATCAGGTTTTGATATGTCACGTGGCTAAAAGGGTTATGCCCCAACAGTTTTTTTTTTCGAGTTTCGTCTCCATTAGAATGGCTAGGTTCAACGTTGGCTTGTCAAGTCTATCACAACCCTTTTTTCCCAGGGGCAACATAGGCAGAGAAGAAAATAGTAATATTAATATATAAGAAAATAGTAATATTTATAATATCATTGGATAGATCTTACATTCTTACATTTTCATAATAAACTTATTTGAAGATACAAATGTTGCTAATATTTTATTTAAATCTAGTCAAATTTAAGAAAGTTTGACCAACACGTTTTCCATAGCAACAGTTAATAAGGGATGGAGGGAGTATTTATTCATATTTTGGTCAGTCACTACAGTAAAACAATTTATTATCCTATGGGCTGTTGGGTTTCTATGGTTTGTTATACTTACCTGATGTTAAACCCAAGTGTTTTGCTAACGAAGTGGGGGTATACTTGGTTTTATTTAGATAATGCCTAGCAACTACAATGTGATCCTCTTCCCTTGTGCTGTTGTTTTGTCTGCTATAACTATTATGTATGTTTACTTGCGCTTTGAAAATGCTATATGATATTATGATTACTGTTTCAGTGTATAAACTTAGTGATCTGAAACCATATAAACATTAAAATGGTTAGCGGTTTGTTTATTCACATTATTTTCTAATCCTTGAATCTGGAAATAAAGTGAGACTGACTTCATGTTAAGTTGTTAATGCTCAATCATCACCCTGTGTCTGAAGAAACATTGAGTAGAGTCAATAACATTTGTTTTAATTGTTTATAGGGTAAGTGCACAGAAAACATTGTGTAGTCCTTTGTAATGTCAAGAGCGGGCAAGGGTTTCCTTATTTTCTGGAGAGAGCTAGGGGGAAGAGCTAAACTTTCCTCCTCGAGCAAGAAAGTTTCTAGACCTGTAGCATGCTAAACACAGGAGCAAGACATGTCATAACTGCTTTTGTTATGCAGTTTTTTATAGCATTTGGCATACGATAAACACACTTGATGAAGTTTGTTTGAAATGTACAAACATTTGGATAATGTAAATGGGTTCCCGCATTTGAATTATCATCCTCTAATCTCAGTATGCTTGTTGTCAGGTTAATTCCTTTGGCAATATTGTATATGATGAATATGTTCGCGCCGTGGAGCGAATTGTGGACTACCGGACATGGATTAGTGGGATTAGACCTAAGCACATGAACAAAGGTAGATAGATACATCACTACATTATGGGTCATTCATTATATGGTATTTTGTTGCTGTCAAGGGTGGTGACCTTTGTGGGTTATGCAACTATCTTATGTCACTGTAGCCAAAGAATTCTGGGCTGTGCAGAAGGAAGTAGCTGAGCTGATTAAAGGAAGAATTCTTGTTGGTCATGCACTGCACAATGACCTCAAGGTTGGTGGCTTTAACTCCTTTCTGTATACACCCTGTGTGTCTTCTTGTGTAATTTAATTAGTATTTTCCAGGTGCTGCTACTAAGCCACCCAAAGAAGGACATCAGGGATACATCAGAATATGAGGTTTTCAGAAGGTTAGATGGTCTGGGCATCTGCTGTGACATGATTATTCTTGTGATTACCCAAAACTGTATTGACATGTGAATTTCAATTCACTAGGGAGAGAAAGAGGCGATCATTGAAGGATCTTGCTGCTGAAGTCCTTGGTGCTAAAATACAACAGAATGAACACTGCCCCGTACGCACTACATTATATGCATGATTTCTTATTTGTGTTGTGTTGATCTTAATAATTTCTGTACTCCTACAGATCGAGGATGCGAGAGCTGCGATGCTCATTTACAACAAGCACAAGAAAGCATGGGAGAAGAACATGAAGGAACAGTTCAGATTCAAAAAGAAGCTCAAGAAGCGAGGCAAGAAGAAAACTACGGAGTCCAATGGGAATGATCCCAATGTCCCCACTGTTCTTCTATGAAGATAAAGAAGTAACAAAGGGAGAACTTGTCCTAGTTTTGGAAACAATATCTGTAATGAAAATTTTGTAGTTCAACATTAATGAAAATTCAAGTGAAAAAGGTAACAGGTGACAAGACCGGGTTGCTGAGCATTGGGTTCTGCGGACTGGTCTGCTGCCTCATAGTCGTGGCGATGGTTGGCGTGAGAGCTTGCCGTTTCCTAACTGTGAATTGGTGTTGGTGCAGGGGCAGGGAGTTGGTGTCCAGCATGTGCAGGATGAGCACCATGAGCACGGAGCAGGCGAACATGGGTATGGGCCCGAAGACCCACATGAGCAGCGTGGTGGCCAGGTAGAGCGCCCGGAGGCCCATGGACCAGAAGTTGCCGCCCCGGATGACGGCGTGCTGCACGTAGGTCGCCGGCACGTCGGAGTCGAGGGTGGTGACGAGGAAGCTGGCCTGCACGTAGTACCTGGCGGAGTGGATGAAGCAGGTGAAGGAGGCGAGGAAGCAGACGAGGAGGGAGATGTACTTGACGGTGGCCGTGGACTGGCTGCGGTCGCCGTAGACGAGCTCCGTCATGAACATCTTGGTGGTGCTGCTGACCCAGGCGCCGATGAGGGAGCCCAGCGCGATGGACAGCGACGCCAGGTTGGTGGACGCCGAGATGTTGCTGGAGATGACGCTCAGCGCCAGCCCCGTCTCGTCGGGGGTCGCCTGCACCATGCGCCGCACCCAGGCGAGCTTGTTGTGGTTCTCGTAGCCGATCACGGTCGTGGCGGGATGCCGGAGAATGCGGTAGAGGAGGAGGAGGTGGTAGCTCAGCATCACCACCAGCCCGCATGGCACCAGCACCAGGTCCAGGGACCCCTTCTCCAGCTGCATCGTCTCGTCTCGTCTCTCTTCAGGCTTTCTGCTCCCTAGCTACTAGGCTTCATTTGCTATTGCTTTAGCATTTCGATGCTATTTCTTGGTTGGAGTTGGAGTTGATCTGTGCAGACTGAACTGCCCTCATGGCTTGTGGCTTGCGCTTTCATTTGGATTGCTAGTTACAGTGGGGCCAGCTAGCAATGATCACGATCTTGCTTATGAGTCTTGCTCAGGAGTTGTACGCGTAGCCGTGCGGTACCGATCGATGGTGTGGCTAGCTTGTGTCTTGGGGGCAAAGACTGCGAGCACGCACGGCAAGCAAAACTTGTGAGCTTGCTTCCAAGAAAGGCCTGGAGATCTGGAAAACCAATAAGATTTCATTTTTGTCTTGAAGGCTCCTGCTCCTGGATATAAGGATAAAGCGTGGATCTGTTGTACTACCTGTTTCATACGTTGCGGCCGCAATCTGCAGTTCCGAGTGGCCACCGTTCTAATGACATTACAATACAACAACGTGAAAAATAAACGATGGTGTCTCCAACCCGGCAACCCGTTACGTCGCCCCTGTGCTGTGTGTGTACCACCATGTGTTTGCTTGCACTCAACAGGCTTCAAACTATCTTATTACTAGTACACTGTACATCATATAATTGACTCCACCAGAATTACTCGAATTTATTTTCTTTCTGACTACAGTTCCACTGTTTACTTGCCGGTGTACCTGTTAATTACAATTATTTTTCATCATTTCATAAAAGTTGAAGACACGGATCGGGTGATTAAAAAAGAACACGAATCCAGAATGTAACGAAGAATTCATCCTCGCTGGTTCAGAACCCACTGGTATGTATTGTCTCCCATATCAACTCTTCCTAGGATTTTTTCTGTGTCTTTTTGCCTCTATTCGTTTCATTTTTTTTTCCAAATTAATAGGCTGGGAATGTTGATTTTATAATTACTTTAATTGAATAATTTATAACTTTTCTACTATACATAAGTCATAAGGGCATGTATAACCCCGAAACTTTTGCACGGTACTCTAAACATAAGACACATCTAAGTCATAATGTAATACAGTGGATATGTCTAAAATCCGTGTTTTAGTATATTCATTGTACCAATCATATTATTCAATAAAATCAATGCAACAACCCGTTATGTTGTCTACCTCGAGCATAAAGTCATGAGATGTGTTTTCGACAAGAGACGTGTCTTGCATTTTTTATATTTAACCCCCTAAACATAGCTGAAGATACAACTCAAGACAACAATTATACATGGCCTAATAGCCTTTTGGCATCTCACAACTCAACAGCTATTATTATATAGCTCATAGCCGATCAAATAAACTTTATTTTTAGTTGTCTTTGGGTTGCGGAATGTACATTTGTTCACAATTTAACGCTTTTGATGCTTATACCAATGATTTTTTCCTGATAAAAGAACCATAATGTTCTCTTACATTAAGTTGTTCAAAAACAGTGCGAACGATATTGATCAGTTGCTGAAACAATTAAATAGGACCTATTCATGGAACACAGGTATCTGGCATAAAGTGCATTAAATAGACTTAACCTATTCATGGTGTGACAACATGAATATAGGACATATATGCTATTTCAATGTACCAAAATTTCCCCATATATGATTTGTTGAGATACCAAAGCGGCAATGCCTTTTTTTATATTGTTAAAGATATGAGACCAGGATAACTCTCGCCTGTACTATGGCCCAGGGCTGTTGACACAAGCCGAATATAGAGTACTAGTAACTTACTCGAGCCTAGCGCGAGTCTTTGATCTATGTGTCTACACATCCAAAAGATCGTTGTTGTAGATAGTTAGGATCGGCGCTATATATGGATACATACACATAGATATGTAGTAATGAAATATTGGTCTTAATAACTAAGTAGGTTAACATCAAGATGAATCAATACACATTCAATAAAAAATAGGAAGGGAGACATAAGTTAATTAGCTGTATCTAAGTAGCTTGTAAAATCAGACATTACATAGCTTACTAATTACATGGTAATCTGTACAAACAAAATTTAAGACATTTGAGGCAAGGCACGTTAGCGCCTTATGATGTGTATTTAAGGAGACTAAGCTGAAGGAACTTTGCTTCAGTGAATTTCACTCCAAGGGCAAAAATATGGCCAGAGGAAAAAAAGATGGTGAATCTTCCATTTGAAAGCCTTGGCAACGTTTGAGTGTCGCATCCCTTAAGACCCCTATCGCCAAGTTAATTACCACACTCCTGTTTGTGTTCCCCAACGTCAGGTCTGCCTTTGCCTACTTTGAGCTTTTCTATTACCACATTTTAGTTTTTGACTTGGAGTGGACAAATGGCAAGCTAGTCGATCAGAAATGAATTTAAAAATTAGGGTAAACTAATTGTCGATCCAAGGAGCAGCACAACTAGAGTCCACAACATTTGGTAGAATTTCTGAAATAGACATCATATGGTACAATCATAATTGAATAATAGTGTCTGATCTTATTGGCATTTGAGCAAACACCTTGAGGGCTTGAGAGCATGGCGACGCTATATCAGCTACACTCTTGATCTCATCACCTTCTTTTCTTCTAGAAAACAGAAACCACAGTAGGAGCAAGTGACCAGTCCCCTCCCTCACGCTGATTTGGAAAGGTCGAGGAATGTAACACCCTGTCCAATCCCTGTACTAGTGGTACTTACTCCTGGCAGCTCTCTAGGATCATATATTGTCCCCACAGACAAATACGAGTCTTTTGTGCGCACTTTGTCCTCACTCATGCGCACCCGAGAAAACTTTTCGGTCGGTCACCCATCCCTAATTGCTCCAAGCCAAGCACACTTAACTTGGAGGTTCTTTCGAGATAGGCTTCCGAAAAAAGATGCACCTTATTGGTAATGGATACTCTATTAATTCTATTAAGCCTTGGGCCAGGAAATCACCATCCCAGGGGCCAGGATATCATAATCCACCATCCTTAGAAGACCGACGTCCTCGTCGGTCAACCCTAATCCAGGAACCTCTCCTCTTGGCCACGTCTGTATGTCTAGTGTCATCATATGCCATGCCATGTGACCACTCTGGGCCCACATGCGTCATGCGCCATATTCCCGAACCCCCTAGCCCACACACGCCCATGAAACCGTGAGGGTCGGCTCTGATAACACTTGTAACATCCCGTCCAATCCCTGGACCAGCGATACTTACTCCTGGCAGCTCTCTAGGATCATATATTATCCCCACAGACCAATACGAGTTTTTTATGCGTACTTTGTCCTCACTCATGCGCACCCGAGAAAACTTTCCGGTCGGTCACTCATCCCTAATTGCTCCAAGCTAAGCACACTTAATTTGGAGGTTATTTCGAGATAGGCTTCCGAAAAAAGATGCACCTTGTTGGTATGGATACTCTATTAATTATATTAAGCCTTCGGCCAGAAAATCACCATCCGAGGGGCCAGGATATCACAAGGAAGGGGATATTTGGTTGCGAATGGAGGTGCTCGCTATAGCGGCGCTTGATGGCGAGCTCCACGCAGTACACTTTGCGCTTGATGGCGAGCTCCACGCAGTACACTTTGCCGAGGATGGGGACAAACGCACCGCGATGGGCCTCAACGAAGGGGACAAGGCAGTGAAGGAGGTAGAGGAGGCAGAGCATGCCACCACCATGGTCAAGGATGTTGAGCAAGTTGGACGGAGAGGGTGAGCACATGAGGTGGAGGAGACGGATACGAAGTCAGGGCATGACGGCGGCGAGGCGAATGTGTGTAGGAGCGGGACCTCCAGAACACTCTGGAAAGCAGTCACGGGTAGCAGCTCCTTGTGCTAGTAACCGATGATCCTCCATCAGATGGATTACAGAAATTCCAACGACGTGGCGATGTCTCTGCACGTATAGCTGTTGTATATAGAAATGAGGCAAGTCCCCTAGTGTAGACAACTTGAATTCCGGATCTATTATATTTTACATGTAATCGACTAGAAACACATCCATTAGCCTATTAGATCTCTTACAACTTTGGTGCCGTTTAGTTCACAAAATGTAACGTAAATGGTAATGGTAACGATTCACACTCGAATACCAGCGGTAACAAATTTGAATAAGGCGATATCCATTTGTAGTGTGGTATCGATTACGGTTGGACTTGAACAAACATGATTTAACGTTACCGTTTACCCATTACGTTACCAATATGTGAACCAAATGACACCTTTGTCTCTAGTAGACTATATAAGGAGGAGAAGGGAACCCTCAGTCGACTTCTTTTTTTAATTTATACTAGGTGAGGGCGCCTAGAGGGGGTGAATAGGTGATCCTACAAAATTAACACTAAAAACACAAACTTGGTCTAAAAATAAAGTTAGTGCAAACTAAAACCAAGTTCGAGTAAAGAGAAGATGAAAGCAAGTACTCTTCACTTGATTGCTCTTTCAAGATATAGAATAGATTAAGAGCAATATTACAAGTGAATTTGAGAGACTTAAAAAGAAGGAGAAAAATCAAAAGCAAATAAGCACACAAGACACAATGTTTTTCACATGGTTCAGTCAGGCCTAAAATGATTTCCTACTCCATGTTGTGGTGTCCCAATGGACAAGGTTTGCACTCAACCACTCTCAAGCGATCCAATGATCGAGCTTGAGTGCCATAGTTGAAAGTTTCCTTTGTCCGAGAACAGGATCTGGATGTCACCTAAAGGGGGAGGGGGGTGAATAGGCGAGTAAAAAATATTACTTTAGAAAACTGGAAATTCTTACTCTACTCGAAGACTAGATCGTAGTGGAATGAAAGACCCTTCAAATAGATCGCAACAGAATTGAAGTTCCTGTCTCAAAATACCCTGCACTTCACAGACAACTTATGCCACAAATAAGTATTGAATTGCAAGTATAAAAGTAATAAAGACAGAGACATCACACAACACAGAGCAAAGCACATAGACACATAATTTATCCCGAGGTTCGGCCAAGCCTGAAATGCTTGCCTAATTCTCATTGGAGTTAGCCACACCTTGGCTTGGAGTCTATTTCAACTCCTTTCTCCGTTTGCTTAGATCTGTCAATGCGACAGATAGAGACTTCCACTATGTTGATGATGGATACATCGACGCTGAGGCTGCTTACAGTCTTCTTGATAACACTCTGGTAGAGTAACAACGTTCAAGGTCTTGCTCTTGCTCTCAGCAGCACTTCCCCTCTCTCTAGAGGCTTATAAATGTGCCTCTGCACAAACTAGAAAGATACACAAGTGAGAGAGAAAGAATATGATCACTTGATGTATGAACTTGTTTGCTGCACTTCTCTACTCCAAATGGGCGCCTAGGGGTCCCTTTTATAGCCCTAAATGAGCCCCTAGTTGTTGCCCCTTTCCTTGTGAAGAAGATCTCAATCATGGGAAACTGCCACTTTTGCGGGGCACCGGACTGTGAGAAGTCTCCGATGCTTTCCTTAAACGATTGCACCAACCATTAAGCTATCCGTAGAAGCCTTCAACCGCATGGCACACTAGACAAGGCACGAGGGACCTAAGTCATGACTCGCCAGAGGCCAACCTTGAGTGGGAGATGTAGTCACAACTCGCCTGAGGCAAACCCCGAGCGGGACACCGAGTCACAACTCACCCGAGGTCAACCCCAAGCAGGAGACGCGGTCACGTCTCGCCCGAGAACTCCCACAATCATGAGTCGCCCGAGACCATCCTCGGGCGGAAGATGCAGTCACGGCTCGCCCAAGACCTCCCACAGTCACGACTCGCCTGAGGCCAACACTGAGCGGGAGACGTGGTCATGGCTCGCCCGAGACCAACCTCAGGCAGTAGACGCAGTTCCGACTCATCCAAGACCAACCTCGAGCGGGAGACGCAGTTCTGACTCACCTGAGGCCAACCGCCTGATGAAGTCACGACTCGCCTGAGGCCCATCACTCGACGTAGTCATGACTCGCTCGAGCATAGTCACAACTCGCTCGAGCGCAGTCACGATTCACCTAAGCACAGTCACGATTCGCCCGAGCTCATCTATAACTCGCCCGAGGGCGTCTCGGGTGACTGTCCGATGAGGCCTAGACAGCAACTCGAACTTGCTTTTTCCTCATTTTCTTCTCCACTTGACTTCAACTCTTGGGAGGATCTTCCTATGACTTAAACAAACACATTTAGAGTATAATTCAATTGACTAAGTCCTAGAAGATTACCTCTTTTCATATTTTCTCCCATCTTTTATGTTTCACCTCAAATAGAGCTCCAAATGGCACTTTGTCTACAAACATGGTCAGAGAGCAAAACCAAAGTGCCATATGCGTAGTAGAAGGTGTATGCAATATATTTGAACACTCAAACCTACATACTTAACCTTCTTCACTGTTTTGCTCCTTTTGGCTTGTTTGAGGTCGATGTTGGACTCCAAAACTCCAAGTCTTCATGACTTGAACTAGATTGCCATCTATGAGCTCCAACACCCTACATAGGTCACAAAACATATCCAAACACAAGAACAACACAAACTCAGGGTCAAAGTAAACTTAGCTCTTTTGGGTTGCTTCTAGGTTCTAGCTTTGACACTACTCCTTCTAGTGACCTTGCTCTATGCCTTGAGCTTGATCTTAAGCCTTATGAGTTACACCACATAACCATATATGTTATCTCATTGGTTGTAAGTCATGTTCTTATGTCGTGATCCTCGATGCACCATATCTCTTCTCAACTCGATCAACCTTGACTTTGCAAGTCTTCTTCTTCACCCTTGGCTTTGGGTTCCTCGGCCTCCATGACCTTCTCCCGTGCACTCGGTACCTCGAAGCTCTTCTTGCCTCTATCCTTGGCTTGATCAGTTTTGTCCGAGTTACACACACCGAGTCTCACTTAAGCAATGTTCTTCTTCACTTGTGATGTTCACAACCATAATCAACTCAGCCTTTGGACCATCCATCATTCTTGAACACTTGTGTTGAACTTTGCAAGCTTTACACTAAACACCTACCCAACACTTAACACACATGTCAGTCCTTTAATTGGGTTGTCATCCAAACCACCAAAACCCACAAGAGAGCTTTCAACAGTTCTGCCTTATATCAAGATTATCCCCGTTCACAAGAGATCTCTACAAATTGGAGTCTCCTGCAGCCTTACACAAGATAAAGTCACAAATAAAAGTAAGGGAGGGAGAAAGTATAATCTCAAGAGATCAAAACTAGCAACTCAACACAAAAGAGAAAAACACAAGCGCACAATACACAAAGTACGAAGAACAACACTAGGATGTGTTGGGGACTTGTTCTCAAATGCTATGAGTTAAGAACAAGGCAACACAAAAAATGCTAAGTGATAAAGTCCTTCGTCCTTCAAAACATTATTTCCCTTGAGATATAATGATTCTCGGACGAAGGTTATGAAGGACATACCTTCATCAACACAACATATAATAACGAAGAAAGAATCATATAAAATATGAAGAATAACGTAAACAATTATGTATAATCACCAACTTATTTTTTATATTATTATTATGGAAAAATAGAAATGATATCCAATAACAAATGTACCTTCGGCTTGAAGGAAGATGTAAGTACAAGCGTGACGCAAAAGTAAAATGCCAAGTCAGCGTAAACAGTATGGGGGCACTGTTCACCTATTTATAGGCACGGGACACAGCCCATGTAAAATTACATCCATGCCCTTTACATTTGGTAGTGATTCTATAGTAATCCACCGAGGCCTAAATAACATTTTCATCTTTAAGTCGGTTTCCTTTTCTGCTATCATGCCGAAGCTTTCCTGCTCATAGCTTCGGCGCTGTATCAACCTTCGTATTCTTCTCCCACTGTGGTGCTGATTCGAGTCCGAAGATACCTGTTCACACATTATACTCCAGAAACACTGTTAAATCATATTTTTGAGGACCTTCGGAAGCCGAAGGCCCCCAACAGTAGCCCCTCGCAATATTAATTTGTTAGAATGATAAATTTAGATTGCGACATGGACGAAGGCCTTAAGCCGAAGGTCCGAAAAAACACCTTCCCTTTGCTAGAATAGCAACATTCACTGACAAGTAGGGTCTCCCAATTTTCAATGCACTGGGCATATAAATAAGAGCATACCACGAACTTATTTGGTACGTTTTCTTGCCGTCTGCTCTTGCTTAATTTTTTAGCTCTTGCGCACCAACTGCTTAGTTTTTTAAGTTTTTAAGCTTCGGCTCTGAAAACAGTTTTTAGCATTTTCGAAGATGTCTGAAGGTAAAAAGGCTGCTACCGAGATGAAGCTGAGTCTTTCTGAAGAGAAAAACCTGGGGTTTCTTGAAGCAATGTCGAAGACCAATACAGAAAAAATCACCAAAGAGATTTTAGAAGGTTTATCTGAAGATACTGATGACAGCGACAATTATGATGTGGATAGTGGTGGTGAAGACTCCGAAGATCACCCTTGGCGACCAAGCCATGCGGTTTTCGGCAAATCGAGTATCAAAGAAAATCATCTTGTCAATATGAGGGGAAGATATTTCCGGGACTTGTCCGTTGTGAGGGCCGACGAAGGAGAGAAGACTTGTCCGACTCCTGAGGAAAACGAAGTCGTAGTGTTCCGAAGCTTTTTGAAAGCTGGACTACGATTTCCCCTGAGCAGCTTTGTCGTAGAGGTGCTGAAAATATTTGAAATTTATCTTCACCAACTCACCCCCGAAGCAATCATAAGGATGAATATCTTCGTGTGGGCGGTGAGAAGCCAAGGTCTGGAACCGGATGCGAAAAGTTTCTGCAACATACACGAATTGTTATACGAGATAAAGCCCTGGGGTAAGGAACAGTATCACAATAATTTCGGCTGCTACAGCTTCGTCGCTCGGTCTGGGTCAAGCTGCCCCGTGCCAATCTTTCGGAAGAAATGGCCCGGCGACTGGATGACAAAATGGTTTTATGTGAAGAATGACCTGGAAACACGGGAAGATGTTAAAGGTATAATTATGCGTCCTATTTGGCAACGCTTCGGCCTGCGGAAGCCGAAGGTTGAAATGAATGAAGCTGCCGAAGAATGCCAGAGAGCCTTCGGAGTTGTTTGCTCTTTTATTGGAACGAGGGATTTGGTCCAAGAGCATATTGCCTTCAGAGTATGGCCGCTCGCGGAAAAATAGGAAATGCCGCAGGAAACCATAAAGGAGGCTGACGAAGGTGGACTTATCAGGCTGAAGTATACTTTCAAGTTTGGAGATAAATTCGTTGAGCCAGATGATGACTGGCTAAAAAGCATTGAAAATTTAAGTGATGAACTACTTGGGGTTTATTCAAAGGCCGAAGACACTGCACTGTCAGCAGCCTTCGGAGGCCGAAAAAAGAAAAGACTGAACCGAGTGTTTGACGCAATTGGGTTCGTGTACCCCGACTACCACTATCCAGCGCGGGGCCAAAAAAGAAAAAGCGCAACCTCTGCACAAGAAACTGCTTCAGCCGCTCCCAGCGAGCCAATGCCGAAGAGACAAAGGGTAAAGGTTCTCACACACCGGCCACGCTACATTGAACCAGCTACAGTGCCTGAGTTCGGCGGTGAAACCTCTTCGGGCACCGTAACTAAAGAACCAACTTCAGTGTCGAAGACCGAAGAAAAAACTGAAGCACCCTCAGCAGAGAAAGCAGAAAAACCGAGAACTGAAGGAACGAAAAAATTGGAAATTTTAAGTCCTTCAGCAAGTGTTGAGACAATAAAAAACCAAAAAGGCCCAGCAGTGACCCCGAAAAGAAAAAGAATGGTCAATGTGCTAGATGTACTGGAGACAATTAAGTCTTCAAGCACGACTCCGAAGAAGACTGTTGAAACTTCCGAAGTGGAAACTGAAATCTTTGACACTAAAGTTCCAAAGCAACAAACTGAGACTGAGGCTGGGCCTTCAGAGCCCACAAAGGTAAAATCCTTGGAAACCGAGGAAGAAAAAATGACGGAGCCAATTCTTGTTGAAGAAGTCAGTGCTGTTGCCCCCGAAGCATCCTCCAAAGTCCTTGATTATATTGTTCGGCATGCTTCGGGGAAAAAGTTATCAGAAGAAGAAGTTTTTGAAGCTAATCACTATGCCAAAGAATTGAAATATCCGAAGGGGGCACTAGTGTTCAATGGTACAAATGAAGAAGATTTCCTATACTGCCTCCCGGATAACAAAGAATTACTCGTCTGCCGGGAAATGGCCCGAAGCATGGGGTTTCCTAAGCTGGAGGCTGGCCTCTGCGCGATGACAAAGGACGATCTTGCGGACAGCCTTGCGTATAATAGCCTGAAGGTACGAGATCTGTGCATTTGGAAACTTTATGATTTGAAATCTATTGTTTTATTCTTATACTAACTCTTTTTCATATAGGGTTTAATACTTAGCAACGCGCTGAGAGCGCAAAAGAATGCTGAAGACGAGAGCTATGAAATTGCTTTCAACAACCTTCGAACAAAGGTTATCAAACTAAGGAATGAAGCCTTAGAAAAGGACAAAATTCTAGTTACATTGGTGGATAAAATAAAGGAGAACGAAGCTGCGTCTAAAGCACAAGTTGCAGCTCAAAAGCACGAGATTGACGATCTTCGGAAGCAATTAGCCCGGGCTAAAGAAGAACACATACTTGAAGAAACGAAGCGAGAACTTAGCGACCAATGGGCAAATCATTTAGAAGGAACTGTCGAAGAGCTTCGTTCATCCAAGAAAAAGATGCTATGACAAATCTATGGAGTGTGTTAAGGAAATGAAAGCTAGCTTCGCCAGCGTTGGCGCATTTTCGAGTGAAGAAAACTTTACGAGAGGCAACCCCAAAGGTCCCATTGAATGGATTAATCACGAAGCTGAGGCCTTTGAAGAAATTTTAAATAGTCGCGGAGACATATGCGCTTTTTCGGGTGCCAGGGGGATTGCCACCATTTTAGAGAGGAAAGGCTGCGAACATGTAAAAATTTTAGCACAATCCGAAACTGCCTTGTCCTTCGAAGACGCTAAAGACCCTTCGGCTGAAGCTAGCATAGTTGGTGGAAAATTTTTCACCGATATCTGGGATAATGGTGGCCGAGAAATGGCCCGAGAAATTATCCAAAAAAGCGAAAAGGCATTCATGATGCTAGAAAAGTGGCCGAGGCTGCTGAGAAAAGCGCAGAGCCCGAAAGGCAAATAGGTATTAACTAATGGTTTTTATTGTGTTGTATTTTTTGATTTCAAACTTCGTTCGCCAATTGTAATAGCAATGTAGCCGTATCATGTCCTCCCTCAGATCCTGCTAAACCGCCTCCGGGCCCTCACCCGAAAGACGACGATGAAATCAAAAAGATGGCCGAAGCTATCATGGATCAAGTTGTCAATCAACTCCTGAACGAAGCTGCGGAAGTAGTACTTAGGGAAGACTAGGTACTATTGTAAAAACATCTAAAATATAATACGTGTAATATCTTGTAACCCCGAATGTAATATACTTGTTTTTTATGGTTCAATTCTTTACGATGCATGAAATTTTACATACATACCGTTTTTGAGTCTGACGAAAAAACACCTTCCCTTCTTTTCATGCTTCGTGAAGAAGAATTTTCATTCATCACAACAATATCCATAGTGCTCTGATGAAGAATTTCCAAGCTTCGTGAAAATATTTTCCGAAGCTACATTCCGAAGATCAATATTGTATCTCCTTGTGACTTTGCATAATTTTCCCTTTTTCAAAGCATTTTTCCGAAGATCGATATTGTGCCCCTTTCTTGTGCCATATGCAGCATGATGCATGATGCTTATGCTATGCGAAATGATGTGATGATGTTATGTTATGTAAAATGGTATTTATTCCGAAGATACACTCACATCCCTGCAATAAAACACATAATCTTTTTAAATCAGCGTTGACTTTTCGCTGTAAGCCTCCCTTAGGAGCTTCTTCGCCTTTTACTTCAATGGAATCAGCGTTTATTTTTCGCTGTAAGCCTCCCTTAGGAGCTTCTTCGCCTTTTACTTTCGGCGGTATTCGCGTTGACTTTTCGCGCTTCGCCTTTTACTTAGGCGGTATCAGCGTTTATTTTTCGCTGTAAGCTCTTCATTCCCTTTGGAACGACTTCGGAGCAGAAAACTTACACTGCGCTCCCTTTGGAACGGCTTTTTGTAACTTCAGCAAACTTACTCTGCGTTCCTTAGAACGACTTTTTGATGCTTCGAAGAATTCATGCCGTGCCTTTTAAAATAATTTTTTGATAATTCGAAGATCCTCCTTGCTATCGCAAATCTTTTAAGCTTCAATAACTTAAGCCTGTGGAGGAGATATACTTTCCTTGTGGCAATCAACGAAACTATTACATGAGATTTAAAAATTGTCCTTTATTACACAGAAAATAAAACTAAATGGAAAAGACTACTATCAAAGTAGGATATTTGTCAATAAATGTGCTTCGACTCTGGCACAGTGCTATTGACTGTGCGAGCTTCGGACTGTTCTCTGAAGTCCCTTTGCTGTTGAACATATTGGCCCGCTTCTGGCTGCTGGCCTTGTTGCAGCGGTGGTGGAGGCGGAGGCTGTTGCTAGGAAGCTTGAGGTTGACTCGCCGAAGCAACAGAAACTGCAGGGTGATTGCCTACATATTCTGGGATGTAAGGCGAATGATACGAAGCAGTGTGCATAATCTGCTTCGGCTGACCCTATTGTGCTGCAGCTTCGGCTATCTCCTTTTGCTTCTGGATGGTAACATGGCACATCCTGGTGGTGTGGCCCTTGTTTTCACCACAGAACAAGCAAAATGTTCTCCTTGGTTGATCTCCAAATCTTCCGCCGAAGCCCCTGGCGCCTCTGCCTCTTGGAGCTGGCGGCCGGAAGAAGCTTTGCTGTTGCCCCGAAGCTTGTGAGGAGCATTGTGGCCTTTGCTGCTGACTCCCCTTATCATCATTTTGAGTAGAGTTGTGAATTGACCTGACGTGCCTCGGATAAAATCTTCCTCCGAAGCCCCTGGTCATTTCGGAAAACCTGAAAGCTTCCTCCCTTCTTTGACGAAAATCATTGTCGGCCCGAATATACTCGTCCATCTTCTGGAGCAGCTTCTCCAAAGTTTGAGGAGGTTTCCTAGCAAAGTACTGAGCTGAAGGTCCCGGCCGAAGTCCCTTGATCATGGCCTCAATTACAATTTCGTTGGGCACTGTTGGCGCCTGTGCCCTCAATCGTAAGAACCTCCGGACATACGCCTGAAGGTATTCTTCGTGATCCTGGGTGCACTGGAATAGAGCTTGAGCAGTGACCGGCTTCGTCTGAAACCCCTGGAAGCTGGTTAACAACATGTCCTTCAGCTTTTGCCATGAAGTGATCATTCCTGGTCGAAGGGAGGAATACCAGGTTTGAGCAACACTCCTAACAGCCATAACAAAAGATTTTGCCATGACTGCAGTATTGCCACCATACGAAGATACTGTTGCTTCGTAGCTCATCAAAAACTGCTTCGGGTCTGAATGGCCGTCGAACATGGGAAGCTGGGGCGGCTTGTAGGATGAAGGCCAAGGTGTAGCCTGCAGCTCAGCGGACAGAGGAGAAGCATCATCAAAAGCAAAATTTCCATGGTGGAAATTCTCATACCAGTCATCTTCATTGAAGAAACCCTCCTGATGAAGATCCTTGTGCTGAGGCCTTCGGTTCTGCTCATCCTGAGTAAGATGACGAACTTCTTCAGAGGCTTCGTCTATCTGCCTTTGCAGTTCTACTAGCCTGGCCATCTTTTCCTTCTTCCTCTGCACCTGCTGATGAAGCACCTCCATGTCTCTGATTTCTTGGTCTAGCTCATCCTCTTGCGGTGTCGGGCTGACAGCCTTCCTCTTCTGGCTTCGGGCCTCCCGAAGAGAGATAGTCTCCTGATTGGGATCCAGTGGTTGCAGAACTGCAGCCCCAGTTGCTGAAGCTTTCTTCGGCGCCATAGCGAATGTTTATGGTTGCCGAAGATGTTCAAAACTCAGAGTGGAAGTGAGTTCACCGGAGGTGGGCGCCAATGTTGGGGACTTGTTCTCAAATGCTATGAGTTAAGAACAAGGCAACACAAAAAATGCTAAGTGATAAAGTCCTTCGTCCTTCAAAACATTATTTCCCTTGAGATATAATGATTCTCGGACGAAGGTTATGAAGGACATACCTTCATCAACACAACATATAATAACGAAGAAAGAATCATATAAAATATGAAGAATAACGTAAACAATTATGTATAATCACCAACTTATTTTTTATATTATTATTATGGAAAAATAGAAATGATATCCAATAACAAATGTACCTTCGACTTGAAGGAAGATGTAAGTACAAGCGTGACGCAAAAGTAAAATGCCAAGTCAGCGTGAACAGTACGGGGGCACTGTTCACCTATTTATAGGCACGGGACACAGCCCATGTAAAATTACATCCATGCCCTTTACATTTGGTAGTGATTCTATAATAATCCACCGAGGCCTAAATAGCATTTTCATCTTTAAGTCGGTTTCCTTTTCTGCTATTATGCCGAAGCTTTCCTGCTCATAGCTTCGGCGCTGTATCAACCTTCGTATTCTTCTCCCACTGTGGTGCTGATTCGAGTCCGAAGATACCTGTTCACACATTATACTCCAGAAACACTGTTAAATCATATTTTTGAGGACCTTCGGAAGCCGAAGGCCCCCAATAGGATGATGCTCAGATCTTGCTAGAATCGCATGATTGAGTTGGAGCAGAGTGTCACCGTGTTGAGAGTCTTTTGGTATGCTTGTGTGCTGAATGGAGGTGCATAGGGGATGTTTATATAGGCCAAAGAGGCCTAGGAGTAGTTGCCTCCTTCGTTATAAAAGCAGGAAATCTGGGCTGTGTGTGGAGCACCAAACCGGTCCGGTGCACCACCACACCGGGTCCATGCACCCCAGTTCGGGATCTGATTTTGCACTTTCTTTAGCTGTGTGGCACTAGAACGGTTCGGTGCGCCTCTAGATCGTGGGCCACACCAACTAGCCGTTGGTGTGCTGGAGCCTGCCGGCACCCGACCGTTGGAGACAGTTCGGTGGAACACCGGACCATGAACAGTGGCAGTCCATTAAATAAAAATATGAGACCGCCGAGTTCATCCATATAGGCGATCTGGTGCACACGAACCCGGTCTGGTGCGCTAGGTCTCCCAAGGCCAAGTACTAGCCCCCCACGGACCCGGTTCAGCGCGCCATCGGACCGGTCCAGTGAGACCCAGACCAACACAACCTAAATCCTCCAATCTTTCTCGGCAATTCTTGGGAGCTTTCCTACGATTTACACAAACACAATTAGCACATAATCCAATTGACTAAGTGTGGGAAACTTACCTCTTTCCCATAGTTTCTCCAGGATTTCCAATATGACAAAAATAGGTCCAAAATACACTTTTTTCTACACAGTTAGAGCCCAAAAGCAAGTGTTAGAAACATTGTAATGGACCTATGCAACATGTTTAAGGGTGCAAATCTCAAAGATTTACCATTTCATTCTAAGTTGCATTTCTGGCCTCTTGTTTAGCTCTACCTAAGTTCAAATTGCACTTTTCTCATAGAATAGAGTTAGAGCTCAAAGTAAGTGCTAGTAACGTAGTATTAGGCATATACAACTTATTCAAACACTCAAACCTCATGTTCTTACTGTTTTACCACAAGTTGCACTTTCTAGCTTCCAATTAAGCTCATATGAACTTAGTGCCTTCTATTTGCCTTTAATTGAACATGTGCTCATACTCACATCAAGATATTTAGTCCAAGGTGGTGTGTTTGATACTTAATCACCAAAACAGGTAGAAATGGCTATCTAGCACATTTCCCTTTCACTAGCACATAACTACAATCAACAATCCCTATAAACTCGAGCATATGAACAAATAGATCAACTTTAAACTAGACATAGAATTCTATATAATTGAACAAGTATAAATCATGTTTCTCATATACTACTCTTATGATTCCCTTTGCATAGATGCATTGGTCCATATTGCCAGAGTAAATACTTCAGATAGTTGGCCTGACAGGTAGAGGCCTTGCACACAAATTTCTTATGTTTCAGATAGGTCTCGTCTTCATATTCCACAACATTGAGAAGATGTTACTAAACGCTAAGATCACAGTTGGCAGCCAAAATTTCATCGTCGACTAGCTCGAGGACATGCGTCTACAAGATTCTAAGCCACCCATGTAGGAGGAGGAGCCACCCCTCATATGTATGTTCCTCGTTGGGCTTAAGGATGTCATGGAGGAAGGTACGCTCACATTGGACAACCACTTGAACCTCTATGCTTGGGACACCTTATTCAAGTCCAGTTCGGAGTACCACCTTTCAAAGGATCAAGATGCCCAAGTAGGGGAGAGGAGGTAAATTAGGTTTCTCTAAAAATTCTTGCTTAAACTAAAACCTAATTATGAGCCCAATCTCATTCGAGTGCTTAATATATATGACAAAGAGTTTTGCACCCTTGTTTTCAACCCTATACTACTATGACAATTCTAAGAAAGTAAAGACTTGAAGTAAATTTCTTAAATATAAATGACTTTAGTCAAACAAGGGTAAGAAAGACTGCTTGATATTTTGTCAATGTCTCAAAGAGTCGACACTCTCCATTAATCCTTTTTGTAGCATCCATGCAAGGGTGTCGCTACTCTTGGTCTGCGTAAGGATCAAGTGCTCTCTATGAGCTAGTTCTTTGTCGATCCAACATGATGAATGTCTCACAACCGCGCACAATTCTAAGTTAGGTCACCCACAATCTCCAACAAGCCATAATAAGGAGACACACCAACAAGACATATTTACACTATAGTTGCATAAGGGCCCCTAATAAATAATGATTGGAGCCAATGATAATCTCCAATAGTTACTTAATAATCCCATGAAGTTCAAGCTATCTAGTTGACGATAATCACCGGGAGTAACAAGAGTAGAACTAGACAATCCACTCAACTAGTGCCACAAGGTGCAACAACTATATGCGATGCACTAGGAGCTCTCCAATCTCACTCAAATGATGAACTACAAGATGCAAGTGACTGGAGTCTGCTTCTCCAGCCCAAGAGATATTTTCAAATGTAAGCAGTGAAGGATACTAGCCAAAGCCAACCAAGAGGTCTATTATAGCCCTAATTTGAAATCCAACTATTACTTATTGGTGGATAAAATTCAAGGGCACTCGATATGTCTAATGCACAATCGATTCCTTCACCAGACAAATCTAGTGCCTTCCCAATAACTATAATCTTAGTGGTTATAAACTAGTCATTAATAGTGTCAAGTATCTAGTGCACTCTGAAAGGGAAATGTGCCCTTGGGCTATTTCTATAATGTTTTGGTGATTAAATGCCCAACAGTTTGATTAAGTTCTTATGTGCTAAATAAGTGAGAAGTGCAAATCATATAACAAGGTATGTTTCTAGACTTAGTAAATTGGTTTTTCAATACTAACATGTTTATCTAAGTGCTAGAAACAAAGCCAAGAAAAGAAGAAAAGCATTGGAAAAGTCTTGGCTGTGTATAGCCAAATACCAGCTCGAGCCTGGCACACCGGACTGTCCGGTGCCCCAGGCGAGCCGATGGTGAACCAGCTGCTCTCGGGAGTGACGTGGCTATAAATCACCGGACTGTCCCGTGGTGCACCGGACTGTCCTATGAGTCGTCAGTAACAAACTCGTCGCTCTCGAGAAAAGAAAAAAGCGACGTGACTATAATTCATCGGATTGTCCGGTGGTGCACTGGACTGTCCGGTGAGCCAACGACGCTCGCGGCCAACGGTCGGCAACGAAATCTGCGGGTGACACATGGCCGGGCCAACGGTCAGTTGGGCACACCGGACTGTCTGGTGTACACCGGACAGTGTCTGGTGCACCAACGAGACCGCCGGCTCAACGGTCGGATGCGCCCGATATGGAAGGAGATCGCGCACCGGACAAGCTACAGGACCTATCCGGTGGCGCACCGGACTGTCCGGTGCGCCACTCGGCAGAAGGCAAGAATAACCTTCCATGTTGATCTCCAACGGCTCCTAGCTTCCTTGAGGCTATAAAAGGACCCCTAGGCGCATGGAGCAGTACACCAAGCTTACAAGAAACATCCTAAGGCCCCTAGACTCTACATTCACGCAATCGGATCATAGTTCTTGAGATTTGAGCACTTTCGAGTTGTAAACTCCTCGCGCTGTGTTTGTGTGCTCACTTCTTCTCTTGTGTGCGTGGTTGTGCTGCGGATTTGAGTCTTGTGTGCGTTGCTTTCCTTCCCTTACTCTTGTGCTTCTTTGTGATCTCTATTGTAAGGGCAAGAGACTCCAAATTGTGGAGATTCCTCGCAAACGGGAAAAATGCTCTAAAGGAAAAGACCGTGGTATTCAAGTTGATCATTGGACCACTTGAAAGGGGTTGAGTGCAACCCTCGTCCATTGGGACGCCATAACATGGAAGTAGGTAAGTGTTACTTGGCCGAACCACGGGATAAAAATCGCATGTCTTGTGTGTTGCTTATTGTGATTGTTTTGTTCGCACGAACGTGTTCCATAAGCCACTTGATTTCATTAACACCTTAATAATCAAGTTTGTGGCTAGTCAATGTTTGATTTTATAGGATCACCTATTCACCCCCTCTAGGTGCTCTCAATTGGTATCAAAGCCATACTCTTCATCTAAGGGACTAACCGCCCGAAGAGATGGATCCTAAGAGAAAGGGGATGGTGGTCAACGACAAGGAGAAGGAGTCCCTCTTCAACGAGCCAAGAGATGACAAGCCCACTGACTTAGGCTCAAGTCACAAAAAGAGGGATGGGAAGAAGAAGAGACGCATCAAGAAGATCATCTACTACGACAACGATGCATCTTCTTCTTCACCAAGGGACGACGACGACTCCTCGTCTAAGAAAAAAACGGTTAATCAAAACTATTCCTTTGATTATTCTTGTATTCCGTATAATTCAAATGCCCATTTGCTTTCTATTCCTCTTGGAAAACCCCCACACTTTGATGGAGAGGATTACTCATTTTGGAGTCATAAAATGCGTAGTCACCTGTTTTCTCTTCATCCTAGCATTTGGGAAATTGTGGAAAATGGGATGCATTTTGATAGTACGGATAATCATGTTTTTATAAATGAACAAATTCATAAAAATGCCCAAGCCACTACTGTTTTGCTAGCATCTCTGTGCAGGGATGAATATAACAAGGTTAGCGGCTTGGACAACGCCAAACAAATCTGGGACACCCTCAAGATATCACATGAGGGAAACAACGCCACCATGATCACCAAGATGGAACTGGTGGAGGGCGAACTAGGAAGGTTCGCGATGATCAGGGGAGAGGAGCCAACACAGACGTACAACAGGCTCAAGACCCTGGTCAACAAAATCTGAAGCTACAAAAGCACAAGATGGACGGACCATGATGTCGTCCGACTCATGCTCAGGTCATTTACTGTTATTGACCCCCATCTTGTCAACCTTATTCGTGAAAATCCCAGGTACACCAAAATGACGCCCGAGGAGATCCTCGAAAAATTCGTCAGCGGGCGTATGATGGTGAAGGAGGCGCGATACGTGGACGATGCGCTAAATGGTCCACTACCCATCTACGAGATGCAGCCCGTTGCTCTCAAAGCAATTAGCAGCAAGGAGGCACTACCAAGCAAAGTAGCACAAGTGGAGGCTGCCGGGCTCAATGAAGATGAAATGGCGCTTATCATCAAGCGCTTCAAGACAGCGCTGAAAGGACGCAAGGAGTCCCCAACTAGAATAAAACAAAGAGAAAAGCGCTCCTGCTTCAAATGCGGTAAGACTGGTCATTTCATAGCTCAATGCCCCGATAATGATAATGACCAGGGACAAGAATAGCACGGGAAGAGGGAGAATAAAAAGAACTACAGAAAGGCCAAGGGCGAGGCGCACATCTGGAAGGAATGGGACTCTGACTGCTCCTCCTCCGACTCTGAGGATGAAGGACTAGCTGCCTCGCCTTCGACAAATCTTCGCTCTTCCCCAACGAACGCCATACATGCCTTATGGCTAAGGAGAAGAAGGTACGTATTCGAGATACCCCCAAATACACTTCTTCTAGCAATGAGAAATCTTCCGATGATGAAGTAGATTACACTGATTTGTTTAAAGGGTTAGATAGAGCTAAAGTAGAGAAAATTAATGAATTAATCGATGCTCTCAATGAAAAGGATAGACTGCTAGAAAAGCAAGAGGATATTTTATATGAGGAACATGATAAATTTGTTAGTGTTCAAAAATCCCTTGCTTTAGAAATTAAAAGAAATGAAATGTTATCCTCTGAGTTGTCTGCTTGTCATGAAACTGTCTCTAGTTTAAAGAATTTAAATGATGAATTAAATACTAAGCTAGAGAAAGTTAATGAAACTAGCTCATGTGTAGAACTTTGATGTTGATGCATGTGACGAACATCATACTTCTATTGCTAAATTAAACGATGAGGTGGCAAATCTTAATGCTCAACTTAAGACTTGCAAAGTTGATTTTGATAAATTAAAATTTGCTAGGGATGCCTACACTGTTGGTAGACACCCCTCAATTAAGGATGGACTTGGTTTTCAAAAGGAAACCAAGAACTTAACAAGCCAAAGGACTCCCGTTCTCAAGGAGAAAGGGAAGACCCCTATGGCTAGTAGTTTCCAAAAGAATCATGCCTATATTTATGATAGGAAACTTTCTAGGAATTCTTATAATGATAGTGAAAGTTCCCTATGCCCGGGAACAGGATATGGATGTCGCCTAGAGGGGGGTGAATAGGTGAATAATAATTATCACTTTAAAACTAGAAATTCTTACTCTACTCGAAGGCTGGATTGCAGTGGAATGAAAGACCCTTCGAGTAGGTTGCAGCGGAATTGAAGTTCCTGTCTTAAAATACCCTGCACTTCGAAGACAGCTTGTACCACATATAAATATAGAAGTGCAAGTATAAACAGCAAATAAGACAGAGAAACAGCACACAACACAGAGTAGAGCACATAGACACAAGGATTTATCCCGAGGTTCGGCCAAGCCTGAAATGCTTGCCTAGTCCTCGTTGGAGTTAGCCACACCTTGGTTTGGAGTCTATTTCAACTCCTTCCTCCGTTTGCTCAGATCTGTCAGTGCGACAGATAGAGCCTTCCACTATGTTGATATCAGTTACAACGATACCGTGGCTGCTTACAATATTCTCGACAGCACTCCGGCAGAGTAACAATGCGCTCAAGATTTTGCTCTAGCTCTCAGCAGCACTTCCCCTCTCTCTAAAGGCTTATAATTTCGCCTCTACACAAACTAGAGAGATACACGAGAGGGAGAGAAAGAATTGATCCAAATGATGTATGAACTTGTTGGCTGCTCTTGTGTCTTTGTTGGAGGTGCCTAGGGGTCTCTTTTATAGTCCCAAATGGCCTAGGAGCCGTTTGAGCTTCATTTGGTAGGCAATTCTTGCCTTCTGTCGGGTGGCGCACCGAACAGTCCGGTGCACCACCGGACATGAACAGTGCTTGTCCGGTGCCCAAACTCCTTCCTTTTCTAACGAAGCCGACTGTTGCCCCTTGAACCTCTTGGCGCACCGAACACTGTCCGGTGCACACCGGACAGTCCGGTGCACCAACTGACCGTTGGCTCAGGCCACGCGTCGCGCGCTGATTGCGCTGTCGACCGTTGGCGCGGGCGTTGTTGGCTCACCGGACAGTCCGGTGCACACCAGACAGTCCGGTGAATTTTAGCCGCAGTGCCCAATCGATTCCCGAGAGCGGCGAGTTCGCCAGCCGAGCAGCTAGGGCACCTGACACTGTCCGGTGCACACCGACAGTCCGGTGCACCCGCAGCAAGTACTCTACTGGCTTTTCAGCTGGACTTCCTTTGCTCTTTTGGATTTGACTCAAATTGGTCCCTGGCACTTAGAGAAATATGTTAGCTCCAAAAACAATTCACTAGGGCCAGAGACATACCTTGATTCTTAGACTTGCATGTCTTAACCACTTAGCACATATTACAATGACATGTGTTGGACATCTAAGCTATCAAGTCTACTTGACTTGATCTAGATTGACATATCTAAGCTCCAACCCCCTGCAAAGGTCACATAGAATATATCCAAACATAGGAACAACCCAAACTAAAGATCAAGGTGAACTTAGCTCTTTTGGGCTGCTTCCAGTTCTGGCTTTGACACCGCTCCTCCTTCTAGTGACCTTGTTCACTTCTTGAGCTTGATCTTGAGCCTTATGACTTACACCACATAATTGTAGATGTTACCTCATTGGTTGTAAGTCATGTCCTTATGTAGTGATCCTTGATGCACCATAACTCTTCTTAACTCGATCAACCTTGACTTTGCAAATCTTCTTCTTCACCCCTGGCTTTGGGTTCTTGGTCTCCTTGACCTTCTCTCGTGCACTCGGTACCTCGAAGCTCTTCTTGCCTCCATCCTTGGATTGATTGGTTGTCTCTGAGTTACGCACACCGAGTCTCACTTAAGCAATGTCCATCTTACTTGTGATCTCCATTATCTATAGATAATGCAGTCTTTGGACCATCACACTTGTTCACTTGTGTTGAACCCTGTTAGCTTTGCATTAAGCACCTGTTCAACACTTAGCACACTTGTTAGTCTTTTAATTTGGTTGTCATCCAAACCACCAAAACCCACAAGAGAGCTTTCAAATAGATGCTATGATCATGCTGTTTTACCTAGTTATCATACTTCTCATGCTATGGTCGCTTCTAGCTCCACTTATGATTATGGTTGTTGGGGACCTGCTTCTTCGCTGAAGGTCCTCTAAGCAGAAACACCTTCGAAAGATTGACATATAAGCAAACACAGCGCGAAGGTACACGCCGAAGCTACGATCCAGGGAGCTTCGGCATAATGACATGCCTTGAGATGAAGGGCTGCACCGACTTAACGAGGAAAAGACCGATCAGTCCATGATAATTTGTGTCATGATTGTAACTAGTCATCAAGGACATAAATGTAATTTTGACCGGGCTGCGTCCCGTGCCTATAAATAGGTGAACAGTACCCCTGTACTGTTCATGCTGACTTGTATTCACTCGCACGTCGCTCTCAAGCTTTCACCTTCTGTTAAGTCGAAGGTATAAAATGTGACTTAATATTGTTCATATTCATTCATGATAATAAAAATGTTTTGATAACGCCGTATGATTATTTATGTTATTTTCCATGTTTCGTATCTCTCCATTTCAATCATTATATACTGAGATGATGAAGGTATGTCCTTCACAACCTTCGTCTAAAGATCATTATATCCTAAGGGAGATAATGCTTCGAAGGACGAAGGTCTTTAATTATTAACATTTTGTGTTGCCTTGTTCTTGATTCATAGCATTTGAGAACAAGTGACCAACATTGGTGCCCATCTTTCCGAAGCCTTGGAGATTTTTCACGGATCAAGCTCGTTATGAAAAACGATCTAGCACCGCGAAGGGGCTACTGTTGGGGGCCTGCTTCTTCGCCGAAGGTCCTCTAAGCAGAAACACCTTCGAAAGATCGACATATAAGCAAACACAGCACGAAGGTACATGCCGAAGCTATGATCCAGGGAGCTTCGGCATAATGACATGCCTTGAGACGAAGGGCTGCACCGACTTAAAGAGGAAAAGACCGATCAGTCCATGATAATTTGTGTCATGATTGTAACTAGTCATCAAGGACATAAATGTAATTTTGACCGGGCTACGTCCCATGCCAATAAATAGGTGAACAGTACCCCCGTACTGTTCACGCTTACTTGTATTCACTCGCACGTCGCTCTCAAGCTTTCACCTTCTGTTAAGCCGAAGGTATAAAATATAACTTAATATTGTTCATATTCATTCATGATAATAAAAATGTTTTGATAACCTCGTATGATTATTTATGTTATTTTTCATGTTTCGTATCTCTCCATTTCAATCATTATATACTGAGATGATGAAGGTATGTCCTTCACAATCTTTGTCTGAAGATCATTATATCCTAAGGGAGATAATGCTTCAAAGGACGAAGGTCTCTAATTATTAACATTTTGTGTTGCCTTGTTCTTGATTCAAAGCATTTGAGAACAAGTGACCAACAATGGTAGAAATAGGCTTAGGCGTAATCATGTTGTGTCTCATGCGCCTAGGAGAGTTCGCAATGGTCCTACTATTGTTTATCATGCTTGCAATACTTCTTTTGTACTTTCATGTACAAATACAAAAGTAGTAGCTAGAAAATTGGGATCCAAATGCAAGGGAGACAAGACTTGTATTTAGGTTCCAAAAGTTATTGTGACTAACCTTGTAGGACCCAACAAGAGCTGGATACCTAAAACCCAAGCTTAAATTGCCTTGCAGGTTTATGCATTCGGGGGCTCAAGCTGGATTATCGACAGCGGATGCACGAACCATATGACGGGGGAGAAGAAAATGTTCACCTCCTACGTTAAGAACAAGGATTCCCAGGATTCGATCATCTTTGGAGATGGGAACCAATGCAAGGTTAAAGGATTGGGAAAGATAGCCATCACATCCGAGCATTCTATCTCCAATGTGTTTTTAGTTGAATCACTTGGGTACAACTTATTGTCTGTGAGTCAATTATGTAACATGGGTTAATTGTTTATTCACAAATGTAGATGTATCTGTCTTTAGAAAGAGTGATGGTTCATTAGCTTTTAAAGGTGTATTAGACGGCAAGCTCTATTTAGTTGATTTTTCGAAAGAGAATGCCGATCTAGATGCATGCTTAATGGCTAAGACTAGTATGGGCTGGCTTTGGCATCGCCATTTAGCACATGTTGGGATGAAGAACCTTCATAAGCTTCTAAAGGGAGATCATGTGTTAGGACTAACCGATGTCTGTTTTGAGAAAGACAGACCTTATGCAGCATGTCAGGCAGGGAAATAGGTGGGAAGCACTCATCACAACAAGAATGTGATGACAACATCAAGATCACTGGAGCTTCTTCACATGGACCTCTTCGGACCCGTTGCCTACCTCAGCATCGGGGAAGTAAGTATGGTCTTGTAATTGTCGATGATTTTTCCCGCTTCACTTGGGTGTTCTTTTTGCATGACAAATCAGAAATCCAAGGGACCCTAAAGCACTTTCTAAGGAGGGCTCAAAATGAATTTGAGCTAAAGGTGAAAAAGATAAGGAGCGACAACGGGTCCGAGTTCAAAAATCTACAAGTTGAAGAGTATCTTGAGGAGGAAGGCATCAAGCACGAGTTCTCTGCTCCCTACACACCACAGCAAAATGGTGTGGTAGAGAGGAAGAACATGACGCTAATCGACATGGCGAGAACGATGCTTGGAGAGTTCAAGACGTCCGAGCGGTTTTGGTCGGAAGCTGTGAACACAGCCTGTCACGCCATAAACCGGTTCTATCTACATCGCCTCTTCAAGAAGACCTCCTACGAACTCCTTACCGGTAACAAACCCAATGTCTCTTACTTTCGTGTATTTGGGAGCAAATGCTACATTCTGGTGAAGAAAGATAGACATTCTAAATTTGCTCCCAAGGCAGTAGAAGGGTTTTTACTAGGGTATGACTCAAATACAAAGGCGTATAGGGTCTTCAACAAATCATCAAGATTAGTTGAAGTCTCTAGCGACGTTGTATTTGATGAGACTAATGGCTCTCCAAGAGAGCAAGTTGATCTTGATAACATAGATGAAGAAGAAGTTCCAACGGCCGCAATGCGCACAATGGCGATAGGCGATGTGCAACCACAAGAACTACATGAACAAGATTAACCATCTTCCTCTACAATGGTGCATCCCCCAACTCAAGACGATGTACAGGTACTTCAAGAAGAAGGGAAGGATCAAGGGGGAGCACATGAATATCAAGTGATGGAGGAAGAAGCACCACGGGCCCCTCCAACTCAAGTCCGAGCGTCGATCCAAAGACATCACCCCATCGATCAAATTCTGGGTGACATCAGCAAGGGAGTAACTACTCGTTCACGATTAGCTAATTTTTGTGAGCATTACTCGTTTGTCTCCTCTATTGAGCCTTTCAGGGTAGAAGAGGCCTTGCAGGATCCGGACTGGGTGTTGGCCATGAAGGAAGAGCTCAACAACTTCAAAAGAAATGAAGTCTGGAGCCTGGTGCCACGTCCAAAGCAAAACGTTGTGGGAACCAAGTGGGTGTTTCGCAACAAGCAAGACAAGCATGGGGTGGTGACAAGAAACAAGGCTCGACTTGTGGCAAAAGGTTATGCCCAAGTCGTAGGTTTGGATTTCGAGGAGACTTTTGCTCCTGTGGCTAGGTTAGAGTCAATTCGAATTTTATTAGCCTATGCCGCTCACCATTCCTTCAGGCTATTCCAAATGGACGTAAAGAGCGCTTTCCTCAACGGGCCAATCAAGGAGGAGGTATACGTGGAACAACCCCCTGGCTTTGAGGATGATAGGTATCCCAATCATGTGTACAAGCTCTCTAAGGCGCTCTACGAACTTAAGCAAGCCCCAAGGGCATGGTATGAATGCCTTAGAGATTTCCTTATTTCTAATGCTTTCAAAGTTGGGAAAGCCGATCCCACTCTTTTTACAAAGACTTGCAACGGTGATATTTTTGTTTGCCAAATTTATGTCGATGACATAATATTTGGTTCTACTAATCAAGAGTCTTGTGAGGAGTTTAGCAGGGTGATGATGCAAAAGTTCGAGATGTCAATGATGGGCGAGTTGACCTACTTCCTTGGATTCCAAGTGAAGCAACTCAAGGACGACACCTTCATCTCCCAAACAAAGTACACTCAGGATCTTCTCAAGAGGTTTGGGATGATGGATGCCAAGCCCACGAAGACACCGATGGGTACTGACGGGCACATTGACCTCAACAAAGGAGGTAAGTCCGTTGATCAAAATGCATACCGGTCAATGATAGGTTCATTACTTTATCTTTGTGCTAGTAGACTGGACATTATGCTTAGTGTATGCATGTGTGCTAGATTTCAATCCGACCCCAAGGAATGTCACCTTGTGGCCGTTAAGCGAATTCTTAGGTATTTAGTTTCTACGCCTTGCTTCGGGATTTGGTATCCAAAGGGGTATACCTTTGACTTGATTGGATACTCAGACTCCGATTATGTCGGGTGCAAGGTTGATAGGAAGAGTACATCAGGGACGTGCCAATTTCTAGGAAGGTCCCTGGTGTCCTAGAGTTCCAAGAAACAAACATCCGTTGCCCTATCCACCGTTGAGGCCGAGTATGTTGCCGCAGGCAGTGTTGCGCGCAACTACTCTAGATGAGGCAAACCCTCTGGGACTTTGGCTACAATCTGAGCAAAGTCCCACTCCTATGTGACAATGAGAGTGCAATTCACTTGGCGGATAATCTTGTTGAACACAGCCGCACTAAGCACATAGATATCCGGCATCACTTCCTGAGAGACCACCAACAAAAGGGAGATATCAATGTGTACCACATTAGCACCGAGAACTAGCTAGCCGATATCTTCACTAAGCCTTTAGATGAGAAAAGGTTTTGCAGGTTGCGTAGTGAGCTAAATGTCCTCGATTCTTGTAACTTGGATTGATCTATAGCTTATATGTGTTCTATGCCTTTGATCATGTTACCTTATGCATTTAAATCAGTTATTGTTTATTTATGGTGCTCAAGTTGTACAAGTCATCCCCGGACCTCACAAGTCCGTATGCAGATGTGCACATGTTTAGGGGGAGATGTGCTACAACTTGATCCCTTTGAGACTAATTTGTTTGTTTGAGTACACTTGATGTAGTCTCGAAGGTACATTGAAAGGGAAAATGAACTTGGACGATGCAAAGACTTCCACTGCACTCCAGTATTAGTGTATTTAATTCCAAGTTCATCCTTGTGCTCTCATTGCCTTTTGCTCTTAATTGACATTTTTTGGTGAGGCAATGGGGTTAAAAGGGCCAAAAATGATCCTGTTTTGGTGCTTAATGCCAAAGGGGGAGAAATTAAGGCCAAAGCAAATGGATCAGCCAACCACTTGTGACTTTTGAAAATAGAAGAGCTAGAAATTTGTTTTGCCAATATACTCTTATTGCAAAATTTGGTCTCTTATGGGGGAGAATTTTGATTATGGGAAAAGGGGAGTTTTTGGCACTTGATCAATTTTACTCTTGGAATATCTCTCTATCTGCCCAAACAAGCGTGTTTGACTTAGAGATAGGAAAAAGAACTTGATTTGCAAAAATAAACCAAGTGGTGGCAAAGAATGATCCAAATATGTCAAATCTTGAGTAAAAACAATTTGGTCTTCATTTGCATTGATATTGCACTTCTTTTTGTTGCTTTTTGATGTGTTGGCATAAATCACCAAAAAGGGGGAGATTGAAAGGGAAATGTGCCCTTGGGCTATAATGTTTTGGTGATTAAATGTCCAACACGTTTGATTAAGTTCTTATGTGCTAAATAAGTGAGAAGTGCAAATCATATAACAAGGTATGTTTCTAGACTTAGTAAATTGGTTTTTGAATACTAACATGTTTGTCTAAGTGCTAGAAACAGAGCCAAGAAAAGAAGAAAAGCATTGGAAAAGTCTTGGCTTTGTACAGCCAAATACCAGCTCGAGCCTAGCACACCGGACTGTCCGGTGGTGTACCGGACAGTGTAACACCCTGATTTTGGGGTATAAAATTTCTTTCTAATTATCACCCAAAATCATGTGTTACTCTTCTTTTTCTCACTCTAGGTTTTCTCTCTCTAGATTCATTCTCCCTTTTTTCCTTTTTGTTTAGAGATAGCCTAAACTAGTGGGGGTTAATTAATTATTTTTGCCAAAACCTTATGAGTCATGACATGTTGCATCATGCTGAGTTAAAAATATTCTTTGAAGTGTTGCACAAGTTTGAATTTACTTGAATTTGAAACCTAGTTTGAATTTGGATTTGAAAACCCTATAGAAAAAGAAATAGAAAAGGAATTAGAAAATCCAGGGAAAAAGAAAAAGTCATTTCGGCCCAAACCAGCCCACCAAGCCCAGACCCGCGCCCGCGCGCCTGCCGCCCCTGACAGGCGGACCCCGCCTGTCGGCGCCAGTCTTCCGCGCGCGCTCACTCTCTCGCTCTCTGCCGCTGGGGCCGATCTGTCGGCGCCAGTTTCCCTCGCCTGCGCGCTCCCTTTCTCTCTCTGTCTCGTGGGCCCGGATCGCCAGTCGTCGAGCCGTTGCCCCGCGTACCCCTTTCTTGTCTCTCTACACCATGGACCCTACCTATCAGTTCTGCCCCCTCCGCGCTCGCCGTGGACCGGCGCGGGCGCACTCGCGCACGTCGCCGGATTTTTCAGCCACGACGCCTGCCCACGCGCCCAGCTCCCTTCATAAAGCCCCGCTAGTGCCCCGCGCTCACCCCTCGCCTCATTTTGCGCAGCTTCGCCCTCTCTCACGCTCTACCCACGCCGCCAGCTGCCGCCGGAGACCCACGCCCGCATTCCCGGCCATCCAGCTCGCCGGAGACCGCTCCAAGCCTCCCCGAGCTCCGCCCCGAGGTGAGACACCCGTCCCCGTGCCCAATTTCTCTTATTGCGCTCTGTGTTTGGCCAATTTCGCCTTCGCTGGTGCTCAGCCGCGGCGGTCCACCGTGCTCGCGCGGTGGCTGGCTAATTTAGCCTGACCTAGTTCACCAGAGTAGGCCCCTGTGTCACCCCTGCCTCTGCTGAAGTTAGCCAAGGCCTTAGCGCGCCTTAAGTCCCCTCCCTGTGGTCGGAATGGCTCACCGGAGTTTCTCTGGTCCGCCCGAGGCCTCCTCACCGCCGTTCTCCCCTCTCTGCCCGTGGATTCATGGACTCTTCCCCGCCATTGAGTTCGCCGTGGCGCCCTCTTCCCCTCTGCCCAACTCTGGCGACCCCGGAGCCACCCTAGCTCGTGCCTGCCTCAACTTTGGCGACCTCACCGCCGTGGAGAGGAGCGGTGCCGCTTCGCGCACGTCTATTTCCCCGGTCTGATTTCCCCCGTCCGATCTTGATCGCACGGCCTAGACCACGGGATACCGCTTCGCGCACGCGCGCCTGACGCCCTGGCCCGCCAGTCAGCGCCACCCGCAACCGCTCATCCTTCCCGGACTGATTTTCCCCGTCCGATCTTGATCGAACGGCTCGGACCCCTGCAGCCATCCGTTCCCCTCCCCTGGTGCTGGGCCCGCTCGGTCAGCGTGCTCTCCCCCTCTGTCGCTGACATTCCCTGGCCCGCTTGTCAGCGCTCGCCCGCCCGCGCGCGCCCTCGGCCGCAGATCTAATCTTAGCTGTTGGTTTTAGATCTGATGGTTAGATTCACCCGATACCCCTTCGCGTGGCTGTTTTATTAAAGAGACCATCAGTTTATTGGAAATCAACCCGCTGTCCCAGGTTTTCGCACGCAGGCCCCTGTATTCTTGTAGATTTAGCCCTGGACTTTTAAATATTCACAGAAATAGCCCTAATTTCATATTTTGAATTCCCAAACTTGTTTATTTCATAACTTTTGTATATGAACTCCAAATTTAGTGATTCAAATTGCAAAATGTTCATAGAATTATGCTCTGTTTAAATAAAATGGTTTCACTTACTGTCTATACATTTAATTTTTATGATTGAATATGAACTAATATAGATGTAGTTTTATAAAATAAATAAAACAAGAACCTTAGAGATTTATTCACGTTTAAACTTGTGAGATTAATGATAGGTATTGCATGAGTTTACCTCTGTTCTAAATTTTAGGTCACCATAAAATAAATTGATCTATGATTATGTACTTGTAAGTAACACTTAGGGAAATAGTAATCTATTTTCAAATAAAGTTAATGTATGTTATAGTTTCTGTTATACTTTGAATTCATCACCCCTTATGTAGTATTGTGTCCTTTTAAGATGTGATCCAATGTTTGTACATGTTTGGTGTGATGTTTATTTGTACTTTCCAAATGTATTGAATGCATGCTCGCTTTATTTAGACAACAAGAAGTCCGAAGTTCCTAAGTATGTTGTTGGAGACCTCCCTGAGCAGCAACCTGGTGAAGGCAAGTGTCCTCAGACCTATCATGTCCTATTTTATTTTACAATTCACTGTCCCACATTACATTATTGAAACCTAAGGATTGACTAGTCCGTATTTCCCTTACCCTTGTTTACCTTTTTAGGTTAATCATGGTTAGCTTATGCTATTGCTTTAACTTAATCAATGAACATGATGTGATCTTTTATGATACGATGATGTTATCCTGATGAGGTTCTTGTGATCGCTTTAGGGGGCTTAGGCTCTTTCCTGAGTGCCTCTCCGTAAGGACCTGTTTGGGGAGTGACAACCTGGGATAACAGTGCAACCATGAGGGTGGAATGGGACGCCCTTAGCTGATTAATTAGAGGAACCAGAGGAGTAGTTGGCTTCGCTGTAGGGCCGTGAATGGGGTCTGGGCACAGTACTTGCTCTGCCGAGGTTGGTTGCAGAGGTTCTTTGATTTGGTTTTTTTGTTAGTCACCCTTCCTTTGGGGAGATGTACTGTGTTTATCAAACTGGAGAAACCTAACGGGCGGCTATGACCTCTAGGAAATCTTTGTAAAGGCTACGTAGTGAGACCCTGCTATGTCACCTTGGTAGTGATCAATGGGGAGGCTAGAACCCCGGGCAGAATGGGAATCACGGCTTGTGGGTAAAGTGTGCAACCTCTGCAGAGTGTTAGAAACTGGTATATCAGCCGTGCTCGCGGTTATGAGCAGCCTTGGGTCCTCTTTGATTAGAAAAACAATTGTTACTTTTATGGTGATGATTAACAATGGTGATTATAATCCTGATCTCTGGTATTTCCTCTTGGAGGGAGTGCCTTTGGGTAATAACCGGGTTATTACTAAAATTTGGCTCTACTTATAATAACAAAACTTGACCAACTAAAAGCAACTGCTTAACCTTAACTCCACATACCGCTAGTCCACCTTAGCCAAACGGGACATTTGCTGAGTACGTTGATGTGTACTCACCCTTGCTTTACAAACCACCCCACCCCAGGTTGTCCCCACTGTTTCTCAGTGCTCAGGAGGTGATGCTAGCAACATGGAAGATTTCGAGGAGTTTTAGGACTACGACGAGTTCTAGTTCTTTCTTAGTGGCAAACCCCCAGTCAGTTGCCTGTGTAGGCTTAACATCTACGTTTCGTAATTCCGCACTTTGATAATTATGTTGAACAATGGTTATGTATTAGACTCTATGGATGTCTTGGACATCTAGTTGTAATAAAGTACCTTTCCGCTACTTAATTCAAGCATTGTGAGATGATGTCCAATTATGTAATCGCTGTGTACGTGAGTTTCTGATCCTAGCACATACATGGTTCGCACTTGGTTTGCCTTCCAAAACAGGGTGTGACATAAGTGGTATCAAAGCCTTGCTGACTATAGGACCGCTAACCTAGACTAGAATGGTCGCCCTAAGGACTATAGACCCCTACTCTTACCTTGACCTCAATGTCTTTTCAAAAGATGGTCATCTTGACCAACTCTATGTTGTTTACTTATCTCAAAAGTTTTATCTCACTTTTCTTTCTGTTTACTTTCTGGTCTAATAGTTCTACTCTTACTCTTGTGCTTACGATATCTTCTGTAGATGGCTCGTCTTAGGTGCACTGCACGTAAGTCTGTGATCCCCTTTTTGCCTTCTTGACTGGTGGAGCGTCCACTGCGTCGCACGGTGTCAGGTCAGTCCAGTCACCTAGAGAGACTGCATCGTCGCCTGCACGAGGAGTAGGAGTGCCGACGCTAGGAGCAGGAGCAGGAGCAGCAGGACTCTTCCCCCTCGCCTCAGCAGGAGGTGGAGTCTGAGAGGCCGCCTTCCCCTGCACCTCAGCCAGAGATGCCCCCTGCACCACCACAGGGCATCCCGGCTGCTGGAGGAGACCCTAACGGAGACAGAGACGACGACGATGCCGGTGGCAGTTCGAGCCATGGCATGGAGCGTTTAGAGGAGCTGGAGCCAGAGGGATGGATCGCTAGACCCATCACTCGTGACGCTGCTCGCGGGTGTCACTTCCACGACGCTCTCGATACCTTGTTGCGTCGGGCCTTCGACCGACACACCTGGTCTATCGAGTACCGTTGTGTAGTCTACCAGCATCGTCGTGGGCTATACACGGACCAGTGGGAGGCTACTTGCTTGGTGCGCCGTCTGGACGACGATCTCCGGGGTGCAGAGGCCTTCTCAAAGCACTATTCTATCACTGAGAGGGATACTGCCGAGGCATCCATGCAAGATACAGCACGACGAGCACTTTCTCAGTATTGCTTGTTGTTCAACGGGGTAGCTGATGGCCTTGACCTGAAGCACTACCCTCGCCGTTCGACCGGCAGTGCTGGAGATGTGATTGTCTCGCCAGTTGGTGAGGGCAATCCTAGGCTGAACAGCATGGTCAATCTGGTCGCCGTGCTCAACACAGAATTGGACCACGCCCTTGACGAGTTGGGCAAGTTTCGGGCGGAGGTTGCGGAATTGCGTGCTGAATGCGCGGCACGCCACTATTGTAACACTATAAAAATCACTAAATAAAAATAATACATTTAGTTAATAATGATATTTATGGTAATTAATTTTCTTTTAAATGCTTGCTATTTATTTACCTTTGGAATGATTTTTGATTGCTTATAATTGATTTTTGAATACTTAATAGCATTTCTTCTTCATTAAAAATCCAAATAAATAATATAGTAATTAGTCCAAAAGTAAATATTTTATTAAAAATATTTTTTGGTTTAATCATTATAAATTTAAGGGTTATTTAAATATGTATTTCAAAATTAGAAAAAAAAGAAAAGAAAAAAACAAAACCCTAATCCTAAACGGCCCACTAGGGGCCCAACTAGAGAGCCGGTCGTGCCCCCAACCCTAGCCGCCACTACCCTGCTCCTTCTCCCAAGCCGCCGCCACTCCTTCTCCCTCCCCTTTCTCTCTCTTCTCTCTCTACCGCCCACCTCTCTCCACCTCCTCTCCCCAAGGACTGCGCGAGGACCCTGCCCAGTCAGTCGCCCTGCCCTTGCCGCAACCAGGCGTCCGCCCGCGCCCCTGCAGCGTCCAAGCCCGACGCGCCGCGTCCCTGCCACGACCTCGCGCCACGTCCTGCACCGCGCACCTGATGACGACCGCACCCAGTGATCGACGCCGTGACGCCCTGCTCCCCCGACCGTGCCACCCAGGTGTCCGCGACCCGAAGCCGCCAGGGCCGAGCAGCGCCCCTGCCTAGCCGCCAGAGATCGACCCCGAGTGCCACGACGTCCAACCCAGAGAGCGTGCGTGTAGTGCCCTGCACCCGCGCCGACCGTTTCCTCTGCGTTCAAGAAACTTCAATGGAGCCGTTACTCTCTCTCCCATCACTCCCTCTCATCAATGGCAGCCTTGAAGACCCCGGCCGCCCTTTCCCCTTCCCTCCCATCGCCTATAAAATGGACGTCGAGCCCTCTCCCTCTCCCTGTCGAGCTCTCTTCCTTCCCAAGCTCCCTCTCTCTCTCCCACTCGCCCACGCCGTCGTCGAAGTTCGTCTACGCCGTCGCCATCGTGCCTCGCTGTCGTGCCTCGCCAGAGACGTGTTTGAACCCCGTCAAACCTCATCATTCCCTGCCCGTCGAGCCCGTTCGCCGTCGTTCGCCGTTGTCCGTTCATCCAAGGTGGAAGACAACCCAAGACATTAATTTATTTCTCTAAAGCATGTGTTGAATTAATTTATGAACTATTGTTTTAATATTGAGATGATGTGATTTGGCGATTCACGTGTATGATTTAGAGATTTTGATATACACGTGTAACCAAAATCGAACCCCGCGACAACGCTTTGAATATGCGTAGGATTTTATAATTCTAAAAATGAACACGGTCACTATTCACTACCGCGGTGATTTTCATACTAGAAATGTTCATATTGAATTTCGCTTTAGTGTGAGTGGAACGACAATGGTTAGTAGTATTTTAAGTGTAACTTATTGGCATGAAGAAATAGAATAAACTAAGCCACATATTTTCTAGTCAAATGAAAATATAGATTTTATTATTCATGATAAATGTATTCATAAGCATGGCACTTAATTATTTAGAATTAGTAAGATATTTATTTATGTCATAATAACCGTGAATATGTTATTAAAGTCTCAATTAGTAATTTACAATTAATTCTTAGAATATTAATGTTATAAGAATTAAGTAAACAATTTTAGCCACGCGTATAATTTCTATTTAAGAAAGAAAGGAGAAAACCGAAAGAGTAGAATTTATAATAATGTTAAAATGACTTAACTAAGCACTCATACTTTTCTAATAAAGAAATTGATAGTTATATTGGTAAACATAGGTCTCTTACTAAAGAATTAGATAATTTGTTTCTATCTTTAAAATGACCTTTTTAATAGACATTATGATTTTGATTTAATAAGGTTCGTTATAGATGTTTAAGTATAGCCGTATTGAATAGAAACTTAAAAGAATATGTAGACCATATGTTTCTTAACAAAAATAGAAGATAAATATATATCCAATTAATAGATTATTTATATTTTCTTAATTAAAAGATAACAAGAGTCATTGCTTTTATAAACTAAAATGATAGTTTATACTTTTTCCTTTCAAATGATTTAGGTCATATGTTCCTAAATTGAACCTAAATATAATCAATAGATTATTTTTATTTTCTCGCAATTTAATAACTAGACTTACATTTCAATTTGTCCAAACTAGTAATGTAAGCGTGATTAATCCGTTCATCACATTGAATCCATATTATTTATATATATCATTTAGTGGTCCCTAAAGGATAAAATAAAGAAAATTAGTGTTCATGTCCTTTTTATAATTAAAATGTTAGTTTACATATTTGTTTTGTATATATCTTTCTTAACAAAGAATATAGAACATGTACTTTCTAATAAAAATAAAATATAGTTGTTTGTTCATTGTCTCCTACATAAAAGTTCATTTAAGGCATGTATCGTAACTTTCCATAAATAGGTGTTTAATAATAATGATCTTTTCACATAAAACCTATTTTGACTTATATCTTAATTTGTCATAAGTGATTGGTTAACAATATTTATAATATGCTCCGCAATGCTTCTACAATTAATAACGTGATTAGTAGCCCATTAACATTAGATATAACATATATCTTTTCTAAAAAGTTAAAAAGGTTTAATATCGTTATAACCTGTTTTATCGTCTTATAAACCCTTAATCTTAGATGTATCACGTATGACGTTTTATAAAAGATTAAATAGGTGAACCTAATATTGGCATATTTTACTTAAGATATTTTAAGCTCATATCTTGTTTTATAAACTATAGATCACACATTTTTGAAAAGAATACTTACTTATTATAACCATTACTTGCGATGTTTTTGAAAAACGAACGCTCTTTTCGTTAGGCTATCTTTTAGCTTTACGTATGATGAATGTTGTATGTTATTGAGTGGTGTTTATTCTTCTTGTTTGTTTGTGTGATATTCAGTGGTTGATCTAGTAGTTAAGAATCAAGATCTATTCCTATCCGTGGAAGAACCTCAAGTTTTCAATAAGCAAGGCAAGTGGACTTCTCCCTCTGCATACTCTGTTTGATCCCAAACAATACATTTAATAAAGTTTATTCTTCGATGAATATATGCATAATTTGATGGGTTACCTATTTAGATACCCCTCACCTTTCCAACCCTACTCCTTGTTTAACCTGGGATTATGATCCAATCAAGTAGCTATGCTATTGCTACAACTTAACTTTATGCAGTCACTCATGTTATGACATTAATGTTCCAAATGGTAAGTTTACATTATTGTTGTTAACCCGATGGTTAAACAAGATTATTGCGTATTAATTGGAACATTGAGTGACCACCTGGGAAAACAGTGCTACCATGAGAACTATCATGGCTCTGGTCTTGGCTAAATAACTAGAGAAGTCTTATGTTGGGTGCTGGTCGTGGTTGACCGGAACAGGGGCATCTGGCAAGTGCTTATATTCTGGCTCAGGCAGATTGGATACGGGCATAGTTCCCAAAGCTTTACCCTGCAGTCTAGTCTATAAGTTGGTTACGTTAGGTGTGCTTTATGCAGTTTGACCATTTCCAGCATTTGCATAATGAGGACTCTAGGGAGAAGCCTCGTAGTAAGACCCTAGCCATTCACCTCGGAAGTGAATACGGGTCTAGCTAACCCGGGCTAGAAGGGAATCATGACTCATGGGTAAAGATGTGCCACCTCTGCAGAGTGTAAAACTGATATATCAGCCGTGCTCCCGGTTATGAGCAGCCTGGACTCTTCACATGATAATTGAACTTGAAGATGGAAATAAATCGAGATCCGATGATCTGCCAATGGTTTGCCTAAGTGGTTTCACTTAAGTGTTTTTGATATACTCTTATACCTTTGTTTAATGGGAATACTTGGGATTCACACTTATTAGTAAGACAGGCGTTGTTAATAAAAATGTTGACTAACTAAAATGCTTACTGCTCAACCTTAGCCTCACCTTGTTAAACTTGCATTAGTTTTCCCCCACTTGCTGAGCCCCGACCATAAGTGAGCTCACCCTTGCTTAAATTTTGATCAGAAGTTTGCAGATGAAGATATGATGCTGAACTCCATGGATGCTAGTCTAGTGATACCCCCGGTCATCTTCCTGTGGATGGATGTCCATGTTCGCTGTACTTTGATGAATAAAGGTTAAGACATTATGTCTGTTCGAAGTGTAATATGTTAATATAATCGTTATTTATTCTCTTATGCATTGTTCTTTTGATATATTACAATTGTGACTTCAACATATGTGTGGAAATAGATCCTAGCACACATATGCTATGCACCCATCTCTGCCCCTTAGAAATGGGTGTGACAACTATCTTGATGGTGGTTCTCCCGCCCCTGTCGGGATTCAGCATCCTTAACGTTCACCGCCCCATGGTCGCTTCGACTATGGTACCCCAGACTACAGGACCCGCATAGATTTGGATCCTTAGATCGAAAGAGTCGGAGTCTATAATAATGCTTAATTCAGTGTCTTAGTCTAGTCAATCTTAGTTAGAGTTAGTTTGGTTATCTTCTATTGGATGCTTGTCACGATGAACATGTAATGAAGTTGGATCTTTGTAATGATTGTCACCAAGGGGTGGGTATCTCCTGCAACTTGGTGTAGTTATTAATAAAGTTAGTTATTTAGTTGGGTAATCCAATTATTTCCACTTTCCTCTTTATCTGAGAAGCTATCAGTGAAGATGGTCAATTGTTCAGTGCTGTGAAGATTTCCGTATATCTTTTCTTATGCTGAAAGACTGCAGAGTCAGATCTGATACATGTGTGATTCCTATAGATGTCTGAGAACAGGCACAGAGGTGCGAGGCGTGCTCAGCCAAAGCAGTAGGCACCCCAAGAGGAGGCAGCTCCGCAGCAGCATTTGCCATCGCAACCCCCGATGACCATTGAGCAGATGTCCTTGATGTAGACCCATGCAGTTCAGGCAATTGGTCAGACTTTAGCAGTGATGCAGCAGGCGCAGCAGCAGCCACCACCACCTCAACCTACAGTGCAAGTCCAGATGCCATAAGTGCCTAGAGACAAGCGGGCAGAATTCATGAGGGGCCATCCCCTAGTATTTGCCCACTCTGCTGATCCCATGGACACGGAAGATTGGCTGCGTACCGTGGAGCGTGAGTTGCACATTGCCCAGTGCAACGATCGTGAGAAGGTGTTGTATGGTCCCCGACAGCTGAGGGGAGCAGCACAATCTTGGTGGGAGTCTTACCTCGCCACCCATGCCAACCCTGAAGCCATTACTTGGGAGGAGTTCAGGGACAACTTCTGTCGCTACCATGTGCCCGAGGGACTGATGATAGTGAGGAAGGAGGAGTTTCTCGCCCTGAAGCAAGGTCCCCTGTCCGTCAGTGAGTACAGGGACAAGTTTCTGCAGCTGTCCCGTTACGCCCTAGAAGACGTCAACATAGATGCCAAGAGGCAGTACCACTTTCTGAGAGGATTGGTTGATCCCCTCCATTATCAGTTGATGAACCACACTTTCCCCACCTTCTAGCATTTGATAGACAGAGCAATCATGACAGAAAGGAAGCGTCGGGAGATGGAGGACAGGAAGCGTAAGATTGGTGGACCTCAGGTTGGGAGTAGCAGTCGTCCTCGCTACTTAGGCAACCCACCTCAGCAATTCAAGCAAGGCCACCAGCACCAGCATCAGCGTCAGCACCAGCATCAGTACCAGAGGCAGTTTCCTCAGCAACAGCAGTAGCAGTACCATCAGAACACTCAGCTGGGAGGAAATCAGTACCAACGTCAGAACAACAAGGCAGCTCGTCTCCTTGCCCCAGCAACCAACTAGAATGGCCAAGCAGCCCCAACACAAGTAGGAGGTCGTGCATGCTTCTACTATGGAGAACAAAATCACTGGGCAAAGAATTGTCTAAAGAAAGCAGCCCAGCAACCGCCAGCAGTCAATGTCCTAGCAAGACAAGGAGCACCACAGCAAGCACCAGGAGTCCATGGTCAGGTCTACAACCATGGAAAGGTGAACCACCTGGAGGCTGAAGCAATCCAAGATGTTCAGGACGTGGCAGTAGGTATGTTTCCAGTCGAATCCTACCCAGCAAAAGTACTATTTGATACTAGTGCCACACATTCTTTTGTTTCTGCATCTTGGGTAGAATCACATAACATCCCCATAGAACCAATGATCCCACCTTTGAGAGTTAATTCAGTTGGGGGAAAAGTTCAGTCCGGTAGGATTTGTCTGAATCTAAGGATTGAAATAAGGGGGATAGCCTTCCCCGCTAGCTTAGTAGTCATGGGAGCTCAAGGGTTAGATGTCATCCAAGGGATGAATTGGCTACACAGAAATCAAGCCACTGTCAGTTGTGATAAGAGAACAGTTAAGTTGGTGTCCCCATCCAGAAAGGAAGTAGTAACCAAGCTATACTTACCTAAACTAAAAGAAGGAGCTTGTCACCATTTATCAGTAGATGACAAGGAGTCCAATCCGATTGAGGCAATTAGGATTGTGTCAGAATTCCCTGATGTATTCCCTAAAGAGTTACCAGGCATGCCACCTGAAAGGAAAGTTGAATTTGCCATAGAGCTTATCCCAGGCACCGCCCCTATTTCCAAGAGAGCTTATCGAGTGCCTGGACCAGAGTTGGTGGAACTCAAGAAGCAGATTGATGAGTTGTTAGAGAAAGGCTACATCAGACCAAGTACCTCACCTTGGGCAGCCCTAGTGTTATTTGTGGAGAAGAAGGATGGCACGAAGAGGATGTGCATCAATTACAGAGCTTTGAATGAAGTCACTGTCAAGAACAAGTACCCTCTACCTCGAATTGAAGACCTATTTGATCAGTTGAGAGGAGCCAGTGTGTTCTCAAATATAGATCTGAGGTCAGGTTACCATCAGCACAGGATCTGACCTGCAGATATACCGAAGACAACATTCATCACCAAGTATGGATTATATGAGTTCATGGTTATGTCATTCGGATTGACGAATGCACTAGCTTACTTCATGAATCTAATGAACAATGTGTTCATGGATTACCACGACAAGTTCGTAGTGGTGTTCATTGATGATATTCTCGTATATTCCCAGAATGAGCAAGAGCATGAGGAGCATTTGAGGAAGGTACTTCAGAGGCTACGAGATTGCCAGTTATATGCCAAGCTTAGCAAGTGCGAGTTCTGGATCAGTGAAGTTCTATTCTTGGGTCATATTATAAACCGAGATGGACTAGCGGTGGATCCAAAGAAGGTAGCAGCGATTCTGGACTGGAAAGCACCAAAAGATGTCCGAGGAATCAAGAGTTTCAACGGAATGGCCGGTTATTATCGGCGTTTCATTGAAGGTTTCTCCAAGATCGCCAGGCCAATGACAGCCTTGCTAGCAAAGAAGGTTGAGTTCAAGTGGACCCCAGCGTGCCAAGAATCATTTGAGATGTTGAAGCAGAAGTTGACAACAGCACTGGTGTTAGTTCTGCCAGATGTTCACAAGCCATTCTCAGTATATTGTGATGCTTTGTACACCGAACTGGGATGTGTGTTGATGCAGGAAGGGAGAGTAGTGGCATACTCATCCCAACAGTTGAAGATTCATGAGAAGAATTATCCTACTCATGATCTAGAATTAGCAGCCATGGTTCATGCATTGAAGACCTGGAGGCATTATCTTTATGGGCAGAAATGTGATATCTACACGGACCACAAGAGCCTCAAGTACATATTCACTCAGTTAGAGTTAAACATGAGGCAGCGAAGATGGCTAGAATTGATTAAAGATTATGAGCTAGAGATTCATTATCACTCAGGCAAAGCAAATGTAGTTGTAGATGCTCTTAGCAGGAAGAGTCAAGTCAATATGTTGACCGCCCAACCGATGCCATATGAACTAGCGAAGGAGTTCGACAGATTGAGTCTCAGATTTCTGAACAACACTCCAGGAGTGGCAATTGAGTTGGAACCCACTCTAGAGCAAGACATCAGGAAAGGTCAGAAGGATGATGAGAAGATCAACGAGATCCGGCAGCTGATCATAGATGGGAAAGGCAAGGATTTCCACGAAGATGCAGAAGGAGTGGTATGGTTTAAGGACAGACTGTGTGTTCCTGATATCAAACCAATCTGGGAACTGATTCTCAAGGAAGCTCATGAGACAACATACTCTATACACCCTGGTAGCGAGAAAATGTACCAAGAACTGAAGAAAAGATTCTGGTGGTATGGTATGAAAAGAAAGATAGCAGAGTTTGTGGCCAGATGTGACAGTTGTCAGAGGATTAAAGCAGAACATCAAAGACCTGCAAGTTTGTTGCAACCGTTGCAGATTCCTCAGCGGAAATGGGATGAGATCAAAATGGACTTTATAGTCGGTTTGCCCCGCACTCGTACTGGTTATGACTCTATCTGGGTAGTAGTGGACCATTTGACAAAGGCGGCCCATTTCATACCAGTCAAGACCACCTATAACAGTGTGGTGTTGGCCAAACTATACATGGCTCAGATTGTGTGCTTGCATGGCGTTCCGAAAAAGATAGTATCAGATAGAGGCACCCAGTTCACCTCTCATTTTTTATAGCAGTTACATGAAGCTTTGGGCACGCATTTGAAGTTCAGCTCAGCTTACCACCCGTAGACAGATGACCAGACTGAGAGAACTAATCAGATTTTGGAGGATATGTTGAGGGCTTGTGCCTTACAAGACAAGATAGGTTGGGACAAGATATTACCGTATGCAGAATTCTCTTACAACAACAGCTACCAAGCCAGCCTGAAGATGTCGCCGTTTGAAGCTCTTTATGGAAGGAATTGCAGAACTCCACTGCATTGGGACCAACCTAGTGAAAGACAGGTGTTCAGACCAGATATTCTGCTTGAAGCCGAAGAGAAAATCAGAATGGTTCGGGAGAATTTGAAGGCAGCACAGTCCAGACAACGAAGCTATGCTGACACCAGAAGAAGAGAACTCAGTTTTGAAGTGAGAGATTATGTCTATTTGAAGGTGTCACCCATCAGAGGAACCAAGAGGTTCGGAGTCAAGGGCAAGCTAGCCCCTCGCTATATCGGCCCGTATCAGATTCAGGCAAGACATGGAGAAGTGGCTTATCAACTCAGCTTACTAGAGAATCTGTCATCTATGCACGATGTGTTCCATGTGTCTCAGTTGAAGAAATGCTTAGGAGTGCCAGAAGAGCAGTTGCCAGAAGAGGATCTTGAAGTTCAAGAAGATCTGACTTATATTGAGAAGCCAACTCAAATTCTGGAGACAACAGATCGAGTCACCCGGAGGAACACCATCAGAATGTGCAAAGTCAAATGGGGCCATCACTCAGAAGAAGAAGCAACCTGGGAACGAGAAGATGATTTAAAAGCCAAGTACCCTGAGCTCTTTTCTAGCCAGCCCTGAATCTCGAGGGCGAGATTCTTTTAAGGGGGATAGGTCTGTAACACCCTGATTTTGGGGGTATAAAATTTCTTTCTAATTATCACCCAAAATCATGTGTTACTCTTCTTTTTCTCACTCTAGGTTTTCTCTCTCTCTAGATTCATTCTCCCTTTTTCCATTTTGTTTAGAGATAGCCTAAACTAGTGGGGTTAATTATTTATTTTTGCCAAAACTTTATGAGTCATGACATGTTGCATCATGCTGAGTTTAAAATATTCTTTGAAGTGTTGCACAAGTTTGAATTTACTTGAATTTGAAACCTAGTTTGAATTTGGATTTGAAAACCCTATAGAAAAAGAAATAGAAAAGGAATTAGAAAATCCAGGGAAAAAGAAAAGGTCATTTCGGCCCAAACTAGCCCACTAGGCCCAGACCTGCGCCCGCGCGCCTGCTGCCCCTGACAGGTGGACCCCGCCTATCGGCGCCAGTCTTCCGCGCGCGCTCACTCTCTCGCTCTCTGCCGCTGGGGCCGATCTGTCGGCGCTAGTTTCCCTCGCCTGCGCGCTCCCTTTCTCTCTCTGTCTCGCGGGCCCGAATCGTCAGTCGCCGAGCTGTTGCCTTGCGTATCCCTTTCTTCTCTCTCTACGCCGTGGACCCTACCTATCAGTTCCGCCCCCTTCGCGCTCACCGTGGACCGGCGCGTGCGCACTAGCGCACGTCACCAGATTTTTCGGCCACGACGCCCGCCCACGCGCCCAGCTCCCTTCATAAAGCCCATGCCGCCAGCTACCGCCGGAGACCCGCGCCCACGTTCTCGGCCATCCAGCTCGCCGGAGACCGCTCCAAGCCTCCCCGAGCTCCACCCCGAGGTGAGACACCCGTCCCCATGCCCAATTTCCCTTATTGCGCTCTGTGTTCGGCCAATTTCGCCTTTGCCGGTGCTCGGCCGCGGCGGTCCGATGTGCTCGCGCGGTGGCCGGTCGATTTAGCCTGGTCTAGTTCACCGGAGTAGGCCCCTGTGTCACCCCTGCCTCTGCTGAAGTTAGCCAAGGCCTTAGCGCACCTTAAGTCCCCTCCCCGTGGCCGGAATGGCTCACCGGAGTTTCTTCGGTCCGCCCGAGGCCTTCTCACCGCCGTTCTCCCCTCTTTGCCCGTGGATTCGTGGCCTCTTCCCCGCCATTGAGTTCACCGTGGCGCCCTCTTCCCCTCTGCCCAACTCCGGCGACCCTGGAGCCACCCTAGCTTGCGCCTGCCTCAACTCCGGCGACCTCACCGCCGCGGAGAGGAGCGGCGCCGCTTCACGCACGTCTGTTTCCCCGGTCTGATTTCCCCCGTCCGATCTTGATCGCACAGCCCAGAACGCGGGATACCGCTTCGCGCACGCGTGCCTGACGCCTTGGCCCGCCTATCAGCGCCACCCACAATCGCTCATCCTTTCCGGTCTGATTTTCCCCGTCCGATCTTGATTGAACGGCTCGGACCCCCTCGGACCCCTGCAGCCGTCCGTTCCCCTCCCCTGGCGCTGGGCCCGCTCGGTCAGCACGCTCTCCCCCTCTGTCGCTGACATTCCCTGGCCCGCTTGTCAGCGCTCGCCCGCCCCCGCGCGCGCCCTCGGCCGCAGATCTAATCTTAGCTGTTGGTTTTAGATCTGACAGTTAGATTCACCCGATACCCCTTCGCGTGGCTGTTTTATTAAAGAGACCATCGGTTTATTGGAAATCAACCCGCCGTCCCTGGTTTTCACACGCAGGCCCCTGTATTCTTGTAGATTTAGCCCTGGACTTTTAAATATTCACAGAAATAGCCCTAATTTCATATTTTGAATTCCCAAACTTGTTTATTTCATAACTTTTGTATATGAACTCCAAATTTAGTGGTTCAAATTGCAAGAATTATCCTCTGTTTAAATAAAATGGTTTCACTTACTGTCTATACATTTAATTTTTATGATTGAATATGAACTAATATAGATGTAGTTTTATAAAATAAATAAAAGAAGAACCTTAGAGATTTATTCATGTTTAAACTTGTGAGATTAATGATGGGTATTGCATGAGTTTACCTCTGTTCTAAATTTTAGGTCACCATAAAATAAATTGATCTATGATTATGTACTTGTAAGTAACACTTAGGGAAATAGTAAACTATTTTCAAATAAAGTTAATGTATGTTATAGTTTATGTTATACTTTGAATTCATCACCCCTTATGTAGTATTGTGTCCTTTTAAGATGTGATCCAATGTTTGTACATGTTTGGTGTGATGTTTATTTGTACTTTCCAAATGTATTGAATGCATGCTCGCTTTATTTAGACAATGAGCAGCCCGAAGTTCCTGAGTGTGTTGTTGGAGACCTCCCTGAGCAGCAACCTGGTGAAGGCAAGTGTCCTCAGATCTATCATGTCCTATTTTATTTTACAATTCACTGTCCTGCATTACATTATTGAAACCTAAGGATTGACTAGTCTGTATTTCCCTTACCCTTGTTTACCTTTTTAGGTTAATCATGGTTAGCTTATGCTATTGCTTTAACTTAATCAATGAACATGATGTGATCTTTTATGATAAGATGATGTTATCCTGATGAGGTTCTTGTGATTGCTTTAGGGGGCTAAGGCTCTTTCCTGAGTGCCTCTCCGTAAGGACCTATTTGGGGAGTGACAACCCGGGATAACAGTGCAACCATGAGGGTGGAATGGGACGCCCTTAGCTGATTAATTAGAGGAACCAGAGGAGTAGCCGTAGGGCCGTGAATGGGGTCCGGGCACAGTACTTGCTCTGCCGAGGTTGGTTGCAGAGGTTCTTTGATTTGGTTTTTTGTTAGTCACCCTTCCTTTGGGGAGATGTACTGTGTTTATCAAACATGAGAAACCTAACGGGCGGCTATGACCTCTAGGAAATCTTTGTAAAGGCTACATAGTGAGACCCTGCTAGGTCACCTTGGTAGTGATCAACGGGGAGGCTAGAACCCCGGGCAAAATGGGAATCACGGACTTGTGGGTAAAGTGTGCAACCTCTGCAGAGTGTTAGAAACTGGTATATCAGCCGTGCTCGCGGTTATGAGCAGCCTTGGGAACCTCTTCGATTAGAAGAACAATGGTTACTTTTATGGTGATGATTAACAATGGTGATTATAATCCTGATCTCTGGTATTTCCTCTTGGAGGGAGTGCCTCTGGATAATAACTGGGTTATTACTAAAATTTGGCTCTACTTATAATAATCAAACTTGACCAACTAAAAGCAACTGCTTAACCTTAACTCCACATACCGCTAGTCCACCTTAGCCAAACGGGACATTTGCTGAGTACGTTGATGTGTACTCACCCTTGCTTTACAAACCACCCCACCCCAGGTTGTCCCCACTGTTCTCAGTGCTCAGGAGGTGATGCTGGCAACATGGAAGATTTCGAGGAGTTTCAGGACTACGACGAGTTCTAGTTCTTTCTTAGTGGCAAACCCCCAGTCAGCTGCCTGTGTAGGCTTAGCATCTACGTTTTGTAATTCCACACTTTGATAATTATGTTGAACAATGGTTATGTATTAGACTCTATGGATGTCTTGGACATCTGGTTGTAATAAAGTACCTTTCTGCTACTTAATTTAAGTATTGTGTGATGATGTCCAATTATGTAATCGCTATGTACGTGAGTTTCTGATCCTAGCACGTACATGGTTCACATTCGGTTTGCCTTCCAAAACCGGGTGTGACAGACAGTGTCCGGTGCCCAGGCGAGCCGACGGTGAACTAGCTGCTCTCGGGAGTGACGTGGCTATAAATCACCGGACTGCCCGGTGGTGCACCGGACTATCCGGTGAGTTGTCAGTAACAAACTCGTCGCTCTCGAGAAAAGAAAAAAAGCGACGTGGCTATAATTCACTGGACTGTCCGGTGGTGCACCGGACTGTCCGGTGAGCCAACGGCGCTTGCGGCCAACGGTAGACAGCGAAATCTACGGGTGACACGTGGCTGGGCCAACGGTCGGTCGGGCACATCGGACTGTCTGGTGTACACCGGACAGTGTCCGGTGCGCCAACGAGACCGCCAGCTCAACGGTCGAATGCGCCCGATATGGAAGGAGATCACGCACCGGACAAGCTACAGGACCTGTCTGGTGGCGCACCGGACTGTCCGGTGCGCAACTCGGCAGAAGGCAAGAATAGCCTTCCATGTTGATCTCCAACAGCTGCTAGCTGCCTTAGGGCTATAAAAGGGACCCTAGGCGCATGGAGCAGTACACCAAGCTTACAAGAAACATCCTAAGGCCCCTAGACTCTGCATTCACGCAATCGGATCATAGTTCTTGAGATTTGAGCACTTTCAAGTTGTAAACTCCTCGCGTTGTGTTTGTGTGCTCACTTCTTCTCTTGTGTGCGTGGTTGTGTTGCGGATTTGAGTCTTGTGTGCGTTGCTTTCCTTCCCTTACTCTTGTGCTTCTTTGTGATCTCTATTGTAAGGGCGAGAGACTCCAAATTGTGGAGATTCCTCGCAAACGGGAAAAATACTCTAAAGGAAAAGATTGTGGTATTCAAGTTGATCATCGGATCACTTGAAAGGGGTTGAGTGCAACCCTCATCCATTGGGAAGCCACAACGTGGAAGTAGGCAAGTGTTACTTGGCCGAACCACAGGATAAAAATCATGTGTCTCGTGTGTTGCTTATTGTGATTGTTTTGTTCGCACGAATGTGTTCCATAAGCCACTTGATTTCACTAAACCTTAACAATCAAGTTTGTGGCTAGTCAGTGTTTGATTTTACAGGATCACCTATTCACCCCCCTTTAGGTGCTCTCACACTCACTGTATAAGCCACCAGCACATCCAATGCATATTGAGTCAATTTGGACAAAATATATGCTCTATGGGTACCATGTTTGGTGTAGTATCTAGTACCGCCTTGGACATGTCTAATGCATTTGAAAGGCCCTTTATGTGTTTTGGTGTATTGGATGATAACACAATAAAAGGTCTGACCTATGTGGTAAGTGTTGAGCATGTTTTACTGAAAAGCTTGAAAGGTTCAACATAATGTGTTCAAGTGTGATGTCCCAATAGGTTGAGTTGACTATGGTTGTGGACATCACAAGTCAAGTTGAAGGATGAACATTGATTAAGTGGAAATCAATGTACATGACTTGGAGACAGCCGATCGAACTGAGGACGAAGGCAAGAAGAACTTCGAGGAACCAAGAGAAAGGAAGAAGGTCAAGAAGATCGAGGTACCTAAAGCTAAGGGTGAAGAAGATGGTCTTGGAAGAAGACAAGGTTGGTCAAGCTAAGAAGAGTCCTAGTGCATTGAAGACCATATTATATGGACATGACTTACAACCATTGAGGTAATGCTTATGGTTTAATGGTTTAAGTCATAAAGCTCAAGATCCAGCTCGTGTAGAGACATGGTCGCAAGAAGTGCAGAAGTATCAAAGTCAGAACCTGGAAGAACCCAAAAGAGCTAAGTATACTTTGACTAGTAATTTGGGTCATTCCTATATTTGGAGATGTTCTTGTGACCATTGTAGGGTATTGGAGCACAAAGATGGCAAATATTATCAAGTTATGTCGACGTGAGGATTAGGAGTCCAACCCCAAGCTCAAACATACCAAAAAGAGCAAAATAGTGAAAACAATTAAGTATACAAGGTTTGAGTATTTGAATATGTTGCATACACCTTTTACTATGCATTTGGTACATGGTCTTTCTCTAACTTAGTTTGTAGAGAAAGTACCATTTGGGGCCCTATTTTGAAGAATAAGAGACGTTAAGGAGAGAATGAGAAAGAGGTAAGAATTTGTGACTTAGTCAATTGGGTTATAAACTAATTATATTTATCTAACTCACATGAAAGCCCTCCAAAAAGTTCAAGTGAAATGGAGAAAAAATGGAGAAGAAAGGCTAACTGCATCCTATCTAGGTGCACCAGACCAGCTACAGTACTGGTCCGATGGTGCACCGGACCGCCTCCGTACGTGAACAGAAGACCTTGAGGAATTATATTTTTTAATTTATTGGACCTTGAACAGTTCAGGTTGGGTGGTGCACCAGACCTCAGCCCAACAAATACTTAACGGGCGCGCCAGCTACCCAACCGCTAGGTGACGTGGCACCCGGTCCGGTAGCCACCAGAAGGGAAATGCACCCAATTAGATCACAGAGTCCGACTACAGGACTCAGTCTGGTGGCACACCAGACCGGTCCATTGTCCCTGATTTATGTGTAGTTTCCTGGTTTTGATTCCAACGACTATGAGAGGTCTTGGAGCTATACATAGGCCCTCCCATAACCTCAGCCAGTACACAATTGATACCCCAAGGTAGCAAATAATTGTAGAATCATTCTCTGCCCCTCTCTATTATATTTTGTGATAGTTTTAGTGCTTGGCACGTGCTGTAGCCAAAACATAGAGTCGTGCTACTGTGTAGAAAGGTGAGCAAGATCTTGAGCATGCTATTGCGTTGTCGAGCTATGAACCTGTGATAGTCGCAGTTCTGATACAACATTGACCAAATATAAGGGAAGACTTTGTTTATCACCTAGGTGATAAACCAGAGCAAATGGAGGAAAGAGTTTAAATAGACTCCAAACCAGGTTGGCTAACTCCAATGTGGATGTAGGCAAGCATTTTAGGCTTGGCCGAACCACATGATAAATTTCCTGTGTCACTTGTCCCTATTTTGTTCTTTGTCTCTTTGACTGTTCTTGTTTGCACTTCTTCTACTCTTAGCTTTTGTATAAGCTATTTATGAAGTGGAGGACCATTTTGAGATGAAGTCTTCATTCCGCTGCGGCAGACTCTTCTTGATTGGAATTCGCTACAATCAACACTACAAGTAGAGTAAAAAAGTTCTAAGCTTTGGTGTAATTTTTATTCGCCTATTCGCCCCCTCTAGGCGACATCTAGATCTGTGTTCCCCTCAAAGGGAACTTTAAGCATTATAGAGCTAAAATGTTTGTTTGACATGCTCTCTGAGTGTCCTGTCCAGTGGGTTATCTAGAGCCTTAAAGATACATCTAGTGCATCATATCCGGTGCACACCGGTCACCACTGTGCTCAACTAAAAAATTGTGCAACTTGTGTGAGCTGATATATTATCTGGTGCCCATGTTCAATGTACCACCTAACATGTATAATGCCTTCTGAAACTCTACATCGAGATTGTTTGTTTTTGTCTTCTTAACCGTTTTAACTTTCAAATGTTTTATAAAGCATAGTAGAGCATAGTTAGCATTTTTAAAGTGTTTTCAATAATTATTGTCACTTTCTCTTACGTGTTTCACTTAGGCCTACATGCAATACATATGATTGCATCACTTAGGAACATTAGATGACTTAGTTGCCTATTCAGACTCTCCTCTTAATAGTATGGACCATGCACTCCATTGCGTCTTAATTAACAAAACAAAATGCCCTAACTTATACATTTTGTTTGAGCCCTTGTATTTTGGTTTCTTTTCATGTTGAGCAGTTGATTATCTTTGTGGACATTACCATAGTCATCAACCTTGCTCAACTTGTACTTAATCTATCTCATTCCTATACATAGAGTAGAGGTTAGTCCACTAGTTATCTCAATTACTAAAACTACACATAGAGCTTTCATCCATGACAAGTCATTGGTATAAATCCTGGTTAACAGATTCTACTATAAGAAACTCAAGTATTTTTCTGAAGCCTCTTCATATTTAATGCACTCATTTTATCTCCTAATCTAGTTTTGAATTTCTGCGCTTATGCATGTAGTGCTGAAACAGCCTCACAACTATTTTAGTTAAGAAAATATAGTACGATATATTTTTTGGATTTTATAGTAATTTGTGTTAGAGTTACTAGAAATCTACTTACTGTATTTAGTAAGAGTGTAGGTGTGTTAATAAAGAGAAGTTTTCCGCACGGCAGGCGCGAATTATTGGCATTTATCTTCTCTGCCAAATCTGACACAAAAATGCATGACTTCCACACAAACGCCAGCCCACAGCATACCAAAGCCTCTGGGATTATGAACAGTGAATCAACGGCCTGCTAGGCATGATGACAACTTTATTGATTAATTGTCCAAACGTACTTTCAAAAAGGAAGAATCGTGCGAACTTAGTAATTCCGTGTTCATGAGTTCATGATTTTTTTTTTGTGAAGAACTCCTGTGTTCGAAAATCGTCGAATCAATCTGAAACCAAACCACCGGAAGCTCAAATGTTCTGTACGTACATTCTACTCAAGATCTCTGCCGTAACTGTACATTCTTTTTCAGAAAAAAAAGAAAGCTATAAAATAGCTTCTGAAATAGCAGAATACAATTTCATACAGGCACGCAAAATTTCCTGTCACTTTCCCAAAGAACTTAATCGTTGATTGGTTTCTTTCTTCACATCACAAGGGAGGCCGGAGCAGCATGTCCGCTTTGTGGATGCTCCTGCCTGGGCAAAGAAGGCATCCACTGAGACGGCTCTCATCGCCATCGTCGTCGTGCTCCTCCTCCTTGCCCACAAGTGCACCGTCACGGCGCCTGTACGCGGCCTCCACGTCGCTGAGGATGGCCGACACCTCCGCCATCCCCGGACGGCTGCGCCCGTCGTTCCCCACGCACGCCAGCGCCACCCTGGCCGCCCGCGCCAGCAGCCGCACCTCCTCCTTGTCGGCCGGCGCGCCGGCCCGCACGACGTCGAACACCTCGATGCTGGCGCCGCCGCGTATGTGTGGCAGGGCCCAGTCCGCAAGCCGGCCGCCGTCCCAGCGCCGCCCTGTGAGCAGCTCCAGCAGCACCGCGCCGAACATGTACACGTCGTCATCGGCGCGCGCGTCGTCGCGGCGGTCGAGGAAGCCGGTCAGCCCGTAGTCGGTGAGCCTGGTGGTGGCGTGCCTCCAGCGCGCGCCGCCGCCGGAGGAGGCGTTCACAAGGACGTTGCACGGCCGCACGCGGCCGTGGGCCACGCCGTGCGCGTGCAGGTGCGCCAGCCCGCGCGCGGCACCGGCAGCGACCGCGGCGCGCTGGCGCCACGACAACGCGGGTACGTGGTGCGCGTCGTCGCCCCAGCATAGGATCCTGTCCAGGCTGACGGCGCCGGCGGGGGCGCGCTCGACGAGGATGACGCGCTCCCCTGGTCCCTCGGAGAGGCCGATCACCGCGGCAACGTTGGGGTGGGGCGGCACGGCCAGCGAGCGGACCGCGGCGGGGAACCGCATCCCGCCGGGGTCGCCGAGGACGAGGTGCGGGTGCATGCGCTTGGCGGCGATGCCAGGTGCGGCAGCGTACACGGCAAAGTGCCTCCCCTGCCCGATCACCCGGCTCGGGTGGAACCCTTCCGTGGTGCGCTCGACGTCGACGAGCGGGATCACCGGAAGAGGCTTGGTCGATGACGAAGAGCCTGAGGCTGCGGCGCCATCGGCGGGGCCTCTCGCGGCTGCCATACGCCTCTTGCGCCAGAGCAGGACGAGCGCGACGGCGAGAGCGACGAGCGCGGCTGCGGCGCCGGCCACGACGGTGTGGTGGACGGCGGCCACGACGGCGTCGTGCATAGCGTGGCTAGAGGGTCGTGGAGCCTGTGCGCGCGCGCGCTCCGGGAGCACGTATGGGATTAAGTAGCACGTACGCAAGTTAAGACCACACGAATTGAAGCAACGGTACGTGTCTTTAGCTCTAGGTCAAACCTGCTATGCGTACACCCACCCTGAAGGAATGGACTGTCAGTGGAATATGTCGCAGCTATGTTGAGCAGCTCACATGGTTCCTGTCGTTGTTATTTTGTTCAATGGTGTAGCATTTCACAGTTTGTTTTGTCACTTGTTAAAGAAACACTGATTCTGCGTGACACATTTTTTTTTTGTCTTTGGTTACAATGGACGTTGGGAATGCTTTCATTGCCGCAACCCGCGGGAAAAAAAATCTTTCCATCAGGATCTAAAGAATCATCTAGCTGAGTACCCGTGCGTTGCAACGGTAATATATAATATCAGTATACTACGATAACTTATATACAAAATGTGTGTTATACCATTATGAGAAAAGATTTCATAATTAATTTGTGATCCTGGCCATGCATAAATTTTATTATTTTAACCTATCTGCTTCACCACTACATTGCAACCATCAGTATCATGCAGACTTAGATATATGCCACCATTTGCATGGTCTTATCATTGAAGAACACGTTCCACACATGCCGAAAGAAATTCCCTCGTATATCGTAGTCATCAGGCACGCACAACCATACACTTTTGCTTAAACAAAAAGGCAAGTGTGTGTGTTTGCGAAGAGAATTAAAGGCAGGCTGGCACAAAAGCTACCCCGACGGTGGCGAGGATGACGAACTGGTCATTGTTGTCGGTCCTCCTCTGCGTAGCCTCTGGCGCCAAGATGACTCCACAGTCCTCGATATAGTAGTCATCAAACGCACGCGGCATGCCGAGTACCGATGACTCTTGGATAGGCTGCCAAACAAAGTGCACCCCGGGCTCATCAGCAAGGTAGTATCTCTGACCGTTGCACCACCGGATGCGCTACTCTACATACATCATGTTCGAGGACACTCACACAACGTCCAGCGCACAAGAATTCATGGTCGTTCAGTAGGGACTTACGTGACATCTTGGGCTTCAGGTGGACGATGAGCTGGACGGCGTGATGATGTCATCGTCGGATGCGGTGCCCAGAACAACCAAAGAGTCGCCAACATTGGCGACGACCATGAGGTCCCCTGCTTAACGATGGACAGCGCGGGGCAGCCGCTTTGCACCGCGTCCAAGCGGTGGCTGTGTCGGAGCTTGTCGTACACAGTGGCGCATGCGGCCACGTAGGACTGCTTATAGAGGTCGAACTGACAGTCGCCAAGCTTCTTCTCGTCATCAATGAGCGACACCAACGCGAGTGCCTCCTGCTAATGGTATTTGTTTGGGGTTTTCAAGTAAGAAACATGGATTCATGCTTGGCGTTGGTTTATAAAAATGACTAACAAGTCAGATCCATGGAAAAAATATTACAAAGAATAAATGTCACACATGCAAAAAAAGAAATTTAAGTTGAAAACATTATTCACACAAAAGCAATTGCATGCAAGGCTCTTCTTTAAATAATACTCCCTCCATCCAAAAATATAATTTAAGAATCTCGGTGATACTTATCTATTACTACGCATTGTGCAAGGGTAGCAGGTGGGCTTGGAGAGAGATGTAGTAGATGTGTTTCCTGCCATAATATATACATAAACACACATGTGGTGAAGCGGTAGCTACTGCTGGCATTTGCTTGAAAGGTTGCGGGTTCGAATCCCCTTGGGGCCATGTGTGTTTTTTAATTTTAGCTAGACGTGGGTTGTACGGAGGAATGTGAATGGGAATGGGCCTTGCGGGGAGGTGGGAATGAGAAAGACAGAACAAGGAATGAGAATGATAGAATATAGAATGGTGGCAGAACATGAGAATTGGCTGTGCGGGGAGGAGGGAATGGGAAAGGCAGAACAAGGAATGGGAATGGTGGCAGAACACGGAATAGTAGGCTACTCTTGCAGCCTTAATAAATAGTAGAGATTTTACAGCCCTTACATCTAGAGATGGCAATAGTAAATACCCACCGGGTATTACTACCCCATACCCATACCCACGACACAAAAATAACACCATCGGGTCACCCATATACACTGGTGGGTATGGATTTACCCTCATACCCATACCCATGTGGGTATGGGTCACCCATCGGGTCACCCGTACCCACAAAAATTAAACATCTATCAAAATATTATATTATACAAATGTCAAGTATATCCATCTAAATACCATTACAAAATTTCCAGTGTCATTTAACCATCCATTTAACACACCAAAGATAATTGGATAAAGTAGTAACACTATGATAGTACTACATAGCACATTACATGTTCCATTACATGGTCATTAAATTGTCGTTAAGCCTTCTATAACATTATGGCCTAAAAGGTTGTTAAATAGTAAAAAAGATGGATGGCTAAAGTCCAAGTTCATGCTTGGGCTAAGTATATATTGGGTATTTTATACCCACTGGTTAACGGGTATGGGTGAAGGCGGAATGTTCTAATACCCGTTTACCCATTGGGTGAAGATTTTTGCCCAATAACAGACCCACGAGTAGAATATTTAGCCCACATACATACCCTAATAGAGTTAATACCCATCGAGTATCGGGTCGCGAGTACCCATTGCCATCTCTGCTTACATCCACCACCTAGCGATCCACATAAATAGAAAAAAACAAATTACTAAAGGGTTAAGTTACAAATTTTGATCTGTTTTTGTGGACCTCTAAGTGGTGGATGTGAGGGGCTGTAAAAGAGGGTTTGCATTCAGGATGTACATAATTTTGTCCCAACCCGCAACGTATTTCTCTAATAGTGCCTTTGGTTTCGGAATGAAGTGGGTTGGGTCGAAACTGACCCATTTTTGTGGGTTGGGTTGGACTCGTTCCTTGTTTGGTTTAAGTGACGGGTTGAACCCAATTTCTTATTTGATTATAGGGTTGAAGTGGGTTGAAGCTGCACCGTCTCTTGTTTGGTTTCGTGATGAGGGATGAATGAAGGATGAACTGAATATGGTCACCTTCCTAGTCACAATACCACACTAAGGATGATATCTTTAATTCTAAATGAGATTACAACATTCAAAATAAATGAAACCAACACTATTTCAGTATTTGAGAAATCCATAAGCACAACGAAAGATGGGAGCCGCTGCTTCTCACTTGGTGGTGTCGGTAGGGGATATGGAGGTGGTATTGGTGGATGGTGGCAGGGGCTTGGATCACGGCACAACAACGTGGTTGGGAGGCGCGGACGGGGGCGTAGCACGCCGTAGGATAGGCTAGTGGGGGAGTCCGACGGCTGGAGAACACGCCGGCGCTGGAGGGCAGGGCGGCGGAGGACTCTAACGGTGGGCGTGGTCGAGGGCGCAGCACGCTGGAGGTGCGCAGGCGCTCGGGTGAAGATATGGTGTGGCTGCGTGGGTGACAGGAGGGTGGAGAGGGAGTGGGTGAAGTGGTTCGCTTGTTTTTGAGGAATCCATAGAACTCGCATCTTAAAGTAATATTTTGACCCGGAACCAATCTAACCCGCGAACCTTTTGAACCAAACATGGGTTGATGTGAGTTCAACCCATTCCAACCCGCATCAACCTGCTAACCAAACACAAGCTAAGACTACCTGCAGCGCCTGCTGCATCCGCTCCCCTACCGCGTTGCAGCGGCTATAGGAACACCGCTACGCTCCGCAACGACATACACTATGTGCTTCCCTTGACACTACGGTACAAGCGAAGCCAACAGTGCTACGCCAGGAGTGGGGGAGCTCTGTGCAACCCCCTTACTTCGCCATTGTTTCTTTGTTGGGAAAAAATTGGTAAGATGATCAACAGGTATGAAAATGATATTTTGTGTTTGTAGTGAGATAAAAGAGGAGAACTTAAGGACAACCGTTACAAAAGTTAGAAGAGTAGAGGTGGAATCTGAGTGACGTGGCTGCATAGTGCGATATAGGAAGAAAAATTTAGGGGAGAGCATTGTAGATAGTCTAACAGTCAAATTGTTCTTTCACTGGATACCAAAAAAAAAAAACTATTCGATGTTACCATTGCTGAAAGGCACTGTTGAATTATGGCAATTCGCTCTTAGGCTGTGACTATTAAAATATTATTTTTATAAATGTATAGGAGAGAAGTTCAAGATAATTTGCTCTTCCATTCCGGAATAATATTCATTTTAGACTAAATATACATTAATTAATAAATCTAAAAATATTGTTGATATGCATGCCTATATTTATTATCATTTACTCGAACGTGGATAGAAAAAAGTTAAAAAGAACTATGTTTTTGGAAGAAGTACTTGTGTTGTTACCGTGTGAAAGTTATTTAAGCATGTTTGATCGTGATCCCACTCATTTTTATGGATTTTTGTGAAACTAGAAAAACCTAAGTTTATTCATTGGTTCGCACAAAATCACTTAGACCCTGTTTGTTTCGTTAGAATTGAATTCCATTTTAATAATTATAATTTAAACAAAACTAATTAAGTTCATATATTTATATATGTAATATTTTTTTTGACAAAGGGAAACCCCCTATTTCATTAAGAAATAGAAACCGATCAAAGTTCTTACAAAATCCCCGACTTAACCAACAGCCGCAAGCCGATAAGCCTACCACATTATCAGCTACGGAGTGTTTTAAAACCCAACTGAAGGAACATATCAATCCAGAAATATTCTGAAAGACTGACAACCATCTAGAGAGATCAACTAGAGACAGAACCCACACGCAGCCTGGACCAGCCATTACCAGTGACGACTAAAGCTAGTTTTTATCTACCAAAGAAGATAAACTGAATACATCCAGAACAAAAGATGCATCAGCAGCAGCAAAATGTCACTGGAGGCGCCTATCGACCGGCTTCCAACCATAGACCTTGTTGTAGATGTCACTTGTTATCTTTCGGATTCTTCGGCTTCCTTGCTCCACCAGTTTTTTCCCCTCTTTGTCTGTCGAATAGACCAAGCATCAATCCAGTAGCAACAGGAGAAAATCACATTAGATGGATCATCAATCAGCTTAGCATTGAAGCAGCAATCGTTACGGGTACGCCAAATTGCCCAAATAACAGCACCACACCCAAAGAGGATCAGCTTCTTTTCAGTTTTATAGAAACTATTAATCCAGGGACCGAAAAGATCAGCTGTGTCTTTGGGAGTAGAGGACAGCTTGAAGGCAATTTGGATAATTCTCCAAATAAATCTGGCCACCGGACAATGAAAAAACAAATGGTCTATGGACTCTAATAGTCCACAAAAGATACAGTCCGGATTTCCATGCCAGTGCCTTTTAACCAAATTATCCTTTGTCAGAATCTTATTATTTCTGACCAACCATAGAAACACTTTAATTTTGTGGGAAAGCCTGGTTTTTCACAAAAAATTCAAAGGAACCTCAATCATGGAATTCTTTAACATTTTGTAAAAGGATTTTACAGAAAAACCTTTGCAACCCAACAACCATTTAGAAGAATCATCATTATCAGAAAGCAAGACCTGTCTACAATGCTCCATAAGGTCACTATAGGCCTCACCTAACTCACCAATAAGTCTCCTTCTGAAAGTAAGCATCTAAAAATTGGAGGAGATGACCTTATGAACAGTGATATCTTTGTCATAAGCAACCTCAAACAAGTTAGGGAACTTGTCAGCCAACTTCACATTGCCACACCAAATATTTTTCCAAAAACTGGAACTCTTTCCATCTCCAATATTCTTTTTATAGTAATTATAATATTTGTCTCGAACCGAGAGTATACCCTTCCAGAAATGAGAATCTGAAGGTCTCTTTTTCACAGAAATGATAGGATTATTTTTAACATATTTGCTCTTAACAATGGATTGCCACAAACCACTAGAATTTTCTAGTCTCCAAATCCATTTTGCCAACAAAGCTTCATTCATTTTTTGCAAATCCAAAACACCAAGACCACCCATATTTTTGGGAGAGCAGACTAAATTCCAATCAGCCAAATGGTATTTTTTCTGATCATGGCCCCCCTGCCATAATAATCTTTTTCTAAAGATATCCATTTTTTTCAGCACAACCTTAGGGCATTTGTACAAGGAGAGCATATACAAGGGAACATTGGTGAGGCTGCTGTTGATCAAGACTAATCGACCTCCCAAACTAAGAAACCGACCTTGCCAAGAACCCAACTTGTTCTCAATTTTTCCAATTATGGGATCCCACAAAGATTTGCACAGTTTCTTGTTATCAATTGGAACCCCTAAATACTTCATAGGGAGACCACTGGGAGGACAGGTAAAGATGTCAGCATACAGATGTTCTCTGTTACAAGCATTTCCCAAACAAATAATTTCACTTTTATGAAAATTAATCTTAAGGCCAGACATCTGTTCAAAGATACAAAGAATAAACTTCAGGTTTCTAGCATTTTCCAAATCATCTTGAAATAGAAAAATAGTGTCATCGGCATATTGTAAACAGCAGCAGCCACTAGAAATAATATGAGGAATAAGACCTTTGATAATACCTTCATCTTTAGCTTTTTGAATCAGACAAGCAAGACCATCAGCAGCCACATTAAAAAGGAGAGGGGAAAAAGGATCACCTTGGCGCACACCCTTATGAGTTTTAAAGTAGGGTCCTACCACATCATTAGTTCGGATAGCAACTTTACCACCTTTCACAGTCTTCAAAACACAATCACTCCACTTATCACCAAAGCCTTTCTTAATCATCATATTATGAAGAAAATTCCAATTAACCTTGTTGTAGGCTTTTTCAAAATCAACTTTGAAAATTACCCCATTTTGCTTCCTCCGTTTTACTTCATGAACAATCTCATGAAGCGAAAGGACACCATCCATAATATATCTCCCTTTGATAAATCCGTACTGAAGGTCACTAATCACAGAGGTAATGCAGCGGGCCAATCTATTAGTTAGAACTTTGGTGATAATTTTGTAACAGACATTAAGCAAACAAATAGGACGAAAGGCTTTAATATCAGTCACATCAGGTACTTTTGGGATAAGGGTGACTATTCCAAAATTTAGTCTCTCAATGTTGAGAGAACCATCATGAAAGGATTTAAAAAGATTAAACAAATCACCTTTGATAACTTCCCAGAACTCCTGATAAAATTCAGAAGGGAAGCCATCGGGGCCCGGAGCACTGTTGTGTTTCAGGGAAAACACCACATCTTTGATCTCTTCCAAGGAAAAAGGACTGGTAAGAAGGTTTCTATCGCCCTCCTCAAGCTGCTTCATGTCCAAATCAGTCAAAGAAATATTCGAACCTTGAGAAGGGCCGAAGAGATCTCTATAGAAAGAAGTCGCCAACTGATTAATGCCGTGATCATCATGGGCCACGATATCACCATGAGAAAGAGTTAAAATTTTTAGTTTTCTCTTTTTGTGCTTAGCAAGCAAATGAAAGTATTTAGAATTCTCATCACCCTCTAATAAGAATTTATCCCTAGCTTTCTGTCTGAGACTAATGTTTTCCTCATTGACAATCTTTTTGAGGTTAGATTCCAGATCTAGTTTCAAAAATCTATCAGCATCTTATAAGCCTGAAGTCTCACTAGCTTTGTCAAGGATATCGATTTTTTCAATCAAATCTTTCTTCAATTTTTTGTAGTGCCCCACAATATTACTTTTCCAACCTTTAAGTTTTTGCCTCAGACGTTTCAATTTCAACTTCCATACATCAAGACTATTGGTCACACCAACAGGGAGAGACCAAATAATTTTCACTAAGTTGTGAAAATCCGACCTAATTTTCCAGCACAGTTCATATCTAAAGTCCTTACGCACCATGGGGAGAGTATCAGTTTGAAGGCAAAGAGGAGCATGATCCGAGAAGGATCTATTTAACCCAAGAACACTGATATTATTGTAAGCAAGATCCCAATCAGGACTGGCCAAAAATCTGTCAAGTTTTTCAAAAGTAGGATCGCTGCGGTTATTAGACCACGTATATAGTCTATTTTCAACTCAAATTCCACTAGACCATGATGGTCTATGATACTATTAAACAGAAAACTCCACTTGCTGAGGGCACCCGGTTTATTTTTTTCTTCAGCTTTTCTGAGGATGTTGAAATCACCACCTATAAGCATAGGGACCTGGCTTCTCGAGCAAACTGCAGACAGTTCACTGAGGAAACAGGATTTGTGCTCCTTTTGAGCAGCCCCATAAACATTAACAAAATTCCAAACAAATTTTTTTCTTTGTGAAGGACAAGAGAGCGAGTCAAAAATTCACCAGCTTCAAATTCTTTGACATCAAACACCTCAGAGTTAAAACCCACTAAAAGACCTCCCGATCTCCCATTAGGAGGAGAGGAGAACCAGGCAAAAAGCTTGCTACCAGCAAGCGAGGACAGAAGAGAATCATTAAAATGGTTCTTTTTAGTCTCTTGTAAACCAACGAAATCAATTTTTTCCTCCCTAATGATTTCTCTCAAGAAATCAAATTTAGTGCTCCTACCCAAACCCTGACAGTTCCAAATAAGGCCTCTCATGATTACAACGGATCGGGAGGGAGGTCAGAAAAGTCAGACACCCATTATTTAGTAGATGAACATCTACTTTTTAGGGAAGTCTTTTTTTTAATCGTTTTTTTTCCGATGCTTAATTTTCCTTCCTTTTCTTAGAACCATCACATCAAGTAAATCCTGATCATTATTAAGATCTGAATCATCATGGACACTGCTATCCACATCTTTGTGATCATCAAGGGAGGGGACTTCCAAATTTGAGGTATTAATTTTTTTGCAAGCTTGGAATGCCAAAATTTTTCTGGAAAGTTCCAGATCTTTGATCAACTCCAAATTATCTATTACATCATAATCAGAGGGACCCAAAGAAACTCCAAGTTTATTAGCTATATCTATCAAATCATCATTATTAGAATCAAGCAAAGAGAAGGAGTTAGAACACATACCTTTATTGAGAAAGGCATCTTTAGCTTCAGCTCTGGATATCGCTTTATCAGCCACCTTCACATCGTCATTCTTCTCCAGCCTAGAGCTTTTTCTGACGCCATCTACAGTGTTAGTGGGCATGTCCAGTGGCTTTTTACCTTTCCCCTCATGAAAAATCTCATCATTGGGAGGGATCGAGATCATAGCACCAATTTTTGATTGAAAGCCAGTTTGGTCTTCCTCCATATCTTTAGCAAATTCTTCAAGTTCCTGAGAGCTCAGCAAATCATCTTCATTTGGATCAAAATCCACTTTCTCATCAGAAAGGTTATCAAGTTTCTGCTCCTCATCAAAAATGATTTTAGAGGACACAAGGTTAGGTTCAGAAAGTTTGGCAAACTCTTTGCCTTGAGAAGAAGACTCCCCAATTTTAAGGCTAGGATTAGGATCATCTTCAAGGGTAACTTCATCAACATTCTTGGGTTTTTTCCCAGATTTATCGAATAATGGGTCATTGGACCCATGGATATGAACAGAAGCTCTCTTTCCAAGATTCACTGAATCATCATTCCACCCTTCATCACAAATAGATTCAATTCTAAAGAAGATATCATAAAGAAAGGGCTTGACTGCCACTTCCACAACAGGAGGAATCATAGCCACACTTTTAATGTGAATTTTAAACCTCACAATATCATTTGAATCCAAGGACATGAGGTCAACTTCCTCAACAGCCCCAATCATAGAACCGATTTCACAAATCGACTGATAGTTTTGTAATTCCTCAGGGACATTCTCAGCAATAACCCACACAGTATGGAGTCTAGATTTGGGTTTGGCCCTAGAACTCCGCACTTCTGGCAGAAAGTAGGGCGAACAAGATCTACATCTTTCTTCAGAGGCACAGGGGAGACAGAAGGGTTACCTGATTGAGTTCCCTCGCCAGGATGAGGGGACAACAGACCCTCATGTTGCTCAGATTTTCCGAGAGTAGGCTTCAACTTCCAACTAAGATTTCTTGCCCTGTTCCAAGAATGAGGACCCCGCGACTTCTCCATCGGACCCCAACGATCCCACTGGGAGTTCTGAGGGTTCTTGCCTTTTGGATCCATAGCAGAGATTTTCGAGGGGCTTCGAAAATCGCCAGAACCCAGACGAGGCCACTCCTCTTCAACCACCGGCGGACGAAAGGACGAGACGCACCAGCCTCCGCCAAAACTAGACCTCACCGAAACCGGGAGCGACCAAAGGTGCGAGAGGAAGGCGACGCAATGAGGAAAAGAGTACGAACCAACGAAATCCAGAGGAAACCCTAATCTGGAAGAAGGGTTTTCTGGCGGAGAGGACAGCGGAGGAGACGACTCCCGCGTGGGGAAGAGCGAATGCGTAGAGAGCGGCGACACACCCGGGCTCCACCCAATCCAAGAAGAACGCGCATCCAGGGGCCGTTCCACCGCGCGGGTCGGGATACTGTATCCCTGGGCCTGGAGATGACGCGGGGAAAGCGGCCCAGCAGCAAATATCCACGCGGCATCACACCGACCACCATCCGAAAGAGAGAGAAAGGTGCAGGAGGAAGAAGAAGCGGCCCAGGGGACCGAGCGCCATTTTTTTCTTTTTTCCCTTGCGTCTCATCCCTCTCCATTTATATATATATATATATGTAATATATTTGTATATTATTTTAAATCATATGAGAGCGATAGTTATATATTACATTTATGTTATAGCGAAGCAAATAGAAGAGTGTGCTATAAGTTATATATCGAAAACATAATATGTAAATCTATAGAATTAATTTTCATCTCTCACCTCATGAATTTGGGATAGTCTTATATGATAACTTTGAAAAGTGGTGGAATGATACATTCTAAAAAAATAGTATATTCTATTAGTAAGATTTCAATTCCTCAAAATAAAAAAAACAAACGAGACCTTACAGTATTTTAAGTGAACCGATGAATACGGTCTAAAGCATTTTTTCCATACTAGGCAATGATCCTAGCCGTCGGGTGACCAAAACTGATGACCTTAAAAACATTGCCAGGCAGGCAAAGCTACCTGGTCAGCAAATCAATCATGTCTGAGAAATCTTTACAGATAGAGCTTTGGCCATATTTTTTTAAAATACGTGACTGGATTATTGAAAGAAGATACTTATTGATAAAATCTAATGAGACTATGCTTATTATTATCATATTATTTTTTACGAATTACGCTTATAATATATGAACACTCATTCTTAAGAAAACATGCACGTAAACTTTATCAGTACGAGCGACCGACAAATTCTCAAGCGTCTTCAAAGCACTGCAGGAAATTGATCAACTTTCAACGGCTAGATTAATTTTTGGCGGCTAGCATGAGCAAGTGTCAGTGTAATACCTAAGGTGGTTTTTGATAAGCTGTCTCACACTACACTCGCCCTGATGGGCGACTGTCATGTGCCACACCCAGATTCAATACATATGATAACTTAGTGTACAACAATTAATATTATATCTTTATTACTTAATACATCTTTTATACAAAATAACTAAATAAATTAATTTATATAACGACAACAAGCCTCCACAACCCTAATTGACTGGGAGACGACAGTCTATACCTCCAAACTTATCTTCATAGCCCTCTTCCGGTGGTACATGCTCTTGACCTAGTGTGATTATAGAAAATGTGAGCTTCCATATGGTTATCGCTTAGCAAGCATGAGAAAAAATGCAGTGTAAGACTTACCAAGGAAAATGCTTGAGGCTGAGCTTAACCTTTAATTTTGTTGATCAAAATTTTATTAGCAATTACTAAGTATAAGTAAATACCATCACAATTAAATAAGAGATCATAGATAAATTATCCCATAATGTAATATATGAAATGTTAAGTTTAATTCTATAATTTACTCATGTGAGTGTCCGAGCCGCTCTTGACGTGAGCACGACTGATATACCGGTTTTCTAAAACTCTGCAGAGGTTGCACATCTTTAACCACAAGCCGTATTTCTCTTCTAGCCTGGCTTAGCTAGAATCTTAGACACTTTCAAGGTGAATGGCTAAGGATGCACTATGAGGCCTTTATAAAGTTCTACTAGCATGAGAAAACCCGCTACGATTTCAGGTAAAAGAAAGCATATGCCCATTTTCACAGTCTGTAACCTCATCGCAGTAATTAGAAAGCATCTGATGATGAATGTGCTGAGAGCTGTTCTTGATATGTCGCCTTCGGCAACTCGAGAGAAAGTCACTCCCGCCGTGGCTGACGAAGGGCCTCAATAGGCTGAAAACAGTGGTGGTCCCCTTGGGACACAACCTTATAAAAAATCGATAGACTTAGTGCTAATGTTGCACCTGAGAAAAATACCGAGGGGACAATTGCTGCGGAGACTTCAGCGTCGAAGGAAAAAAGAACTGAAGAAGCCTCTTCGGAGACAAAAGCTTCGATCTACGACACCTGGGCGACCAATAGCTTTCCGAAGAGGATATATCTGAATTAAAGGAATTTGCTATGTCTGATGGCTACCAACCTGGTTCTGTTCTCTTCGGCGGCGTGGATGAAGAGATTTTAGGATGTATTCGTGATCGCGCTGGGGCAAAAATTGTGAGCACGCTTTCGAAGAGTATCAGATTTTCGAAGCTAGGAAAAGACATTAGCTGATATAGAAGACAACATGTCATAGACAGCTTATTCTACTCAAATTTTAAGGTATGATTCTTCTATTGTTTTTTCTTCGTCGGGCTAGTTTTAGCATTTCATTAATGAAGGTCTAACTCGACTTCATCCTTTAACTCAGAGATTACTGCTGAGCAAAGCTGTGAAAATGCGGCAAGATGACGAAGACAGTAAAAATGAGTTTTTTCAGTGGTTTGGAGAAAATGATTAAAGAACTTGAAAATTCGTTGAAGGAAAAGGACGTCTTGCTAAGCTCAACCGAGGGCGCTCTTGCCGAAGCTTGGGCTCAGAATGAGAAATTGAGTAAAGAGCTGAAGGGAGCACATATACTTTTGAAGGAAAACTCAAGTCAATTCAGCCGTGAGTCCAAAGCTTTAAACATGACAATCAAGGCTGAAGATGAGAAGAATCTTAAGCTGAGCGGAACACTTAAAGCTCTTCGGGATAAATGTTTCGGTTTTGCAACCCAATGTACTCCTTGGTTAAAAATATCTTCAATTCTGTCGGAGCTATGTTTGAAGAAGCCAACCTTTCTGCCCAAGATATCTCAGGAGCACTTTGATGGATTAAGAAGGAAATTGATGTCCTTGACGAAGTTATAATTGGTCATGGTGATTTTTGCGCATTAGTGGCTTCCCGTGGGACAGCTGCTGCTTTCGCCAAGGCTGGGTGCAATCATGTAAAAATTGTTAACAAACCAACCTTCAGGCTCTCGTCGTTAGACTTGGTTAATATCCCAGCCGAAGGCAGAAGTGTGGGTAACAAATTTATTACACAGATCTGGAGTAAGGGCGGTCGAGAGATTGCTAGAGACGAAGTTTGAGCCTTGATTGGCAAGTTATGACAATTTTCTTACTTTCATATTTTTATTTTAGGTTTTTCTTATTATGTTTCTCAATACCACTGTCTTATTATTTTTAGGGTGATGTTGATGAAGAATGATGAGCCGAAGCTTACTCTGAAACTTCGAACCTGTGCATTGTCTCTTGGCAGCAATGATGTGGGTCTGTAAAACAATAGCTTTGTTGTCATAATTTTGTGTATGCAATGCATATACTTGTTGACCGTAAAAATGAACCATATGGATCTGGTCATGCATAGATCTAGCATGCTCTCATGGATTATCATGGTTTCTCCAGTCCTTGGTCGTTGTTTCATTAGTATTGTCTTCATGGTTAGTAAGGTGACTGTCAGTAGAGTTTGCCCTAACATAAACCGGTAATCTAGTAGCTTAGATGAATATGAATTCGAGCCCAAGTCTGAGCCTAAGTTAAGAGTAAGGTTGGGACGGCGGTCCAAGTCTGAGTCTAGGTCCAAGTTAGAGTTGAGGCTAGGGTCAAAGTAGGAATTCGAGTTTGAGTCCAAGTCCAAGTTAGAGTCATGGTATAGATGTCCAAACGGACCGGGCTTGCCGGGTGGCCCGAAACCCGGCACGGGTTTGGCCCGGCACGAACCCGGCACAACACGTAGTGAATCGGGCCCGTGCCGGCCCGGTCACGGGTTTGGCCCGGCACGAACCCGGCACAACACGTAGTGAATTGGGCCCGTGCCGGCCCAGCCCGATCACCGGGCCGTGCCTGGGCCGAAGGCGTGGCACGACGGGCTAGGCCCGGCACGGCCCGATTTTATTTTTTTCTATTTTTTTCATATAAATACATATATTATACTTGAATATAGAGTATAAAACACAAGAAACATGTGTTTTTGTTGGTTATATGAGTGTAAATAAATGTTTAGAGTTAATAAATATGGTTTAAACCCTAAAAAATGTATACTTTTAGGATATTTTTTTATCATTTAAACATCATATATTGTTATGGGCCCGTTAGCCGTCGGGTCGTGGGCCGGCCCAGCACGATTATTAACCTAGCGGGCCGTGCTTAGGCCTAGCTTGGGGCATGTGGGCCGGCACGGCACGACCCGCTAGCTAATCCGGGCCGGCACGATCCTAATCCATACCGGGCCTAGCCGTGCTCGGGCCGGGCCGACACGGCCCGCCCATTTGGACATTTATAAGTCATGGCTAGGGTTAGAGCAGGAGTCTAAGTTAGATTTGAGTCTGAGTCCGATTCATGACTGGAGTCCAATCCAAGTTTGAGTAGGTGCTATGAGGTCTGAACGACCCAGAGTCATTGTGGTGGTGGTTGAATCTCCAGTCTTGATTACATGGTGTCGATGTTGTCAGAAGATCTGAGTGAACCCGTCGTATGACTAGATTGTCGTGCCTATCAGTGATAGTGAATTCGTCTCCCAATGTAAGCTTCATGGATACCATCAATTTTTGGTTGATCTTTGTGTTAGCTACTACCTAGTTCGCCAACTACCGAAGATTGTTCGATAGTAAATATATAGGATAGGTCACGATATTGAAAGATAAAGGTAAAGACACAAGAGACACAAGGATTTAGACAGATTCAGGCTCTCGATGCAATACACTATGGGGTGGTTCTGTTGTTTTATGTTTGGATCTGATGATTCTATATCTAATCTTTTGGGGTTCTCTGTCCCTCTATTTATATTGCAAGGAGGGACGATAGTTACATGGCAACCATTGAGTCGGTTACCAAGTTCATGATGAAATTGAGTCGGTTACTGAGTTGTATATAAATTGAGCTCTATGTATTTGAGTTTATTTCTTGTTTTGTTGAGATCTTTACCATATATATGCTCTTATATAGGTGTACATTCGGGCTGCCCGGCCCGGCCCGGCCCAAGCCCGAAAAGACCCGTATTGTTTGAATTTCGGGCCAGTCCGACCCGTTTGAATTTTGGGCCGTGCCAGGCCGGCCCACAGGCCTAGCCCTCGGCCCACGGCCCGGTCCGCAATTGCTTAAACGTGTCGGACTCATTTTGTGCGGCCCGAAATTCACATTAGGGCCCGAAATTCAGTTTTTGGCCCGAAATTCACATGAGAGCCCGAAATTCACATCAGAGTTAATAAAACAAATAAAAGATAAGACAAATAAATTTGACAAAAAACAAACTTAATATTTGTATTAAGTTACCAGAGCTAATAACTACATCGTTTACAAATCATTTTGTTAGAAAGAAATAGAGTATAATCAGCTCTATATAAAGTTTGTAAGTTCAATTCATTATCTAATGTTCATAACAAAAATAAAATTACATCACATACTCTAATTCAAAGCTACAAAAAATATCTAACTAACATTATCTTTAGCTTTGTGTTCTTTATCAAGTACATGAAAGTGTGGAACGAAGTATGGTTTTAATAAATATATGGACCTTTTCGTGCCTCTATATGGGCCATTTCGTGTCTGCCTTAAACGGGTCGTGCTCGTGCCTATCCATGGGCCGCGACCTTGGCCCGATATATCAGGCCGTGCTGGCCCGGCACTAAAATATTTTGGGTCGTGCCGTGCCTAGGCCTAGGCCGTGCTTTTTTCTTGTGCTTCGGGCCAGCCCTATCAGGCCCGACCCAAATGTACACCTATATGCTCTTATACAATTCTCCTGGTTGTGCCCGTGCATGTGGACCTTTCTGGTAACGCTCTTCTTTAACAAGCTTGGCTAGGTACCCATGGCATATCTGGTTGAACATAGATAGAAATAGAGTTTTAAGTTATCTAATTTATTATCTCCTCTAAGGCGTCAAGGTAAGATGCCACTAAGACTCTTCTAACGTACCGTTAGACGACAGTGCTTATTACTTACTAGAAAACACTAACACACAGTGTGAAAACCTAGTGAGTGCCACTCAAACAATCGCACCAAAATAAATAACATCATTTGCAGGTTGATGGTGCCGGATTCACATCACGCTAGTTAAGCCAAGCTACACTGACCACACTAGGTGAGGAGTTGGAACGAAATTAAAGCTTGTACTCTTATGTTTGTGTGCATCCACCAAGAGCACTAGGACAGGTACAAGTGGTTCTAACTAACGTGATCGTGCAGAGTTTGTTAATTGCAGAGCAGGTTAGTGTTGAGTTGAAAGTGCTTATAAGGCTAAACTTTGTTCTCAACTCCAAATATTTTCTTCTTCACAATGTCGTGCCGTTTCTCACTTGTTGCCGATGACATATCCATGTTGATATAAAAAAAAAACTATATACACATGACGGTCCCAATCACACATAACGAAAGTATGGATATAACAAGGCACTAGGCCGGTTAGTTGAACGGCCTACTCGTACCATCTTACCTCATGTGTTTGCATTATTCCCTCCTTCGGATTTGTGTATCAAAGTTTTGGTCACGGCAACTTTACCTGCATGAAAAACCATTTAGGAAATGGTCTTCTTTGGATACTCTCTTATTCACATAAATCCACATGTATTAATTTGGATTGTAGTATAAATTAGTTTAGGTTTCACTCCAATTCAACTCAATACATTACATTGAGGTGAATATGGGAGTATCTAAACAAGACCTAGCTTATGATTTGTTTGGTTAGACCTAAATTGAAAAGAATTAGAGAAGATTAAATCGCTTGTTATTTAAAATTAAATAGAAAAAATATAATCCCTGTTGAGCACCAATTTGTGCCGGCGGACGGTCCAGCCCTGAGGCTGTAATTCAAATGTGTTGTTTCGTGTACTCTTTCTTATCTTGTGTGTGTATTGTTGCTGCAACTCTAGTTCTCGTGTGCGTTTCTATTCCCCCTTGCTCTTGTATTCATTTGGGATCATCTGTGTAAGGCGTGAGAGACTCCAAATTGTGGAGATTCTCACGACGGGATATTGTTGAGATAAAGATAACTGTGGTATTCAAGTTGATCTTTGGATCACTTGAAAGGGGTTGAGTGCAACCCTCGTCCGTTGGGACACCACAACGTGGAATAGGCAAGTATCTACTTGACCGAACCACGGGATAAAAATGATGTGTCAGTTGTCTTTATCCTACTACGATTTTCACTCCATTCACTTCACTTACATTATTGCTCTAAGTTTAATACTCACTTATTGAAGGGCAATTAAGTGAAGAAGTTTACTCTACTCATACTCCTCATTCGAACTTGGTTCTTGTTTTCACTAATCCCATATTAGTCCAAGTTTGTTTTGTTGAGTTGTTTTTTACAGGATCACCTATTCAACCCCCCTCTAGGTGCTCTCAATTGGTATCAGAGTCGTTCTCTTCATCAAGGGACTATCCGCTAGAAGAGATGGATCCTAAGGGCATGGGGATGGTGATCAACGACAAGAAGGAGAAGGAGGCTCTCTATGTTGATGAGCCAAAAGGTGACAAGCCCAACGACTCAGGCTCAAACAACAAGAGGAAGGATGGAAAGAAGAAGAGGCACATCAAGAAGTTCATCTACTATGATAGCGACACATCCTCTTCTTCACCAAGGGACGACGACGACGAAGACTCGTCCACAAAAAAGAAAACGAATAATCAAAATTATTCTTTTGATTACTCTCGCATTCCATACAATTCAAATGCTCATTTATTGTCTATTCCACTTGGTAACCCCCCACTTTGAAGGAGATGACTACTATTGTTGGAGTCATAAAATACGTAGTCATTTATTCTCTCTCCATCCTAGCATTTCGGAAATAGTGGAAAGTGGAATGCATTTTGACAGTAGTGATAATCTAGTTTTTATTAATGAGCAAATTCATAAGAATGACCAGGCTACTACTGTTTTGTTAACATCTCTATGCAGGGATGAGTACAACAAGGTTAGTGGCTTGGACAATGCCAAGCAGATATGGGATACCCTCAAAATCTCTCATGAGGGTAACGATGACACCATGATCACAAAGATGGAACAAAGATGGAAGAGGAGCCAACTAAAACCTACAACAGGCTTAAGACCTTGGTGAACAAGATCTAAAGCAATGGGAGTACAAGATGGACGGATCATGATGTCGTTCGACTCATGCTAAGGTCATTTACCGTTATTGATCCTCATCTTGTAAACCTTATTTGTCAGAATTCCAGGTACACCAAGATGACACCCGAGGAAATTCTCAGAAAATTCGTAAGCGGGCGCATGATGGTGAAGGAAGCAAGGTACGTTGATGACATTGCCAGCGGACCACTTCCTCTCTATGAGCCGCAACCTGTTGCTCTCAAGGCAAAAAATAGCAAAGAGGCGCTACCTAACAAGGTGGCACAAGTGGAGGTTGCCGGGCTGAACGAGGAAGAAATGGCGCTTGTGATCAAGTATTTCAAGACTGCACTAAAAGGACGTGAGGAGTACCCCAACAAGAATAAATCAAGGGGAAAGCGGTTGTGCTTCAAATATGGTAAGTCTAGTCATTTTATTGCACAATGTCCTGATAATGAAAATGACTAGTGACAAGAAAGAAATGGAAGAAGGAGAAGAAAAAGAACTATCGAAAGGGAAAGGGCGAGGCTCACATCAACAAAGAGTGGGACTCGGATTGCTAGTCATCTGACTCCGACGATAAGGGACTCGCTGCCTCCGCCTTTGACAAGTCCTCCCTCTTCCCCAACGAGCAACATACCTGCCTCATGGCTAGGGAGAAGAAGGTACGTACATGAGACATTCCTACGTATACCTCTTCTAGTGATGATGATTCCGATAATGAGGTAGATTATAGCAATCTCTTTAAGGGGTTAGTGAGAGTACCTAGGGGGGGTGAATAGGTGATCCTGTAAAATTCAACACTAATAGCCACAAAACTTGATTGTTAAAGTTAGAACGGCTAAGTAGCTTGAAACGAGCTCTTGGAAACACAGACAATCAAAAAGAAAGCACACAAGAGACACGCGATTTTTATCCCGTGGTTCGGCCAAGTAATACTTGCCTACTTCCACGTTGTGGTGTCCCAATGGACGAGGGTTGCACTCAACCCCTTTCAAGTGATCCAATGATCAACTTGAATACCACGGCTTTTCTTTCTTATCTCTTTTTCCCGTATGCGAGGAATCTCCACAAGTTGGAGTCTCTCACCCTTACAACCAAGATCACAATGAATGCACAAGAGTAAGGTTGGGGAGCAACACACACAAATTCGCAGCACACACACGTACACAAGCCAAGACTTGAGCTCAAAATGAAGCACAAAGAGTTCACAACTAGAACAGAGCTCAAATCACTAACACAATCGGTCAAGTGCGCGGAGACGGTGTGTGGGAGACTTAGAATGCTTAGTGAATGCTTGGGTAGATCCTCCATGCGCCTAGGGGTCCCTTTTATAGCCCCAAGGTAGCTAGGAGCCGTTGGAGGCCAACAAGGAAGGCCAAAGTTGCCTTTTGTCGGGTGGTGCACCGGACAGTCCGGTGCACCACCGAACAGTCACTGTAGACGGTCTGGTGCGGATCTCTTTCCTTTTCTGGCGCAGATGACCGTTGCAGCGCCGAGCCAGTTGGCGCACCGGACACTATCCGGTGCACACCGGACAGTCTGGAGCCCCCTGTTGACCGTTGGTGCAGGCCACGCGTCGCCCGCGGATTGCGCGGCCGACCATCACGCTGGCGGCCGTTGGCTCACCGGACAGTCCGGTGCACCACCGGACAGTCCGGTGAATTATAGCCGTACGCCGCCAATTTTTCCCGAGAGTGGCCTATTCACCGGAAGCCAGCCTGGCGCACCGAACAGTGTCCTGTGCACCACCGGACAGTCCGGTGTGCCAGACTGAGCTGGACTTCGGTTGTACACAGCCAAGTCACTTGCAATCATTTTCTTCTTTTCTTTTCTCTGTTTCTAGCACTTAGACAAAATATGTTAGTATTCAAAACAATGTACTAAGTCTAGAAACGTACCTTGTTACATGATTTGCACTTTTTGCTTGTTTGGCACATAATATCTCACTCACTATGTGTTGGACACTTAATCACTAAAACATTATAGAAATGGCCCAAGGGCACATTTCCCTTTAAATCTCCCCCTTTTTGGTGATTTATGCCAACACATCAAAAAGCAATGCAAAACATGCAACATCGATTCAAATTGAAGACCAAATTGTTTTTTACTCTAATTTGGCATATTTGGATCATTCTTTGCCACCACTTGGTTTGTTTTTGCAAATCAAATTTATTTTCCTATCTCTAAGTCAAACACACTTGTTTAGGCACAAAGAGAGATATTCCAATGGAAAAATTGATCAAGTGCCAAAACTCCCCCTTTTTCCCATAATCATAAATTCTCCCCCACAAGAGACCAAATTTTGCAATAGGAGTATTTTGGACAAATCAAAAGTTCTAACTCTACTATTTTCAAAATTCTCAAGTGGTAGCTGATCCATTTGCTTTGGCCTTAATTTCTCCCCCTTTGGCATCAAGCACCAAAACAGGATCATTTTTGGCCCTTGAACCCCATTGCCTCACCAAAAATATTAATTAAGAGCAAAAAGGCAACTAGAGCATAAGAATGAACTTGGAGGTGAGTACACTAATACCTGAGTGCAGTGGAAGTCTTTGCATGGTCCAAGTTCACCTTTCCCTTTCAATTCACCTTTGAGACTACATCAAGTACACTTAAACACAAAGGTTAGTCTCAAAGGGTCACGTTGTAGCACATCTCCCCCTAAATATGTGCATCATTCACACATGGACTTGTGAGGTCCGCGGATCCCTTACACAACTTGAGCACCATAAACAAATTACATAAATGCATAAGTAACATGATCAAAGGCATAAAACACATGTATGCTATAGATCAATCCAAGTTACGCGAATCTAATACATTTAGCTCACTATGCAGCCTGCAAAAGGTTTTCTCATCTAAAGGCTTGGTAAAGATATCGGCTAGCTGGTTCTCGGTGCTAATATGGAAAACCTCGATATCTCCCTTTTGCTGGTGGTCTCTCAGAAAGTGATGTCGGATGTCTATGTGCTTAGTGCGGCTGTGTTCAACAGGATTATCCGCCATGCGGATTGCACTCTCATTGTCACATAGGAGTGGAACTTTGCTCAGATTGTAGCCAAAGTCCCGGAGGGTTTGCCTCATCCAAAGTAGTTGCGCGCAACACTGTCCTGCGGTAACATACTCGGCCTCAGCGGTGGATAGGGCAACGGAGGTTTGTTTCTTTAAACTCCAAGACACCAGGGACCTTCCTAGGAATTGGCACGTCCCTGATGTACTCTTCCTATCAACCTTGCATCCAGCATAATCGGAGTCTGAATATCTAATTAAGTCAAAGGTTGACCCCTTTGGATACCAGATCCCGAAGCAAGGCGTAGAAACTAAATATCTAAGAATCCGCTTAATGGCCACAAGGTGACATTCCCTTGGGTCGGATTGATATCTAGCACACATGCATACGCTAAAAGCATAATGTCCGGTCTACTAGCACATAAATAAAGCAAAGACCCTATCATAGACCGGTATGCATTTTGATCAACGAACTTACCTCCTTTGTTGAGGTCAACATGCCCATCGGTTCCCATCGGTGTCTTCGTGGGCTTGGCGTCCTTCATCCCAAACTGCTTGAGAAGATCTTGAGTGTACTTCGTTTGGGAGATGAAGGTGCCGTCCTTGAGTTGCTTCACTTGGGAACCCAAGGAAGTAGTTCAACTCGCCCATCATTGACATCTCAAACTTTTGAGTCATCACCCTGCTAAACTCCTCACAAGACTTTCGATTAGTAGAACCAAATATTATGTCATCGACATAAATTTGGCAGACAAAAAGGTCACCATTACAAGTCTTAGTGAAAAGAGTGGGATCGACTTTCCTAACCTTGAAAGCATTAGCAATTAAGAAATCTCTAAGGCATTCATACCATGCTCTTGGGGCTTGCTTAAGTCCATAGAGCGCCTTAGAGAGCTTGAACACGTGGTCGGGGTACCTGTCATCCTCAAAGCCAGGGGGTTGTTCCACGTACACCTCCTCCTTGATTGGCCCGTTGAGGAAAGCGCTCTTCACATCCATTTGAAACAACCTGAAAGAGTGGTGAGCAGCATAAGCTAATAATATTCGAATAGACTCTAGCCTAGCCACAGGAGCAAAAGTCTCCTCGAAATCCAAACCTGCGACTTGGGCATAACCTTTCGCCACAAGTCGAGCCTTGTTTCTTGTCACCGCCCCGTGCTCGTCTTGCTTGTTGTGGAACACCCACTTGGTTCCCACAACATTTTGCTTAGGATGTGGCACCAGGCTCCAAACTTCATTCCTCTTGAAGTTGTTGAGCTCTTCCTGCATGGCCAACACCCAGTCCGGATCTTGCAAGGCCTCTTCTACCCTGAAAGGCTCAATAGAAGAGACAAACGAGTAATGCTCACAAAAATTAGCTAAACGTGAGCGAGTTGTTACTCCCTTGCTTATGTCACCTAGAATCTGATTGACGGGGTGATTTCTTTGGATCGTTGCTCGAACTTGAGTTGGAGGGGCCAGTGGTGCTTCTTCCTCCATAACTTGTTCTTCTTGTGCTCCCCCTTGATCACGCGCCTCTTCTTGAGGAACCTGTTCATCATCTTGAGTTGGGGGATGCACCATCGTTGAGGAAGAAGGTTGGTCTTGCTCTTGTTGTTCTTGTGGTCGCACATCTCCAATCGCCATCGTGCGCATTGCGGCCGTTGGAACATCATCTTCATCTATATCATCAAGATCAACTTGCTCTCTTGGAGAGCCATTAGTCTCATCAAATACAACATTGCTAGAGACTTCAACCAAACCCGATGATTTGTTGAAGACTCTATACGCCTTTGTATTTGAGTCATACCCTAGTAAAAACCCTTCTACAACTTTAGGAGCAAATTTGGAATGTCTACCTTTCTTCACCAAAATGTAGCATTTGCTCCCAAATACACGAAAGTAAGAGACATTGGGTTTGTTACCGGTAAGGAGTTCGTAGGAGGTCTTCTTGAGGAGACGATGTAGATAGAGCCGGTTTATGGCGTGGCAAGCTGTGTTCACAGCTTTCGACCAAAACCGCTCGGGCGTCTTGAACTCTCCAAGCATTGTCCTCGCCATGTCGATAAGCATCCTGTTCTTCCTCTCTACCACACCGTTTTGCTGTGGTGTGTAGGGAGCGGAGAACTCATGCTTGACACCTTCCTCCTCAAGATACTCCTTAACTTGTAAGTTCTTGAACTCGGACCCGTTGTCGCTCCTTATCTTTTTCACCTTGAGCTCAAATTCGTTTTGAGCCCTCCTTAGAAAGCGCTTCAGGGTCCTTTGGGTTTCTGATTTATCCTGCAAAAAGAACACCCAAGTGAAGCGGGAAAAGTCATCTACAATTACAAGACCATACTTACTTCCCCCGATGCTAAGTTAGGCGACGGGTCTGAAGAGGTCCATGTGAAGAAGCTCCAGTGGTCTTGATGTAGTCATCACATTCTTACTGTGATGAGTGCTTCCCACTTATTTCCCTGCCTGACAAGCTGCACAAAGTCTATCTTTTTCGAAGCAGACATTGGTTAGTCCTAACACATGTTCTCCCTTTAGAAGTTTATGAAGGTTCTTCATCCCAACATGTGCTAGACGGCGATGCCACAGCCAGCCCATACTAGTCTTAGCTATTAAGCATGCATCTAGATCGGCCTCCTCTTTCGAAAAATCAACTAAGTATAGTTTGCCGTCTAATACACCCTTAAATGCTAATGAACCATCACTCCTTCTAAAGACAGAAACATCAACATTTGTAAACAAACAATTGTAGCCCATGTGGCACAATTGACTTACAGACAGGAGGTTGTAACCAAGCGACTCTACTAGAAATACGTTTGAAATGGAGTGCTCGTTGGTGATGGCTATCTTGCCCAAGCCTTTGACCTTGCCTTGGTTCCCATCTCCAAAGATGACCGTATCCTAGGAATCCTTGTTCTTGACGTAGGAGGTGAACATCTTCTTCTCCCCCGTCATGTGGTTTGTGCATCCGCTGTCGATAATCCAGCTTGAGCCCCCGGATGCATAAACCTGCAGGACAATTTAAGCTTGGGTTTTAGGTACCCAACTCTTGTTGGGTCCTACAAGGTTAGTTACAATAGCCTTTGGAATCCAAATACAAGTCTTATCTCCCTTGCATTTGGATCCCAACTTCCTAGCAACTACTTTTTCATTCTTACAAAAAATTGCAAAAGAAGTATTGCAATCATGGTAAATAGTAGAAGGTTCATTACATACTCTCCTAGGCACATGATGCACAACGTGATTTCTCCTAGGCTTACTTCTACCATGCACAAAAGTAGAGCTAGAAGCAAACATAGCATGTGAATTAAACGCATCATAACTCCTATTATAATGAGCATTTCTAGCAAATTTTCTATCATAAATGTAAGCATGACATTTTTTAGAACTACTAGCCATAGGAGCCTTCCCTTTCTCCTTGTTGAGAACGGGAGCCTTTTGGCTTGTTACGTCCTTGGTTTCCTTTCGAAAACCAAGTCCATCCTTAATAGAGGGGTGTCTACCAATGGTGTAGGCATCCCTGGCAAATTTTAACTTATCAAAATCAACCTTGCAAGTCTTAAGTTGAGCATTAAGACTTGCCACCTCATCATTTAATTTAGTAATAGACAAAAGGTGTTCATCACAAGCAACAACATCAAAATCTTTACATCTATTACAAATACTAACATACTCTACACATGAACTAGATTTATTTGCTTCCTCTAGCTTAGCATTTAAATCATCATTTAAACTCTTTAAACTAGATATAGTTTCATGGCAAGCAGATATCTCAGAAGACAACACTTCATTTCTTTTAAGTTCTAAGGCAAGAGACTTTTGAACACTAACAAATTTGTCATGTTCCTCATACAAAATGTCCTCTTGCGTCTCTAGTAGTCTATCTTTTTCATTTAAAGCATCAATTAACTCGTTGATTTTTATCTAATTTTGCTCTATCTAAACCCTTAAATAAGTCAGTATAATCTACATCATCACTAGAATCATCATCGCTAGAAGTAGTATACTTAGAGGTCTTTCGAACACTTACCTTCTTTTCCTTGGCCATGAGACACGTATGGTGTTCGTTGGGGAAGAGTGAAGACCTGTCGAAGGCTGAGGCGGCCATTCCCTCATCGTCATAGTCGGATGAAGAGCAGTCAGAGTCCCACTCCTTTCCAAGGTGCGCCTCGCCCTTCGCCTTCTTGTAGTTCTTTTTCTTCTCACTCTTGCCGTGTCTTTCTTGTGCCTGGTCATTCTCATTATCGGGACATTAAGCAATAAAGTGACCAGTCTTACCGCATTTGAAGCAGGAGCGCTTTCCCCTTGTTTTGTTCTTGTTGGGGTACTTCTGCGTCCTTTAAGTGCGGTCTTGAAGCGCTTGATGATAAGTGCCATCTCATCCTCGTTGAGGCCAGCAGCCTCCACTTGTGCCACCCTGCTTGGAAGCGCCTCCCTGCTGCTAGTAGACTTAAGAGCCATAGGTTGAGGCTCGTAGACGAGTAGTGGACCGTTTAGTGCATCGTCCGCATATCGAGCCTCCTTCACCATCATGTGCCCGCTCACAAACTTCCCAAGAATCTCCTCGGGCATCATCTTGGTGTACCTAGGATTCTCACAAATACGGTTGACAAGATGGGGGTCAATTACGGTAAATGACCTTAGCATTAGCCGGACAACGTCATGGTCCGTCCATCTTGTGCTTCCATAGCTCCTAATCTTGTTGACCAGGGTCTTGAGCCTATTGTATGTTTGAGTTGGCTCCTCTCCCCTGATCATGGCAGACCTCCCCAGCTCGCCTTCCACCAGTTCCATCTTGGTGATCATAGTGGCATCATTTCGCTCATGTGAGATCTTGAGGGTATCCCAGATTTGCTTGGCGTTGTCCAAGCCGCTAACCTTGTTGTATTCATCCCCGCACAAAGATGCTAGCAAAACAGTGGTAGCTTGTGCATTCTTATGAATTTGTTCATTAATTATCACAGGGTTATCCGTACTATCGAAATGCATTCCATTCTCTACGATTTCCCAAATGCTAGGATGGAGAGAGAATAGATGACTACGCATTTTATGACTCCAAAATGAGTAATCCTCTCCATCAAAGTGTGGGGGTTTTTTCCAAGAGGAATAAAAAGTAAATGGGCATTTGAATTGTATGGAATGCGGGAATAATCAAAGGAATAGTTTTCATTAACCGTCTTTTTCTTTGACGAAGAGTTGTCATCGTCGTCGTCTCTTGGTGAAGAAGATTCATCGCTGTCATAGTAGACGATCTTCTTGATGCACCTCTTCTTCTTCTCGTCCTTCTTCTTATGACTCGAGCCAGACTTAGTGGGCTTGTCGTCCCTTGGCTCGTTGAAGAGGGACTCCTCCTTGTCGTTGACCACCATCCTCTTTCCCTTAGGATCCATCTCTTCGGGCGATTAGTCCCTTACGTGAAGAGAACAGCTCTAATACCAATTGAGAGCACCTAGAGGGGGGCGAATAGGTGATCCTGTCAAATTCAACATTAATAGCCACAAAACTTGATTGTTAAAGTTAGAACAACTAAGTAGCTTGAAACGAGCTCTTGGAAACACAGACAATCAAAAAGAAAGCACACAAGAGACACACGATTTTTATCCCGTGGTTCGGCCAAGTAATACTTGCCTACTTCCATGTTGTGGCGTCCCAATGGACGAGGGTTGCACTCAACCCCTTTCAAGTGATCCAATGATCAACTTGAATACCACGGTTTTTCTTTCTTATCTTTTTTCCCGTTTGCGAGGAATCTTCACAAGTTGGAGTCTCTCACCCTTACAACCAAGATCACAATGAAAGCACAAGAGTAAGGTTGGGGAGCAACACACACAAATTCACATAACACACATGCACACAAGCCAAGACTTGAGCTCAAAATGAAGCACAAAGAGTTCACAACTAGAACGGAGCTCAAATCACTAACACAATCGATCAAGTGCGCGGAGACGGTGTGTGGGAGACTTAGAATGCTTAGTGAATGCTTGGGTAGCTCCTCCATGCGCCTAGGGGTTCTTTTTATAGCCCCAAGGCAGCTAGGAGCCATTGGAGGCCAACAAGGAAGGCCAAAGTTGCCTTCTGTTGGGTGGTGCACCGGACAGTCCGGTGCACCACCAGACAGTCACTGTAGACGGTCCGGTGCGGATCTCCTTCCTTTTCTGGCGCAGATGACCGTTGCAGCGCCGAGCCAGTTGGTGCACCGGACACTGTCTGGTGCACACCGGACAGTCTGGTGCCCCCTGTCGACCGTTGGTGCGGGCCACGCGTCGCCCGCGGATTGCGCGGCCGACCGTTGCGCTGGTGGCCGTTGGCTCACCGGACAGTCCGGTGCACCACCGGACAGTCCAGTGAATTATAGCCGTACGCCGCCGATTTTCCCGAGAGTGGCCTGTTCACCGGAAGCCAGCCTGGCGCACCGGACAGTCCGGTGTGCCAGACTGAGCTGGACTTCGGCTGTACACAGCCAAGTCACTTGCAATCCTTTTCTTCTTTTCTTTTCTCTGTTTCTAGCACTTAGACAAAATATGTTAGTACTCAAAACAATGTACTAAGTCTAGAAATGTACCTTGTTATATGATTTGCACTTTTTGCTTGTTTGGCACATAATATCTCACTCACTATGTGTTGGACACTTAATCACCAAAACATTATAGAAATGGCCCAAGGGCATATTTCCCTTTCAGTTAGATAGGTCCAAAGTTGATAAAATTAATGAATTAATTGATGCCCTTAATGAGAAGGATATATTGCTAGAGAAACAAGAAGATATTCTATATGAAGAACATGATAAGTGTATTAATGCTGAAAAATCTTTGGTTGTCGAAATTAAGGAAAATGAATTACTTTCTTCTGAGTTATCTTCTTGTTGTGATTCTATTTCTAGTCTTAAGAATTTAAATGCTGATTTAAATGTTAAGCTAGAAAAAGTAAATGTTGCTAGTTCATCTGTGGAACATGTTTCTATTTGCAATAGATGTAAAGAATTTGATATTGATGCTTGCAATACTCATGCTTCCACTATTCTTAAGTTGAATGATGAAGTTTCAAATCTTAATGGTCAACTTAAAATTTGCAAGAGTGAATATGAAAAGATAAAATTTGCTAGGGATGCCTACACCATTGGTAGAGATCCCTCCATTAAGGATGGACTTGGTTTCCAAAAGGGAACCAAGAACTTAACAAGCCAAAGGATCTCCTATCTCATCAAGGAGAAAGGGAAGGCACCTATGGCTAGTAGTTCTCATTCTCTTCATGACAAAAAGAACCATGCTTATATGTATGTTCATGTTAAGATTGCTTCTAGTGTTGCTCATCATGATAGTTGTTATGATCATGTTATTTTACCTACACGTCATGATGCTGTTTTTACTCTCATGTCATATTTGCATCATCTAGCTCTACACATGCCCATGGTAGAAATATACATAGGCGTTATGTTCATCATGTTGTTTCTCATGCGCCTAGAAATGCAACTAATAGCCCAACTATGCTTTATCATACTTATGATGCTTCATTTGTGCTTATGTGTAAAAATGGTAAAGTTGTTGCTAGAAATGTGGGGCCTAAGTGCAAGAGAGGCAAAACTTGCATTTGGGTTCCAAAGTCTTATGGGACTAACCTTGTAGGACCCAACAAGAGTTGGGTACCTAAATCCTAAGCTTAAATCACCATGCAGGTTTATGCATATGGGGGCACAAGTTGGATTATTGACAACGGATGCACAAACCACATGACGGGGGAGAAGAAGATGTTAACTTCCTATGTCACAAACAAAGACTTGCAAGATACGATTATCTTTGGAGATGGGAATCATGAAAATGTCAAAGGGTTGGGTAAAATAGCCACCACTACAGAGCATTCAATTTCCAATGTATTCTTAGTAGAATCGCTTGGTTATAATTTGCTTTATGTAAGTCAATTATGTCATATGGGCTATAATTGTTTGTTTACAAATATTGATGTATCTGTCTTTAGAAGAAGCGATGGTTCATTAGCTTTTAAAGGTGTATTAGATGACAAACTTTATTTAGTTGATTTCACTAAAGAGAATGCTGATCTAGATGCATGTTTAATCGCTCAGACTAATATGGGCTGGCTCTGGCACCGCCATCTAGTACATGTTGAAATGAAGAATCTTCATAAGTTTCTAAAGGGAGAACATGTGTTAGGACTAACCGATGTCTGTTTTGACAAAGACGGACCTTGTGAAGCATGCCAGACAGGAAAACAAGTGCGAACTACTCATCCAAGCAAGAACATGATGACAACGACAAGACCACTAGAACTCCTCCATATGGATCTCTTCGGGACCGTTGCTTATCATAGCATCAGGGGAAGTATGGTCTTGTAATTGATGATGATTTTTCCTGCTTCACTTGGGTATTCTTTTTACAGGATAAATCGGAAACTCAAAGTACACTAAAGCGCTTCCTAAGGAGAGCCCAAAATGAGTTTGAGCTCAAGGTGAAGAAGATCAGGAGCGACAATGGATTTAAATTCAATAATCTTCAAGTGGAAGAGTATCTTGAGGAGGAAGGCATCAAGTATGAGTTCTTCGCTCCCTACATGCCACAACAAAATGGTGTAGTAGAAAGGAAGAACAGGACACTCATCGACATGGCGAGGACAATGCTTGGAGAGTAAAAGACGTTTGAGCGGTTTTGGTCGGAAGTTGTAAATACAGCTTGACATGCCATAAACCGGCTTTATCTTCATCGCCTCCTCAAGAAAACGTCTTACGAGCTTCTAACCAGTAACAAACCCAATGTGTCATATTTTTGTGTCTTTGGAAGCAAATGGTACATCTTAGTTAAAAGAGGTAGACATTCAAAGTTTGCTCCTAAAGTTGTAGAAGGGTTTTTACTAGGTTATGATTCAAATACAAAGGCATATAGGGTCTTCAACAAATCTTCGGGTTTGGTTGAAGTCACTAGTGATGTTGTATTTGATGAGACTAATGACTCTCCAAGAGAGCAAGTTGATCTAGATGATATAGATGAAGATGAAGTTCTAACGGCCACAATGAGAACTATGGCAATAGATGATGTGTGACCTCAGGAACAACAAGAACAGGATCAACCATCTTCCTCAATGTAATACTCAAAAGAGCAACAATGAGAATTGAGATAATCTCAATAATTGGTGACCTCTACTTATCATTACATGTGATCAACCCTAGTTCAAAAGTGGATAATTAAAACAAAGAACATATAAATAACTTGTGCATCATGCTGGAGTTTATTTGATTGTGCATTTGTGGATAATAAAAATAAAAGTATCAATAGCAATGTATTAATGTGCCCACAACATCTAAACCCTAATTTGAAAACAAAACCATGAAAATGGAGAAGGAGAGAAAGAAATATCATATAACACAAAATAAATTTATAAACATATAACTTCATCACATTTTGGTATAACCAAGTGGAACAATTAGACTGAGTACAAACGTGCTGCAAAGTTGGATTTAAATTGAGGTTTTGAATTTGGAATTCAAAATAAATAGAGAACAAAATAGAAAAGAAAAAAAGAAAACAGAGAGCCGCCACTTGGGCCAGGAAACCATTTTGAGCCCACTGTCCATTTCCTTGCGCGCGGCCCGGGATGGAAAACCAACGCCAACACCCCTACCCCACGCGTCAGCCACCCCATCATGTGCCTCCTCTGTTAGCCACTGCAGGTGGGTCCCGTTTGAACAGCGTCGTCCCTATCCTCAGGTCTGCTACCGGCCGCCATCTCCGCACGGAACGAGCGCACCGCTCGGGGTTGTTGCGACCTGGGGGATCTTTCTGGCTTCCTGGTGGGGTCGGCTGTCCAGCTTGGAGCCTGCAACCGCCACTGCCTAGCTTTTCGCGGGCGCCGTGGCATGCGGGTGCTCCAACGACCAAATCCTGCACGGCCGATCTAGCCGGAGGTAGCTCTCCTCAAATAGTAGCCGCCAAACCTTGCCGCCTCCTTCGCTGTCCACCTCACGTTCCTAGCACCGGCCCTAAGCATCCATCGCACCTAAGCACCGAAGCCATCTCCTTCTCGCACCACTTTCGACTGCAGAAAACTTCACCGGACCGAGAGAGAGATTGGGGAGCTCTGCGCGTGGAACTTGGTGGCACTGGAGAATGGTGGCCAGGGCGGGATCCTAGAGCTTCGTGTGGCTGTGGGGCACATGCTCTGGTGGTGGACGAGTCTTGTGCCTGCACTTGGCATCGACAATTTCTTGTCAGCGCTAGGAATCACCGCAGATCCGCGCCGCGCCGTGGTCAGCCTCTGCGGCCCCTCCATTCTTGGTAAGTGACCCACGAGTAATTTCACTTTTCACTGGGCATCGCGTAGGGCTAGAATTGTCTGGTTTAGACCGGTAGGATGCGTGATCGCCGTGGCCGGCCATGGCGCCGTCGTGTTGCCTGGCAGCGCCGCCGGTCGGAGTCTGGTGAAGGGGAGCGGGATCGTGGTGGCCGTTGATCAAAGGATGAACGACACAGATTAGATCTCGTATACCCTTTCGGCTAGGAAAGATCTGGGCCGTAGATCATCAATCGGTGGGCCCGTGTTAAATCTGTAGTGTGGATGATTTTGGGCCATTGATCTTTGATCCTAGGGCAGTGAATGCATAACGGATTTTAACCTTCCCCGATCTAATCGTGGCCCTTGATGCGGGATCGGACGACCAGAATTGATCTATACCCCTTCGCGACCGCAGTTTTACATAAGAGCCCCTTCGTTTCTGCGGATTAAACCCACGGTACACTGCACGGGTAAACTGAGTCTTAGGAAAACTTACACCAGGACCCCTGAATTTCTCTGTTTTTATGCGCGCAGTCCAGAATCATAGGAAATTCAGAAATTCCATTAGAAAATGATTTGTTAGCACACAAATAATTGCAGAATCTTAGTTAATCCCTAGAAAATTCATATTTTGTCCAAATTGACCCATTTTAGTTCCTATAATTTTGTAATAATGTTATTTATCACCTTGTGTCTCTTTTTCAACATAAAAATGGTATTAAAATTTATTTCTTAATTAATCTCGTATCAAATACATAAAACATTAGGAAAGTCATAACTCCTTCGTTTTAACTCCGATTTGATCCGTTCAAGTTGCGTTAGTCTCGTAGCAACGCGTAGATCATTGTTATGCAGTATATTCTTATGTTCGGTGTGATGTTAATTTTGTCTATACACTATTTGTTTATATTGCTACGACTAGCGGTAAGGTCACGAGGATCTGAAGATCATCCTGTTAACTGGAATCTCAAGTGCCAGGCAAGTTGTGCCCTTGATTCACTTTTGTTACCCAATAATGTTCTTTATAATCATTTACCATGCATAGGTTTAATTTTGATGGGACCCGATAGGTCACCCTAGATTGTTTATCTCACTACCTTGTTTGCCCCTGAATCACATGGGTAGTTTTTGCTATTGCTTTATATAGTTTTGGGATAATCATTTATTATATCCATGTTCCAGTTATTTTGTTATTTTATTTATGTTCATGTCAAGATCATTATATTATTGTTAATTGGAACATGGAGCTTAACTTGAGAAACACGTGCCACCACAAGGGAGGAATGGGACCCCTTGGCTAACTAATTAGGAAAGCTAGTGGAAGACTACCTTACTCGAAAGGGGCAAGGGCAGTAGGGGAGTTGCATGCAAGGAGGTTCTCGGGTTGACTTTGCTGCGATGGCGGTCAGACGGGGGATTCTTGCAAGTGCTCTTCCCATAAACTGTAGCGAGTTTTCGGAAGCTAGTGGAACTTTGTAAAGGCCTCGTAGTGGATCCCTAGACATTCACCTTGGTAGTGTCTAAGGGCCTAGCTAACCCTGGCGACATGGGAAACACGACTTGTGGGTAAAGGGTACAACCTCTGCAGAGTGTAAAACTGGTATACTAGCCGAGCTCACGGTCATGAGCGGCTCAGGACTCTCCGATGATTAAATTATGGAACTTAAATTCAATTTGTCATTTGCATTGCATGGGATTATTATTAATTTTGTTCTATTATTATTTATTATGGTTTGGTATTTACTTACACTTAGTAACTGCTAATAAAATTTTGACCAACTACTTAAAAGCAATGCTCAGCTTTAACCCCTGTCATTGATTAGCCTTATACATCACATGAACTCGCACCTTTTGTGAGTTCATGTCACATTATTCCCCACAACTTGTTGAGCGATGAACATGTGTGAGCTCACCCTTGCTGTCTCACACCCCCCCACAAGTCAAGAACAGGTATCGCTGGAGGGGGCGCATGGTGGAGGTTGCACTGTGTTCGTGAGAGGTCTAGGTCGTCGTCTCCCAGTTGACTTTCTGGCGCCAAGGATGGATTTTAGTTCGATCCTTGTATATTTATCTTTTATTTTGTAAGACTTCCGCTATGTAATAAGTACTCTGATTATTATGACATTTATATTTATACACTCTGTTATTATATATGTTGTCTTCTTTGGCGCATGTATGAGATGCACCTGGCTTTGTCCCCTTAAAGTCGGGTGTGACAGAAGTGGTATCAGAGGAAATGTTGACTGTAGGACGAAACCTAGATAGAAATGGACAAACCCTTACCTACTTATCTTACTCTGATTCATTCCATACTTACCTTATCTTGATCTTGTCTCACCTTTTGCTATTCTACTCTGATTATTCTTACCTTTTCTACTCTAAGACAAGATGGATTTCACAACTTGGAATCCTGCCACTATGATCTTCTTAAGAGATAGGGAACCAAAGATGAAATTAAAACTATTTTCTCTATTTAAAAATGTTGATTGATTGTTCTGATGATAAATGCTTGATTTGCTTCTTTGATTGATTGAAACATTATAGTCGGGCATCTTAGCATGTACCACTATAAGGTAATGTATTAGCTTTAGTGGGTGACACACTAATCTACTTAGCTAATAAATCCCCCGTAGTAACATTTCTCGTAATTACTCGCCTTGTCTACAATTCTTCCTTCCTTACCCTGTGTTTCTAACCTAGATGGGCTACCCCTATACTGTTAGAAGAGCGCATTATAGACTTGATCCTTGGTATGTCATGGTTAACAAAGGCAAAGGCAGTATATACACTGTGCTAAGGGAACCGTAGAACTCACCAGTTCCAAAGAAGAAAGATTTGAAGTTGAAATTGCAGTAACTACCGCCACCAGATTAGCGGCATTCTTAGAAGATGAGAAGTTTGTGGGTGACAACATCCGTGCAGTTAGAGATTTTCCGAATGTCTTTCCAGAGGAGTTATTAGGGATGCCACCAGATAGGGAAGTTGAGTTTGTAATTGATCTTCTACCTGGAACTGCCCCTATTTCTAAACGGTCATACAGGATGTCCGTAGAAGAACTAAAGGAACTTAAGAAGCAATTAACAGAATTACAAGAGGCTAGATACATTCATCCGAATTCTTCACCTTGTGGAGCGCCGGTTCTATTTGTACAGAAGAAAGAAGGATCGCAAGGGATGTACGTGAATTATAGATCCCTTAATGATGTCACTGGAAGAACAAGTATCCATTAGCTCGCATTGAGGATTTATTTGATTAGATGAGAGGTGCAAGAGTATTCTCAAAGACTGATCTCCGATCGGGTTACCATCAAATGAAGATTAGGCCATCGGATATCCCAAGACGATTTTATCGACCCGATATGGTTTATATGAGTTCACCGTTATGTCATTTGGACTAACTAATACGCCAGCCTATTTTATGGATCTAAAGAATAAGGAGTTCATGATTTGGACAGATTCGTCATGGTTTTCATCGACGATATTTTTATTTATTCCAAGAGTGATAGTGATCATGAGGAACATCTGAGATTGGTGCTACAGAAGCTATGAGATAATCAACTCTACGCCAAGTATAGCAAATGCGAGTTCTGGATTGACGAGGTGTGATTCCTTGGACATATCAATTCTAATGAAGGAATATCAGTGGATCCTGCTAAAGTCAAGGAGATAGTGGTGTGGAGCATACCCACTACAGTTACAAAGATTCGGAGTTTCTTGGGACTTGCGGGATATTATTAGAGATTTATTGAAGGATTTTCTAAGATTGCCAAGCCCATGACCTCACTTCTGGAGAAGGGAAGAGGATTTAAGTGGGACGATAAGTGCCAAGATAGCTTTGACCAATTAAAGAAGAGACTGATGTCACCACCAGTGTGGGTTATGCCAGATCTACAAAAGGGATTTGATATTTATTGTGATGCATGTGGCCAAGGCTTGGGATGTGTGCTCATGCAAGAAGGACATGTGGTTGCCTACGTGTCTCGTCAGTTGCGGAAACACGAGTTGAACTACCCCACGCATGACTTAGAATTGACAGCCGTTGTGCATGCGCTTAAGATTTGGAGACATTATATTATGGGAACCAAGTGTCAAGTATACACGGATCATAAGAGTTTGAAACATATATTCACTCAGAAGGATCTCAACCTTAGGCAACGCCATTGGTTGGAGCTTATTAAGTATTATGATTTGGAGATTCACTATCACTCGGGCAAGGCAAAATTTAGTTGCAGATGGCTTGAGTAGAAAGGAGCATGTTCATTCAGCTATTGTTGCCTAGCTACCCAATGAGATTGTTGAGGATTTCAGGAGACTTAACCTGGGGATAGTTGCTCACACTGCAGGAGTTATTATTGATGTGGAACCTACCTTGGAGCAAGAAATCCTCAAAAGGATAGATTGGTGATGCTAAAATACAAGAGATTAAGGATCTGATTACTGAAGGTCGAGGTTCGGAATTCATGGAAGACGAGCAAGGCACAATATGGTTCAAGGATCGGATATGTGTTCCTGAGATTGATAGCCTTTGTGAGACTATACTGAAGAAAACCCATGACTCAAATTATTCTATTCATCCTAGGAGTATCAAGATGTATCGGGATTTGAAGCAGAAGTACTGGTGGTATGGATTGAAGAGAGATGTGGCTGCACATGTGGCTATGTGCGATGTGTGTCAAAGAGTTAAGGCCGAACACCAAAGACTAGCTGGACTATTACACCCACTAAAGATACCCGAGTGGAAGTGGGAAGAGATTGATATGGATTTCATTACTGGATTGCCTCGCACCTCGAAAGGATATGATTCTATATGGGTTATTGTGGATAGACTAACCAAAGTGGCTCATTTCTTTCTGGTCAAGACTACTTATAAAGGTTCTCAGCTAGTAGAGTTATATATGGCTCGGATTGTGTATCTATACGGTGTACCGAAGAAGATCATTTTGGATAGAGGATCACAGTTTACCCCCAGATTTTGGAAAAGTTTTCATGAGAATATGGCTGCAAAGTTGAATTTTAGTTCGGCCTACCACCCTCAGACTGATGGACAGACTGAAAGGACTAATCAAGTATTGGAAGACATGTTGAGAGCTTGTGCCCTTTAGCATGGTAGTAGTTGGGAAAAGAGTCTACCTTATGCTAAGTTCTCATATAATAATAGTTACCAGGCCAGTCTGAAGATGTCACTGTTCGAGACTTCATATGGCAGGAAGTGCAGGACTCCTCTATTTTTGGACCAGACTAGAGGAAGACAGTTCTTTGGACCTGAACTTATTCAAGAGGTAGAAGAACAAGTTCGTATAATTCGAGAGAATTTGAGGGTAGCTCAAACCAGGCAAAAGAGCTACGCGGATAGTAGAAGAATACCACTGGAGTTTGAGGAAGGAGATCATGTGTACCTCAAGGTGTCACCACTTCATGGAATGAGGAGATTTAAAGTCAAGGACAAGTTGTCCCCTCGCTATATTTGACCATTCAGAATTTTTAGCCAAGTTGGAGAGATGGCCTATCAACTCAAGCTACCTGCTAGTCTATCTGATGTGCATAATGTATTCCATGTATCTCAACTTAAGAAGTGTCTTCGTGTCCCTGAGGAACAGTTACCAATGGAAGAGCTCAGTGTTCTAGGTGATTTGACTTACACGGAGTATCCTATCAAGATTCTTGATACATTGCCTCAAGTTACAAGAAGTAAGGTTATAAAGATATGCAAAGTACAATGGAGCTATCATGGCGAAGATGAAGCAACTTGGGAAAGATAAGAAGAGCTTCGCATAGATTTTCCCCATTTTTCCCTAGTCCTTCCTAAATCTCGAGGACGAGATTCTTTTAAGGGGGTAGGATTTGTAATACTCAAAAGAGCAACAATGAGAATTGAGATAATCTCAATAATTGGTGACCTCTACTTATCATTACATGTGATCAACCCTAGTTCAAAAGTGGATAATTAAAACAAAGAACATATAAATAACTTGTGCATCATGCTGGAGTTTATTTGATTGTGCATTTGTGGATAATAAAAATAAAAGTATCAATAGCAATGTATTAATGTGCCCACAACATCTAAACCCTAATTTGAAAACAAAACCATGAAAATGGAGAAGGAGAGAAAGAAATATCATATAACACAAAATAAATTTATAAACATATAACTTCATCACATTTTGGTATAACCAAGTGGAACAATTAGACTGAGTACAAACGTGCTGCAAAGTTGGATTTAAATTGAGGTTTTGAATTTGGAATTCAAAATAAATAGAGAACAAAATAGAAAAGAAAAAAAGAAAACAGAGAGCCGCCACTTGGGCCAGGAAACCATTTTGAGCCCACTGTCCATTTCCTTGCGCGCGGCCCGGGATGGAAAACCAACGCCAACACCCCTACCCCACGCGTCAGCCACCCCATCATGTGCCTCCTCTGTTAGCCACTGCAGGTGGGTCCCGTTTGAACAGCGTCGTCCCTATCCTCAGGTCTGCTACCGGCCGCCATCTCCGCACGGAACGAGCGCACCGCTCGGGGTTGTTGCGACCTGGGGGATCTTTCTAGCTTCCTGGTGGGGCCGGCTGTCCAGCTTGGAGCCTGCAACCGCCACTGCCTAGCTTTTTGCGGGCGTCGTGGCGTGTGGGTGCTCCAACGACCGAATCCTGCACGGCCAATCTAGCCGGAGGTAGCTCTCCTCAAATAGTAGCCGCCAAACCTTGCCTGCCACCTTCGCTGTCCACCTCACGTTCCTAGCACCGACCCTAAGCATCCATCGCACCTAAGCACCGAAGCCATCTCCTTCTCGCACCACTGTCGACTGCAGAAAACTTCACCGGACCGAGAGAGAGATTGGGGAGCTCTGCGCGTGGAACTTAGTGGCACTGGAGAATGGTGGCCAGGGCAGGATCCCAGAGCTTCGTGTGGCTGTGGGGCACATGCTCTGGTGGTGGACGAGTCTTGTGCCTGCACTTGGCATCGGCAATTGCTTGTCGGCGATAGGGATCACCGTGGATCCGCGCCGCACCGTGGTCAGCCTCTGCGGCCCCTCCATTCTTGGTAAGTGACCCACGAGTAATTTCACTTTTCACTGGGCATCGCGTAGGGCTAGAATTGTCTGGTTTAGAACGGTAGGATGTGTGATCGCCGTGGCCGGCCATGGCGCCGTCGTGTTGCCTGGCAGCGCCGCCGGTCGGAGTCTGGTGAAGGGGAGCGGGATCGCGGTGGCCGTTGATCAAAGGATGAACGACACAGATTAGATCTCGTATACCCTTTCGGCTAGGAAAGATCTGGGCCGTAGATCATCAATCGGTGGGCCCGTGTTAAATCTGTAGTGTGGATGATTTTGGGCCATTGATCTTTGATCCTAGGGCAGTGAACGCATAACGGATTTTAACCTTCCCCGATCTAATCGTGGCCCTTGATGCGGGATCGGTCGACCAGAATTGATCTATACCCCTTCGCGACCGTAGTTTTACATAAGAGCCCCTCCGTTTCTGCGGATTAAACCCGCGGTCCACTGCACGGGTAAACTGAGTCTTAGGAAAACTTACACCAGGACCCCTGAATTTCTCTGTTTTTATGCGCGCAGTCCAGAATCATAGGAAATTCAGAAATTCCATTAGAAAATGATTTGTTAGCACACAAATAATTGCAGAATCTTAGTTAATCCCTAGAAAATTCATATTTTGTCCAAATTGACCCATTTCAGTTCCTATAATTTTGTAATAATGTTATTTATCACCCTGTGTCTCTTTTTCAACATAAAAATGGTATTAAAATTTATTTCTTAATTAATCTCGTATCAAATACATAAAACCTTAGGAAAGTCATAACTCGTTCGTTTTAACTCCGATTTGATCCGTTCAAGTTGCGTTAGTCTCGTAGCAACACGTAGATCATTGTTATGCAGTATATTCTTATGTTTGGTGTGATGTTAATTTTGTCTATACACTATTTGTTTGTATTGCTACGACTGGCGGTGAGGTCACGAGGATCTAAAGATCATCCTGTTAACTGGAATCTCAAGTGCCAGGCAAGTTGTGCCCTTGATTCACTTTTGTTACCCAATAATGTTCTTTATAATCATTTACCATGCATAGGTTTAATTTTGATGGGACCCGATAGGTCACCCTAGATTGTTTATCTCATTACCTTGTTTGCCCCTAAATCACATGAGTAGTTTTTGCTATTGCTTTATATGGTTTTGGGATAATCATTTATTATATCCATGTTCCAGTTATTTTGTTATTTTATTTATGTTCATGTCAAGATCATTATATTATTGTTAATTGGAACATGGAGCTTAACTTGAGAAACACGTGCCACCACAAGGGAGGAATGGGACCCCTTGGCTAACTAATTAGGAAAGCTAGTGGAAGACTACCTTACCCGAAAGGGGCAAGGGCAGTAGGGGAGTTGCATGCAAGGAGGTTCTCGGGTTGACTTTGCTGCGATGGCGATCAGACGGGGGATTCTTGCAAGTGCTCTTCCCATAAACTGTAGCGGGTTTTCGGAAGCTAGTGGAACTTTGTAAAGGCCTCGTAGTGGATCCCTAGCCATTCACCTTGGTAGTGTCTAAGGGCCAAGCTAACCCTGGCGACATGGGAAACACGACTTGTGGGTAAAGGGTACAACCTCTGCAGAGTGTAAAACTGGTATACTAGCTGAGCTCACGGTCATGAGCGGCTCAGGACTCTCCGATGATTAAATTATGTAACTTAAATTCAATTTGTCATTTGCATTGCATGGGATTATTATTAATTTTGTTCTATTATTATTTATTATGGTTTGGTATTTACTTACACTTAGTAACTGCTAATAAAATTTTGACCAACTACTTAAAAGCAATGCTCAGCTTTAACCCCTGTCATTGATTAGCCTTACACATCACATGAACTCCCACCTTTTGTGAGTTCATGTCACATTATTCCCCACAACTTGTTGAGCGATGAACATGTGTGAGCTCACCCTTGCTGTCTCACACCCCCCCACAGGTCAAGAACAGGTATCACTGGAGGTGGCGCATGGTGGAGGTTGCGCTGTGTTCGTGAGAGGTCTAGGTCGTCGTCTCCTAGTTGACTTTCTGGCGCCAAGGACGGATTTTAGTTCGATCCTTGTATATTTATCTTCTATTTTGTAAGACTTCCGCTATGTAATAAGTACTTTGATTAATTGACATTTATCTCTATACACTCTGTTATTATATATGTTGTCTTCTTTGGCGTATGTATGAGATGCACCTGGCTTTGTCCCCTTAAAGCCGGGTGTGACACTCAACACTAGTGCAACCCCCAACTCAAGATGAGGAACAGGTACCTCAAGATGCAGGCATGAATCAAAGGGGAGCACATGAAGAAAAGGATAAAGAGGAAGAAGTACCACGGGCACCTTCAACTCAAGTCTGTGCCACCATCCAAAGGGATCATCCAGTGGATTAGATTCTGGGTGACATAAGTAAGGGAGTAACCACTCGTTCACGCTTAGCTAATTTTTGTGAATATTACTCTTTTATTTCTTCTATTGAGCCATTCAGGGTAGAAGAAGCCTTGCAAGATCCAAACTAGGTTTTGGCCATGCAGGAGGAGCTCAACAACTTCAAGAGAAATGAAGTGTGGAGCCTAGTGCCACGTCCAAGCAAAATGTTGTGGGAACCAAATGGGTGTTTTGCAACAAGCAAGACGAGCACGGGGTGGTGACAAGAAACAAGGCTCGACTTATGGCAAAATGTTATGCCCAAGTCGCAAGTTTGGACTTTGGGAGACTTTTGCTCTTGTAGCTAGGCTTGAGTCAATTCGCATATTATTGGCCTATGCTTCTCATCACTCTTTTAAGTTGTTTCAATTGGATGTGAAGAGCGTCTTCCTCAATGGACCAATCAAGGAGGAGGTGTATATGGAGCAACCCCTGGCTTCGAGGATGACCGGTATCCCGACCATGTTTACAAGCTTTCTAAGGCGATCTATGGACTTAAGCAAGCTCCAAGAGCATGGTATGAATGTCATAGAGATTTTCTCATATCTAATGCTTTCAAGGTCGGGTAAGTGGATCCGACTCATTTTACTAAGACTTGCAATGGTGATTTGTTTGTTTGCCAAATATATGTCAATGACATAATATTTGGTTCTACTAATCAAAAGTCTTGTGAAGAGTTCAGCAGTGTAATGATGCAGAAATTCGAGATGTCAATGATGGGCGAGTTGAACTACTTCCTTGGATTTCAAGTAAAACAACTTTAGGAAGGAACCTTCATTTCCCAAACGAAATATACCCAAGACTTACTCAAAATGTTTGGGATGAAGGACACAAAGCCTGCTAAGACGCTAATGGGAACCGACGGACACTTGGACCTCGACAAGGGAGGTAAGTCCATTGATCAAAAGGCATACCGGTCTATGATAGGTTCATTACTTTATCTTTGTGCTAGTAGACTGGATATAATGCTTAGCGTATGCATGTGTGCTAGATTTCAATACGATCCCATGGAATGTCACATTGTGGTTGTGAAGCGAATTCTTAGATATTTAGTTCATATGCCTTGCTTCGGGATCTGGTATCCAAAGGGGTCTACCTTTGACTTAATCAAATATTCAGACTCCGACTATGCCAGGTGCAAGGTTGATAGGAAGAGCACACCATGGACTTATCAGTTTCTAGGACAGTCCCTGGTGTCTTGGAGCTCTAAGAAACAAACATCTGTTGCCCTATCCACCGCTGAGGCCGAGTATGTTGTCGCATGCCAGTGTTGCGCGCAACTACTTTGGATGAGGCAAACCCTCCAGGACTATGGCAACAATCTGAGCAAAGTCCCACTACTATGTAATAATGAGAGGCAATCCGCTTGGCGGATAATCCTATTGAACACAGCCGCACTAAGCACATAAACATCTGGTATCACTTTTTGAGAGACCACCATCAAAGGGGAGATATTGATGTTTGCCATATTAGCACCAAGAACCAGCTAGCCGATATCTTCACCAAGCCTTTAAAGGAGAAAAGGTTTTGCAGGTTGCGTAGTGAGCTAAATGTCTTAGATTCGCGGAACTTGGATTGATCTATAGCATACATGTGTTTGTATGCCTTTGATCATGTTCTTTTAAGCATTTCTGTCTTTACTTATTTTCGGTACTCAAGTTGTACAAGTCATCCTCGGACATCACAAGTCCTTATACAAATGATGCACATGCTTAGGGAGAGGATGTATTACAACTTGACCCTTTGAGACTAATGTGTTTGCTTGAGTGATTTTGATAATCTCAAAGATGGATTGAAAGGGAAAAGGTGGACTTGGACAAAGAAGAGGCTTCCAATGCATTCCGGTATCAATGTATCTTGCTCCAAGTCACTATTTGTGTTTTTCTCATTGCCCTTGGTTATTACTTGTAACTTTTTGTGAGGAAATGCGGTTAGTAGGCCAAATAGTTCTTCTATTTTTGTGCTTGATGCCAAAGGGGGAGAAATTAAGGCCAAAGCAACTAGATCAGCTAGCACTTGTGAATTTTTCAAAAGTTTTAATGTAAAGAATACTTTATTGCAAAAACTGCTCTCTTATGGGGGGATAAATTTGATTATGGGAAAATGGGGAGTTTTTGGTGTTTGATCAAAACTAGTCTTGAAAAATATTTTGATTTGCCAAAACAAGTGGTTTTGACAGAGAGATAGGAAAATGGATTTGTTTTGCGAAAACAAACCAACTGGTGGAAAATGGTCCAAATATGCCAAATCCTATGATATTTTATTGGTCTTCAATTTTACATCGATGTGCACTTTTGAGCTCATTTGGATATGTTAGTTCAATATGAGTTGCTTTTTGATGTATTGGCATAAATCACCAAAAAGGAGGAGATTGAAAGGGAAATGTGCTCTTGGGTCATTTCTATATTATTTTGGTGATTAGAAGCACAACACATTATGTTTGAACTAACATGATGTATAAGCAAAGGTATATGAAGCAAATTGAACTCTGAAGAGAACATAGTGCAAATCTAGATGGACCAAGTAAAAAGGTAAGCTCTAGACACTTAGTCAATTGTTTTGAGTACTAATTGTATTTGTCTAAGTGCTAGGGGCTTTATGAAGTCAAGTCCAAAAGGAGCAAAAGAAAACAAATAAAGAAAAAGAGAAAAGGTGATGGATTGCAGAGCACCGACGATCCGGTGCACGGTCTGGCCAACTGGCTGCTCTCGGGAATTCTAGCCTGCGTCGGCTACAATTCACTGGATGGTCCGCGTGAGGCGCCGAATAGAGTGTGCCAGCTGCGCAACGACTACCTGCCACGTCGGCCAGGAGCAACGGTCAAGTGGCGTACCAGACAGTCCGGTGCCCCCTAAAAGCATAAAGTAGCCAATCAGAGATTCTCGGCCTGCGCACTGTTCACTGTCCGGTGTGCACCGGATAGTCCGGTGCACCCGCAGACAGAAGGCAATCAGGGCCTTCCAAATGGAGCTCCAACGGCTCCTAGGTCCCTTGGGGCTATAAAAGGAACCCCTTGGTGCATGGAGCTACAACCCAAGCACTCATTGAACATCCTACAACGCCGAGACTCTACAAACACACAATTGTTTAATTGTGATAGAAATTTGAGCACTTCTTTGAGCTGCAATTCCGTTGTGTTGTTTCGTGTGCTCTTTCTTGTCTTGTGTTCGTGTTGTTGCTGCAACTCTAGTTCTCGTGTGCGTTTCTATTCCCCCTTACTCTTGTGTTCATTTGAGATCATTTATGTAAGGCGTGAGAGACTCCAAATTGTGGAGATTCCTCACAATGGGATATTGTTGAGATAAAGAGAATCGTGGTATTCAAGTTGATCTTTGGATCACTTGAAAGGGGTTGAGTGCAACCCTCGTCCGTTGGGACGCCACAACGTGGAATAGGCAAGTATTCTACTTGACCGAACCACGGGATAAAAATCGTTGTGTCACTTGTCTTTATCCTACTGTGATTTTCTGTCCATTCACTTCACTTACATTATTGCTCTAAGTTTAATACTCACTTAGTGAAGGGCAATTAAGTGAAGAAGTTTACTCCGCTCATACTCCTCATTCGAACTTGGTTTTTGTTTTCGCTAATCCCATATTAGTCCAAGTTTGTTTTGTTGAACTGTATTTTATAGGATAACCTATTCACCCCCCCTTCTAGGTGCTATTAGCTACAGCTTCGTATAGCTCAGCCTCTGAAACACGTTCGTGCTATCTTGCATCAAGAAGTCGGAGGTATGATTGTATGCTTGTCTTGTATGAGAAGAGAAATAAAATGCTAAGGTACATGAGATGAGTTCTCATATCTTACTTCATCATGTAGTGTGTATTTTATTTCATTTCACTTTACCTTCGTCCTTGAGTTGTTATTCCAAAGGTATAACATTTCAAGGACGAAGGTCCCTACTTTCTAACTTTGCGTTTCCTTGTTTTTGATTTCATATAGCAATTAAACATAAGTGACCAACATTGGTGCCCACCTCCAAATATCTCACGACCATGACGAGTGTCATCACGACGAAGAGCGTGGCAAGCCATCAAGCTTCGTCAGCTTCCATGGAGAAGCTTACTCTCCCCATTACTGGGGGCTCAAGCTTCAAACCCAGTAACAAAAGGCAGAAGAAAGAAGCCCAAAGAAGGGTGCAACATGTAGGTGTCCAAGGACCCTACATTTGGACCAAATGATCCCATATCCCTATTACTTTCTTTTAGGATGATCTTCATCTCAAAGATTACCCAAATAGAGATGTCATGGTTATCTCTTATGTAATCAAAGGTTTCGTAGTTCACAATGTTTTGGTTGACACAAGTAGCATTGCAGACATCATATTTGTCAAGGCTTTCAGTCAAATGCAGGAGCTTGAAGATAAGCTCCAAGACTCAGCTTTTCCTCTTTGTGGCTTTGGAGGCCAGCAAGTAATGGCTCTAGGAAAGCTAATCATGCCCATCACCTTTGGCTACATCAACAACACAAGAAACTCTAAGGATAAGAATATCACCCTAAAGATTCATGGCAAGAGCACTTTCATTTGCCATTATCAAAGCAAGCATTCACGCAAATACAAAATCTCATTTTCATTATTGAAGCGTTGGTGGACTTTGGAAATGAGAAAGATAAATAGACTTTCATTTGGGAATCACAATTTTTCTTAGTTAAAAGAACTTATAAAATCCTTTTGAGGGTTGCTCTACTCACCCAATCGTCAAATGGCTCTAGAGGTCTTTACCACAACTCAAGCATAAAATCTTTTTCTAGCTTCTTCTCAACAATAGACTAAACAAAAGAGAGTTATTGCAAAAAAAAGAACCTTTCCCTGAATTCCTATGATTGCGAAATATGTATTTGACAAAAATCTGAAACTATTGGCCACCTATTTTAGGTGCAATTTTGCTAGAAGATGCTAGAGCAAGATTAATATTTCCTTCTCCCAACATGTCAATGCCTCCCAAGCATAATCTCGATCAAATCAAAGCTAGCAGTTACTTTTGTGATGGACATTATCATTCTTATGACTTGGGTAATCTAGAAGCAGAGAAATGAATGGTTTTTGTGTGGATTAGACCCATCACTCATGTCTTGCTATAGTGACTTCAAAGAGTTTTTATCTTCTCTTGCATAGGATGTAGCAGAAAAAGAATTTCTCCGCTACTAAACTTTGGAGAACAAATCTTTCTTAACTTTCATAATTTTATTTCTGTAATTTCATTTTTTTACCTCCATGAACTATTTTCTTTTAATATATTTTTAGTAGGGGCTTTCACCCCTACTGTTCATTCAAATAAAGGCCACCAGAAAGCCAAATAAATGATGAACCATCCATAGTAACGTCCCAAATCTAATATACAACATGTATCATGTCTATGACCCTAGGAGCATCCGCTATTGTTAGATGATGATCTTGCACGAGAACATGGATAAGAACCTTCAAAGAGGTCCATCTAGAGTAAACAATGAGACTAAAAGTGTAAGGCAGGGCGGCAGATGTGTATCAACCTCTCTAGCTTCCGCATGCACATGTTGCAGTTTGCATGTTGTGCAGTGTAGCAACTGATCAAGGAATACACATCTACCGGTGTAGAATCTATCTATTAACATGAAAGTGACACACAAAAATAGATTTAAACTACACAAGCTAACAAACAGATTTTGCCAACACCAACACCAACACTTAGCACAAGATCTATCGGGGTATGGTGATAATACCATACTACCTTGACATAATCTACTAGAAATGATTTCAAGGAAGCATAGAGCTTACCTTGGGATACTCTTGTGAAAAGGGGTGGTGATGCGCTGATGAGATGAGAAGCATGCGCTGCTTGGATGAACAAATGCCTTATGTCTATTATGGTCATAAATTGATATATTTCATAGTCCGTGGACTTGAAGTGATAAGCACTTCCTAACCAACTTTTAATCTAATCTAAAAGCCAATATAAAACACATGAACCAGAGGTTATGTCCTTCTACCTAGGTTGAATATATATGTTGTTGAGTTCTTCGGCTAGAAAAGGTTACACCAATTCGGCTAGGACATGGTACCAACAGATGTAGATTGGATGGGATACATTAATGATAAAATAAGTTGCTTTGACATCTGTTCATCTTCATCTACAAAGAATTCTCGATGTGAAAACACATAGACAAAGGCATGATCTTGGAATAGGGAAAAGAATGGATCCAAAGGTTCCAAAACAATTGGCTTATTCAAAAAAGCCTTCTTTTTTGGATATATCTCATGTTTTGTACTGCATTCTTCCACTCTGCAAGAAGTCCAAATCAATCACTAGCATCTCCCTTTTCATGATAAATATACCAAATTTTTTTTTGAATAAATAGTAGTATCTCACAATTCATCCTCTTTAATCTGCTTAGACCTACTCTAATACACATAGGAAAATCCCTAGTCATATTCAGCAAACTAGTCCCTACAATCAAATAGATTGTCCCAAGGATCCCATATTCTAGGAGCCCAAATTATGCTATTGGAAATTTGCTCCTCTAGCTATTCTAGTTTAACCATTTTGTTTCCTTTTTCAAACTCCACTTCTTCTCATACATCGTCCCTAATCAATGAGATAATATCATCCATTTCAAAACATTTCTGATGTATTCCTTGGTTTGGACTAACAAAGTAATGTCACTAGATTATCATCAATTCAACTACAATCTTATTCTCTCAGTAAGGATTGCACCCAAGCACCTTCTACTTCTAATAGGTCATGAACTATAGATAGTGAAGAATTATTATGTGTGAGTCCATAAGAAGCGACCCACTTTGTCATCAGTTCGAGGAAAATACCAAGATCTTGTGGTACCAGTCTAGTACAAAAACTCAAAATAGAAAGAAGTTTTGTTAATCTCTTCATGCTCGTTCCAAGTTTGAAGTACCATTTGGCCAAATAAAAACTCGCTTTCTAACATGATTGCCTCTTTATATAGATAGATCTATGACTTATTTCTTAGAAGTCTAGTTTATCAAAGATCCCCTCCTACCAGATAGAAAAGGGTCGCATGATCTCAAGCCAGTCTTACCTTAGCTTGCAAACCCAAAGTTTGTTTATGAAGACATAATCTAATTGTATTAGTTTCTATAATTGATTTCTTATGTGGAATATTAATGGATAGGACCTCAGATTCTAGTAGGTTGTTGTGTTGGCGTCGATCAGCCATACGATGGTGAATATGTTCTTGGGCCTTGTACATGTCACCCATAAAAGATTTTGTAGTATTCCTTAGACCTAATTTAAATTCTTGTAGTGCACCTGTTCGCGACACGGTTTTGGACCGATTCGAGCTTTTAGATGTCCGATTTATGATCCGTTTGTTTTTGTTGGTCTCGTTTGGGTATTAAGAATATTTTGAAATCATGAGATCACTGGTTTGTTAATATGATTTTGGTTTGAGTGTTTACTTCATTTTAATTGGAGTAAAGTGCTCATTTTTAGTATTTGGCAGCAAAATTTGATTGGCTCTCATTCACCCCTCTGGTCGCATCACCGGTCCTTCAATAAAGTTCAACCAAACATTTCTTTGTCCAGAATACTACAACATTATTAAATACCATAGTATTGTATTGAATTTGTAAATAAACATTGCTACCAAAAAGCCCTAAGCGCCTTACGAGTTCTTTCGGTAGGACAGAGAGTTTCCATTAATTCATGGGCACCTCTCAAACTTCTTTCTGAATTTATGAATGACTTCTTTTAGCTAAAGGAAAATGCAGCTTACCCTTATGAAGATAAAAAGATTTGACGAGGATACTTATTGGTTTCCAGGAACCTCTCGCAAGCACTGAGCTAATTTTAATGCTCAGTTCAATTCTTCTGGATCCAAAGTAAATTGATTCTTTCGTTTCATCAGGCCATGTCTAGCGGACGCCGAACGCACGCGCCACGCAGTTGCATGCTCAATAAGAAAAGCAACCGTTTTCAGCAGTATGCGCATTCGGATGTGCATCCTCTCTCACAGTACAGAAAGCACGGATATACACGGATCTCGTAGAGAGAGAAAACATTCAATCACAGTTGCAAATCAAACAACATGTAGCTTACGTAGGAATTATCCATAGGAGGGCCATGTATTTGAAGTCGATATGCTAATTCCATAATTACCTTGGCTCAGCAAAAGTACGTCGCGTGAAAGAAGCAATTGCATACGTGGCAGATTGCTTGAACACTCATTGCCGTCTAATAAATAGATCTGAACTGTTCATTTCAGATTAAAGTCGGTTGTTCGAACTGCTACAGCTGCAATCGATAGAGACAAAAACATCGTAGAATTAGTAGAAACCAATAGAGACAAAAACATCGTAGAATCAGTAGAAACCGATACAGGTAAGGAACATGCATGCTAGCAGGCTCCAAAGCACCTCACACTTCTAAATGTATGGCACAAATCTTGCATGTCTAATTGTAATATGGTTCGTTGTTTAGCACAAACGACTAAATGAGACAGAAAAAAAAAAGATCACTACTGCACTCATAAGTACAAAACTTTGATCAGGGAGCCATCAACATCACAGTGATACATGGGAATATTCATATTTCATGTCAACTTCATTCGACATGAAATAATGATCCACAGGCAAGATTTACATGTAACAAGATGAAAATGCACTGCATTCTGAAGTAGGAAGACAATGGGAATTTAATATCAGCAGCATCTCGTGTCATCAACTAGGATCGAAACTTTACTAGCAGTAACATCTCATATTGTTTGAGTGTCATCAACTGGTAAATGAAAACACAAGTGACAGCATTCCGTAGGATATTTCTTTTTCAAGAAACTACTACACGACTATCAGTCGGCCATGCCTTAGTAGAACCTCCTACGACACAGCGAAGAACTACATTGACAAACTTTGGATTTCATTCTTCTATTCACACCTTGGACACGATCTATTTCAGAGTTATTATAGTCATAAGTCAGTTCCTGTAGTGGTGGAATTGTCTCTGCAGCAAAGAACATAATATGTGGCATCCTTTTGTCACCATGGTCCCAGAGAACATTTTGTGCTTGAAGATTTGGTGAACAGCTGTGGTTGATGAACCTTCCGATGTTTCCATACACAGATGCATCTATAGTGAAGCGCACATCTTCCATGGCCTGGGAGCAAGAGCTAGAAGAGTTCAAACCTGAAACATTTGATAGCAACACACTGCTAACATTCTCGTCATCATAGTTAAGGCCTACATCAAACAAGTAATTGTTGTTCCTTCTCTTGTCAGCCGCCTTTTGATGCTGCAGCTCACCGATATACTCACATATGAAGCTGCCAGCAGGAATGGACCATAGAGATCTTACGCCCCAACCTGTCTTGGTTGTCCTGAATACTTCCAGTGGTATTTTCATATCATGCTGACTGACCCTGTTGCGGCACGACGGAGGACATTTACAAGATGAACCACACTCAAATATCACAGACTTCTCATTGAGAATTGCGCCACTTAAGTCAAATGGGATTTCCCCTCCATTCTTCACAGCACAGGCACAGCTCTCAGAGTCTGAGCAACCATAGGTGCAGTCACAACCCTGATTGTGTTTTTCTGTAAGCCCAAATGGATATCTAATTCTAGTGGTGTATTGGAAAGGTCCAGGTTGCACATCATCAACTGTATTAATGACACAGATGGGAGTGGCTTCCTTCCCTTGAGATATATCAGTCATGCACAGGCCTGGACGGCTTTTGAAGCTCTTCAATCTTTTAGCTATGTGCATAGGAAGTTCTGGTTGCCCATGAATCTTTTTTAACTTGTACTTAAACACCCTTGAACCTGGTTTACCATCCATCCAGAAATCCACCACTAAATACAATCCATCATAAGTGTATTTTGGGATTAGTTTGGCCCCCGAATGACTGCCTCGATCGGTATTCCAACACTTAAATCCATGAATCACTCTTACAGGAGTCTTTGTTTTGATGCAATTCTTTAGTGCAAGGTTCCCACGCTTAAGCTTTTGATCCTCATCTTTCTTCTTACCAGCAGACTTCCCGCCAGAACCAGTGTATATCAGTTCACCTGAGCAACCCAATTCATCAGGATAACCTCCAGAAGCAACAATGCTTATTGCAATAAGCATGCCATTTCTATATGTGGTGGTGGAAATGCCTCTCCGGTACTCACTATGTAGACCAGCAATAGCAAGCTGAGCTCTGTATAGAAACTCATCACCAACTTCAACTCCAGGAACTTGTCCCACAATAGGACCATGTTTAGTAAAACCTGGTAACGCCTTCATTACTTTAGCAGCTTCATTGTCAATTCTCATCTTCAATGAACGCTGCTCCATAGTTTGTACAAGCGTCCTGCATACAAACTCAAACATCCTGCACAACATTTTAAATCTGCCCCTAGCATCTGCATTCATGTATCGATATTGCCTTTGACACCTCACAGAAGGAAGGCCTGATGAACTATTGAGGTAAAGCTCGAGATTTCTTTCATTTAAAACTATTTCCCTAAATATGTCATGAATTTTCAAGTTGGAAGCCACTTCATCATCCCGTTTGCTCTTACTACCCGAGGCAAACATCCTCTGTTGATGACCTAGAGCTTCTGCCTTCACCATCCTCTTGTGACCAAAGAAATCCCTAGTTGTGGCAGCCTTCTTTTTGTGTGTCATGGGCATGGGGCACATGTCTGGAGACATGGGAGCTTGCATAACTCGATCCTTAGTGACCTCAACAGAGTCCTGAACCCCATTTGTTGTTACCCACCTTTCACGTACGGTTTCCTTCTTGCCTTTGGAAAATGGTATATGCTGAGCATCTGTAACAAATTTCTGAACCACATTGTCTGGCTTGACTGTGTTTTGATTTGTAAACATGTCCTTACTTCTCAACACAGTGCCCTCACCAGACACTTCTGCTGCAACATCAGAAGATATCATCCTGTTAATCCTACCACTGTCAGATACTATCTTACCCATCACGGGTTTTTTGGAAGAATTCTTAGAAAAAGATGCAGCAACAGTGTTGTATCTGTACGAAGTCCTACCATATTTGTTCATCACCTTTCTATCTTTTACTAGTGCCCATGACAGCGTCTTCCTTCCAAAGTTCCCACTTAAACCAGGGAAATCTCTTGCAGAAACATCCATATAAGATGCAGGATGAAGCAGAACAGCATCGGAAGAAACCTGAGATCCCCAAGCCTTCTTGGAGGGAACCTCTCCCTTCTCTAATTTGCCATCTTGTACAGCTCCAGCACTAGTACCAGTGCAAGCAGCAACAATTTCCACAGCACGTCCATCAGCCAAAGAACTACCATGAGCACGCCCAGACTCCAATGGCCGATGCACCTTGCTATGGCAACCGCCATCCTTTCCATGGCCAGGTAGCAAGGTGCGTGTGGTAGATATGATCTCTGACTTTGGTGGAAATTGTGCGCCTGTCACCGGGCCCTTCTTCCCCCGCAGCTCATCAATCCTTGCTCCCCTTCCTCTGTCATGTGCAGCAGACGATTTCACCAATCCAGCATCATGACGATATGTGTTCGACATTGGAGCAGCTCCATCCCTGGCACACGGCTTTTTGAGAACCCTCGTACCAGCAGCATTGGGGGACACCGCTCTCGACATCACACCAACACCATCCTTGAGGCCCGCGAGGGGACGAGCAACTGCCGGCTTCTTGAATGCATCAGAAGCTCTGTTCTCACGTTGCCCTTCGTATCGTGTCCGCAAACCTCCGTCGGCGTCTGCACCAGCGAGCGGAGCAGGAGCAGCCGAGGTCCACCTGGAGGCGGGTGGGAACTGCCGAGTGACGGAGACCGCCCTCCGCTTGGGCGGTGGGAGCACGGGCGCAGCAGACGGGCGCTTGCTCACAAGAACACCACCTCGTCGGCCGCCACCCTCCTCCCGCGGCGGTGGAGCCTCACCACCAGTGGCGACGGTCGCAGCATTCCGTCCCACAGGGTCCGCGCTGGCACTCACCGCCACCTCACGGTCCGCTACGCCGCCGCGCCTCGTGTACCGCCCGCCCGCCTCCTCTCCCGCGCTCCGACGCGATCCCCCGCCGCCGCTGCCTCCCTCGCCTCGACGACCATTGGCTGTGACATGAGGAGGACGCCGAAGCGGAGGCGGCGGGCGACGCAGAAAGACGCGGCGGGTGCCGCGCTGGTCGCGCGCGCGGTTCAAGTTGGCTCCGGTCCCCGGAGGCCGCGCCGCGTGAGGCATGACCTGGCCCAAGCACGAAACAAAAGCGCACGAGATCAACATTCGCCATTCGCAGAGCACCACCGGAGAAAAACAAAGAAAACAGAGAAAAACGAAGCCGGAGGAGAGACGCCACGTGGAGGGATACGCGCACGGACTCGCTCACCTCTGAGCTTTCAACCAACGGCGGCGTCGACGATGTAGAGGAGGAGAAGCGCGCCGCCGACGAGGGTACCCTGGAAGTTCCGCCAGAGGATCCGGTTGGGTTGAGGAGAGGCATAGAGCGGTTGGGGTTTTAGAATTTGGAATTGGAGGCCGAAACGGCGAAACGACAGTGCCTTGCCTGAGAATGGGGAGGACGAGCGAGTGGGACCGGGCCCTGGCTCACGGGCACGTGGCTGGGCCAGGGGCACGTGGCCTGGCGTGCGGGAAGTTTGGACTTTGGACTCGAGCTTGACTGCATGACTGCCAGGTCCGAGATGGGTCCCTCGGAGTCGAAACGGATATGCACACGGAGCGACCTGTCCGGCTGTCCGTCGTCTCGTGTCGTGTCGTTGTCGCTTGCGATTGCTCTAATTCTCACGAAAATCTCCCTTCCCGGATGAATCAATTCCTTCCTAAAATCTGGGAAAGCGAAATTATCATAAATCATCAAGTTAAAAAATATGTTCTACAACTACAATATATCTAATAATAATAATACTAACTTGATGTCATGTCATAAGTATTGATGATTTGTTTTCAAAGTTCAGTTAAAGTTTAAATTTTTTTATTTAAACTAACGTCCCTTTTAGTTAACACCCCAAGCAAATAGCCACCGGATTAACCAATTATTAGCCGGGTCAATAAGGGTGTATTTGGTTTAACTTTTGGCATTGGCTTTTGCCTCTAAAAGCCAAAAGCTAAACCAAAGGTCTAGATCCAGGAACCAGTTTTTTCTAAAATTCAACTTTTTCGCGGTACAAAACTGAAAGCACCTTCGGATCTGCTTTTAGTGGCTTTCGAATGAAACTGTGAAAACATATATCGAATAACTTTTAACAACTTTTAGTGGTTTCGACCAAACGATTTTAGCTTTTTAATAGCTTACAGTCCATAATAGTTTTTTTCACAGCTCACAGCTCTTAGCAGCTTTTTTCACGGCCACAGTCCAACCAAACAGACCCTAAATCAGCTAGAGGATGGTAAAAACGGACAATACTATAAAATAGTTATGTTTAAATGATAACATATTTTTGTTATAATTGACATCTATAAAATAGTTATGTTTAAATGATAACATATTTTTGTTATAATTGACATCCGTTAATACTAATAACATCCTACAGAGAATATATTACAAGTCTCACTGAAAATTAAAGAAATATCCAATTTGACTGGGCAGAAAGGAAGATCACTGTACTGGGGCGCTGGGCAGTAGTGCAGGTGTGCATTGTTTGAAAACTATGGAAATCTACCATAATTTTCTTCCGTGAGAAAGTTTGCTGAACCGATATTCAAATGTTTTTGTCCCAAAGCAAGCCAGAGCCAAGCAGAGAGTATGTGTGGAGCATCTTCGCCTCGATGTATAGAGAGGTTTGTGGCCTTATTGGTTGTCTTCCCTAGTGAGTCAGTCTCGCACCACGGAAATTTTGGTAATATCATCAGCCTCTGGTGGCCTCTCGTGGGTCACCGATGACAATCTTTGTATTTGCCCTTATCAGTCGCATTAGATCGAACCAGGATTTTCTTCTCGTCAAAATTGATCATATTCATTGGAAGGGGCTCTATATCCACCTATATTTCTTAAAACTTTAATCGGCCCTCGTTGATGGCTGATTGGATCTGTCGTCGAAATATATTACAATCATTAGTGGCATGAGAGAACGAATTATGTCACTTGCAATAAAGCACATCGTTTAAGCTCATCGGCAGCGAATGTAATTGTGTGATTTATTTTAGTAATACCACTTTTGAGTAACTTGATAAATATTCTGTCACATTTGCCAACATTGAATGTAAATTTGACCTCTTCTTGTCGTCTCTTCTGAACAGACTGCAAAGAGGAATAAACTGAAGATTTGGCCTACTTTGACGAAACCATCTCTGCAACGTATACTTCCTATGGTTCATCGTCCGAGCTACTCTAGTCACATTCTACCACATGGACATAATGATGAACTGATTTAGACGTGTCTTTGCTTCGGCTTTCGCAAATCAAAGCTCTCTGGTGTAATTGAGCTAGCGTAAGAAATGAATGTCTTCTAATCTTTCTTTCAAGTAGTATCACATTCCATTAAAAGCTAATCATGCTAGCTGTTTTTCTGTAATGTGAATTTGGAAACATTGGTTCCTTATGTCCCGGAACCTCCGAATGTAATCATTAACTGATTCGTCCTTCCCTTGTCGTAAAGCTACTAAATCTAGCAGATCTAACTCATAATCGCTGGAGAAAAAATGATCAAGAAATTTCTGTTCTGAACCCCCACAAAAAACTAGAGTTTGGAGGTAGTGTGGTGTACCATGCGAATGCAGTCCCTGTTAGAGACATTGAGAATAAACGAACGTGGAACGTCTCTGTGTCAGCCAATTCTCCTTACTGTGCTAGGAACTGGCCTATGTGCTCGTGTGTGCTCTTACCCTGGTCACCCAAAAAATTTGCAAATTTGGGTATCCTTGTTTCCTGGGGATATGGGTGGTAGTCAAATCGGATGTCATAAGGTTTCCTATATGACCGTCCCCCAGGGCCATGCTAACTTCGAGCTTGTGTCAGAACGCTCCAGCTATTTCTCCCCTTACTATGTCAATGGCGGGCAGTGGTAGCCCACTGGCCCTTTAGCCTATACATGGTGTGGGCGTTTATGTATTATGTTGCTTACGTGCCTAGGAGTTTGGGTTCTGTGAAGCATTAATGCGTATCCTGGGGCAACACATATGATTGGTCATCTCTTCCCGCCCTCCTAGGGGACCGAAAAGTGCTCACCCCATGCATCTGTGGAGTGGTGCTATGTTGTTGAGGAGTCGTAGGGAGTAAGGGGAAGCTTGGCTGAGACGGGTATACAGATGGGTGATAATAACTTGCATCGTGATTTGTATACTCTGCATCAGACTGACCGGTCAGATGTGCGGACCATCCAACTGTGCACACAGACTATCCGACTACGTAGCCGGACCTTCCGTTTGTAACACCCTAGTGTTACGATAACTAAAACTTTAGTATGTCATCATCTGCACTTACATTAACTTGTTTGATATACCTAGAATGCAATCACTAGGTTAAATTTTTCCAAAAGTGTGATGTTGTGCGTTGGGTTTAGGGTTTAGTTTAAGGACTTAACATAAGCTAAACAAGATAGATCATCTTTTGAGCAAGTGACAAATTGACTTGGAGCCTTAAGTGCCAAGTGAGAGCACCTAGAGGGGGGGTGAATAGGTGATCCTGTAAAACTTGAAAACTTAAGCCACAAAAACTTGGTTAAGCGTTAGCACAGTAAATGCCAAGTGGCTAGAGAGGAGTCTCATCAAAACACAATAACCACAAGAAAACAATCACAGAGATGGCACGGTGGTTATCCCGTGGTTCGGCCAAGACCAACGCTTGCCTACTCCACGTTGTGGCGTCCCAACGGACGAGGGTTGCAATCAACCCTTCTCAAGCGGTCCAAAGACCCACTTGAATACCACGGTGTTTTGCTTGCTTTTCTCAATCCCGTTTGCGAGAAATCTCCACAACTTGGAGCCTCTCGCCCTTACACTTGAAGTTCACAAAGAAGCACAGAGCAAGGGAGGATTAGCAACGCACACAAGACACAAGAATCAGAGTGTCAACACGCACACAAGTTTCAACAAGAGCTCGCAACACAACTCAATGAGTTCACAACTCCACTAGAGCTCTATATGCTATCACAATGAAACAAATGCGCGGAATCGAGGTCTTGGTGCTTAGGAATGTTGTAGGAATGCTTGGTGTACTCCTCCATGCGCCTAGGGGTCCCTTTTATAGCCCCAAGGCAGCTAGGAGCCGTTGAGAGCATTCTAGGAAGGCTGATCTTGCCTTCTGTCGACTGGCGCACCGGACAGTCCGGTGCACACCGGACACTGTCCGGTGCCCGATTTCCTTCCAAAAATGGCGCAGTCGACCGTTGGCAGCCTGAGAGCCGTTGGCGCACCGGACATGTCCGGTGCACACCGGACAGTCCGGTGCCCCCTTCTAGCCGTTGGCTCGGCCACGTGTCCCGCGTAGATTGCGCGGTCGACCGTTGGCCCGGCCGACCGTTGGCTCACCGGACAGTCCGGTGAATTATAGCCGTACGTCGCCGGTGAATTCCCGAGAGCGGCCACTTCGCTCGAGCCAGCCTGGCGCACCGGACAGTCCGGTGTTCCCAGACTGAGCAGAGTCTTGGCTGCTCGAGCCAAGACATTTTCAATTGGATTTTTCCTGTTTCCAGCACTTAGACACAATACATTAGTCCATAAAACAATGTACTAAGTCTGAGAAACATACCTTTATCCTTGATTTGTACTTTGTCCACCTTTTTACACTTAGGCACTTGTGTTGGACACTAAATCACCAAAATACTTAGAAATGACCCAAGGGCACATTTCCCTTTCAATCTCCCCCTTTTTGGTGATTTATGCCAACACAACATAAAGCAAGTAGAACAAGTACAAAATCAATTCAAATAAGAACTCAATATTGTTTTGATTCAATTTTGACATATATGGATCATCATTTGCCACCACTTGATTTGTTTTTGCAAATCAAACCCAAATTTCTATCTCTAAGTCAAACATACTTGTTAAAACATAAAGAGAGTCATTACAAAAGAAATTGATTCAAGATTTCAAAAACTCCCCCTTTTTCCCATAATCAACATTTCTCCCCACAAGAAGCCAACTTTTGACAAGAGAGACAATAAAAGAGTTTTGACAAACCAAAAGCTCTATTTTACTATTTTCAAAATCTCTCAAGTGGTAGCTGATCCATTTATCGCTTTGGCCTTTATTTTCTCCCCCTTTGGCATCAAGCACCAAAACGGGATCAATCTTGGCCCTTTAACCCCATTGCCTCACCAAAATCTTCAAATGAGAATACAAAGGCAATAAGAGTACATGAGATGAACTTGGAATAAGTTACCCTCTCATCGGAGTGCAGTGGAAGTCTTTCATGGTCCAAGTCCACCTTTCCCTTTCAAACCTCCTTTGAGACTAAATCACGCAAACTCAAGCAAACGATTAGTCTCAAAGGGTCAAGTTGTAGCACAGCTCCCCCTAAATATGTGCATCACTTGCAAAAAGGACTTGTGAGGTCCAGGGAGTGTTTGTACAACTTGAGCACCACAAGTAAGCAACAAAATGCATAAGGAACATGATCAAAGGCATAAATACATGTATGCTATAAATCAATCCAAGTTCCGCGAATCTAGGACATTTAGCTCACTACGCAGCCTGCAAAAGGTCTTTTCATCTAAAGGCTTAGTGAAGATATCGGCTAGCTGGTTCTCGGTGCTAACATGAAACACTTCGATATCTCCCTTTTGCTGGTGGTCTCTCAAAAAGTGATGCCGGATGTCAATGTGCTTTGTGCGGCTGTGCTCAACAGGATTTTCCGCTATTCGGATAGCACTCTCATTATCACATAGGAGTGGGACTTTGCTCAGATTGTAGCCAAAGTCCCTTAGGGTTTGCCTTATCCAAAGTAGTTGCGCGCAACACTGTCCTGCGGCAACATACTCGGCCTCAGCGGTGGATAGGGCAACGGAAGTTTGTTTCTTAGAGTTCCACGACACCAGGGACCTTCCTAAGAATTGGCATGTCCCTGATGTACTCTTCCTATCGACCTTACATCCAGCATAGTCGGAATCTGAGTACCCAATCAAGTCAAAGTTAGACCCCTTTGGATACCAGATCCCGAAGCAAGGCGTAGCTACTAAATATCGAAGAATTCGCTTCACAGCCACTAAGTGACACTCCTTAGGATCGGATTGAAATCTAGCACACATGCATACGCTAAGCATAATATCTGGTCTACTAGCACACAAATAAAGTAAAGACCCTATCATAGACCGGTATGCTTTTTGATCAACGGACTTACCTCCTTTGTTGAGGTCGGTGTGTCCGTCGGTTCCCATCGGAGTCTTTGCGGGCTTGGCGTCCTTCATCCCAAACCGCTTTAGCAAGTCTTGCGTGTACTTTGTTTGGGAGATGAAAGTGCCATCCTTGAGTTGCTTCACTTGGAACCGAAGGAAGTAGTTCAACTCGCCCATCATCGACATCTCGAATTTTTGCGTCATCACCCTGCTAAACTCTTCACAAGACTTTTGGTTAGTAGAACCAAATATTATGTCATCGACATAAATTTGGCACACAAAAAGATCGTCATCGCAAGTCTTAGTGAAAAGAGTTGGATCGGCTTTCCCAACCTTGAAAGCATTAGCAATTAAAAAGTCTCTAAGGCATTCATACCATGCTCTTGGGGCTTGCTTAAGTCCATAGAGCGCCTTAGAGAGCTTACACACGTGGTCGGGGTACCGTTCATCCTCGAAGCCAGGGGGTTGCTCCACATACACCTCCTCCTTGATCGGCCCGTTGAGGAAAGCGCTCTTCACATCCATTTGGTACAACCTAAAAGAATGGTGAGCGGCATATGCTAGCAATATACGAATTGATTCTAGCCTAGCCACAGGAGCGAACGTCTCCTCAAAGTCCAAACCTGCGACTTGGGCATAACCTTTTCCCACAAGTCGAGCCTTGTTTCTCGTCACCACCCCGTGCTCGTCCTGTTTGTTGCGAAATACCCATTTGGTTCCCACAACATTTTGCTTGGGATGAGGCACCAGTGTCCAAACTTTATTGCGCTTTAAGTTGTTGAGTTCCTCCTGTATGGCCAACACCCAGTCCGGATCTAGCAAGGCCTCTTCTACCCTGAAAGGCTCAATAGAAGAAACAAAGGAGTAATGTTCACAAAAATTAACTAATAGAGATCGAGTAGTTACTCCCTTGCTAATATCACCCAATATTTGGTCGACGGGATGATCCCTTTGGATTGTCGCTCAAACTTGGGTTGGAGGTGCCTGAGGTGCTTCTTCCTCTTCAACTTGATCAACCTGTGCTCCCCCTTGATCATGCGCCTCCACCTGAGGTACCTGTTCGTCATCTTGGGTTGGGGGATGCACCATAGTTGAGGAAGACGGTTGATCTTGCTCCAATTGTTCCTGAGGCCGCACATCTCCAATCGCCATGGTGCGTATCGCGACCGTTGGAACATCTTCTTCATCTACATCATCAAGATCAACAACTTGCTCTCTTGGAGAGCCATTAGTCTCATCAAATACAACGTCGCTAGAGACTTCAACCAAACCCGATGATTTGTTGAAGACCCTATACGCCTTTGTATTTGAGTCATAACCTAATAAAAACCCTTCTACAGCTTTGGGAGCAAATTTAGAAGTTCTACCTCTCTTCACAAGAATATAACACTTGCTCCCAAATACACGAAAATAAGACACATTGGGTTTGTTACCAGTTAGCAGCTCATATGAAGTCTTTTTGAGGAGGCGGTGAAGGTAGACCCTGTTGATGGCGTGGCAAGCCATGTTCACGGCTTCCGACCAAAAACGCTCGGGGGTCTTGAACTCTCCAAGCATAGTCCTCGCCATATCAATGAGTGTCCTGTTCTTCCTCTCTACCACACCATTTTGCTGAGGTGTGTAGGGAGCGGAGAACTCGTGCTTGATCGCCTCCTCCTCAAGGAACTCCTCCACTTGAAGGTTCTTGAACTCGGACCCATTATCGCTTCTTATCTTCTTCACCTTGAGCTCAAACTCATTTTGAGCTCTCCTTAGGAAGCGCTTGAGGGTCCCTTGGGTTTCAGACTTATCCTGCAAAAAGAACACCCAAGTGAAGCGGGAAAAGTCAACAACAATAACTAGACCATACTTACTTCCTCCTATGCTCAGATAGGCGACGGGTCCGAAGAGGTCCATATGCAGCAGCTCCAGAGGTCTTGAAGTGGTCATCACATTCTTGCTGTGATGTGCTCCTCCCACTTGTTTACCTGCTTGACAAGCTGCATAAGGTCTATCTTTTTCGAATTGCACGTTAGTCAAACCTATCACGTGTTCTCCCTTTAGAAGCTTGTGAAGGTTCTTCATCCCCACATGTGCTAAGCGGTGATGCCACAGCCAGCCCATGCTAGTCTTAGCAATTAAGCATGCATCTAGACCGGCCTCCTCTTTTGCAAAATCAACTAAATAAAGTTTGCCGTCTAATACACCCTTAAAAGCTAATGAACCATCACTTCTTCTAAAGACAGACACATCTATATTTGTAAATAGACAATTATATCCCATATTACATAATTGACTAACAGATAGTAAATTATATCCAAGAGACTCAACTAAAAACACATTAGAGATAGAGTGTTCATTTGATATTGCAATCTTGCCTAAGCCTTTCACCTTGCCTTGGTTCCCATCACCGAATATGATTGAATCTTGTGAATCCTTGTTTTTGACGTAGGAAGAGAACATCCTCTTTTCCCCCGTCATGTGGTTCGTGCATCCGCTGTCGATAATCCAGCTTGAACCCCCGGATGCATAAACCTGCAAGGCAAATTTAGGCTTGGGTCTTAGGTACCCAACTCTTGTTGGGTCCTACAAGGTTAGTCACAATTGTTTTAGGGACCCAAATGCAAGTTTTATCACCCTTGCATTTTGCCCCTAATTTCCTAGCAACTATCTTCCTATCCTTTCTACAAATAGCAAAGGAAGCATTTAAAGCATGATAAATTGTAGAGGGACCATTCATAACTTTTCTAGGAACATGAACAATATTCTTTCTAGGCACATGATGAATATTTTTCCTAGGCATATCTCTAGCATGCATATAGGAAGAACTGGGAGCAAACATAGCATAAGAATCATAGGCATGTGAATCAAAAGCATTACAACTCCTATGAGACTGTCTTCTATCATTGTACATAAAAGCATGGTTCTTTTTAGTACTACATGCCATAGGGGCCTTCCCTTTCTCCTTGGCGGAGATGAGAGCCTTATGGCTTGTTAAGTTCTTGGCTTCCCTCTTGAAGCCAAGCCCATCCTTAATTGAGGGGTGTCTACCAACCGTGTAGGCATCCCTAGCAAATTTTAGTTTATCAAAATCACTTTTGCTAGCCTTAAGTTGGGCATTAATACTAGCCATTTCATGATTTAACTTTGCAATAGAAGCTATGTGTTCACTACAGGCATCAATATCAAAATCTTTACATCTATTGCAAATAACAACATTTTCTACACAAGTTGTTGATTTACTGGCTATTTCTAATTTAGCATTCAAATCATCATTAATGCTTCTTAAGCTAGAAATTGTCTCATGGCAAGAAGATAATTCACAAGAAAGCATTTCATTTCTCTTAACTTCTAAGGCATGAGATTTTTGTGCTTCTACAAATTTGTCATGTTCTTCATACAACAAGTCCTCTTGTTTTTCTAAAAGCCTATTCTTATCATTCAAGGCATCAATCAATTCATTAATTTTATCTACCTTGGTTCTATCTAGGCCCTTAAATAAACATGAATAATCTATTTCATCCTCATCACTAGATTCGTCCTCACTTGAAGAAGCATAAGTAGAGTTTCGAGTACATACCTTCTTCTCCCTTGCCATAAGGCATGTGTGACGCTCGTTGGGGAAGAGGGATGACTTGTTGAAGGTGGTGGCGGCGAGTCCTTCATTGTCGGAGTCAGACGAGGAGCAATCCGAATCCCACTCCTTGCCAAGATGTGCCTCGCCCTTTGCCTTCTTATAGTTCTTCTTCTTCTCCCTCTTGTTCCCTTGATCCTGATCACTATCATTATCGGGACAGTTAGCAATAAAATGACCAAGCTTACCACATTTGAAGCATGAGCGCTTCCTCTTTGTCTTGGTCTTGCTTGGCTGTCCCTTGCGACCCTTAAGCGCCGTCTTGAAGCGCTTGATGATGAGGGCCATTTCTTCATCATTTAGCCCTGCCGCCTCAACTTGCGCTACCTTGCTAGGTAACGCCTCCTTGCTCCTTGTTGCCTTGAGAGCAATGGGTTGAGGCTCATGGATTGGACCGTTCAACGCGTCATCCACGTACCTCGCCTCCTTGATCATCATCCGCCCGCTTACGAATTTTCCAAGGACTTCTTCGGGCGACATTTTGGTGTACCTGGGATTCTCACGAATATTATTCACCAAATGAGGATCAAGAATGGTAAAGGACCTTAGCATCAGTCGGACGACGTCGTGGTCCGTCCATCGCGTGCTTTCGTAGCTCCTTATTTTGTTGATAAGGGTCTTGAGCCGGTTGTATGTTTGGGTTGGCTCCTCGCCCCTTATCATCGCGAATCGTCTAAGCTCGCCCTCCACCAACTCAATCTTGGTGAGCAAGGTGACGTCGTTCCCCTCATGAGAAATCTTGAGGGTGTCCCAGATCTGCTTGGCATTGTCCAAGCCGCTCACTTTATGGTACTCGTCCCTGCACAAGGAGGCTAACAACACAGTAGTGGCTTGTGCATTTCTATGAATTTGTTCATTAATGAAAATAGGACTATCCGAGCTATCGAACTTCATTCCACTTTCCACAATCTCCCATATGCTCGGATGGAGAGAGAACAGGTGACTACGCATTTTGTGGCTCCAAAATCCGTAGTCCTCTCCATCAAAGTGAGGAGGTTTGCCAAGTGGAATGGAGAGCAAATGAGTATTTGTACTTTGCGGAATACGAGAGTAGTCAAAAGAAAAGTTCGAATTAACCGGTTTCCTTCTCTCGTAGTCGTTGTGGTCGTCGTCCTTTTGGGAAGAAGATGACTCGTCGCTGTCGTCGTAGTAGACAATCTCCTTGATGCGCCTTGTCTTCTTCTTCTTCCCATCTTTCCGTCTATGGCCCGAGCCCGAGTCAGTAGGCTTGTCATCCTTCGGCTCGTTGACGAAAGATTCCTTCTCTTTATCGTTGATCACGATACCCTTCCCCTTAGGATCCATCTCTTCAGGCGGTTAGTCCCTTTGTGAAGAGAACGACTCTGATACCAATTGAGAGCACCTAGAGGGGGGGGTGAATAGGTGATCCTATAAAACTTGAAAACTTAAGCCACAAAAACTTGGTTAAGCGTTAGCACAGTAAATGCCAAGTGGCTAGAGAGGAGTCTCATCAAAACACAATAACCACAAGAAAACAATCACAGAGATGGCACGGTGGTTATCCCGTGGTTCGGCCAAGACCAACGCTTGCCTACTCCACGTTGTGGCGTCCCAACGGACGAGGGTTGCAATCAACCCTTCTCAAGCGATCCAAAGACCCACTTGAATACCACGGTGTTTTGCTTGCTTTTCTCAATCCCGTTTGCGAGGAATCTCCACAACTTGGAGCCTCTCGCCCTTACACTTGAAGTTCACAAAGAAGCACAGAGCAAGGGAGGATTAGCAACGCACACAAGACACAAGAATCAGAGTGTCAACACGCACACAAGTCGCAACAAGAGCTCGCAACACAACTCAATGAGTTCACAACTCCACTAGAGCTCTATATGCTATCACAATGAAACAAATGCGCGGAATCGAGGTCTTGGTGCTTAGGAATGTTGTAGGAATGCTTGGTGTACTCCTCCATGCGCCTAGGGGTCCCTTTTATAGCCCCAAGGCAGCTAGGAGCCGTTGAGAGCATTCTAGGAAGGCTGATCTTGCCTTCTGTCGACTGGCGCACCGGACAGTCCGGTGCACACCGGACACTGTCCGGTGCCCGATTTCCTTCCAAAAATGGCGCAGTCGACCGTTGGCAGCCTGAGAGCCGTTGGCGCACCGGACATGTCCGGTGCACACCGGACAGTACGGTGCCCCTTCTAGCCGTTGGCTCGGCCACGTGTCCCGCGCAGATTGCGTGGTCGACCGTTGGCCCGGCCGACCGTTGGCTCACCGGACAGTCCGGTGCACACCGGACAGTCCGGTGAATTATAGCCGTACGTCGCCGGTGAATTCCCGAGAGCGGCCACTTCGCTCGAGCCAGCCTGGCGCACCGGACAGTCCGGTGTTCCCAGACTGAGCAGAGTCTTGGCTGCTCGAGCCAAGACATTTTCAATTGGATTTTTCCTGTTTCCAGCACTTAGACACAATACATTAGTCCATAAAACAATGTACTAAGTCTGAGAAACATACCTTTTTCCTTGATTTGTACTTTGTCCACCTTTTTACACTTAGGCACTTGTGTTGGACACTAAATCACCAAAATACTTAGAAATGGCCCAAGGGCACATTTCCCTTTCACCAAGCGGCAAGACTTAGAATCTAGAGCAACTTTACTTTCAAAAGTAGATCAAGTGGAAGAAACACTTGAAGAAAGTGAAGAACATATGAAACCCTGAATTAGCTCCCAAAGTGGAATTCAAAATCCAGAGAAAAGTGGATAAAAGTTCATATACCAAAGTTGTAGTATTTAGAAAAGTGAACAACTTTTATATTTGGAGATTCCCATGTTTTGTGAAAGAACTTGGAGTTAAGTACAAAAAATCAGTTGAGTTCAGATTGGAATTTCTGAAAATAATATCAACTAGCCAACTTTGGACCATTGTAACTTTTGATTTATAAGCAGTTTGGAGATGGTCGTTGTAGCTAAGTTGTAGAGCTATCCTAGGTGAACAAACTTGTTTAAGTTACTTAACCTTAAAGCTATATGGAACTAGGTGTAAAACTGGTCCAAATTGGGAATATGTGAATCTGAATTTCAGATTTAGTGCACATTCAGCACTGCAGTTTTTGTATTCTGAAGAAACCTTGGAGCCTGTTGGCTGACCTATACAGTGATTGGTTAAAGTTTCTGTACCAAAGTGAAAGACCACATGTTGATGTATAAGTTTGGTTGATGGTTACACCCTTGAAACTATTTGGAACTGGATAAACAGTAACCCAAAAATGTAATGTTTATTTCTGGGTTTCAGACTTGGTATAAAATCCAGAGTCTAAATTTGTGTTTGATGCCAAATTTGAGCCTCTGTAGTTTGGAATTCAGGGGGATTTAGCTATGGGTCACTATATAAAATTTGTAGAGGAACTATAGGAGTATAAAACTTTATTAAGAAACTTGCCCCTAAAACTATATGCTACTAGTATAAAAAGGTAGTCCAATAAGGGGTTAACAGATCTCTGCATTTTCAGATTCAGAACAGTACACTAAGTCTGAAATTGCAGCGTTTTGGCTGATTTTGGAACTCATTTGTGCCTAATACATAGGGTGTTGGGTTGTGGAGTATATATAGAAGTTAAAGACTATAGTTTGGTGATAAAGAGTCTTTAAGAGTTAAGGGTTTGATCCTGCACAAAAATTGGAGAAAAGGTTGCTCAAGGTTGGACTGTCAGATGGTGGTGACTGAGTTTAGTTCAGAAGCTGAAACTGAATATTCAGTGAAGTTGGTTCAACATTGAAATACTTTAACTTTTAAACCATGAGTCTTTAGTTATTGGTCATGGTAGCAACATTGTAGAGCTATTGTAGTACAAACTTGGCTAAGCTACTTGACCCTAGAGCTACATGGAATTAGGTGTAAAAATTGCTCAAAGTGGTGCGGTCAGGTAGTGATGCACTGAACTAGGTTCAGATTAACCAATTCGGAGTTCAGTTCTTTGGGCTCAACTTTAGAGGCTCCTTGAGACAATTCTATGGAGTTGTAGGTCATGCTTTATATAGCAAGTTGTAGACCAAAGTAAGACAAACAAGTTTCTTAAAGAGAGGTGGACTTGGTGCTACACAAAAATGGGAGTAAAATGGGTCCAAACCTTCTCTGTCAGCCTGTGAGTGGTCTGAATTTGATTTAGTTATCTGTAGTTCAATCGGTGCGTGAGTCCCAGTTTGGGGCTCTTTTGTGGCCAGTTCATGAGGATTTGGACTGGGAATTTTATAGTACAGTGAGATACTAAGTTATAGTGAATAAGTTTTGTGCACAGAGTTGGTCTTAGTACTGTATAGAATTTGGGAAAATGGATCCCAAGTCAGGCTGTCAGGTTTGGTACTGTACTGTTGTAGACAGTGGAAATTGGACATTTCAGTGTTTTTACCCAACTTTGGAGCCTTGTGGTAATTACTCCAAGAGAAATGGGGTAGGGATTTCACAGCCAAATGAAAGACCACATCAAGTACAACAAGTTTCATACAAATAATGGACTTGTTACTGTACAAAGTTGAGAGTAAAAGGTGTCCGAAACTTCTCTGTCAGAGTGAGTGCGGTGCTATTTCAGTTCGCTGAAAATGAACTTTTCTATGATTTTGCTCTGATTTGAGGTATCATAACTTTTGATTAGTATGGTTTCAGTCTGGGGATGCTATGCCAAAGTGGTAGAGCTATGTCTAGAGAATAACTTTGAGTAAGTGAGTTAGGTCTGTTGTTGAGGGGAATTGTGAGATACCAGGGGCTTAAATAGGGAGGTGTGGACATGGGCAGCAAGCTTAAGACAGTTGAGTTCAGGGTTTCATTTGAAAACTGAAGAAGAATCACCCCTGCTGCTCTCACTCGTGTATGTGAATGAAGATGAGAATGAAATATATCACCAAGGTCTAGAGACCCCAGTTCCACTGTAAATATTCAGTTTGGACTATATGGGAGCAGTGAGCCGTGGGTATTAATTACTTTTGTTTGTTGTCTGCACTTGAAGACAAAAGGTAATACTTGTGAGTATAGTTTGGGAAGGAAAAGAGAAGATTTTCATCCCTTTGTTGTGCTCCATTTCGTGCACAAACTGAGATAAGCTTGGAGTGGGCAATAAAGAATCTAGAGACTCCTCTCCACTTTAGAAATATCAACTTGGTACCCATTTGAGTCTGTCCCCAAGTAGAGTAAATATCTGTTTTGTTTGCTAGCTACAAAACTGGACAAAAGTGATATTTGGGTTGAGTTGTGCTGATCCAACAAGGTATTTGTACATGGGAGCCAGGTGTGTTGACCATGCAGTGCTGACATCCTGTGGACTTCTCTCCACCGTGTGTGAACAAGTGCAGTAAACCACTGCCTTAGTCTTCCCATCTCCTACTTAATTCATGGTCCAGTAGGCCCTGCAGTCCTAGAGCTCGAGTGATATCTTTGGCTCTTGTAGCCTATGTTTCCCCAGAGTTAATCCCCTCCCAGTCTCTTGGTCCATCTACCCGGAGCTTGGTGTACCAGTCCCTAGGTGGTGACCATTGTCGGCAGTTAGTCCACCTCGCCGTGACCAAGTAACTTCAAGGGTTTCCTTAGCCTAGCTGTGCATGTTTTGTAACTTCAATTTGGTTGGATTGAGTTTATTTAGTTCCTGAAATCTGTATTGCATCACATGGTGCTCAGTTTAGAGCCCTTTAGGCATCAAACCATGTGGTTTTGGACTGAAGTTTCTATAACAAACTTGGAGACCAATGTTAGAGGGATAATACTTGGTAGGGGTCATGCCATTGAAACTACATAGAACTAGGAGTAATGGTGCCTAAAAGTGTGATGTCAGACTTATTTTCTCTAAACTGGATTCAGTTAACTGAAAACTGGAATTTCAGTGTTGGTGCACAGTTTGGAGCTCTTTGGTGACCAAATCATGGGGTTTTAGGTTAGGAGTTCTATAACAAAGTGAAATACCAAGGTAAGGCAAACAAGTTTCATGTGAATAACTGGGCTTGTTACTATGAAGAAATTGGGGGAAAATCTATTGTAAAACTCTATGTCAGACTTGGTATAGAGCTGTTTTAGTTAAGCTGAAACTGGACTTTTCAGTAGATTTTGTTCTACTTTAGTGCCTCATAGCTATTGCTCTGTGTATTTTCAGTCTTAGAGTATTGTACCAAAGTGGAAGAGCAATACTTAGGGAATAGATTTGGCTAAGTAAGTGGGGTCTCTTGTCATGTGAGTTTGTGAGATAAAAGGAATTGAACAGAGAGGAGGATGGAGCAGCATGACTGATGAAATTGGATTCAGTGTTTAGTGGGGTTACTGAAGATTTTTTTGTTCCTGCTGGTTGCACTTGTTTGTAGGGATGGAGATAAGGTTGTAGTGCATATTTGAAGGTTCTAGAGGTCTCACTCCCTGCTGAAAGTATACAAGTTTGTAATGATTTGGGGTGTAGAAAAAAAGAAAAATCTCCTCTCCCAGCTGTCCTACACTTCTGGGCACCAATAAAGATAAGTCTTGAGTGACGACAAAGAGTCTAGTGGTCTCATTCGCTTCTAAAATATCAAGTACCGCACCTGTTAGTGCCTATCCACAGATGGGGTCTTATCTACCTTAGTTCCATGTCTATAGAAAGGGACAGGTTGGATATTTGGCTGGGTGAGCTCGACCAGATTTAGTGTCCTGGCTAGGCTTGAATGTTGGTGTGGTGTTGGTGCTTGTATGCCATGTATTTTGTGTCCATGTTGTGCTGGCACCCTAGGAGTCTTTCTCCACTGAGTTGTATACAAGTTCAGAGATAACTGCTTACATGTTGAGCTACCTTGAGTGCTGAGTTCAGTAAAGTTCCTCCGAGTCCTCGAGTTCCAGCATTTGTTCACTACTTGTGTGAGGTGTAAACCTTGTGAAGCTTTATTATATCTTCTTTACATGTTGCATAAGCATAAGTATTCATGGACATATCATTTCATGTAGAGTACCAAAAAAGAAGAGGTGATTACTAAAGAGGAGTCTACTCCAGTGTCTGCTGATCAAGTGAAGAGCCATCTAACTGGTTATTTGATAGAAAGATCTAGAACCTCTTCTCTGCAACAAAGTCAAGCCCCGGTGTATTTGCCCCTTCCTTGTATTTTTAAAAGACTTTTATACACTTTAAGTCTAGTGAAATGTGCACTAAGTTTATATGAGTTGCTTGGAAACTATTTGATGCACTGACTACCTTGATATCCATTCCTTTTAGTCACACCCGGATTTAAGGGCCAAACCCAGGCGTGAATCAAATGTGTGCTAGGATTAAGTCTCACACATATGATGACTCATGGTACAGAAACGAATGTCACATCTTTAATATATAATGGAGTTCTGTACAAAATAGTTAAATAATTACATCATACGAAGACAACGATCTAGTAACCACAGTAGGCTGGGAGATGACGGCCTAGACCTCTCACGAACTCATTGTGGCATACTTCATGCTCCTTATCTTGTGGTACCTGTCCTTGACCTGGGGGATGTGAGTACAACAAGGGTGAGCTCACATACGTTCATCGCTCAACAAGTTATGGGAATAATATGCATGAGCTCACTTACGGTGTAGCTCATGTGAAGTGTAAAGCTTACCAAAGGAGATGGTTAAAGATGAGCATTGCTTTTAAAGTTGGTCAAAGTTTTATTAGCAATTACTAAGAATAAGTAGATACCAACCCAAATAAATAAGAGATCACAATTAATAATAACACCCACAATGCCATGCATATGACAAATTAAGTTTAGTTCCATAAATTAATCATGTGAGGGTCCGAGCCGCTCATGACCGTGAGCACGACTGATATACCAATTTTACACTCTGCAGAGGTTGCACATCTTTACCCACAAGTCGTGTTACCCATCTGCCATGGGGTCATGAATCTCATACACCTCTATCGAGGAGGCGAGGCAGGGTAGCACTACGAGGCCTTTCTAAAGTTCCACTAGTTCGAGAAAACCCACTATGGATTCAGGAAGAAGGAAGCATAGGAATCCCTCATCCGAAATACCATCGTAGTAGTTCGACCTGAGGACCTTCCTATACTCTGCAGCGACGCCTCCCGGCTTGCCCCTTTCGGGTAAGGTAATCTCTCACTAGCTTTCCTAATTACTTGGCCAAGGGCGTCCCATTCCACCCTTGTGGTAGCACTGTTTTCCTGGGTGGTTCTCCATGTTCCAATTAACATAATGATCTTATCATGAACAACAATTAGAACAACAGCAAAAATGGAACATGATCATAATATAACATTAATTTCCCAAAACCAGGTAGAGTAATAGCAAATCTACCCAATAGTTCATTTGTTTGCAAGGTCTGGGATAAACAATACTAGGGAACCTATTAGGTCCCATCAAATTAACCTGAGCATGTCACAGTGATAACAGGAATATTATTAGGTAGAGAAAAGTGATCAAGGAAACAACTTGCCTTAGACTTGATATCCCAAGTACTTCACCAAATTGGTCTTCGGGTGACTCGCAACCTCGTTGCTACTCGTAGAAATACATACAAATAGACAAGCAGTACATAAAAGTAAACCAAACATGAGAACAAACAGCGTAAGAATAATCTACCCGCTGCTACGGGATCGTAGGTTCGAGAACCATTAACATCAGAGTTAAAACGAAGAAGTTATGGATAAATCAATATTTTAGGCGCAATAAATCTAATATATATTGCATTTAAACTAAGTAGATATTAAATTGGAATATTTGAGTTGATATTAATCACTTTAACAATTATTTATTATAAGCGTAGGGTACAACTATAAATTAGATTAACTAGATTGGCTAGCTAAAGCATTACTTAAACAAATAATTAATTAAGTAACTAATTATTCAAAACATGTGGCATAATTAAAGCAATGTTATTATTACGTACGCAAAATTAATATGAACCTAACACAATTTGAAATGGTTAAAACAAATTATTTGACCAAGAAGATATCGTATTTTTAATAAATTAGTAGGGCTTCACAGAAATATGTGATATGACACGATCTGATTGGTTAGATAGGTTTGTTAAAGATGGAAAAAGTTTGTTTATAAATACATGACTTAGCTGATGCAAATAAATCATGATTGTGAAAAAGAAATGTGTCCTTGGGCCATTTCTATAATATTTTGGTGATTAAGTGTCCAACACATAGTGAGTGAGATATTATGTGCCAAACAAGCCAAAGGTGCAAATCATGTAACAAGGTACGTTTCTAGACTTAGTACATTGTTTTGAGTACTAACATATATTGTCTAAGTGTTAGAAACGGAGAAAAGAAAAGAAGAAAAGGATTGCAAGTGACTTGGCTGTGTTCAGTCGAAGTCCAGCTCAGTCTGGCACAACGGACTGTCCCGTGGTGCACCGGACAGTGTCCGGTGCGCCAGGCTGGCCTCCGGTGAACAGGCTGCTCTCGGGAGAATTTGGTGGCGTACGGCTATAATTCACCGGACTGTCCGGTGAGCCAATGGCCGCCAACGCAACGGCCGGCCGCGCAATCCGCGGGCGACGCGTGGCCCGCGCCAACGGTTGGCAGGGGGCACCGGACTGTCCGGTGTGCACCGGACAGTGTCCGGTGTGCCAACTGCCACAAATCTGCAACGGTCGTCTGTGCCAGAATAGGAAGGAGATCGCGCACCGGACATGAACAGTGGCTATCCGGTGGTGCACCGGACTGTCCGGTGCGCCACCCGACAGAAGGCAAGGATAGCCTTCCTTGTTGGCCTCCAACGGCTCCTAGCTGCCTTGGGGCTATAAAAGGGACCCCTAGGCGCATGGAGGAGTTACCCAAGCATTCAAGAAACATTCTAAGCCTCCAAGACTCCAACTTCGCGCATTTGATTCTCTGAGATAGTGACTTGAGCTCCATTTGAGTTGTGAACTCCGTGGGTTGTGTTTTGAGCTCGAGTTGTGACTTGTGTGCGTGATTGTGCTGTGTTTTGGGTCTTGTGTGTGTTGCTCTCCCCTCCCTTACTTCCGTACATCTTTTGTGATCTTCATTGTAAGGGCGAGAGGCTCCAAGTTGTAGAGATTCCTCGCAAACGGGAGAAAGACAAAGAAAGGAAAAACCATGGTATTCAAGTTGATCATTAGATCACTTGAAAGGGATTGAGTGCAACCCTCGTCCATTGGGACGCCACAACGTGGAAGTAGGCAAGTGTTACTTGGCCGAACTACAGGATAAAAATCGTGTGTCTCTTGTGTGCTTTACCTTTGATTATCTGTGTTCACAAGAACTCGTTTCAAGCCACTTAGCCGTTCTAACTTACATAACAAAGTTTTTGTGGCTATTAGTGCTGAATTTTACAGGATCACCTATTCACCCCCCCCCCCCTTAGGTGCTCTCAATTGGTATCAGAGTCGTTCTCTTCATGTAAGGGACTAATCGCCCGAAGAGATGGATCCTAAGGGAAAGGGGATGGTGGTCAACGACAAGGAAAAGGAGTCCTTCCTCAACGAGCCTAGAGACGATAAGCCCACTGACTCTGGCTCAAGTCACAAGAAGAAGGACGGGAAGAAGAAGAGGCGCATCAAGAAGATCATCTACTACGACAGCGATGAATCTTCTTCTTCACCAAGAGACGACGACGACGATGATCCTTCTTCAAAGAAAAAGACGGTTAATCAAAATTACTCTTTTGACTATTCTCGCATGTCGTACAATACAAATGCACATCTACTCTCTATTCCACTAGGAAAACCTCCACACTTTGATGGAGAGGACTACTCATTTTGGAGTCATAAAATGCGTAGTCATCTATTTTCTCTTCATCCTAGCATTTGGGAAATAGTGGAAAATGGGATGCATTTTGATAGCACTGATAACCCTGTATTCATTAATGAACAAATTCATAAGAATGCCCAAGCTACTACTGTCTTGTTAGCTTCGCTTTGCAGGGATGAATACAATAAAGTTAGCGGCTTGGACAACGCCAAGCAAATCTGGGATACCCTCAAGATTTCACATGAGGGAAATGATGCCACCATGATCACAAAGATGGAACTGGTGGAAGGCGAGCTGGGGAGGTTTACCATGATCAGGGGAGAAGAGCCAACTCAAACATACAACCGGCTCAAGACCCTGGTCAATAAGATTAGGAGCTATGTAAGCACAATATGGACGGACCACGACATCGTCCGACTAATGCTAAGGTCATTTACCATAATTGACCCCCATCTTGTCAACCTTATTCGTGAGAATCCCAGGTACACCAAAATGATGCCCGAGGAGATTCTTGGGAAGTTTGTGAGCGGGCGCATGATGGTGAAGGAGGCTTGATATGTGGACGATGCACTAAACGGTCCACTACCCGTCTACGAGCCTCAACCTGTGGCACTTAAGGCTACTAGCAGCAGGGAGACGCTACCAAGCAAGGTGGCACAAGTGGAGGCCGCGGGTCTCAACGAAGATGAGATGGCGCTTATCATCAAGCGCTTCAAGACTGCATTGAAAGGACACAAGGAGTACCCCAACAAGAACAAAATAAGGGGAAAGCGCTCCTGCTTCAAATGCGGTAAGACTGGTCATTTCATAGCACAATGCCCCGATAATGATGATGACTGTAACACCCCTGGTGTTACTGTAACTAAAACTTGAGCATAACATCATAAGCATTGGCATTGCATATGTTTGACACACCTAGAGTGCATTCACTAGGCAAAAATTTCAAACAAGTTGTATTGTTATAGCATTTTGCAAATAGAACCCTGGATAGGGAACTTAACCCTAAATAGGGATTAAAGGGGTAAAACAAAACCCAAATTGAGAAAAACTAAAAGCTTTAGGGGAATAGTCATAAAATGTTCCCAAGAATGAACTTGAATCACATTTATACCCCTGAGATACCAAAAACCCCCATTTGAACCCTGGAAAACCCTAAGTCCAAACCCTAGGGGCCTATGTGCAAAAACAGTGCACATTTGGACTAAAGTGTCAAAACTACTATGTTTAAGCATATAAAGTCACATGGTTCACATTTAGGAAGATTTACAAGCCAAACCCTAAGTTTTGGATTAATTTGCAAAAAGGACCCCAATTGAGATTCCACTCTAAGTCTGAATTTCAGAGTTGAGGGCTCAACTTTGGAGCCTTGTAACTTTCAAATTATAGGGTTTTTGCCCTAGGTCACCACATTAAACTTGTAGACCTATCAAAGGAGAACACTTTTGCTTAAGAGTGTGGGCTCAGTTGTTGTGAAAAATTTAGAGGTAATTAAGCCCAAAGTTGGACTGTCAGACTACTTAAAGTCTGAAATCAGACTGACAATGGGCTGACATGAACTTCAAGCTTAATTTCAAGCAAGATCCATTGACTTTTTGTGGCAGCACAATATAGCAATGTTGTAGATGGTATATTGCTCTACAATTTTGCTACAGAGTGTTGATCATGTTGCCATATAAGTTTGAGAGAAAATCAAGCTCAAAAACGGTCTGTCAGACTGACTGAACCCCATTCCCCATGGTACAGTGAGTTCTAAACTGAAGAAGATCCAGATTCAACCCCCTGCTCGTCACCGGTGATCTATCGCCGGTGGTCGATTGCTCGTTGCGATTCGTGCACCGTGGGCAGCAGATAAGCTCGACCAGGTAAAAATCTGGCGCCCGGATTGAGCTGCGACTAAGACCGCCGTACTTCCTCCCCAGCTCATCGGTCGGTCGGATTACCTCGCCGCCGTCAAGCTGTCGCCGTTGCGCGCCACGTGCCTAAGCGCTGGACTTCGTCACGGTGACTCACTGGATGCATGTCCGGCGATCACCGGAGCAACTGCCATGGCGAAAGTCACTTTTCCCACGCACTGAGCTCGCCTCCCCTCTCCGGCCGCCAGCACCCCTCGGCCGAATTCATCACCGTCGCTCGATACGCCTATAAATTGAGAGCGCCGCAAGCTCCGTAGGGCAGTAAACTATCCAGCCACCACGAATCAGCCTCGATCATTCGCCTGAATCCACGAATTTTGAGTTCTCCCCAAACCGGTCTCTGCCGCCGTGAAACACACCCCACCGTGGCCGAACCGCTCTGGTAAGGCTCTGCCAAATTCATGTGTTGTTTCCATAGCCCTGCGCGCTTGTGAAGCTCACTGTGGCATCCGTTCTCACAACTCGGCCTTGGTTTGGCGGGAACGCGTGATCCCGACCTCGGTGTCCGCCGTGATCGTGGGCAAGCGACTCCCAGTAGGGTTCATGTTAGTTTAATGGTTGTTCCTAGGCCATCTTAGATCGGTGAAGCCTCCCCGTTAGTTATCCCGAGCAGTCATCGCCGGCCATGGCCGGTACAGACCATGTCAGGGATGATCTGCGTGCGCGCCGTGGTCAGGGGTATTCGTGGGGAAGAGATAGAAGATCGTGGGCATCTCTGCAATTTGTCAGTGACACAGAGGAACAGTAAACAAACCTACTTCGATTTAGCTGATAAACCGAGGGCCGTTGTGCAAAGTTGCCAGAGCGCGCGGGCGCGCGACCCTGTTTCCTGTGTAGTTGGGCTGTCCTGGGCTGAAACCGGCCCATCACTGTTTAAATTTTTTTCTTTTTCTTTTTCAGTAGAGCTTTGGAAATCTGTTTTAAATTGTAGAAAAATCCTAAAATTGTCAAACCAATTTTCCTAGACTTCCTATTTCCTATAGTATTTAATAAAAAATAGTTTCATTATTTTTAGATCAAATAGGGAATTTTAGAGTATTTAAAATAACTTAAACTATTGGTTCTGGATTTTTAGAAAATAAATGGTAATTTCAAAAATGCCCAAACTTTTTATATGAGCTCTACACATTAGTTAGAAGCCTTGGGTAGAGTTTGGATTGATTTAGACTATGTTTGATAATTAGAACCCAAAACCCCCACCCCTGCTCTTTGAATTCCTTTACTGACTCCGGAAACCCTAAGTTCTCGGAGTTCCGTGAAGGAAAGTTGTATTCAAGACATTAGATAATAAATTCTTATTATCTTTGCACTCTCATGAGCATTACATGGCATTCATTCTTATATACACATATATATGGTTATGTTTAGAAAACGAAGAAGAGATCGAAGTAACTGAAGAGAAGACACCACCACCTTCGGAATCTCAGGCCGGAAATTGTTTCTACTTTGATATCTGCGGGTCCGAGCCTGACTCACCTACTAACGAAGGCAAGCCCCGGTGCATTTGCCACCTTCCTTGATGTTTTTAAAATCTTTCTCACTTGCTTGCTGCATTAGGTGATAGGAGTTGAATGCTTAAACAATTCCTGCATTACCTTCCTTGAACTTGATTACCCTCCTTGAAACCCTGTTTTTACAAAAAGGTTTTACTATGCTTAGTATTGCTCTAGAAAAACAAAAGGATTTGTTTTACAAAAGATGTTTGGCAAAGTGGGAGGGTTGTTTTCAAAAATAAAACTTGGTGGTGGATCCATCATGGCCGTGATGGGTTCAACATCGGAAAAGATGTATCTCTGCCAGGTACCAAGTTTTTGGGTTGAAATGATTAAGCTGAGACCGGGCGGGTGACTTGCACGAGAAAGGAGTCTCGGTGTAGTGTCTCCGTCTGAGTCGATTAAGGACCATGTCGATGTAGGCTTGATGACCGAGGACCCTTTAACTGGTCACATGCCTCGTCATGGGTAAGCCTTGCCTCAGGCAGACTAAGGCCAGAATAAGATAACACGGAATGGGCGTGGAGCGGTGGCGAGAGTAGCGTGTACCCTCCGTGGCAAGAGGCTGGACGGTGGTGTATCTGTGCTCTCAGTTCGCGTGAACCTGATCTGGTCTTAAGAACCCCGGTGGCGGGTTGACATATGCAAGGGTTAAGTGCTACATATGTCGTGTGATTGGAGATCCTTAGCTGAGTATAATCGATTCGGATCGCCGTACCTTTGCGGTTATGAAGACTTGGTCACTGACCTATACGTAGAACTCCACTAAAGATGAAGGGATTTGTTAAGAAACTGGCTAGTGCAGGACAAGTGTTTGTACTTGAGTAGAAAGAACTCTAGATGCAGGTAATTTTACTAACTTGAAAATAAAACTGGATTTTTAAGGATCCACTGTAGTAAGCATTTATGCAAAACAGAGTCTTTGATCATTGAGAAACCTTACCTTGACTCCCTGATAACCAGCATACCCTTGAGAGTCTTTTCTTTAGTCGGGTAAGACTTGCTGAGTAATTCCATACTCAGGGTTTTATTCCCCGTTGTTTTTAGGTGAGGAAGCGACAAATTTTTGTTGCTTCTGTTCTAAGGTGGTGCCAAAGGAAGAACGCAAGGAATGAAGTGCGGGAGGAAAGGATCCTCCATTTAGGACTTTTGTATAAAAACTTATCGGGAGGAGTTTTTGCCTCCCTTGGTATGTGTAATAATATTACTCTGCACTCCTAGGATAATCTGGTCTGTACATATTCAACTTTATCTTACTTTAAAATAAAGGTAAGTTTATGTAATTGCTTCCGCATCCTCGTAACTCCGATGCTTGTAATGTCTGCGTGACAGGTGAAACGCTCTTAGGAAAGGTGAGAAAAGCATATACCGAACTTGTCAAGTGATTCAGGGGCACCTACAGGGTTGTCTGAGGTCCGTTGGACAAGGACAACTGTAGGTGGGCCTAATTACTTGGGAGGTTCCGTCACAATGACCAGGAACAAGAAAAGCACGAGAAGAGGGAGAAGGTCTACAAGAAGGCGAAGGGCGAGGCGCACCTTGGTAAAGAATGGGATTCAGACTGCTCTTCATCCGACTCCGACGATGAAGGACTGGCAGCCTCGGCCTTCAACAAATCTTCACTCTTCCCCAACGAATGCCACACTTGCCTCATGGCTAAGGAAAAGAAGGTGAGTGTTCGAGATTTCCCCAAGTATTCTACTTCTAGTGATGAAGATTCTAGTGATGATGAAGTAGATTATACTGATTTATTTAAGGGCTTAGATAGAGCTAAAGTAGATAAAATCAATGAGTTGATTGATGCTCTAAATGAAAAGGATAGATTGTTAGAAAAGCAAGAGGACATTCTATATGAGGAGCATGATAAGTTTGTTAGTGTGCAAAAATCTCTTGCTTTAGAGATTAACAGGAATGAAATGTTGTCTTCTGAATTATCTGTTTGCCATGAAACTGTGTCTAGTTTAAAGAGTGTTAATGATGATTTAAATGCTAAGCTAGAGGAAGCAAATAAATCTAGTTCATGTGTAGAGCATGTGAGTATTTGTAATAGATGTAAGGATTTTGATATTAATGCTTGTAATGAACATCTTGCATCTATTACTAAATTAAATGATGAGGTGGCAAGTCTTAATGATCAAATTAAGACTTGCAAGGTTGATTTTGATAAGTTAAAATTTGCTAGGGATGCCTACACCATTGGTAGACACCCCTCAATTAAGGATGGACTTGGCTTTCGAAAGGAAGCCAAGAACTTAACAAGCCAAAAGGCTCCCATTCCCAACAAGGAGAAAGGGAAGGCCCCTATGGCTAGTAGTACTCAAAGGAATTATGCTTTCATGTATAATGATAGAAAATTTTCTAGGAATGCTCATAGGAGTTATTATCATGATGCCATTAATTCACATGCTATGATTGCCTCTAGCTCTACTTTTGTGCATGGTAGGCCTAGGAAAAATAATGTTGTGCATCATGTGACTAGGAGAGTATGTAATGAACCTTCTACCTTTTACTATGCTTGCAATACTTCATTTGCGCTCTTATGTAAAAATGAAAAAGTAGTGGCTAGAAAGTTGGGATCCAAATGCAAGGGAGACAAGACTTGTATTTGGGTTCCAAAGGCTATTGTGACTAACCTTGTAGGACCCAACAAGAGTTGGGTACCTAAAACCCAAGTGTAAATTACCTTGCAGGTTTATGCATCCGGGGGCTCAAGCTGGATTATCGACAGCGGATGCACAAACCACATGACGGGGGAGAAGAAGATGTTCACCTCCTACGTCAAGAACAAAGATTCCCAGGATTCGATCATCTTTGGAGATGGGAACCAAGGCAAGGTTAAAGGATTGGGGAAGATAGCCATTTCATCTGAGCACTCTATTTCAAATGTATTCTTAGTAGAATCATTAGGGTATAATCTCCTGTCTGTAAGTCAATTGTGCCACATGGGCTACAATTGTTTGTTTACAAATATAGATGTTTCCATCTTTAGAAGAAGTGATGGTTCATTAGCATTTAAGGGTGTATTAGACGACAAACTCTACTTAGTTGATTTTTTGAAAGATGAGGCCGATCTAGATGCATGCTTAATAGCTAAGACTAGCATGGGCTAGCCATGGCATCGCCGTCTAGCAAATGTAGGGATGAAGAACCTTCATAAACTTCTAAAGGGAGAACATGTGTTAGGACTAACCAATGTCTGCTTCGAAAGATAGACCTTGTGCAGCTTGTCAGGCAGGGAAACAGGTGGGAAGCACTCATCACAGCAAGAATGTGATGACTACATCAAGACCACTGGAGCTTCTTCACATGGACCTCTTCGGACCCATCGCCTACCTTAGCATCAGGGGAAGTAAGTATGGTCTTGTAATTGTAGATGACTTTTCCCGCTTCACTTGGGTGTTCCTTTTGCAGGATAAATCAGAAACCCAAGGGACCCTGAAGCGCTTTCTAAGGAGGGCTCAAAACGAATTTGAGCTCAAGGTGAAGAAGATAAGGAGCGACAACGGGTTCGAGTTCAAGAACTTACAAGTTGAGGAGTATCTTGAGGAGGAAGGTGTCAAGCATGAGTTCTCCGCTCCCTACACACCACAACAAAACGGTGTGGTAGAGAGGAAGAACGAGACACTTATTGACATGGCGAGGACGATGATTGGAGATTTCAAGACGCCCGAGCGGTTTTGGTCGGAAGCTGTGAACACAGCTTGCCACGCCATAAACCGGCTCTATCTACATCGTCTCCTCAAGAAGACCTCCTACGAACTCCTTACCGGTAACAAACCCAATGTCTCTTACTTTCGTGTATTTGGGAGCAATTGCTACATTCTGGTGAAGAAAGGTAGACATTCCAAATTTGCTCCCAAAGCTGTAGAAGGGTTTTTACTAGGGTATGACTCAAATACAAAGGCGTATAGAGTCTTCAACAAATCATCGGGTTTGGTTGAAGTCTCTAGCGACGTTGTATTTGATGAGACTAATGGCTCTCCAAGAGAGCAAGTTGATCTTGATGATATAGATGAAGATGATGTTCCGACGGCCGCAATACGCACCATGGCGATTGGAGATGTGCGACCACAGGAACAACAAGAGCAAGATCAACCTTCTTCCTCAACGATGGAGCATCCCCCAACTCAAGATGATGGACATGTTCATCAAGAAGAGGTGTATGATCAAGGGGGAGCACAAGAAGAACAAGCTATGGAGGTAGAAGCACTACCAGCCCCTCCAACTCAAGTCCGAGCGACGATTCAAAGAAATCACCCCGTCGATCAGATTCTGGGTGACATAAGCAAGGAAGTAACTACTCGCTCAAGATTAGCTAATTTTTGTGAGCATTACTCATTTGTCTCTTCTATTGAGCCTTTCAGGATAGAAGAGGCCTTGCAAGATCCGGACTGGGTGTTGGCCATGCAGGAAGAGCTCAACAACTTCAAGAGGAATGAAGTTTGGAGCCTGGTGCCACGTCCAAAGCAAAACATTGTGGGAACCAAGTGCGTGTTCCGCAACAAGCAAGACAAGCACGGAGTGGTGACAAGGAACAAGGCTCGACTTGTGGCAAAAGGTTATGCCCAAGTCGCAGGTTTGGATTTCGAGGAGACTTTTGCTCCTGTGGCTAGGCTAGAGTCTATTAGAATATTATTAGCCTATGCCGCTCACCACTCTTTTAGGTTGTTTCAAATGGATGTAAAGAGCGCTTTCCTCAACGGGCCAATAAAGGAGGAGGTGTACGTGGAACAACCCCCTGGCTTTGAGGATGACAGGTACCCCGACCATGTGTGTAAACTCTCTAAGGCGCTCTATGGACTTAAGCAAGCCCCAAGAGCATGGTATGAATGCCTTAGATATTTCTTAATTGCTAATGCTTTCAAGGTTGGGAAAGCCGATCCCACTCTTTTCACTAAGACTTGTGACGGTGACCTTTTTGTGTGCTAAATTTATGTCGATGACATAATATTTGGTTCTACTAATCAAAAGTCTTGTGAGGAGTTTAGCAGGGTGATGACTCAAAAGTTTGAGATGTCAATGATGGGCGAGTTGAACTACTTCCTTGGGTTCCAAGTGAAGCAACTCAAGGACGGCACCTTCATCTCCCAAACGAAGTACACTCAAGATCTTCTCAAGCGGTTTGGGATGAAGGACGCCAAGCCCGCGAAGACATCGATAGGAACCGACGGACATGTCGACCTCAACAAAGGAGTGTACTTGATGTAATCTCAAAGGTGCATTGAAAGGGAAAGGTGAACTTGGACCATGCAAAGACTTCCACTACACTCTGGTATTAGTGTACTCACCTCCAAGTTCATTCTTATGCTTTTATTGCCTTTTGCTCTTAATTGACAATTTTTGGTGAGGCAATGGGGTTAAAAGGCCACAAATGATCCCGTTTTGGTGCTTGATACCAAAGGGGGAGAAATTAAGGCCAAAGCAAATGGATCAGCTACCACTTGTGAATTTTAAAAAACAATAGAGTTAGAACTTTTTGATTTGTCAAAATACTCTTATTGCAAAATTTGGTCTCTTGTGGGGAGAATTTATGATTATGGGAAAAAGGGGGAGTTTTTGGATCTTGATCATTGTAACTCTTGGAGTATCTCTCTTTATGCCCAAACAAGTGAGTTTGACTTAGAGATAGGAAAATGAATTTGATTTGCAAAAACAAACCAAGTGGTGGCAAAGAATGATCCAAATATGCCAAATTAGAATAAAAACAATTTGGTCTTCAATTTGAATCGATGTTGCATGTTTTGCATTGCTTTTTGATGTGTTGGCATAAATCACCAAAAAGGGGGAGATTGAAAGGGAAATGTGCCCTTGGGCCATTTCTATAATATTTTGGTGATTAAGTGTTCAACACATAGTGAGTGAGATATTATGTGCCAAACAAGCAAAAGGTGCAAATCATGTAACAAGGTACGTTTCTAGACTTAGTACATTGTTTTGAGTACTAACATATATTGTCTAAGTGTTAGAAATAGAGAAAAGAAAAGAAGAAAAGGATTGCAAGTGACTTGGCTGTGTTCAGCCGAAGTCCAGCTCAGTCTGGCACACCGGACTGTCCGGTGGTGCACCGGACAGTGTCTGGTGCGCCAGGCTGGCCTCCGGTGAACTGGCTGCTCTCGGGAGAATTTGGCGGCGTACGGCTATAATTCACCGGACTGTCCGGTGGTGCACCGGAATGTCCGGTGAGCCAACGGCCGCCAGCGCAACGGTCGGCCGCGCAATTCACGGGCGACGCGTGGCTCGCGCCAACGGTCGGCAGGGGGCACCGGACTGTCCAGTGCACCAACTGCCACGAATCTGCAACGATCGTCTGCGCTAGAATAGTAAGGAGATCGTGCACCAGACATGAACAGTGGCTATCCGGTGGTGCACCGGACTGTCCGGTGCGCCACCCTACAGAAGGCAAGGATAGCCTTCCTTGTTGGCCTCCAACGGCTCCTAGCTACCTTGGGGCTATAAAAGGGACCCTTAGGCTCATGGAGGAGTTACCCAAGCATTCAAGAAACATTCTAAGCCTCCAAGACTCCAACTTCGCGCATTTGATTCTCTGAGATAGTGACTTGAGCTCCATTTGAGTTGTGAACTCCGTGGGTTGTGTTTTGAGCTCGAGTTGTGACTTGTGTGCGTGATTGTGTTGTGTTTTGGGTCTTGTGTGTGTTGCTCTCCCCTCCCTTACTTCCGTACATCTTTTGTGATCTTCATTGTAAGGGCGAGAGGCTCCAAGTTGTGGAGATTCCTCGCAAACGGGAGAAAGACAAAGAAAGGAAAAACCGTGGTATTCAAGTTGATCATTGGATCACTTGAAAGGGGTTGAGTGCAACCCTCATCCATTGGGACGCCACAACGTGGAAGTAGGCAAGTGTTACTTGGGCGAACCACGGGATAAAAATCACGAGTCTCTTGTGTGCTTTACCTTTGATTATATGTGTTCACAAGAACTCGTTTCAAGCCACTTAGCCGTTCTAACTTACATAACAAAGTTTTTGTGGCTATTAGTGCTGAATTTTACAGGATCACCTATTCACCCCCCCTCTAGGTGCTCTCAGATTGTACCTATCATTAAACTTGTGTTATATGACAATCTTGCATATAAAAAGGAATATGGTGGTGATTATCTATCAGGTGGGAAGCGTCAAACTTATCATACAGAAAAGACCCCTAACCTACCACTATATTATCTTACAATCAAGCCCTTCACTCCCTCGTTTTTGCTGGTCATCTCGGTTTTTTATTATGAACCGGAGATCCGATCGATGAACCGGAAGCGCGGTGACGAAGCTCTCTCAAGCTGGTCACGACAATATTCTGGGCTGCCCCGAAAGATGAACGAACGGTGAGAAACTACTTGTCGAGTTTGTCGCTATATTTGGGGAGGAACTCGAACTTTGACGAGCTGGTCATAGCGGCTTATGGCTACGATTGCGAGCTTAGCTGGCGGCGGTGAAAGGGAATTAGGCTTACACCTATTTCCTAATTGATTTTGGTGGTTGAATTGCCCAACACAAATTGGACTAACTAATTTGCTCTAGTGTATAAGTTATACAGGTGCCAAAGGTTCACACTTAGCCAATAAAAAGACCAAGAAATGGGTTCAACAAAGAGAGCAAGGGATAACCAAAGGCACCTCTGGTCTGGCGCACCGGACTGTCCGGTGTGCCACCGGACAGTGTCCGGTGCACTAGAGGACTCCATGTCAAACTCGTCACCTTCGGGAAAATCTAGAGGCGCTCCGCTATAATTCATCGGACTGTCCGGTGTACACCGGACAGTGTCCGGTGCCTCAGGGAAGAGCGGCTCTGGAACTCGCCAGCTTCGGGAATTTGCTCCGCTATAATTCACCGGACATGTCCGGTGTACACCGGACTGTCCGGTGAGCCAGCGGAGCAACGACTACTTCGCGCCAATGGTCACCTGCAGAAGCATTAAATGCGCGCCAGAGCGCGCAGAAGTCAGGCACGCGCGCTGGCACACCGAACACTCTACAGTACATGTCCGATGTGCCACCGGACATCCAGGCGGGCCTAGAAGACAGAGCTCCAACGGTCGGAACCCAACGGCCTTGGTGACGTGGCTGGCGCACCGGACATGTCCGGTGTGCACCGGACTGTCCGGTGCACCATATGACAGTCAGCCACCACCAAACGACTAGTTTGGTGGTTGGGGCTATAAATACCCCAACCACCCCACATTCAAGTCATCCAAGTTTTCCCACTTTAACTACTTACAAGAGCTCTAGCATTCAATTCTAGACACACCCAAGTGATCAAATCCTCTCCAAACTCCACACAACGCCCTAGTGATTAGTGAGAGAGATTTGCTTGTGTTCTTTCGAGCTCTTGCGCTTGGATTGCTTTCTTCTTTCTTTGATTCTTCATTGCGATCAAACTCACTTGTAATCAAGGCAAGAGACACCAATCTTGTGGTGGTCCTTGTGGGAACTTTGTGTTCCAAGCATTTGAGAAGAGAAAGCTCACTCGGTCCGAGGGACCATTTGAGAGAGGGAAAGGGTTGAAAGAGACCCGGTCTTTGTGACCACCTCAACGGGGAGTAGGTTTGCGAGAACCGAACCTCGGTAAAACAAATCCACGTGTCTCACTCCTTATTCGCTTGCGATTTGTTTTGCACCCTCTCTCGCGGACTCGATTATATTTCTAACGCTAACCCGGCTTGTAGTTGTGATTATTTTTGAGAATTTCAGATTCGCCCTATTCACCCCCCCTCTAGGCGACTTTCAATTGGTATCAGAGCCCGGTGCTTCATTAGAGCCTAACCGCTCGAAGTGATGTCGGGAGAACTCGCCAAGAAGGAGATGGAGACCGGCGACAAGCCCGCTACAAGCCACGGGAAGGCTTCATCGGAAGAGTCCCGCAACAAGGATAAGAAGAAGGAAAAGAAGAAGGAAAAGAAGACTTCTTCTCACAAGTCGCATCGGAGTGGCGACAAAATAAAGAAGATGAGGAAGGTGGTCTACTACGAGACCGACACTTCATCACCTTCTACCTCCGGCTCCGACGCGCCCTCCATAACTTCTAAGCGCCATGAGCGCAAGAAGTTTAGTAAGATCCCCTTACATTATCCTTGTACTTCTAGACATACTCCATTACTTTCCGTTCCATTAGGCAAACCGCCAACCTTTGACGGTGAAGATTATGCTAGGTGGAGTGATTTAATGAAATTTCACCTAACCTCACTCCACAAAAGTATATGGAATGTTATTGAGTTTGGAGCACAGGTACCATCCGTAGGGGATGAGGATTATGATGAGGACGAGGTGGTGAAAGTTCCCTTTAACCCGGGAATAGGATCTGGATGTCGCCTAGAGGGGGGGTGAATAGGCGAATAAAACTTATTACTTTAAAACTTAAATTCTTACTCTACTCGAAGACTTAATACGCAGTGGAGTGAGAAGACTCTTCGAGTAGGTTGCAGCGGAATAGAAGATCCTGTCTCAAAATGTCCTGCACTTCAAATAAAGCTTATACCACAGATAAGTATTGAAGTGCAGATATAAAGATGAGTAAGACAGAGAGTCAGAATACAATACAGAACAGAGCACACAGACGCAAGGATTTATCCCGAGGTTCGGCCAAGCCTGAAATGCTTGCCTAGTCCTCGTTGGAGTTAGCCACACCTGGGCTTGGAGTCTATTTCAACTCCTTCCTCCGTTTGCTCAGATCTGTCAGTATGACAGATAGAGCCTTCCACTATTGAGTTGAGTTACAACAACACCGTGGCTGCTTACAAACTTCTCGGCAGCACCTCGGTAGAGTAACGATACGCTCAAGACCTTGCTCTAGCTCTTAGCAGCACTTCTCCTCTCTCTAAAAGCTTATAGCTGTGCCTTCTACACAAACTATAGAGTTACACACAAGAGGGAGAGTGAGAATTGATTCGAGTGAAGTCTACACTTGTTGGCTGCACTTGAACTCCTCTTGGAGGCGCCTAGGAGTCCCTTTTATAGACCCAAGGGGCCTAGGAGCCGTTGGACTTCATTTGGAAGGCAATATCAGCTTTCTGTCGGGTGGTGCACCGGACAGTCCGGTGCACACCGGACACTGTCCGGTGCCCGATTTCTTTCCTTCTATGGCGAAGCCGACCGTTGGCAGTCTTGGAGCCGTTGGCGCACCGGACATGTCCGGTGCACACCGGACAGTCCGGTGCCTCCTACTAGCCGTTGGCTCGGCCACGTGTCCCGTGCAGATCGTGCGGCCGACCGTTGGCTCACCGGACAGTCCGGTGCACACTGGACAGTCCGGTGAATTATAGCCGTACGTCGCCGATGAATTCCCGAGAGCAACGAGTTCGCCTGTGAACGGCCCACCGGACAGTCCGGTGCACCACCGGACAGTCCGGTGAATTATAGCCGTACACCGCCGTCGAAGTCCCGAGAGCAGCCTGTTTGCCAGAGCCAGTCTGGCGCAACGGACACTGTCCGGTGCACCACCGGACAGTCCGGTGCTCCAGACAGAGCAAAGTCTTGGCTGCTCGAGCCAAGACATTTCCAAATGGATTTTTCCTGTTTCCAGCACTTAGACACAATACATTAGTCTCTAAAACAATGTACTAAGTCTGAGAAACATACTTTTATCCTTGATTTGTACTTTGTCCACCATTTTATACTCAGGCACTTGTGTTGGACACTAAACCACCAAAATACTTAGAAATGGCCCAAAGGCACATTTCCCTTTCAGGTGGCCCAAATCGAGCACTTCAACTCCCAAGCCACAACCATACTCCTCGCCTCTCTAAGTAGGGAGGAGTACAACAAGGTGCAAGGACTAAAAAGCGCCAAGGAAGTTTGGGACATGCTCAAGACGGTGCACGAGGGTGATGAACTCACCAAAATCACCAAACGGGAAACGATCGAGGGGGAGCCCGGTCGCTTCCGTCTTCGCCAAGGGGAGGAGCCACAAGATATGTACAACCGGCTCAAGACCTTGGTGAATCAAGTGCGCAACCTCGGGAGCAAGAAATGGGATGACCACAAGGTGGTTAAGGTTATTTTAAGATCACTTATATTCCTTAACCCTACTCAAGTACAATTAATTCGTGGTAATCCAAGATATACACTAATGACTCCCGAGGAAGTAATCGGGAATTTTGTGAGCTTTGAATTTATGATTAAGGGCTCACGAAAGATCAACGAGCTTGACGGTCCCTCCACGTCCGAAGCTCAACCGGTTGCATTCAAGGCGACGGAGGAGAAGAAGGAGGAGTCTACACCAAGTAGACAACCAATCGATGCCTCCAAGCTCTACAATGAGGAAATGGCGCTCGTCATCAAGAGCTTCCGCCAAATCCTCAAACAAAGGAGGGGGAAGGACTACAAATCCCGCTCCAAGAAAGTGTGTTACAAATGTGGTAAGCCCGGTCATTTTATTGCAAAATGTCCTATTTCTAGTGACAGTGACAGGGGCGATGACAAGAAGGGGAGAAGAAAGGAGAAGAAAAGGTACTACAAGAAGAAGGGCGGCGATGCCCATGTTTGTCGCGAGTGGGACTCCGACGAAAGCTCTAGCGACTCCTCCTCCGACGAGGACGCCGCCAACATCACCGTCACCAAGGGACTCCTCTTCCCCAACGTCGGCCACAAGTGCCTCATGGCAAAGGACGGCAAAAAGAAAAAGGTTAAATCTAAATCCTCCACTAGATATGAATCCTCTAGCGATGATAATGCTAGTGATGAGGAAGATAATTTGTGTATTCTTTTTGCCAACTTAAACATGCAACAAAAAGAGAAATTAAATGAATTAATTAGTGCCATCCATAAGAAGGATGATCTCTTGGACTCCCAAGAGGACTTCCTAATCAAGGAAAACAAAAAGCATGTTAAAGTTAAAAATGCTTATGCTCTAGAAGTTGAAAAATGTGAAAAATTATCTAGTGAGCTAAGCACTTGCCATGAGACTATAGACAACCTTAGAAATGAGAATGCTAATTTGTTAGCTAAGGTTGATTCTATTGCTTGTAATGTTTCAATTCCCAATCTTAGAAATGATAATGATGATTTGCTTGCTAAGATTGAAGAATTGAACATTTCTCTTGCTAGCCTTAGAGATGAAAATGAAAAATTGCTTGCTAAGGCTAAAGATTTTGATGTTTGCAATACTACTATTTCCGACCTTAGAAGTAGAAATGATATATTACATGCTAAGGTTGTAGAATTAAAATCTTGCAAACCCTCTACATCTACCGTTGAACACATTACCATTTGCACTAGATGTAGAGATGTTGATATTAATGCTATACATGATCACATGACTTTAATTAAACAACAAAATGATCATATAGCTAAACTAGATGCTAAGATTGCCGAGCATAACATAGAAAATGAAAAATTTAAATTTGCTAGAAGTATGCTCTATAGTGGGAGACGCCCTGGCATCAAGGATGGCATTGGCTTCCAACAGGGAGGCAATGTCAAACTTAATGCCCCTCCTAAGAAACTGTCTAATTTTGTTAAGGGCAAGGCTCCCATGCCTCAAGATAACGAGGGTTACATTTTGTACCCTGCCGGTTATCCTGAGAGCAAAATTAGGAGAATTCATTCTAGGAAGTCTCACTCTGGCCCTAACCATGCTTTTATGTATAAGGGTGAGACATCTAGTTCTAGGCAACCAACCCGTGCTAAGTTGCCTAAGAAGAAAACTCCTAGTGCATCAAATGATCATGACATTTCATTCAAAACCTTTGATGCATCTTATGTTTTAACTAACAAATCCGGCAAGGTAGTTGCCAAGTATGTTGGGGGCAAGCACAAGGGGTCAAAGACTTGTGTTTGGGTACCCAAAGTTCTTGTGTATAATGCCAAAGGACCCAAAACCATTTGGGTACCTAAAGTCAAGAACTAAACTTGTTTTGTAGGTTTATGCATCCGGGGGCTCAAGTTGGATTATCGACAGCGGGTGCACAAACCACATGACAGGGGAGAAGAAGATGTTCTCCTCCTATGAGAAAAACCAAGATCCCCAACGAGCTATTACATTCGGGGATGGAAATCAAGGTTTGGTCAAAGGTCTTGGTAAAATAGCTATATCTCCTGACCATTCCATTTCCAATGTTTTTCTTGTTGATTCTTTAGATTACAATCTGCTTTCCGTCTCTCAATTATGTCAAATGGGCTACAACTGTCTTTTTACTGATGTAGGTGTCACTGTCTTTAGAAGAAGTGATGATTCAATAGCATTTAAGGGAGTGTTAGAGGGTCAGCTATACTTGGTAGATTTTGATAGAGCTGAACTCGACACTTGCTTAATTGCTAAGACTAACATGGGCTGGCTCTGGCATCGCCGACTAGCACATGTTGGGATGAAGAATCTTCATAAGCTTCTAAAGGGAGAACACATTTTAGGATTAACCAATGTTCATTTTGAGAAAGACAGGGTTTGTAGCGCATGCCAAGCAGGAAAGCAAGTTGGTGTCCATCATCCACACAAGAACATCATGACGACTGACAGGCCACTGGAGCTCCTACACATGGATCTATTCAGCCCGATTGCTTACATAAGCATCGGCGGGAGTAAGTACTGTCTAGTAATTGTGGATGATTATTCTCGCTTCACTTGGGTGTTCTTTTTGCAGGAAAAATCTCACAACCAAGAGGCCTTAAAGGGATTCTTGAGACGGGCTCAAAATGAGTTCGGCTTGAGGATCAAGAAAATTAGAAGCGACAATGGGACGGAGTTCAAGAACTCACAAATCGAAGGCTTCCTTGAGGAGGAGGGCATCAAGCATGAGTTCTCTTCTCCCTACACCCCACAACAAAATGGTGTAGTGGAGAGGAAGAATAGAACTCTATTGGACATGGCAAGAACCATGCTTGATGAGTACAAGACTTCGGATCGGTTTTGGGCTGAGGCGGTCAACACCGCCTGCTACGCCATCAACCGGTTATATCTACACCGAATCCTCAAGAAGACATCTTATGAACTCCTAACCGGTAAAAAGCCCAACATTTCATATTTTAGAGTCTTTGGTAGCAAATGCTTTATACTTATTAAAAGAGGTAGAAAATCTAAATTTGCTCCTAAGGTTGTAGAAGGCTTTTTACTAGGATATGATTCAAACACAAGGGCATATAGAGTCTTTAACAAGTCCACTGGACAAGTTGAAGTTTCTTGTGACGTTGTGTTTGATGAGACTAACGGCTCTCAAGTAGAGCAAGTTGATCTTGATGAGATAGGTATTGAAGAGGCACCGTGCATCGCGCTAAGGAACATGTCCATTGGGGATGTGTGTCCAAAGGAATCTGAAGAGCCTCCAAATGCACAAGATCAACCATCCTCCTCCACGCAAGCATCTCCACCGACTCAAAACGAGGATGAAGCTCAAGTTGATGAAATAGAAGATCAAGCAAATGAGCCACCTCAAGATGATGGCAATGATCAAGGGGGAGATGCAAATGACCAAGACAAGGAGGATGAAGAATAAAGGCCGCCACACCCAAGAGTCCACCAAGCAATCCAACGAGATCACCCCGTCGACACCATCCTCGGTGACATTCATAAGGGGGTAACCACTAGATCTCGGGTTGCACATTTTTGTGAGCATTACTCTTTTGTTTCCTCTATTGAGCCACACAGGATAGAGGAAGCACTTCAAGATTCGGATTGGGTGGTGGCAATGCAAGAGGAGCTCAACAACTTCACTAGGAATGAGGTATGGCATTTAGTTCCACGTCCTAATCAAAATGTTGTAGGAACCAAATGGGTCTTCCGCAACAAGCAAGATGAGCATGGTGTGGTGACAAGGAACAAAGCTCGACTTGTGGCCAAAGGATACTCCCAAGTCGAAGGTTTGGATTTCGGTGAAACCTATGCACCCGTAGATAGGCTTGAGTCAATTCGTATATTATTAGCCTATGCTACTTACCATGGCTTTAAGCTTTACCAAATGGACGTGAAAAGTGCCTTCCTCAATGGACCAATCAAGGAAGAGGTCTATGTTGAGCAACCTCCCGGCTTTGAAGATAGTGAGTATCCTAACCATGTCTATAAACTCTCTAAGGCGCTTTATGGGCTCAAGCAAGCCCCAAGAGCATGGTATGAATGCCTTAGAGATTATATTATCACTAATGGCTTCAAAGTTGGAAAAGTCGATCCTACACTCTTCACTAAAACTCTTGAAAATGACTTGTTTGTATGTCAAATTTATGTTGATGATATTATATTTGGGTCTACTAACGAGTCTACATGTGAAGACTTTAGTAGGATCATGACACAAAAATTCGAGATGTCTATGATGGGGGAGTTGAAGTATTTCTTAGGATTTCAAGTGAAGCAACTCCAAGAGGGCACCTTCCTAAGCCAAACAAAGTATACTCAAGATATTCTAAGCAAGTTTGGAATGAAGGATGCCAAACCCATCAAGACACCCATGGGAACCAATGGGCATCTCGACCTCGACGAGGGAGGTAAATCCGTCGATCAAAAGGTATACCGGTCGATGATAGGTTCTTTACTATATTTATGTGCATATCGACCGGATATTATGCTTTCCGTATGCATGTGTGCAAGATTCCAAGCCGACCCTAAGGAAGCTCACCTTACGGCCGTAAAACGAATCTTGAGATATTTAGTTTATACTCCTAAGTTTGGGCTTTGGTATCCTAGGGGATCCACTTTTGATTTAATTGGTTATTCGGATGCCGATTGGGCGGGGTGTAAAATCAATAGAAAGAGCACATCGGGGACTTGCCAGTTCTTGGGAAGATCCTTGGTGTCTTGGGCTTCAAAGAAGCAAAATTCCGTAGCTCTTTCTACCGTCGAAGCCGAGTACATTGCCGCAGGCCATTGTTGCGCGCAACTACTTTGGATGAGGCAAACTCTTAGGGACTACGGTTACAAATTAACCAAAGTCCCTCTTCTATGTGATAATGAGAGTGCAATCCGCATGGCGGATAATCCCGTTGAGCATAGCCGCACTAAACACATAGCCATTCGGTATCACTTTTTAAGGGATCACCAACAAAAGGGAGATATCGAGACTACTTACATTAATACTAAAGATCAATTAGCCGATATCTTTACCAAGCCACTAGATGAACAAACCTTTAACAAACTTAGGCATGAGCTAAATATTCTTGATTCTAGGAACTTCTTTTGTTGATTTGCACACATAGCTCATTTATATACCTTTGATCATGTCTCTTTCATATGCTATGACTAATGGTTTTTCAAGTCTATTTCAAACCAAGTCATAGGTGTATTGAAAGGGAATTGGAGTCTTCGGTGAAGACAAAGGCTTCCACTCCGTAACTCATCCTTCGCCATCACTCCGAGCAACTCTCCATCTTTGGGGAGATAAGGACTCCGTCTTTGGTATAATCTTCACTCATTTATTTATGACCAAAGGGGGAGACAGCACTTCTAAGGGCTCTAATGACTCCGTTTTTGGCGATTCATGCCAAAGGGGGAGAAAATATTAGCCCAAAGCAAAAGGACCGCACCACCACCTAATTTTAAAAGAGTTTTTCAATTGGTATGATTCTCAATTGATAAATTTCAAATTGGTATCTTATTGTGTTCAAAAGGGGGAGAAAAGTAGTTTTTCAAAATTGATATATCAAAACCCTCTTGAACACTAAGAGGAGAATTTCATTTAGGGGGAGTTTTGTTTAGTCAAAGGAAAAGCATTTGAAACGGGGGGAGAAAATTTCAAATCTAGTGAATGCTTCTCAAAATTCTTACTCATTTACCTTTGACTACTTGCAAAAGAACTTTGAAAAAGAATTCACAAAAGAATTTGCAAAAACAAAACATGTGGTGCAAGCGTGGTCCAAAATGACAAAAATTGAAGAAACAATTCATGCATATCCTATAAGTATTTATATTGGCTTAAATTCTAAGCAACCTTTGCACTTACATTATGCAAACTAGTTCAATTATGCATTTCTATACTTTCTTTGGTTTGTGTTGGCATCAATCACCAAAAAGGGGGAGATTGAAAGGGAATTAGGCTTACACCTATTTCCTAATTGATTTTGGTGGTTGAATTGCCCAACACAAATTGGACTAACTAATTTGCTCTAGTGTATAAGTTATACAGGTGCCAAAGGTTCACACTTAGCCAATAAAAAGACCAAGAATTGGGTTCAACAAAGAGAGCAAGGGATAACCGAAGGCACCTCTGGTCTGGCGCACCGGACTGTCCGGTGCACCAGAGGACTCCAAGTCAAACTCGTCACCTTCGGGAAAATCTAGAGGCACTCCGCTATAATTCACCGGACTGTCCGGTGTACACCGGACAGTGTCCGGTGCCTCAGGGAAGAGCGGCTCTGGAACTCGCCAGCTTCGGGAATTTGCTCCGCTATAATTCACCGGACATGTCCGGTGTACACCGGACTGTCCGGTGAGCTAGCGGAGCAACGGCTACTTCGCGCCAACGGTCACCTGCAGAAGCATTAAATGCGCGCCAGAGCGCGCAGAAGTCAGGCACGCGCGCTGGCACACCGGACACTCTACAGTACATGTCTGATGTGCCACCGGACATCCAGGCAGGCCTAGAAGACAGAGCTCCAACGGTCGAAACCCAACAGCCTTGGTGGCGTGGCTGGCGCACCGGACATGTCCGGTGTGCACCGGACTGTCCGGTGCACCATACGACAGTCAGCCACCACCAAACGACTAGTTTGGTGGTTGGGGCTATAAATACCCCAACCACCCCACATTCAAGTCATCCAAGTTTTCCTACTTCAACTACTTACAAGAGCTCTAGCATTCAATTCTAGACACACCCAAGTGATCAAATCCTCTCCAAACTCCACACAGCGCCCTAGTGATTAGTGAGAGAGATTTGCTTGTGTTCTTTCGAGCTCTTGCGCTTGGATTGCTTTCTTCTTTCTTTGATTCTTCATTGCGATCAAACTCACTTGTAATCAAGGCAAGAGACACCAATCTTGTGGTGGTCCTTGTGGGAACTTTGTGTTCCAAGCATTTGAGAAGAGAAAGCTCACTCGGTCCGAGGGACCGTTTGAGAGAGGGAAAGGGTTGAAAGAGACTCGGTCTTTGTGACCACCTCAACGGGGAGTAGGTTTGCGAGAACCGAACCTCGGTAAAACAAATCCACGTGTCTCACTCCTTATTCGCTTGCGATTTGTTTTGCACCCTCTCTCGTGGACTCGATTATATTTCTAACGCTAACCCAGCTTGTAGTTGTGATTATTTTTGAGAATTTCAGTTTCGCCCTATTCACCCCCCTCTAGGCGACTTTCAGGCGGGCTACTGTAGCTTGGAGGAGATGAGTCTATGATTGATGGCTTGAGGTGTTATGGTGGCATGTATTTATATAGGCTGTGAGGTGTGTGGTTATATGACAGATCTAATCTGGTACTTATCTATTACAATCATATCCTATATATTAGAAACTCTAACAAACTTGAAACCAAATATGTTACATGATAGATCTAATATGGTATTTATCTGTTACAATCACATCTTATCTATTAGGAAGTCTAACAAACTCGAAACCAAATCTGTTACATGATTGATCTAATCTGGTACTTATTTGTTACAATCCTATCCTATATGTTAGGAAATCTAACAAACTCGAAACCAAATCTGTTGCACATGTGAGAAGTTTGGTCGGGCGGTTACAACAACTACGGTGGTTAGTTTGTTATGAACAGCAAGGGATGGCTGCTGTCATGGATGATGTAACAGTGATGCAAGATCTGGCAAGTGGAATAAAAAATAGGAGGAAAAACTCACGTGGATTGTGTTCCTTAAGTGGTCGAATAGATAAGCCTTTTATTTGCTATTCTTTTTTTCCTATTTTTTATTTCTAGATTTAATTATCATAATTCAAATCTGATTTTAAATTTTGAAACCATATTTATATGCACAACCAAAACACCAACATGAAAGCAAATATTTTACATTTATTTACTCTTTATTTACTTTGCTCAAATAAGTATTTGTATGGATGAAATTTAATAAGCATGGAATTCACATAGTTATATAACCCAATAGGAGTAATTTATATAGAATAACTCACTATCCTATTTATTATAGTTTAAGTATATAGCCAATATTTTATATTTACTATTTATTAAATTTTAGGGAAGATAGTCTCAATTCATAACTTATACGCTTGAAATTGTAAACCTTTAGAGAATTTTCTTAATTCACCATGATACGATTTTGGGGTGTTACACTTTTATAGATACTTCTTTGGAAGTATCAAATATTGTTTACAAACTGCTTAGTCCTGCCTAGAGGTAAGTCTTGCGGATAGAATTTGTCCTTTGCACTAATGCCTAGCTCAGGGTTTATCCTGAGGAAGGATGGCTCTACCTACAAGAATATTTTCACCAGGATCATGGGGAGATCTAATGCAAGGTTTCCTGTGATGTTTTAATCATCCTAAGGTACACAAATAAGTTCTAAGGATGAAAGTATTTAAATCAAGATTTGGGCTAGGAACAGGTGATGTTCTACCTAGGTTGATTAAGGATTAAAGCGAATATAAGCTTGATGATCGAGGACTATATTAACTAGTCACATGCCCTGGTATGGGACGGGTAAACCTAATCTCAGCTTGACTCATACCAGAAACGCTACCACACAACGGGAGTGGAGAGATGGCGAGAGTAGCATGTACCCTCCATGACAAAAGGCTGGACGGTGGAGTAACTGTGCTCTCGGTTGGGAATATTTTACAAAATTGCTTAGCCCTGCATATTCTTCTTAGTTTCAACCTCATGCGTGGGATTAATACCAATAGCGGATTTATCAAATGCACGCGCTATCCTCTTATAATCATCTTGCATACCCCCATATTATTTGTTGCATTTGTTCTCGCTACTCATCTATGTAAGATCTAAGAGATTGAATTTCACATGTTTTACTAACTTTGGGGGTAGCTGCAGCAGGTCGAAGCAAAGCTAGATCAGTCGCCCACCGCCGGACGACCTTGTGATTCCTGTCTACTTTAAAGTTGGCCAGGAGAATTTTGTCTGTGCTTCCTTGATCAACTGCTCCTTATGTTCCTCGAACTCCTGCTGAACTTCAACCAGCACAGTCTCCATAATCGATTCGATGATTTTGCCTGGAGACACGACAGAATTGTCCTTTGAACCGACCATTGGAGGCCGATCTGATAGATCTTCATCATGCGATGTCCCCAGCAAAGTCATCAAAAAGTGTATTGGCGCCGATCTCGGCGTCAATCACTATGAAGTGTATCGGTGGCATCGTGGATGGTCTGTGGCCTAGGGTCGGATGGTCCATAACCTGAAGCAGGAGCTAGATCTTCTCTGCGCCGAACCGGAAGTCCGCACTTGGTGGTCGAACGGTCTGCGTGTGCGCAGAAGTGGCGGCGTTTACAACAGCACATGGATCTAACCTCCCGGAAGGGACCCCGTTAGGGAGAAAAGATCCTAAGTTTTGTTTTGGTGTCGGCAGACCAGCCAAGACGCCCCCAGAAACGACTTAGAGTAGAAGAGATATGTAGATTGAGATGAAGACTATGTTATTGTCTATTCCTAGGGCAAAAAGTAAAAAATGAAATATATATTGATTTGATTCGATTGTTGGTTCTTCAATTGACTCTTCTTTTTCAAATATATAAGGGGAGATCTAGACCTGTTTATAGGTGCTCTCCAACAACTCTAATATATAAGTTTAAATTGATAAACATGCATCAAGATAGGAGTTAACCAATCTGATCTAATTTAATTGTGGACTGTTCATGTCACCGTCCGCAGGCGTTTGAACCTTAGATATAAAGAAAGTTTTAAAAAAGATGAGACAATTTTATTTAGATGAAATTTAGAACACACCATTAGATATTAGTCGGTTGCTCGTGCGTTACGACGGTTCACAACAATACTCTCATAAACTATTCACCAAAAAGATCTCAAGATTTTTTATTGATTGTCTTCGCTCTCCGCATAATATTTTTTATATGACTAACTGATGTTGTTGTTTACTTCATCTAATATGTCATGGTAGAACACGGCTAATGAAGGGAATGATTAGAAGAGAGTTCAGAACGACTTACTGAACGAATAGAGATTATAGAATGACATAATTCTACCATACAGAGATCAAATAAGAGGAAGTTTGTGAGCTTAAGTTTCTAAAATAAATCACATGAACTCAAACTTATAGAAAAGATAGATCAAAATATGAAGTGGTTGCTAAAGTCAGTCATCAATAAAACTGAATGTGCTCCATACAAATTATGGTACTTCATAGCAATTACTAACGTTTGAAATCAACAAATAACCTTTCCTTTTACTGTTAGCATGACAAATCATTGCTGCTTCATCCAATTCAGTAACCTCAAACACCATGGAGTTCATTGCGCTAATGTGGTCTCAGAAATGACCTAATGCATGCAAGAGCCAAGAACATAAGGGACGAGCACCCTGTGGTAGTGCCCGCATGGATCTCCAAATCCTAACACATATTTTGCAGGATCCATGAGCCATCATCAAAAGAACACAAACCACGTGCAGACAATAAATAAAGTATTAACACACCTAAATTATATTCAGTCCTTAGCACAACAAAAAGCTAACACAAAAAACAACAGAGGAACAACACAATAATTTTTGCAATGACAGAAGGATGAGTGACAGGTACATAGAAGTGGTAGAAGCATACCGAGTCGACACCGTGGCAAGGGAAAGATCATGTAGACAGGCGATGTCGAGCCTGAGCATGATGTTCTACTGGTTAGACAACTTCACCCAGTATCTCTTGACCTTCTTGCATCAGGGCGTGGGTTCGAACCCCACATCATGCACCGCTTTTAACATTTTACGCTGATTTAATCAAATGGCCCGACGGGCTAACGGGCCGGGCTAGCACGGTCAGCAGGCCGGAGCTGCAGCCCACTGGCGTCGGGCCTAGTGGGCCCGTGCACGTGGGTGTTGTCTGCGCGGAGGGGACATACATGCAGCGGGTTAATTTAAAATAGATGTGAGGGGTTATTTATAAAAATATGACGCGGGACGATCGTTGAAACTGGTGCTTTAATATAGTAGATATAAAGATAGAGATAGAGATAGAGATAGAAATAGAGATAGAGATAGAGAAAACATAATACGACGTTATTGAAAATAGTACATGAAACCAAATGCACTCGAATAGCCTTATCTTCTGCAACCGGTCGTCGTTGCTGCTGCCTGCTGCATGCAAGGCTAAGCCAATGCGCGCCCAATCGAAGTATATGCATTGCCATGAACTTACGCATAGTGTGGCGCCGGCTTCTGGCCCCCTTCCCGGAGCCTGCCTCAAACGCGTTCTCAGGACGTGTTGTTGCCATTCAATTTTGACCTGTGGCCGGAAAATGTAAAGTAATTCTACGAGGCAGGCTGCCGCCTATATATACGTTGTGCCGATAGAGTAGCTTTCGAGCTCAGGCGACCACACTACTGAGCTAGGTTAGTTTTTCCGCAACCATCAGCGTTCTTCTTCCTCGGTCTCTCCTCTGATCCTCCTGGAGCACAAATCGAACATCTACCTGTAAACTCGTGTTATTCTTCGTTGATCTTATTGATCATTGCATTAGCCGAGGATGGCAACATGGAGGATGACGACGGGGGCGGAGCCGATGATGATTCGCACAAGGCAGATCCAGTCAGCGCCGTGCATAACAACAATTCATATCACTGGTTCCATCAATTAGTTTAGTTTTTGGATGTTTTGGTTGACTCGAGTTTCTACTTCCAACATACACAGCCCTAACTGTTGCGCGTCCTCCAATCATTTATTTTCTGTTTCAAGTATGAAGAACTGCACAAAGAATATGGGTAGATGTTTTCTGCGGTTTGGGTCAAGATAAACTGATCATCAACCAGTTCATCTCACCTATGTGCATTAGGGCTAGAGAGTAAAAATCCCACAATAAAATCCATGGAATCACCAGAAAAAACATCATTTGCAACTTAAATCAACGGAGACACCCTATCTAGCTAGCTACTTATTACCCTATCTTGCTTGCTAGCATTGTGTTAATTGACAATTTGGCATCTAGAAAATGTATCCTTTGGTTTTAAATGTTAGGCCATCCTATGAGCTCCATTTTTTTAATATTCTGATGGTGACTAAATTCAAGATGTTTCTCATAGGCGTATGTATCTGTCGATATTCATGTATACTAGCTTCCATCTCAAAGATTCATTTTTGTATGTTCTCGTTTTCGTAGTGTCGTAAGAAGATTTGTAGACCAAGAAACTTTTCAACAAATAGTCCACACTATATGGAACCATTTATTAGTACATGTTGAGTTTGTGATCCAAATTCTGAAGAAGGCGACCAAGTTGGCGAGCGAAGCGGAGGCCCGTCACCAGGAGGCTTGGGCCGGAGATTGTGCTATGAGTTGGAAAGCTCGTTTACAGGATACTGTTGCTTTGTCTACCACAGAAGCTGAGTATATGGCGATTGCAGAAGTTACTGAGGAAGTCTTATGGTTGAAATGAATATATTCAGAGCTATGTGGAATTAAGTCTTGCATTACCATTCATTGTGATAGTCAGAGTGCTATTTATCTCACCAAAGATCAGATGATTACTGAGAAATCCAAGAATATTGATATTTGTTATCACTTCGTTCGTGATATCATTGAGAAAGCTTTGGTGAAGGTATGCAAGATCAGTACTCATAATAATCCTGCTAATATGATGATGAAGCATGTTCCTATTGCTAAGTTTGAGCTATGCACAAGCTTAGTTGGTATTACAAATTAGCCCCTAGTGGTTGTTGGCGCCGGCATGATGATGATGCATTGTTTGAGGTGGAGTTTGCTATTATGATGCTACAAGGAATTTATTTCAATGTGGAGTTTGTTGAGTTTGTGATCCAAATTCTGAAGAAGGCGGTCAAGTTGGCGAGCGAAGCGGAGGGCCGTCGGCGGGAGGCTTAGGCCGGAGCGTAGCGATGCCAACTAGCCTTCAGCCCGCAGCCCAGAGACGCCTGGGGGTGCGCACTACCGGAATCGCGTTCTTTGCCGAGTGTCTAAGACACTCGGCAAAGGCTATTTTACACTCGGCAAAGCCTTTGCCGAGTGTAACACTCGGCAAATATTTTATCGGCAAAGGGTTCTGTGCCGAGTACATTTTTTCGGACACTCGGCAAAGACTTTGCCGAGTGTCAAAAAACACTCGGCAAATTAAGAATCGAAAAAAATTAAAAAAACAGCAAAACATTTTTAAATCTCTACTATTTATTAAGGCTGTAAGGGTAGCCTGCCTCCTTTGCGTTTTGCCTTCCATAGATCTGGATTGTCCGTTAGCCTCTGTGAATCTGCACCGTCCGTTCGTGACACCGTGTCCACCCATGTCGCCCCAGCCTTCCGCTCCACGCGAGCAACCGTCCCTATCGTTCTCCCTCTGTCGCGCCGCCTCCCGCACCCCACTGGCCGCTCACCGCGGTCCTCCCTCCATTGCCCTGCCTCCCCTCGCATCCCCCCGCCGCTCCTTCATCCACAGTCCCTCTCATGTCTCTGCAATCCCCACCCAACCCCAATCCCCACTGCCCACGCCGCCACCCCCGAGGACTCCCCACTGCAACCGACCTTCACCTCAGCGCCCCAATCCGGAGCCTCCGAGCCTCGACCCCTCCTCCTCAGCGCCGCCAGTGCCCCGCACGCTCTCATTCTCCGGTGCCGGCCACGGTGCCCACCGGTCGCAGCATCCTGCGCCGGATAAGCCTCTGGAAGAGAACCGGTTCATCCGGCGCAGCGAGGCGGCAAAACAGGTGCTGCCGAGGCCGAGCGGCCCTCGGCTCCTAGCGCGCAGCAACCGAAGTTGTCGCCACAGGAAGCCGTGAAACGTGCGGTTGAACTCCTGGGCCACGGGGGCTGCAGCGGCGAAGATGGCAGAGGGCATGGTGGTGGGGGTCGCGGCTCCCGTGGCCGTGGCTCGGGCCGCGACAGGTGGCGCAGGCGGCCCGGGCGCGGGACCACGGGTCTGTTGATGTGGAAGACGACCTAGAAGCGATCTACTTGGGGGACAGCTGATGGCGATTGGCTAGAACAGCGTCTCGGCGAGGACAAGGTGAATATTCTGGAGCATGCGTTCATGGAGTCAGCAGATAATGCGCTGCCACATCCAATGGAGGATGCTTACCTCGAAGCTTGTCACGCAAACAACATGGTTTGATTGTCTTGATGAATGTTTGATTGTATTAATTATCTGCCATTTTATGGGATTCTTTATACTGATACTCAGTTGTATATATATTTCTCAGGAATGGAAATGTGCATATATGCTGCTGATTGCAGTGAGATTAGCCTCGTCCAAGTTAGGGGATCTGGTATGTTAAAGGATTCTGCCTGGTTATATTGATTTTATTATTAGATAATTAATTTCCCTCATAGACACACATGTGTTTTACTTAAGCATGTTTTGATTTTGTTTCCTGTTTTAGCCATGAACTAGACAAGATTAGAAGTTTCAAGAGGCCTTACATCAAGAGAGTACAAGATCGCCATAAGGAAGTACAAGTCTTTGAGGAAAGTGACCTTATGAAAAGTTTGAGCAAATCAACTTGTGTGCGAGAAGTTATGTCTACTTGTGCTGATCAATCATACCTTGGAATATTGCTGAATTATTGCCTTTGTTGCTCACTGGCTTCAATACTTCATACACCATCAAATGTGTCATGTGCAAAATTCTTCGAAGCATCAGTTCTTGCTCTAGAAGAACTTCATCAGGTGATTACTCTTTTGCTTTCCTTTATTGCCACATGAATGAAATGATATATTCTCGAATTATTCTATTTAGTTTTTTGTTTTTTATCACAACACCACCCTGGCGACGGTAGAGGCGGGGGTGAATCAGCGACGACGGCTGACATGAGGCAGCCCATCGAGTTGCTCATCGCCCAGGTTGATCGCCATGCTTGAGTTCTTGAAATGTTCTGCCTTAGGTGTGAATTACCATAATTGAAGTCTAGGGATTATTCTTGATGCCTTTGTGATTTTTCTGGTCATGAAATGGACCAGAGTTCCAATCTCTGTTGGTTTAGATGAAGTGGCAATTTTTTGTTGTGTGTGTGTATCTGATAAAATATACCTTGCCTTGGTCTGGGAGAAATAAAAATCGGTACAAATTCAGCATGTTTTTGGTAGGGGTTTCAGGCATTGGAATGGTCGAGTTTCTTCAAAATCTCAATGTTTTTTGAAGCTATCTGTAGAAACTTTGCTTTGACAGTGTGATGACTGGGTTTGGCACTACGATTGATTGGAGATTTTAGTGGGTTTCAGTTCAAGGACATGGCACTGAACACATCAGGTGTGTACCGACTCGGCAAGCCCTACGCCAGTTCGTTCTCCCCGGAGCAACCATACTATCGCAGCGCGTACACGGAGTCTAGGATCGACTGCTTCCACTATGAGTACCATCGCGCCGGTAGCTCCTCAACATCGAGGTTGATGCTACACACGAGTGGTGTGATGTCCAGTAGTGACATCATGCTTTCAGTCAGAGCGCGCACTAACTTCGTCCTCGGTGATAACAAAGGAGACGCTAAAGAGGAAACAATGGTTGGTAGCAGCGAGCAGGATGTGGCGAAGGAGTGGTTGGCCCATGTGTAGCCTGGGGTCCTCATCACCTTCCTCTCGCTGCTACGGTACGACAATGGTCTAAAGTGCATCTGATTCAGGTGACTACTTGCTATCATTTGTGCCAAACATTTGCTTCATAGGTAAAACGACTTGGTTGATGTTTGCAACATATATTTGTGCTTATAATTCTCTAAATGTTGGTCCAGTTTCTTAGTTTACATTTGTTGGATGTTGTGGGCTTCCCCTTATCCATTGCATAAGCAATAAGAAAAGAATTTTTTATCCGCGAATCCTTCAAATAAAATTAAGTTCCCTCTACGGACACTTGAAGCTTTGAAAACTGTATTGAATTTGTCGCCAAACAAGCATTTCAATGTTGGTATATTGGACAAGGTGATGACAATGCTTGAAGAACAATCTCCAGATGTTGTTGATACTCACGAAGCAACATATGATGCAAATAAAGAGGCAAGACAATCCAATCAATTATAAGATATTACTGGTGATACCCTTCAGCAGGTTACCACCCTCTCTAAATTGTATTTCATCTTATATTAGATACCAGATTGCAGTTAATATCTTGTGTGAGTTTGCAGATTGTGTGAAATGGAGGCAGCAATGCAGACGTTTGGGGTTTGTATGCAAAATGGCATAAGACCAAGGGTAACCTCATGGCATGTTTCGAAGCTTTGTTGAAGCAAGTTGGATCCTTCAGGAGCATATACTGTTCTCATAATGAATGCTTCATTCACTTTTACTAATGAATAAACTAAATGTGTTGGATTCTTTGAATGAGTGTAATTGATTGTTCATTTTTAGCTATCAAAATTCCATTTTATTGATAAAAAATAAAATCTATGCTAAAGGAGCTTTATAAGGTTCATGAACAATTTTTTGGCTCAAACCTATTTATAGTCCAGTTCTGACTTCTCGTCCAGTATAAAATGTAAAACTATGTTCCCTTGCATGTCAAACTTTTGTTCTATTTTAGCGACAACATCCTCCCAGTGATGGGTTCCTACGCAGGACCGTCGAGGAAATCGAGGATGGGCGTAAGAATTCTCATGTCCTTATCTCCGATGATCTGTTGGTTCATGTCGCTCTGGTGCTAATTTGGTGTCGTCTCGTATTCGGCGCAGGGCAATTGTTCTGCGCTCCGACGAGAATATTTTAGTTGGAGAAGTACCAACTTCTCATGACAACCTTTCGAAGCTCCGGTTGTTGTAAGTATTTTAAAATCAGAGTTCCCTTCTTATAAATAGAGTTATATATGACCCACATAATTAGCAAACTTTTCTATGTGCTATCAAGGAAAAAGTAGGGATGTGATTTATAGACACCCACATAAGCTCTTGATCTGTTAACTTAGGTTTAGGTATAGGAAAATATGACAAGTGAATGTGCTGCTAGATGTCTTCAACCTTTGGCATTGTGAATAGTGTGTCCTGGTCCAGTCATTATATCACAACATACCATTTTGGCTGCCTACATCTACATTCATTTTTGAATTTACCAAAATAGTAAAATCAGTATTTACGAGTAAAACGATTGTGTTCTTATTCTCGGTTCTCATGTCTTTTGGAAGAATGACTCCCTGTATTTGATATGTATTAACACTATTATCCAACTATTTTGCAGGTCGCTCCTCAAATTTATATGTTGAAAACCCATGTGGATATATTATCTTATTTTACCCCAGTTTTCGGTTGTAAGCTTCGCTCGGTATGTGCTCTCCTGATACTATACTGGTTTATTTGTTCATGTTGCTTTTTTTACTTTTAGAATGGTATGCTACATGATATCTTTGATCCATATCTTAAGTTGCATTATATTCTTCCCTTCTTTTTAATAAAAAAATCAGATGTAGCTTCTTTTATATTTAGCACTATCATCGTTGTAGTGTTTGGCTGCACATATTTAGCATATGCCTTGAGTGCTCGACTTTTATTTCCTTCTAAGCTACCACTTGTGAATTTGCACTTCAATGTCTTATATGCAAAATTCAACATCTACAGTACCATCTCAAACGAATATATGCAGTGTCAACTACATTAAATCTTATTATGGAAATTGGTATCTGCTCCTTATTTTCTCAAGTAGTCCACGACCTTTATTTATGAATTCTCCAAAAACAGAAGCACAATATTTTTCAGTTTAGTTTTGTAACATTGGACCCCTGAAATAAATAAGAAAACCTTGACTAGATTTATGTGAAGTCTGATACCGCATTATGCCCGCTAAGTCGCCAGTTAGTTAAGAATGTAAGTTTTGGCTGCGGCGACTTTCAGACGTCCATCATCTTTGATGTACTCGCTGGGTTCTAAGTTATTCCAACTTTATTTGAGAGTCAAAATATTTTAAGTATGATAAATTTGTTTTATAAAGTAATAACATTTGAGATGATAATAGAATTACAGTTATCCATGACACGCTTATTTTGCTTTTCCTAAGAAACTAAACGTAAATTATCTAAACATTTCTTTAGTATGCCAAAAAAATTGAAGGATTGTTTTATGTTTCTGTGGCAAAGATCTGACAGCACTATGGCCGAGCTAGCAAAGGCTATCGTCGAAAAGAAGCAAGTTTCCAAATATTATAGGGTTGTAATGCTTTGTGTCATCTTGGAGTCACATATTTGTTGCTTATATGTGCAAAGAAGATTTCCTGGATTCTAACTCGTGAGGTATTCTAGCAGCAAGCAATGTTGGTTGTAAGTTATTCCAACTTTATTTGTGAGTCAAAATATTTTAAGTTTTATAAATTTGTTCGATTTTTTGTTAACCCACATTTTTATAGAAAGAAGGCTTTTCAATGGTGGTGCAGTCATTCACAACTTTCCCTTGTTCCATATAGTTTGTAGCATCAGAAGTAAGAAAGGTTCAGGTTTAGTCATTCACGTCAGTCCTTCCATTTTCCATTCAAATTATAGCCAGTCTGTAGCATTCAGTCAATAGCAATCGACACAGCCAGAATAACTCCCTTCCATTCTTTTTTGAGAATACATAACATGGCTCATAAATTAAGACTGGTACTATTTGGGTGAACAATAGTTGAGCATGAATGCATGAGCATATAACAAGAGGACACTGAAGGTTACAATTATACACTTACATTCTGTTAAATCACAATTAGAGCAAATTAACCTATACATAAGACTGAACAAACAGTATTCATTCCCAGAATTGTCCTCACTTTGGTATCCCGAACCCAGTATACATGAGCTACAAAAGACAACCTCTTTCTTGCAGGCACATCTTATCCAAAGAGGACCTCTTCCTTGCTCTAGAGGTAAAGCATTATGATGAAGATGGATCAGGCAACATCATTGCTGAAGCTGTTGATAGCTTCACGGAACAAAGACCCTTCATATAAGTCTGTGAGCAGGAAACAACAATCAAGAAAACATGCATAGTAATATAGAGACATTTTTATATGGAATTCCACATGTCTATTAGTTTAGTTAGTTATTACACACATGAGTATGTTTTTACATGTTGTGGTGTCTTGTGACCTCTGGCTAACAGCATGGATTTTAATATATATGCTCGAGCAACAAGGCACTTGTTGGGGGCAAGGTATTATTGACGCCCAGCCAAAAGAGGGGAGGAGAAGAGGAGGGCCCATGAGGGAGGAGAAGAGGATGGGCCATGAAGAGGGATGGAAAAGCAGGACGAGGACCAGTGGGTGGCACAACTCTGTATCTGTAAGACCCAAAATTGGTAGAAGAAATCAGAGCCAAGTACCCTTGATAAATAATTAGACTTTATAATTCCGCCTTTTAAAGGTAAATGATCATAATAAGATAATGATAGTTAAAATAAATCATAATAAAGATTAGTCCTTAAAATAAAATCCTCCGATGGGTGCGATGTATGTTAAGGAACATTTAATTGAATAAATAAAACAATAAATAAATATTTAAATAAAGTTGCATTATGTTCGATATCTTGATGGTAGTTTTGACCCTAAGTTGAAATTAACTCACAAGTGTATCACACATTTAAAAAAATACTATAAGAAATGTTATATGATTCAATTTTGCAACATTTGCCTGAATAAATTAACAAGGCAATATATTTAAAATAATTGCATCCATGCTGTTATTTTTGATTGAACATTTGATCCCAAGTTTAAAATTCAAAACCAATTTGAACTAGAAATTGGAAATGAATTAAAGGGAAAAGAAAAAGAGAGAGAATGGAATCGTGGCTGGGCCGTTTCCACACCAGGGTGGCCCAACTCCCCACTCCGCGCGGCCCACTGGCCACCTAGTCTCCTGCGCGCTCGGACCCGCTCTCGGTGGGGCGGGGCCCATCAGTCGGTGGCTTCATGCGATAACTGTGCGCGCGCCTGGACACCGCCTCGCGGGCCCCAGTCGTCAGCTTTATCTTCTACCACACCCGCAAACCAACCCGACGTTGAGCAGAACGCGCGATTCTGGCGGATCCCTGGCTCAGACTCTGTCCACCGCGCCCCAATCCCAACAGGTTTCCGTATCTCCCGCGCAGTGCCCGAGTTGTTGGGGGGCGGGCTGTGGGATCCCCTCTTCTATATAAACACCGGCATCTCGCATCTACTGTCGGGTATCACCACCATTGGGAGGCATCATCGGCGTCCGCGGGATTTCTCGGAAAGACTCCCTGCGTGGATACTAACCCAAGCTCCGGAACTACCTCGCCGGTGAAACTCCTCCGCCACGTGAACGCGTAGCGCCTTGGGCTGGAATCAACACCTCATCGCCATCGGTAAAGTATTCCTCATACCATTGCTTCACCCGTCCCTTCATACTGCGCTCGTCGCTGTAGGATGTTGGCACTCGGGGTGCGATGGGGGCTCGCCACAGAGAGTCGTTTCGTTGCGCCATGCTGTTGAGGAGATGCACCGAGCTCACCGGAGTTACTCGCCGCAGCCTGTGGGCGGCGCCACCGCGTACTGGCGCTAGGGAAGAAGAGAGCTCATGTGTCGTTGATCTGCCATAGAACGGTCGCGATTAGATCGGGGGCGTACCCCTTCGTGGCTCTGATCCAGGCCATCGATCTGGCAATGGACGGTGTGTTATAGGTCACGTACTCATGAAAACCCTAGCCGTAGGATTGTGATCCAAGGGATAGTGAGAGTGTACCGGTTCGTTTAAAACACGGTCTAATCCGGGTCGTCGATAATTGATCGGTCGGCTCATCCGTATCCGCGCCTCTTTAGCCACGCTATCTTACAAAATAGCCCCCTAAGTATTTACAATTGAACCCGCCGTCCCCTGTGGGATACTTCTGAGTCAAAGGCATTTTTATGGAATAGCCCCTGTCTTCCCCGATAATTATGCGCCTGGTCCAGTGACTTAGGAAAGTAGGAAAAACAATATAGAAAATACTTTTCTAGCACAAAAATAATTCTAGAACTTGTGAAATTCATAGTAAATTCATTTGAACTCCAAATTGAGTCATTCCAGTTGCAATAATTTTGTATTAATATTGTTTATCACCTAGTAAACTTTGTTTAACCATGAAACTTGAATTAAAATTGTTCAATTAAATTAATCTATTCTAGGTGCTAAATAGTTTCAAAAATTCATAACTCAATAACCATAACTCTGTTTTGATCCCTTCTAGTTGCATTAGTCTCACAATAATATTTATTATCATCTGGTGACTTTGTTTTTCCATGAGATATAGGTTAAAATGTTGCACTTAGTCTATTATATACTTAACCACGTGGATCTTCGGAAAACCACAACTTCTTAAACGTAACTCAGAATTTAGCGGTTTTCGATCCCACGATCTCGTAGCGACGCGTAGGTTATTAATATGTATTTTGCATATATGTTTGGTGTGATGTTAATTTTGCCTATACACTGTTTGTTTGTATTGCTACGACTAGCGTGAGGTCACGAGTCACCTGAAGATCATCCTGCTACCTGGAATCTCAAGTCCCAGGCAAGTTGTGTCTGTCACACCCATTTCCAAGGGGCAGAGCCGGGTGCATAGCATATGTGTGCCAGGATCTATTTCCACACATATGTTGACGTCACAAGTGTAATATATCAAAAGAACAATGCATAAAAGCGTAAATAACGATTATATTAACATATTACACTTCGAACGAACATAATGTCTTAACCTTTATTCATCAAAGTACAGCGAAACAAGGACATCCATCCACAGGAAGATGACCGGGGGTATCACTAGACTAGCATCCATGGAGTTCAGCATCATATCTTCATCTGCAACTTCTGATCAAAATTAAGCAAGGGTGAGCTCACTTATGGTCGGGGCTCAGCAAGTGGGGGAAAAACTAATGCAAGGTAACAAGGTGAGGCTAAGGTTGAGCAGTAAGCATTTTAGTTGGTCAACATTTTATTAACAACACCTGTCTTACTAATAAGCGTGAATCCCAAGTATTCCCATTAAGCAAAGGTATAAGAGTATATCAAAAAAACACTTAAGTGAAACCACTTAAGCAAACCATTGGCAGATCATCGGATCTCGATTTATTTCCATCTTCAAGTTCAATTATCATGTGAGGAGTCCAGGTTGCTCATAACCGTGAGCACGACTGATATATCAGTTTTACACTCTGCAGAGGTGGCGCATCTTTACCCATGAGTCGCGATTCCCTTCTAGCCCGGGTTAGCTAGACCCGTATTCACTTCCGAGGTGAATGGCCAGGGTCTCACTACGAGGCTTCTCCCTAGAGTCCTCATTACGCAAATGCTGGAAATGGTCAACTGCATAAGGTACACCTACCGTAACCAACTTATAGTCCAGTCCACAGGGTAAAGCTTTAAGAACTATGCCCGTATCCAATCTGCCTGAGCCGGTACTATAAGCGCTTGCCAGGTGCCCCCGTTCCTGGTCGACCACGACCAACACCCAACATAAGACTTCCCTAGTTATTTAGCCAAGACCAGAGCCATGATAGTTCTCATGGTAGCACTGTTTTCCCGGGTGGTCACTCCATGTTCCAATTAATATGCAATAATCTTGTTTAACCATCGGGTTAACCACAATAATGTAAACTTACCATTTTGGAACATTAATATCATAAGCGGGAGTGACTGCATAAAGTTAAGTTATAGCAATAGCATAGCTACTTGATTAAATCATAATCCCAGGTTAAACAAGGAGTAAGGTTGAAAAGGTTAGGGGTATCTAAATAGGTAACCCATCAAATTATGCATATATTCATCAAAGAATAAACTTTATTAAATGTATTGTTTGGGATCAAATAGAGTATGCAGAGGGAGAAGTCCACTTGCCTTGCTTATAGAAATCTTGAGATTCTTCCACGGATAGGAATAGATCTTGATTCTTAACTACTAGATCAACCACTGAATATCACATAAACAAACAAGAAGAACAAACACCACTCAATAACATACAACATTCACCATATGTAAAGCTAAAAGAAAGCCTAACGAAAAGAGCGTTCGCTTTTCAAAAACATTACACGTAAGGGTTATAATAAAAAGGTATTCTTTTCAAAAAAATGTGTGATCTATACTTTATAAAATTACGACATGAGCTTAAAAATATCTTAATTAAATATACAAATATTAGGTTTACCAATTTAATCTTTTATAAAACGTCATATGTGATATGTCTAAGATTAAGGGTTTATAAGACGATAAAACATGTTATAACGATATTAAACCTTTTTAGAAAAGATATAAGTTATATATCTAAGGTTAATGAGTTATGAAACACATTATTAAACATTACTTTTATAACAAGCTCATAAATAGATTAAACAACTTTTTATGTGTAAAGATCATAATTATATTATTAATCACCTATTTAAGACGAGTTAGGTTATGAGCCTTAAATGGATTCTCATGCAAAAGATAATGAACGCATAACCATCATTTAATTTCATTAGAAAACACATAGCCTATATTATTATATTCGAAGTCCATATATAAATTAACATTTTAATTATAGAAACAACATAAATACTAATTACATTATTTTATTCTTTAGGATAAACCAAGTGACTTATATATAACGTGGACTAAACTTTATGAAATTATTAATCATGCCACATATCTAGGTATTAACAAATTAACTATATGTTTGATTAATAAATTATGAAACACTTGAATATAAATCTAATTCATCAAATGTAGTTGTTTATTTTGTATGTTTGATTAAGAAAAGGTGATCTACCATTCTTTTTAACTTCATAATTAGAAAACTAACAAATCAGATTTAAATTATAAAAACATGTGAACAATCGTAAATACTATTTGAAGTATTTAGAATAGACATATGAAACTAATAGAACAATTGCTAGTAGATTTGAATCTCAAAATAAAAATCATCACAGGAACATATGCGAAATTATGCCTAAACTTTAGGGAGTGGCACACAATTTTTCACCTTTTTAATCTCACGTTCGTCGCGAAGTAAGGAGTTGCGACTTCCGTCGCAAGGAAGTAGAAGGCCCTGACACAGAATTCATACACGACGTCGGCGAGCTTGGCGTCAGACGGGGCACGACAACAAGGCAATGTCACGGCACAGAACAGGAATTGACGACGACGTTTGACGCGACAAGCTGGACGGTGTGGGCGGCCGACGCTGTGCTGCAACGTGGCCACAACACAGTAGGCGACGGCGGCAAGTGGCACGGTGGCAACAGCACGGCGTAGAGAGCGCGAGCAGCAGGGACACGACGCGGAGCAGTAGAATACAAGAGACCGTGGAGTTCTGAAATGGCGCTGCAGACGTCGGCGAGGTCGCAGCACATGGACAGAAGGTCGGTGACGACGTCGTAGCTTCGGGGCATGGGGAAGAGGAACCGAGCAGGGGGTTCGACGGTGGTGAAGAAGGAGAACCTATGGGTGCTTTCGCCGGTGCTGGGGAAGACGCAGAGAGCGTCGGAGACGAGCTCCGGCGACAGCAGCCCGAGCAGAGAGCTCGATGCAAGGAGAGCAGGGACAGGGGAAGAGCTATGTGCTGCTTTTATAGGGAAGAAAGGGAGGGATTAAGGACAGATTAACACTCCTTCATGCCTAATTAAACGCTACTTTAATCATCTAGGAAACAGTAGCCATTTAAGCTCCATCAACGCGAGGGGAAACGGTCGGGCGACATGGGCGAGAAGGCGGCCGAGCGCGACGTTACGCGAGTCAAAGATGAGTAATGGCGTCGCGTGAGAGAGATGAACGGTCGTGGGGGCGCGGGTGCTGCTCGGGCGCGGGGCTTCGGCCGTCGGGGTCGCGCGGGGCTTGGCGCGGTCAGCTTGGGCGCGGCTCTATCGCAGGCGGGCGTGCGGCGCTGGGCGGCGTCAGGTCCTGCGGCTCGGGTAGGGGCGCGGGCGTCCTGGTGGCTGGTGCAGGGAAGAGAGCGAGGAGCTCCTGGCAGCGCGTGGTCGGGTAGGCAAGAGGGCGCTACAGCGGGAGCTTGGGCGGCGCGGCGCAGGCTGGCAATCTAGCAGCGGCGGCTATGTTTGTGTGCAGCAGAGAGAAATAAAGGGAATCCCACGTGCAAGACAAAGAGAGAGGAAGGGAGGCTGGACGGGCCGGATTCGAGGACGGGCAGCTAATATTTTCTTTTAATACATGAATTTCTATGTGGTCGTGCGTTGAGTTGAGTTTTCTTTTTTTTTTCCTTTTCCAAATTCGAAATACATTTTGAAATAACCCTAAAAATCATAATAATCAAACCAAAATTATTTATAAATAAAATATTTATTTTTTTGGACTAATAGATATATTATTTTTGTGAATTTTCATTTAAGAAGAAATGCTATCAAATATTCAAAAACCAATCGTGCGAAATCAAAATTATTCCAAATGCCAATAAATGACACACAATTAAATGAAAAATTTATTACCCTAACTAAAATTATTAATATACATATTTTTCGAAAACCTTATTTTAGCAATTCATTATTGTTTTGTAAAATGAGATTTTCTTTACAAGATCAAATCCATAAATTGGATTTGCAAATCAATTCAAACAAAACATATGCTTCGGCACGAGTGCTACAAACACTTGGTAAAATTTTATCTATTCAAGAATTGTTCAAATTATTTATATTACCCTTTTTCTATTAGAAATCATAAGTATTTTTCCTTTCTATTGAAAAATAATAATATAAACTAAGTTATCTTCAATTGATGGATTTAGGGTGTTACAAACCTACCCCTCTTAAAAAGAATCTCGTCCTCGAGATTAGGTAAGGCTAGCAAGAAAACAAGGTGATAGATGGTTATTTGTAGGTTCTTGGTTCACATTGAACTCTTCTAAACTTAAGGAACTTCTTCATTTCTTCGCTCCGCAATGACTACTAATCAAGCGATCTACATCATCGTACTTATAACTGGTTGGTCTTCTGGATTATTGCTTGGGTCTTGCTTCGCGGTCTTCTTCTTTAGTCGGTCTAGACGCTTCTTGGGGCATTCGCGAATAAGATGTCCTTCGTTTTTGCAGTAGTAGCAAGCACCTCTTGCTTTGAGTTCTTTGCGAGTCAACTTTGCTTGACCAACAGGGGGTGAGGGTTGATTGGGTGTCTGTATCTCATGTAGCTGAGCCTGACTTGATTCTTCTGTTTGGGTATCCATGTGTTTCGTGGCTTTTGCTTGTGGTTGAGATGAACTAATCATGTATCCAAACATTTTTTCTATTCCTTTTGTTGTTCTTCATTCCATTCATCGAATATCTCGGTGACTCATTTTTCTCGTTCATAGTTGTTAAGGTAGGGGTATTGTCATTGGCACCATTTACTTCATTTCCATTGGGGTTCATCATCTAGTCAGAGGATAAAAGAGTTAGTGAGACAGACTGCATAAGAGGCTTGTATGACATTAAGATGAAGAGTGAACACAACTTTTTGATTTCCAAGATAAGATTAGTCAAGGAACAAGGATGGTTTCTAGCTTCCTCATAATTCAAGAGTTTACAGGTGTTATATTCCTTAACAAAGATCTTTTGAACTTTATAGATTTCAGAGCATGATATCCAAATCATCTTTCTAATCCAACAGTATTTCTTTGAGCACAATTTGAGAGAGACTTGAGCGGGATTTTAGGGCAACTAGAGTATCACATTGTTTGCATATAGCAGATGACACCATACTTTATTCTCTTTATAAAGAGGCAAAACACAATAGGTGCGAAAGATTCTCCAAATTTATTCATATATCACTTAGCACAATTACAAATCTTGAAAGAGGCAACACTTTGACATTTTTTTCGTGAGACATACTCCTTCTAGCTAAATGATACATTATTCTTCCATGTCAGAGGTACCAATCTTCAGAGCTGGAGGTCGGTCGTCTTCAACTACTATTCTTTCTCCAGATGGAGTTTCCAAACACATGGTTCTCTCAGTATGTTGGATTACTGCCTTAGTTCTTTGTAACCAATTCTTTCTAAGAATCACATCCTTTCCCATTGATTCTATCACTATAAGATCAGCTGGAAAATCTATTTCATTGATTTTAACACTTACATTTGGACATATGTAGTTTACTAGCATTTTTCCTTCGGGTGCACTGATGGTCTTTCTTGATCTCAAGGGACACTTGAAGATACCATACTTTGTTGCAAACTGGGCACTGATAAAAGAATGTGTTGTACGAGGATCATACAACACGGTGGCGATGGTTGTGTGAATGACTAGTGTTCCAAAAATTACTGCATCATCATATGGAATGGTTCCTGTCACTGCATAACTTATCTTTCCTGTGGTCTATTTCCGTTGTTTGTTCTTTGTTGATGCATGGGTTTGAGGGTGTTGTCTTTTCTTTTGGACCTTATTGATCTCCACATCCTTCTTAGGACAACCATTAACAAGATGGTCGGTATCACCATAGCCAAAGCAAGCACGACTTGATAAGTTACATGGTGGAGTTGTCTTTACGTTGTTGGTAGAAGTTTCTGTGCATTTTTGTTCATATTCCATGTCTGAAGACTGAGATAGCTTCATCTCGGAGGCGATCTGTAGTGAACTCTTCTCAGGACAGTTATGGAAGTAATGACCTTCACGTCCACATTGATAGCAAGCTTTTCTTGAAGTTATTTCTTGACTTTTTCCATGTTTCCCTTTTCGTTTCTTGGACCTGATGCGACGATGAGGCTGAAACTGTGTGCAAGTAATAGTTCATCCATCAATGTAACACTCATGTGTTTCTTCTTGGGGTTGAGCATCCTTGTGGTGTTTCCTTTTTGGAATACTTTGCAATTCATCAACTGACAGTGCATTAGGTATGAGAGACTCTGCTATTAATTGTTCAGGGGGAGACATCTGTCTATTTATGCCAGAAAATAAAATCCGGTTCTTCTGTTTTGTAGTTTCACTTTCATTTGTACTGATCTGGCAACAAGGAATTCCATCGTACTCACAACAACAACATGTTCCAAGGTTACTTGTCTGGTGGTTTGGTTGTGCATCATTTTGGGTCTTGATTGTCTATTCATCAGCTGTTTTATTTATAGTGTTGTTTTGACTTGCCAACACACTGCATTCTTTGCATTTAGTGACATCACTTGCAGTTGACATTCCAAGGTTTGACATCTGTATGGGTATGGAAGAATGGAAGGGACGAAAGGGTTGAGCAAAGACAGATTATAGAGAGCAGAGAAAACCCATCTATCTAAGGTTTTACCTAGCTAACTGATGCCATTGTGGACAAAAATCACACAATACACCAACAATCATTTCAAAGAAACAAATCAAACATGAACACAAAGGACAATGAACTCAAGCATACCAGCACAACATAATCCAGTTCTACTCATTCAACCAAAACAAAAGGTGAGACAAGATTTGGAATAAGAAAGATATTATAAAGTCAAGGAGTTGGGTAAGAATTATCAAGGAGTTAGACAAGACATATTTGTTGGTGGTCAAGAGTGAGATAAGATAACCATGAACTATTAAAGTGAGGATAAATGATACAACCAAGGATATGAAGTGAGTTAGGGAGAAAGCATTATCAAGGAGAAAAGTAGAGAGGCAAAGATTGAATATATCAAGGTAGATATTGCGCAAGGATGGCAATATAATGGCAAGAAGACAAAAGTATAAGGAGTCAAGGGTTATATAGCAATATTAGGGATTAGAAAATCACTTATAATATAATATCGCCCTTACCGATCTAGTCGAAAATCTTAATACTAAAGAACAATCCTATTAACCTAACCAAGAAGAATGGCAATAGATCCAAGAGATATATAACGAAACTTCTTGCGGGGCGGGGATAAGATAGAGAATGGGGCATCTTCCATAGCTTCTAAAGGGTTCCTTCCGGTAGACTTCACTTCGAGTTCCACAATTCTAACTTGATCATCTTGTAGTGCTTCTGAGCAGAGTCTTCTGATATACCAAAATCAGACTAGAAGAGTTGAAAATAAAAGAGACGAGTTTTTGATATAAAGTAAGTTTTTATGGAGGAAAATATATCAAGCTTTGAAAGACTGACTGGGCTTTCCATTTCTAACTAATGTAGCGACCTACGGTCACATTGCTTTGATACCACTTCTGTCACACCCGTTTCTAAGGGGCAGAGCCAGGTGCATAGCATATGTGTGCCAGGATCTATTTCCACACATATGTTGACGTCACAAGTGTAATATATCAAAAGAACAATGCATAGAAGCGTAAATAACGATTATATTAACATATTACACTTCGAACGGACATAATGTTTTAACCTTTATTCATCAAAGTACAGCGAAACAAGGACATCCATCCACAGGAAGATGACCGGGGGTATCACTAGACTAGCATCCATGGAGTTCAGCATCATATCTTCATCTGCAACTTCTGATCAAAATTAAGCAAGGGTGAGCTCACTTATGGTCGGGGCTCAGCAAGTGGGGGAAAAACTAATGCAAGGTAACAAGGTGAGGCTAAGGTTGAGCAGTAAGCATTTTAGTTGGTCAACATTTTATTAACAACACCTGTCTTACTAATAAGCGTGAATCCCAAGTATTCCCATTAAGCAAAGGTATAAGAGTACATCAAAAAAACACTTAAGTGAAACCACTTAAGCAAACCATTGGCAGATCATCGGATCTCGATTTATTTCCATCTTCAAGTTCAATTATCATGTGAGGAGTCCAGGCTGCTCATAACCGTGAGCACGGCTGATATATCAATTTTACACTCTGCAGAGGTGGCGCATCTTTACCCATGAGTCGCGATTCCCTTCTAGCCCGGGTTAGCTAGACCCGTATTCACTTCCGAGGTGAATGGCCAGGGTCTCACTACGAGGCTTCTCCCTAGAGTCCTCATTACGCAAATGCTGGAAATGGTCAACTGCATAAGGTACACCTACCGTAACCAACTTATAGTCCAGTCCACAGGGTAAAGCTTTGGGAACTATGCCCGTATCCAATCTGCCTGAGCCGGTACTATAAGCGCTTGCCAGGTGCCCCCGTTCCTGGTCGACCACGACCAACACCCAACATAAGACTTCCCTAGTTATTTAGCCAAGACCAAAGCCATGATAGTTCTCATGGTAGCACTGTTTTCCCGGGTGGTCACTCCATGTTCCAATTAATATGCAATAATCTTGTTTAACCATCGGGTTAACCACAATAATGTAAACTTACCATTTTGGAACATTAATATCATAAGCGGGAGTGACTGCATAAAGTTAAGTTGTAGCAATAGCATAGCTACTTGATTAAATCATAATCCCAGGTTAAACAAGGAGTAAGGTTGAAAAGGTTAGGGGTATCTAAATAGGTAACCAATCAAATTATGCATATATTCATCAAAGAATAAACTTTATTAAATGTATTGTTTGGGATCAAATAGAGTATGCAGAGGGAGAAGTCCACTTGCCTTGCTTATAGAAATCTTGAGATTCTTCCACGGATAGGAATAGATCTTGATTCTTAACTACTAGATCAACCACTGAATATCACATAAACAAACAAGAAGAACAAACACCACTCAATAACATACAACATTCACCATATGTAAAGCTAAAAGAAAGCCTAACGAAAAGAGCGTTCGCTTTTCAAAAACATTACACGTAAGGGTTATAATAAAAAGGTATTCTTTTCAAAAAAATGTGTGATCTATACTTTATAAAATTACGACATGAGCTTAAAAATATCTTAATTAAATATACAAATATTAGGTTTACCAATTTAATCTTTTATAAAACGTCATATGTGATATGTCTAAGATTAAGGGTTTATAAGACGATAAAACATGTTATAACGATATTAAACCTTTTTAGAAAAGATATAAGTTATATATCTAAGGTTAATGAGTTATGAAACACATTATTAAACATTACTTTTATAACAAGCTCATAAATAGATTAAACAACTTTTTATGTGTAAAGATCATAATTATATTATTAATCACCTATTTAAGACGAGTTAGGTTATGAGCCTTAAATGGATTCTCATGCAAAAGATAATGAACGCATAACCATCATTTAATTTCATTCGAAAACACATAGCCTATATTATTATATTCGAAGTCCATATATAAATTAACATTTTAATTATAGAAATAACATAAATACTAATTACATTATTTTATTCTTTAGGATAAACCAAGTGACTTATATATAACGTGGACTAAACTTTATGAAATTATTAATCATGCCACATATCTAGGTATTAACAAATTAACTATATGTTTGATTAATAAATTATGAAACACTTGAATATAAATCTAATTCATCAAATGTAGTTGTTTATTTTGTATGTTTGATTAAAAAAAGGTGATCTACCATTCTTTTTAACTTCATAATTAGAAAACTAACAAATCAGATTTAAATTATAAAAACATGTGAACAATAGTAAATACTATTTGAAGTATTTAGAATAGACATATGAAACTAATAGAACAATTGCTAGTAGATTTGAATCTCAAAATAAAAATCATCACAGGAACATATGCGAAATTATGCCTAAACTTTAGGGAGTGGCACACAATTTTTCACCTTTTTAATCTCACGTTCGTCGCGAAGTAAGGAGTTGCGACTTCCGTCGCAAGGAAGTAGAAGGCCCTGACACAGAATTCATACACGACGTCGGCGAGCTTGGCGTCTGACGGGGCACGACAACAAGGCAATGTCACGGCACAGAACAGGAATTGACGACGACGTTCGACGCGACGAGCTGGACGGTGTGGGCGGCCGACGCTGTGCTGCAACGTGGCCACAACACAGTAGGCGACGGCGGCAAGTGGCACGGTGGCAACAGCACGGCGTAGAGAGCGTGAGCAGCAGGGGCACGACGCGGAGCAGTAGAACACAAGAGACCGTGGAGTTCTGAAATGGCGCTGCAGACGTCGGCGAGGTCGCAGCACATGGACAGAAGGTCGGTGACGACGTCGTAGCTTCGGGGCATGGGGAAGAGGAACCGAGCAGGGGGTTCGACGGTGGTGAAGAAGGAGAACCCATGGGTGCTTTCGCCGGTGCTGGGGAAGACGCAGAGAGCGTCGGAGACGAGCTCCGGCGACAGCAACCCGAGCAGAGAGCTCGATGCAAGGAGAGCAGGGACAGGGGAAGAGCTATGTGCTGCTTTTATAGGGAAGAAAGGGAGGGATTAAGGACAGATTAACACTCCTTCATGTCTAATTAAGCGCTACTTTAATCATCTAGGAAACAGTAGCCATTTAAGCTCCATCAACGCGAGGGGAATCGGTCGGGCGACATGGGCGAGAAGGCGGCTGAGCGCGACGTTACGCGAGTGAAAGATGAGTAATGGCGTCGCGTGAGAGAGATGAACGGTCGTGGGGGCGCGGGTGCTGCTCGGGCGCGGGGCTTCGGCCGTCGGGGTCGCGCGGGGCTTGGCGCGGTCAGCTTGGGCGCGGCTCTATCGCGGGCGGGCGTGCGGCGCTGGGCGGCGTCAGGTCCTGCAGCTCGGGTAGGGGCGCGGGCGTCCTGGTGGCTGGTGCAGGGAAGAGAGCGAGGAGCTCCTGGCAGCGCGCGGTCGGGTAGGCAAGAGGGCGCTACCGCGGGAGCTTGGGCGGCGCGGCGCAGGCTGGCAATCTAGCAGTGGCGGCTGTGTTCGTGTGCAGCAGAGAGAAATAAAGGGAATCCCACGTGCAAGACAAAGAGAGAGGAAGGGAGGCTGGACGGGCCGGATTCGAGGACGGGTAGCTAATATTTTCTTTTAATACATGAATTTCTATGTGGCCGTGCGTTGAGTTGAGTTTTCTTTTTTTTTTCTTTTCCAAATTCAAAATACATTTTGAAATAACCCTAAAAATCATAATAATCAAACCAAAATTATTTATAAATAAAATATTTATTTTTTTGGACTAATAGATATATTATTTTTGTGAATTTTCATTTAAGAAGAAATGCTATCAAATATTCAAAAACCAATCGTACGAAATCAAAATTATTCCAAATGCCAATAAATGACACACAATTAAATGAAAAACTTATTACCCTAACTAAAATTATTAATATACATATTTTTCGAAAACCTTATTTTAGCAATTCATTATTGTTTTGTAAAATGAGATTTTCTTTACAAGATCAAATCCATAAATTGGATTTGCAAATCAATTCAAACAAAACATATGCTTCGACACAAGTGCAACAAACACTTGGTAAAATTTTATCTATTCAAGAATTGTTCAAATTATTTATATTACCCTTTTTTCTATTAGAAATCATAAGTATTTTTCCTTTCTATTGAAAAATAATAATATAAACTAAGTTATCTTCAATTGATGGATTTAGGGTGTTACAGTGCCCTTGATCACTTCTTTTTACCCATTCATGTTCTGATTAATCATAATGATCTGCATAGGTTAATTTTGATGGGACCCAATAGGTCACCCTAGTTTGACTATCTTTATGTCTTGTTTACCACTAAACTTCTGGGTAGTACTTGCTAGTGCTTTATGTGGATTTGGGCATTGAGATACACATTATTCATGATTATACTTTTGTTATCCGTTGTTATTTACTGTTCATGATAAGATCATTATGTTAATTGGAACATGGAGCGACCACCTGGGAAAACAGTGCTACCACAACGGTTTATGGACGCCCTTGGCTGATTAATTAGGAAAACTAGTGGAGGACTACCTTACCCGAAAGGGGCAAGGGCAGTAGGGGAGTGGTCAGTGTGGGGAGGTCCTTGGTTGATTTTGCTGCGATGGCGGTCAGGCAAGGGATCCCTGCATTGGAGCTTCCTATAAACTGTAGCGGGTTTTCTGAAGCTAGTGGAACTTTGTAAAGGCCTCGTAGTGTTACCCTGTCTCGCTTCCTTGGTAGAGGTGTATGGGGCCCGTACAACCCCGTGGCAAATGGGTAACATGACTTGTGGGTAAAGATGTGCAACCTCTGCAGAGTGTAAAACTGGTATACTAGTCGTGCTCACGGTCATGAGCAGCTCGGACCCTCACATGATTAACTTATAGAACTAAATTCAATTTGTCATATGCATTGCATCGCAGGTGATGTTATTACTTTTGTTCTACTACTTAATTGGGTTGGTATTTACTTATACTTAGTAATTGCTAATAAAATTTTGACCAACTTTAAAAGCAATGCTCAGCTCTAACCATCCTCTTTGGTAAGCCTTACACTTCACGTGAGCTCCCACCTTTGCCGAGTTTATGCACATTATTCCCCACAACTTGTTGAGCGATGAACGTATGTGAGCTCACTCTTGCTGTCTCACATCCCCCCACAGGTCAAGAACAGGTACCGCAGGATGAGGCGCTTGGAGGATGCTGCGATGAGTTCGTGAGTGGTCTAGGTCGTCGTCTCCCAGTCAACTTTGGGTTGTTGGACCATTGTCTCCTTATAATGTAATTATTTATTTATTTTGTATAGAACTCCGATTATATAGTAAAGATGTGATATTCGATCATGTGTCATGATTCATCATATGTGTGAGACTTGGTCCTAGCACACCTGGTGATTATGTTCGCGCCCGGGTCTTGGTGCCCCAAAACCCGGGTGGGACAGTATCCTACTTCATCCTCATAGTGATCCCCATATTTTTTCATGCATTCTGTCAAAAAGTAATCAAGAATACAGATCAAGAAGTTTAACAGGGAAAGCTATCCACGTTGTGATCCTTTAAACTTTTCTTAATTAAGCAATCCTGAAACTTTTTCTCATAACAATATAACAGACATTTATACAAAAGTCATCATAGTATTATATGTTTCCGTTGCAACGCACGGGCACTTACCTAGTTATAGGAACAACTCTCCAACCCTACCTGGCCCTATCATTTTTCACTATTATTTTGAATCAAATTTATATGTTTTGTAAATGGTGAGATTCGAACTCGCAACCTCTCTCTCCAACATACCCTCCTATACCACTACACTACTACACCAATTATGTCTATATTACGTTTTCATTCCCATGTACTATAACAAACCGAGAGTAATTTGATCATTTATGACACTAAATGAGTTCATTTGAAAATGTGACCAACTATAAAGTTGCATAACTTTTTGAGATCTACAAGTTTTATTTTAATAGTTTCTACATCCGAGACTGATTACAAAATTTGAATTTTAAATTTGAAAACTTCACACGAATTTTTCAATGATAAGATTATTTCAAATCAAAAAGTTATCAATTACAAAGTTTCATTATATTTTAAGACCTACAACTTTTATTTTGGTGGTTTTTCCATCCGAGATAGTTTGAAAAATTCAAATTTCAAAATTCAAACATAGTTTTGCATAACAAGATGATTTCAAACCAAAATATTGTCAACTACAAAGTTTCATAACTCTTCAATACCTACAACTTTCATGTTGGTGGTTTTTCTTTCGAGGTCGTTTTCAAAATTCAAATTTTAATTTTTTTAAAATTCAGACGTAGTTTTCGTTGACAATATGACATCAAATGAAAAGTTGTCAACTACAAACTTCTATAACTTCTCAAGATCTACAAAGTTTATTTTGGTTGTTTGATCATTTGTTTATCTCACATGATGGTTCTAACAATATGCACAAATTCTATACGTCTCTCTCGTAGTTTCATAAACTACAAGAGAGATATAGGTTTTATGAACAAATTTATTTTTATTTTGTCATATGAAGAAATATTCAATATATAAATTGTACATCATGATGAGTTATACAAATTTGTAGTTGAAAACTTTTTCATATGAATTAATTTACCGCTTTAAATGTGATTTTTAAATTGTCTTTGCCTAGTGTTGAAAAAAAACACTCGGCAAAGAGCTCTTTGCTGAGTGTTGTATTTGTGACACTAGCCCTTTGCCGAGTGTCAAAAAAAATACATTCGGCAAAGAAACTCTTTGTCGAGTGTCAAAAATAAAACACTCGGCAAAGAGCTTCTTCGTCGAGTGTTTTCTTTTACCGAGGGTTTTTTGCGTGGCACTCGACAAAGAGCTTCTTTGCCGAGTGCCCGAAAAAAACACTCGGCAAAGAATATGGCACTCGGCAAAGAGCCAAATTCCGGTAGTGGCGGGGGGCTCCGCCCCCCACGGTACGGATCGTTCCCTACTCACATTAGGGTTTTGCCTCTATAAATTCACTTGTAATCCGCAGGAGATTGTCACCTCATTGTAAATCTCATGCGATCTGTAACCACCCGAAAAATAGTGATATTGTTGCTGGCCGGCGCCCATGGTTTTTTCCCTTCGCTTTGGAGATGTTTTCTACGTTAAATCGGTGTCTTCTCTGTGTTTGATCTACTTTGTGTCGTATTGATTCATAACATGACACAGTGGTAAATTACACTCAACATTTATTATATAAACTCAGTTCTTACAAACTTCGATGCTAGCATGAAATAATGGTATAAACTCAGTTCTTTATTGAGGAAATAACTTTGTCTGCTAATGGTTGCCCTAAAAACGCACTGGTCTCAATGGTTCTTACAAATGCCATCATAAGTTGAGAACATTGCTAGACATGCACCTCGACTAATAACATCATATACGTACCATGTTAGGCTGTGTCCAGCAAGGTCGGGTAAAGCATCCGGTACCTTAAATATAGCGGACGTCAGGCTCCTTTTTACCTCCAACAACGTCCGGTAAACTGCACGCTAAATTTTAGCACTCGTTCGGGAGACGCCAAATCTGGAGCTTGCTGAGCGTCCGCTAAACGCCGACCGGTTCTCTCTCCTGCGCCTTGAAATGTCTACTTTCTCTCCGTGGCAGGCACCAGGCTCGCCACGGCCTTCTCCATCGCGTTCTCCTCCTCCTCGTCTGGAAGCAGCCGACGGCGGGCTGGGCCAAGGCATCGCCGACGAAGGCCGCGGCGGCATCGGGGGTGACGGCCGCCGGCAAGGGCGTGGCGCTGGCGATGGGCCCCGGGAAGCTGCGCAGGTCTTCGTCGCTGAACGTGGCGGCGTCGTTCACGCGGGTGTGCCTGTGCGCGCCCATCTCCTGTGGCGCCGCGCCGGAGGTACAGCTACCCGCGTGCGTCGTCCGTGTCGGCGTCCGGGTGCGCGAGCCCGCTGCCGGCGGCCGAGCTGCAGGCCGCTGCTGGGCGGGGGAGGCCGGCCGCGGGAAAAGGAGGCGGCTGCGAGGGCGCCCGCCGCGTGTTCCGCGGCAAGTCGCTGACGGACGACGTGCTGATGTGGCGGTTCGTGGTTGAAGATGGAGGTGGTCCTCGGCGGCGTGACGAGATGGAGGTGGTCCTCGGCGACGCGACGAGTAATGTGATGATTAATTGGTCATTTGGCAAACAAGGTTAAGATTTGTAGCTTAGACTGTCAAGGTCTCGTGATTGAATTTGAATACGACTATTTAACGTTGAATAAATAAGGTAGTTGTGTATTCTGTTAATACTGTAGCTATAGAGGACCAAATTTAGGGAACGTTGTTGTAGACTGAGATGATATAGAGGATAAAATCTTTTAGGGTGTGCTGTAAAGGACAGAGAATATTCCTTTAGAGAACGAAATTTAGGGGACGTTGCTGGAGAGTGGAGACGGCCTTATGCTTAGGTGCGTGAGGAAATCTAGAACATCTTTTCGCATTTTCACCACGATCGATCACATGCCAATCGGGTATCTGAAAATCCCTTTCTTTATTTTATTATCCGAAAAAATTCGAAGTTTGCAGGATTCATATGTCGTTGAAGAAGCAAATCCAAATTTAAATTAATAACATTACCTACAATTGCACTATGACAAGTCTAAAATATTAACTCTTTATCAGATTTCTTCCTCTACGCATCCAAGAGGCACATGTCTTGCCTCCTTTGAAGCTAGTCTTTGCTAAGAAGCTTAAGCAACCAATCATCACAAACAACAAAATCGTTGAAATAGCGAACAACCCAGTTGAAATCCAGCTCATGGACACAATAACTAACTCTATGATCGCACCAGCAGATACTCACCTTGGACCTTTATCAGTAAGACTAGAAGCCCTGAATCTGTATGGTGATTTTCAGTGTGAGGACCGTGAAGTGTGGACGGCTGACCAGTTTAATGCAGTGGTTGTGAAGGCTAGAGAAGGGAAAAGACCATTGCTCCTGGGCTCACTCAATGTCCCTATGAACAATCATGGAGTGGTTGTGATTGATGGTCTGTTCTTCACTGATAATTCGAGCTGGATAAGGTGCCGGAAGTTTCGAATTGGTGTGCGCATCATGCCCGTGGGTCGTCTTGGATCAAGAGTTAAAGAGGCAGTGAGCGAGAGCTTCACCCATATCAACTGTATGGTGCCATAAGTTTGATTCCAACTTGTATAGGTTCATATTATCTAGTTAATGAATATATTTTTGAGAATTAAATATAAATTATATGCCATGATTTATATGAGGAATGTATCACCAATCCTTTACTAGTGTACAAGAAGCACTACCCGCCTTTCCTGATTGACAACATATGGAGGCTCAAGAACATTGGAAAAGATGGATCAATCGACAAGAGGTTGCAGTCTGAGGGGATTAGGAACGTATGTCTAGGACTTCTTGAAGCTTAACAACGTAGATCCTGAAAAGCTCAAAGCTGTAAGAACTCATACACATGATATTTCCACACACACACACACACACAAATATTTAGGCACGAGAGTTATGTTGTGTATACATCCATGCATGCTATTATATTTGAAATCGAAGTATTTCTATGTTCTTCAGCTCGTCGGCATGTCAGGTAAGCAATGGAACGCAATGCTGAATCATACAAAAATGTGTGACATGGGATGGAAATGTTATGCTTTCAAGGCTGTAGAGTGTGAAATTACCTTTAACCCCATAGGAGAGGTCTTAGGGGCAAGAATTGGAGACCAGACATTTCCGCTGCAAGAACTGCACCCATATCAACCGGTAATGTACAATAATCACATTGATTTTTAGTAACTAAATAGGAGTATTATTTGCTGACTTGACCTTACCAGTGAATCTGTAAATGATATTTCCTTGCATGATGGTCTCAAACGCAATTCCATGTGAAGCAGCTGGCCGCTCATGCATACCAGATGTGGGATCAACTAAAGGAAGTAGCCAATGAAAAACCATTTGCTGCAAATAAAGAGCTTTGTTCCAAAAAGTAACTCTGATCAGGAGCAGACTTTCAGCCAAGCAGAGAGCATGATCAGCTCACGGGCCCAATAAGAATCACTTTCGCAGAGCTAAACAATAAAAATCTGAACTGTTCTATGGAAAGAGTGGAGTGAATCTAGTCTCTATTTTGTACTAGAAAGAGGGAGCCAAAAAACCTCTCTTTAACCCCTGAGGAATCACTTCAAAGCCTATTTGTCAAACGATTTTCGTCAAATAGATTTACTTCTGTTAGAGAATTACTCGAAATCACTCTATTAGAGAATCAGCTCATGGAGCTAGAGAATCATGGAACGGAGCTATGTCAAAAGAGCCCAAAGTATCTTGACTACACCGGAACTGCTACCTCTGGTGCTGCAGCAACACTACATTAACAAAGCCCATTTTTGGCGGCTAGAAACCGCCGAAAAATAAGCCTTATGCCACCAAAAATACCTATTTTTAGCAGCATAAGGTCTATTTTTCAGTGGTTCCTGGCCGCCAAAAAAATAGTCAAAAATAAGCTATTATTTTCGGCGGCTAGATCCAGGCCGCCGAAAATTACCTATTTTCGGCGGCTGTCTCGTCGCCGCCGAAAGTTCAATCGACTATTTTTGGCGAGCTGCGTTCTGGCCGCCGAAAATAAGTATTTTCAGAGTAATTTTTTTAGAAAAAGTAAAATTAACAGAAATTTCAACAACAATACATGTATATTACAACAACACAAATCCATCACAGATATAATAATTCATCCATAAAACCACCACAAATATCACAATTCATCCACACAAGTATCACAAAATATCCACCGCAAGAGTACGTCAATTGATACATACCACATACACCATAATACATCACAGTTCATATCAAATCCATCGCAAGACGCCAAATTCACCACAAGAGTCAATTGATCACATATAGGGGTCGTTTGAGTTGTGGCCACTACCTTCAGAAGCGAATAAGTTGTTGACGAAGTTGTCTGTCTGGTTTGGAGTCTGAAAGAAAGATAAATATATTAATAACTACAGTTCTAACTTGACCACTATTCAAACGATTTTTTTGTCAAACAAACCCCTTCTGTAGTAGTTGCCTCCCCTCCAAAATCTCCTCCTGGTGCTGGTATAACCGGTGGTGGCGTGTTGTGGCCCATAACCCCCGATCCCTACAAAGTCAAGATTTGAAAAGCTAATACAAACGACAAGTCTAAAGTAAATTGAATTTGATCGACACAACAGCTGCAACACCTCAGATTCTACAGGAGCTGCTCCAGCTGATGATGCCATGCTCTGGAATGTTATGCTTTTGAACATAACACCAGAATGTAACTTTAGCTGGCAAGACTCAGTAGCTTGTTGGGATTAAGTGGATTAACATTAAATCGATGTTGTTTGTTTCCTGTTTTCAATAATGGCATGTTTGATCCATATTACTTATTGTACTATTAGGTGAAATGTTATGCTTTTGAACATGCGACTTGCACGTGGTCTTTCAATTCAATAAAACTATGTGAACACAAAGTTGATATGTGACCTTGTAGTTTAGGTTTGTGATAAATAATTATCAACAGAGTAGCATCTTAGGTTGAGTCGTATCGACTAATCAACTAATCGGGGTGTGAGTGTGTATATGCAATATGTCTTTTGGTTTATGATGCATAGGTGTGAAGTCTGGAGACGGTGGTTGTGCGGGATAAATATTCCTCGGGTCCTCGCGAACACAGAAACATGTCATGCGCCGCCTGATTGGCCTCCCGATGGCTTGCTAAGCGAGACAGGTCATCAGACCATAGTCAGGCCATGCGAGCTTGATCCAGGAAGACGAAGACTGGACGTCTGAGTTATGCGTCGACCGAAGCACTGATATCTGGGGCTAAGAGGTTGCGTACACCTAAAGTGCTAAACACTCGGCGTTAACTCGACTGAGGAAGAGATTGAACTCCAAATAAGCTGGAATACATACCGCGATAAAGGAGGAATTAGGTAGACTAGATAGTTATCACAACCTGTAAAGGGATAACCTTCTGGTCACCTATATAAGGCCGATGGGGTACCCCTACAAAAACATCTCATACCATCTCTCATCAACCACATCCTAGCACCACCTCAAAGCTCATTAGCCCTCTTGTAGCAACCACGAGCTACTACATCGGCTGGAGAACTCAACTTCCACCACCCACAGCTCATTTGTAATCCGTATACCTAGTGCAATTCCAATACACAGCCTCAACAGGAAGTAGGGTGTTACACATTCTAGCGGCCCAGACCTATATAAATCCTTGTGCAATCCGACGTGCCCCTGCACGTACCATCGAGTCGCAGTCAACGACGTCATCCTACTCAAAAGCATCACGTGGGGAACCCCGTGGTGCATAGTCGGGTCATAAATACTGACAGTGGTCGTCGATGATGGTAAAGGTCATGTGGGATCATGCTGATGGACTAGGAGCAGTGAATGACGAGTCCTAAGTTTTGATTGAGGGAATAATCGAGCGACTAGCCTTGGTGGCTAACACCTTGGGACACCGAAGGACACAAGAACATGGTCGAGCGGATCGTCTTACCAATGTGGTTGCATTACCGGAGACACGGTCTTTACTAAGTGCTAAAAGATTTGCCGAGATGGAAATATTGGGCACATGACGAAGACAGATTTTGCACACTGGTGCACTCAACAAAACAAAACACTAGACAAATAGGTATCATGGCAAATAAACATAGTACATGACAACTTTCACAAAACCTTACCATTTTTTTATCGTAGCCTCCACATATAACATCATGACATCTCGATTAGTTTTATGATTTCTTGACTTTATTTGCTTTTTATAGAATTTTAAATCAAATGTACCGCAAGTTTATGGTCATGTTTGGTGAAAAGGATGTTCAAAATTTCTATATGTTCCTGGATACATCCTCAACTTATACTCAATAACATAAATATCATTTCCCATTCTTTTTTCTATTATTTGAATGACTTACGATTCAAATTTGAATTATTCAAAGAAATACAATTAAATGAAAAACTAGATATAACAATCACTTTAAGAAATGTGCCAAAATTGAACATGTAGTTCTAGATATTGTAGGAACACAATGAAAAAAGTTTAGGGAAAAAATTAAAATATCCACCGTGTGTGACAAAAAGACTCTCGACAAAGAGACATTTTCTCGAGTGCCTAGAGGTGAGCACTCGACAAAAGTTTTCAAAAAAAACTATTTGCCGAATATCAGATCATGGGCACTCGACAAAGAATATTTTAATAAAGATATGCATACTGTTGGGGGCCTTCGTCCTCCGAAGGTCCTCAAAAACATGATTTGACAATGTTTTCCAAGTGGATTATGTGAGCAGGTGTTTTCGGGCTCAGAACTATGAATATGAAGCACGATCGGGACGAAGCTTGAACCAGACGAAGGACGAGCGCAGGCGAAGCTGTGCGCAGGAGAGCTTCGGCGCAATTGCTGAGGGGGGAACCGACTTAAAGATGAAAAGACTGCGTGGACCTTGACTGATTTCCGTAGGCTATTAACAAATGTAATGGACATGGATGTAATTTCATGTGGGCTGCGTCCCGCGTCTATAAATAGATGAACAGTACTCCCGTACTGTTCACGCTGACTTGACATTTGCGTCACGCTTGTACTTTTTATCTTCTCTCAGGACCGAAGGTACATTTGTAATTCATAATCATTTCTATTCCTTTGTGTTAATAAAATAGAAATGATTCCACGATTTACATTTCATGCTTTTTATGAGTCCTTCGTTACTACTTGCTGAACTTACGAAGGTATGTTTCTTCTGACCTTCGTCTGGAACTCATTATTCCCAATAGGGAGTAATGCTCGATAGGACGAAGGGCCTTAACGTTTAACACTTTTTATGTTGCCTTGTTCTTAATCCGAAGCATTTGAGAACAAGTCCCCAACACATACACAAGGTTGATTTGCCCCTTATGGTTCGGGTTGATGATGAGTGATTGTCAACGGCTAGTACTTTGATGTAGTCGGTGAACTAACCAGAGTATCACTTATGTGTTGTACTTTGGTGTAGTCGGTGGACTAACTAGAGTATCAGTTATGTGTAGTACTTTGGTGTAGTCGGTAGTACTTTGGCTTGTGGTGTGTAGGTGTGGAGCACAATTACAGTGGTCGACGACGAAGGTGAAGTTCATTCGGGTTCGTGCCGATGGATCGGGAGCGGCGAAGGACGAGCGCTGGGACTTGATTGAGGGACCGGATGACTAGTTGTGGTGGCTGACACCTGGGGCACACAATAGCGCGAGGATGTGGCAGAGCGATCATGTTGCAAGTGTGGTCAGGACTAGCGGGACACTTGTCCAGGACAACCATCTTTTTGGCTAGTTTCATTTGGCACTTGTTTAGAAACTCTAGTTTCCATTTCCTGATTTTAGCTAGAGATCCGCAAGTGTTTTTTATTCATCTATGTACTCATTATTCAAAGGAAGCGTGTCTAGATAGTTGGTTCGAATCACTTGCTCAGTTTTGTCTCCGCTCCAGTTTTTTATTCAATTGTGTGCTCGTTCTCTTCCCGTCCTTCTCTCTTTGGATTTGTTGAAGAACCATCGAGTTCTTAGGCTGTGATTTGTTTTGAGGATTGTTGCGGGGTGAGAAACACTCTTTAGATCAGTGCATATACCTAGTTCGAGCAGTTTATGTTCATGATCCGAGTTCTTCTCATTTGGAGTTTGTTTAGAAAAACTCCAACAAAACCCTAATCAAAGTTTGCTTTTGAATCTATTTGCGCATAAGTGTTTTGCTCTAGACCAAACTTCACGAAACATCTTCTTTCCCTCCGTGCAAACTGCCTGTGCAATTTGAGCAAATTCTACGAAGTTTTGCCGTGCGGCACTACCGCTCCCCTTGCTCAAGGATTTCTGATCCCTCTTGCTCAAACTTCACAAATATCTTGTCCCTCCCTCAACTCCAGCACTTCCAACACTTCCGCTCAAGTATATCATGGTAAGTATCTAATAATTTAATAATCAACAAAGTAATGATCGTGCAAAACATACATTTTTCATGAATATCGCAAGGAGGCGATGTTGCTTCAAAGCTGAAACCGGGCCTACGTATTGATTGACCTCCCATGCTTAACACCTCCCTCCTCTTGATGACGGTTAAGCGGAAGCCCCCACTCGCTCCACATCGCCACTCCACACCTCCCCCATGACTCCCCTGCTCCTCCTCCGCCTGCTCTGCCTCGTCCCCCTCGTCACCGCCGCCTGCGCCGAAGCCAAACTACCGGCAGATTTCACCACGCTCCTCGCCGCAAAGTTCTCCCTCGCTGACCCCGGTTCCGCGCTCGACGCATGGGACTCAAGGCTCTCTCCGTCGCCCTGCCGCTGGCCGCACATCCTCTGCTCCAACCGCTCCGTCTCTGATGCCCCGGCCGTCGCCTCTCTCCTCCTCTCCAACCTCTCTCTTGCCGGCGCCTTCCCGTCCTCTCTATGCTCTCTTAGGTCGCTCGTTCATCTCGACCTCTCCTTCAACTCCCTAACTGGACCTCTGCTGCCCTGCCTCGCCGCGCTGCCGTCGCTCACGCACCTCGATCTCGCCGGCAACGAGTTCTCAGGCCAGGTGCCAGCAGCCTATGGCGCAGGTTTCCCTTCCCTCGCCACGCTCAGCCTCGCTGGCAACAACCTCTACGGCGCATTCCCGGGGTTCTTGTTCAACATCACCGCGCTCCAAGAGCTCCTCCTCGCGTACAACCCCTTCGCGCCGTCGCCGCTGCCGGAGGACGTCTCCGGCCCCACGCAGCTCAGCCAGCTGTGGCTCGCCGGGTGCGGCCTCATCGGTGAAATCCCGCGGTCGATCGGGAGCCTCAGCAGCCTCGTCAACCTCGACCTCTCCACGAACAACCTCACCGGCGAGATCCCGTCAAGCATCCGGAGAATGGACAGCGTCATGCAGATCGAGCTCTACTCGAATCGGCTCACCGGAAGCGTGCCGGAGGGGCTGGGGGCGCTCAAGAAGCTGCGGTTCTTCGATGCGTCCATGAACCGCCTCTCCGGCGAGATACCAGCGGACGTGTTCCTCGCTCCGAGGCTGGAGAGCCTGCACCTGTACCAGAACGAACTGTCCGGCCGCATGCCAGCGACGTTGGGGCAGGCGCCAGCGTTGGCAGACCTCAGGCTGTTCACGAACCGTCTCGTCGGGGAGCTGCCGCCGGAGTTCGGGAAGAACTGCCCGCTCGAGTTTCTGGACTTGTCGGACAACCTGATCTCTGGCCTTATTCCTGCGGCTCTGTGCAACGCCGGGAAGCTGGAGCAGCTTCTGATACTCAACAACGAGCTGATCGGTCCCATCCCGGCAGAGCTCGGGCAATGCCGAACACTAACGCGGGTGCGACTGCCGAACAACCGGCTGTCCGGACCCGTGCCGCAGGGCCTGTGGTCCCTGCCGCACCTGTACCTCTTGGAGCTCGCCGGGAACATGCTATCCGGCACCGTGGACCCGACCATTGCCATGGCGAAGAACTTGTCGCAGCTGCTCATTTCCGACAACCTCTTCACTGGCGCGCTGCCGGCGCAGATCGGCACCCTGCCTGCTCTGTTCGAGCTATCGGCCGCGAACAACATGTTCTCCGGGATGCTGCCGGCGTCGCTAGCAGATGTTTCTACGCTTGGTCGGCTTGATTTGAGGAACAACTCGCTGTCCGGCAATCTGCCGCAAGGTGTTCGACGCTGGCAGAAGCTGACGCAGCTGCACCTTGCCGACAACCACCTCACAGGAACCATCCCGCCAGAACTTGGCGAGCTGCCCGTGCTGAACTCGCTTGACCTGTCGAACAACGAGCTCACTGGCGACGTGCCGGTGCAGCTTGAGAACCTCAAACTGAGCCTGTTCAACCTATCCAACAACCGGCTCACCGGCATCTTGCCTCCTCTGTTCTCCGGCTCCATGTATAGGGACAGCTTCGTGGGCAACCCGGCCCTGTGCCGCGGCACGTGCCCGAGCGGCCGCCAATCCAGAACCGGCCGTCGAGGTCTCGTGGGCCCCGTCGCCACCATCCTCACTGTGGCCAGCGCCATCCTGCTCCTAGGCGTCGCGTGTTTCTTCTACACGTACCACCGAAGCCATGGTAGACAAGCCGCGGAGCCTGGCGGCGGCGATGACGGCGGCAGGCCCAGGTGGGTGATGACGTCGTTCCACAAGGTGGGGTTCGACGAGGACGACATCGTGGGCTGCCTCGATGAGGACAACGTGGTCGGCATGGGCGCGGCGGGCAAGGTGTACAAGGCCGTCCTGAGGCGCGGCGGCGAGGACGTCGCCGTTGCCGTCAAGAAGCTGTGGAGCGGTGGCGGCAAGGCAACGGGCAGCACTGCCAAGGACAGCTTCGACGTGGAGGTGGCAACGCTGGGCAAGATCCGGCACAGGAACATCGTGAAGCTGTGGTGCTGCTTCCACAGCGGCGACTGCCGGCTTCTGGTGTACGAGTACATGGCCAACGGCAGCCTCGGCGACCTCCTCCACGGTGGCAAGGGAGGCCTCCTGGACTGGCCGGCGCGGCACCGGATCATGGTCGACGCCGCGGAGGGCCTCGCGTACCTGCACCACGACTGCGGGCCACCGATCGTGCACCGCGACGTCAAGTCCAACAACATCCTCCTCGACGCCCAGTTCGGCGCCAAGGTCGCCGACTTTGGCGTCGCCAGGGTCATCGGCGACGGGCCGGCCGCCGTCACGGCCATCGCCGGCTCCTGTGGCTACATCGCTCCCGGTGGGTGAGCTACCACCTCTTTTAATGATTTCGTGCTCGTGTGCTGATGGTGATTTTCTTGCGTGCGTCCCATCAGAGTACTCGTACACCCTGCGCGTCACGGAGAAGAGCGACGTGTACAGCTTCGGCGTGGTGATGCTGGAACTCGTCACCGGCAAGAAGCCCGTCGGGGCGGAGCTCGGGGACAAGGACCTGGTGCGGTGGGTGCACGCCGGCATCGAGAAGGATGGCGTGGACTCGGTGCTGGACCCGAGGCTCGCCGGCGAGTCCAGCAGGGACGACATGGTCAGGGCGCTCCACGTCGCGCTTCTCTGCACGTCCAGCCTGCCGATCAACCGCCCGTCCATGAGGATCGTCGTGAAGCTGCTGCTCGAGGCTGCGCCGTGCGCGCGGCCTCTTGAGAGCAAGCCAAAGGCGGCCGAGGAGGAACCGCTTGATGTCTGACGACATCGTTGGACAAGATCTATCGCGTCTCAGAAATAAGGATCAATGGAAGACTGGCAGTGAATTGCTAACCTCCAGTAGCACACGCTTCATCCACATTTCGCAATCTATAGCTCTCAAATGTCGGTACAGAATCTAGTGCGTAGTAGTTTTCCAGGGCTTGACTCATTTCGTCACATTATCTATGATAGTATATTGTTCACTTTGGTCTCTTTAGCATGTACAGTACCAGTTTCTTACTGTACTTTGTAGAGGGATATTAGTTTATCTTATGGCAAAGATTTGGGTTAGAAAATGACACTACATAGAGTGAAGCACCATGTACAGCACTTCAGCGTCTGAGCTTATGATTTGAACCCATAGGTGTCGGTTACAGTCTGGGCTTATCGATTCCAACGGGCAAGGACCAGGTGTGATTAGATACTGATTAATTAGAACCAATGTCAATTTTCATTTCTGCATTTGGCTGCAGCCTTTCTTTCTCTCGGGTCCTACAGCAGGAAACGTTCACTTGTAGTGAAGCTGTAGTAAATGTACCAAGAGCAACTCCAATTGTTCTCTAAAATATTTTCTAAATCAATAATTTAGGTGGTTAACTTAAAAACTCCTAAATTATAGTTGGATGCCAAATGGTAAACAACTCTCCAAATGAACTTCCTAAATTCAGCTACTTCTTATATAATCTCATCTCCTCCATACATTTGGCAACCATTTTCTAACTCCCTAAATAAAAAATCTGGTTGCATTATTTAGGTAATGAAGATGGATGTTGACATTTGTGACTTTTTTTGATATGGATAGATTCAAAACAAAACTACAATCTATATTTAGAGAGCTATTAGAGAAGTTACAACTTTTGACTCCCAAAGTTATTTAGAATCTTCTTAAATCCATGATTTAGAGTGCTAAAATTTATATAACTATTGGAGCTGCTCTAAATAGCGGTGGTACCGAAATTTAGTGGCCGCTATTTGAGTAATATGGAATAAAATTATAATCTTAGGTCACCTAAGATACACATTTTTTTGATAATGAAACATAAGTTCTGGCTTTAACATGTAAATGCGTACAACCAATACAAGTCAATTATTACATCTGAGAAACAGTGCTTGAATAAAGAAACTAACTAATGGAACCAAAATGGCAAGACTGTGTATAACACTAACCATCCTCTAGCATTTGAGCGTCATCCATGATTTGCAAAGATTTCCATCGTCACCACTTCCAAAGCTTGACAAACGTCGATGATTTGTTGTTGTGATTTCTCCTTCTGTAGAAGTCTCCAGAATCTGAACCAGTGAGTACCTCTGAAAATGACCTGCACAATTGATGGTATTTGTTTATGATTAAAAGCCACATTATTTCGGCTGAGCCAAATAGACCAAAATAAAGCTGATACTCTAGAAAGTAATAATTTTTTGTGTCCTAGACCCCTATTGCTTCCCCAAGACCCGATAATATGATTAATGTTAACTGGCATGTCTATTTTTAAGGCAAAGTAAATAATTCTCCATATGCTTTTGGCCATATAGCAGTCAAAAAAGAGATGTTGAATACTCTCATTACTGTTGCAAAAGCTACAAGTCAAGCAACCTTTCAAACGCCTTTTGACTAAATTATCTTTAGTGAGGATCGCTCACCGACATAAATTCTAAAAAACCTTTATTTTCAAGGGAAGCTTAAGTTTCTAGAGCTTCTTATTCCAATCGTTGTTGGGATTATTTATCAAACAATGGTATACAGATTAGGCAGAAAAAGTACCATTCTTATGACCATCCCAAATAAATATGTCTCTAGACAAATTCAAAGTAACCATAGATAGCAAGGTTAACATGTTATGCCATTCCATTAACTTAATCCCCTAATTGTGCGACGAAAAGATAAATTAAGATTCGTAACTGAAAAAACATCCGCCACCCGGGCAGATTTGTTCAGCACAATATTAAAGAGATTTAGAAATTACTCACTAAGATAACGGCTGGTTAACTATTTATCCTTCGAGAATCTGGTCGTTCGACCATTCCTCACTTTAAAGTAAATCAAACAATGTATTTAGTCCTTTTGGCAATATATTCAGGCGGGATCCTCTTCCACAGTTTAGTAACAATAATAACGAATAATGGTTTTTATGAACTATTTATGCCTGCCGTAATTTATTTCATTTCCAGATAAACTCCGAGATACGATGACTTATGTAGAACACAAATGTGATGCCTCACCTCTTTTAGTACAGTTAAATGTTTATTTAAACATGTTATCTATTGTATAGTTGTTTAAATTTACCTATAATTATCATATGACCTCGATGCCAATCCACTGTCAAAAAGGCCAACAACAGAACATGGCAATTCATCTAGTCTAGTAAAAAAGTGCCAACAACAGAACATGACGACACTGTACAGAAGCTGTGCTGGCCTTCTAATTCATGTTTCCTCTTTCAAGTTTGAGTTTGCCTGCACTGTTGAGATCGAAACAGGGATGAGGAGACGTTGGTGTGTTTGCTTATTAGCCTGCATCTGCATGTGTTGAGCCAGCGGTGGACCATGGCTTCAGTTGCACTGCATGGCTGCCTGCGCAATAATGTGCCCCCATTTGTGGGTGAACTTATTACTTCCAGGGATGAGGGATTACGAATAGATTAACGTGCTCAATCATTCATTCGCGGCGGTGACAAAAAAATCTTTGCCGTTTGGAGGTTGGAATGTCTCACCTGATTTTTTTTTGGCTGCTAATAAATTTGATACCGTCGCCGGATTACGAATGCAAATGATAGGATGATGTGCAAGGATGCGTGACAGCGTCAGTGAGTATTTCGGTTTTGTCACTTTCGGTTTTAAGTTTGCAAATCTCTGCAGATTGCAGGCATTGCATTGCATTGTAACTTTTACACCACCATTACTAGTATAATACACATATGTTGTGACGGTACACCAATTATATTTGATGGTATGCAATGGTTCTATGACACGCAAGGGCCTAGTGATAAATCAGTATGATGGATCTCCCAAAAAAATTTAAAATTAAAGTCGACTCATTTAAAATTAAAGTGAACATACGACCTACATGTCAGATATTAGATTATAGATACTGCACTTTAACTTAGCCAAAAGGCCGAGAAAGATATGACTTAAAAATGAGCCATGCTCCTTTTTATAGCTAACTTGGCCGCTCGTCCTCCTCTAACTAGTGAGGTGGTACTATTCAAGAGCGTTGTGTTGTGTGCGGCTTTGTGTCGTGTTGGAATTGGATGTTTTCTCACTGCCCATCTAGGAGGTAACGGCACACGTCACTTGACAACGCAAGACGACGGTGGACCACAGTTTTTTTCAAAAGGGACGGAGGTGGAAACTAAGGGAACTGATGCTTTATAGAAGTAGAGATTAATTAGGTAACTATACATAGACTTCACAAAGAATGTGTTATAATGGCACTGTTATTTCTACTAAACATCCAGATAAATTTATCGTTGTCTTAATTTAAATTAATATGTGCCATCTTGCAACCAAATTGTGTCATCCCAGTAGTGTGTTCCTGACTCATCCCAGTAGTGTGTTCCTAACTAATGCCCGTCTAAAAAACATTGAGACAGTTAGCATTAATCACTTCTACTACCGTTGCACAACATTAAAAATTTTGGACACTGGAACTCAAGAAGATAGCCAACTATCTTCCCAAAATATGATTTGTGTTCCATTGTTACGGTGGAACTTTCCAAAAGCTAGTGAAAGTATTAAGATGTCCAAGAGGGTGAGGACGAATTAGGATTCTCAAAATTTTATGAAAAATCTAGTAATCTAAAAACCTGAATGTAATTGCTCAAAAGTAAATGCCAAAGTAAAGTAAGGATTACAAACGTCCCGATGTCTTGCTAAGGTATCAAAGTGTCAACACTCTCCACTAATTCTCGTTCAAGCATCTACATAAGAGTGTCACTCACCCTTAATCTATGAAAGGACCATGTGGCCCTCTACAGACTTGTTCTTTGCCACTCGAGCACGATGAACTACCCATAACCATATATACCTCAAGTTGGGCCACCACAAACTCTTCGAGTGATCACCAAACTCTTAATCACCACCAAATCGTCTAGATGATGCCAATAACTAAGAGTACCAAGCAAAAACTCTCACTTGATCTATCCAAGTCTAATGAGAATGGTGGATGAACACAAGATTCTTTCAATATACTAATGAGGCCGCTAATCACGTGATTATCAACTATCATAACCCTCACTAGACAAAAGCTCTTCCTCACACTCCAACAAGTTTCTTCAACTATTAGAATGATGAGCAAGAGACCTCAAAAGAACAAAGTGGAGGGGTATAAATAACACTAAGTAAAGCAACTAGATGTTGGTCACACTCAGCTTTCACAGGTGCAATGGGCATTTCGGTGCACACCAACTCCATGCATCAGTTATATCTAGTGCAGCTACAATGACTAATTCAAAAACTATTCATTAATGTAGTTGTATTCGTTGGCTGGTGAGTATACTAATCAAATGTATAGTTTACATGCCTCTCTAAATTCCCTATTCAAGGTGATGTCTGGTGCAACATCATACATGCCAATCAGTACTCAGGTTCTCACACTCATTTTACAACCTCTCCAGGTGCCTTGTACGGTGCCATGTTCGGTGATACACTGAACACGACTGGTGAGTGTTATGCTTCACTCTCTGGTGCTGTAAGGAAAATGGTCCACGACCCATTTGATTAAGTGTTTTGATGTTTGATGAACAACATAACCATTTAGACTAATGATGTTTGCTAGTGTTTATGTTTATAGTTAAAAGGTGCAACATGGACTTGGGCGAAGGCAACAAGGTGATCAAAGAGATCAACACAACAATGCAAGACATTAGAAGACTCATTGAATATATAGCAAGATCATACAAGAGTCCAAGACACAAAGCATACCACTTGGGCTGATAGTGAAAATTGCACCACTTGTGCTTTCTCTTGAACTTGGTTTCTCCAGAGTTGTTGCGAAAAACTCACCTTAATTGTTTCAAGCAGCATAACATCATTTGCCCCACTCGGCGGTAGTCATGTATAAGCGGTTGTAGATGCCGTTGAAGAGAGTGGTCTTTTTGGTTGCTTGTTGACCGATCCTTCAACTTCTTGGGGTATGGTGGCAAGGAGCTTCTATGGTGGAGTTGTAGGTGTTGGCTATTTGCCCCTAGAATGTTGATATCTTCTTACCATTGCCATCAATGAGGTTAATGAAGTGCAATAGTCACCCGTGGACCTAAAAACACGAACTTCAAACTACCATGGAACTAAAAATGTATGGAATTTGAAAAAAAATATGTGTAGTTACCCATCTTCGTCTAGTCCCTTCATTGTTGGAATTGTGGAACACCAGAGTAAGCAGACTATATCGCTACTTGAGGGCATTATCATGGCTGTAGAAAAACAAAATCAAGGATGAACACCATATGAAGGAAGAGCACCATATGGGGGGAGGAGAACCAAACAGGGGGAGGAAATAGGAGAAACAACGCACCATCCATATGGAGGAGCACCATATGGATACCCATAGGGTATGAAGGAGGGTATTGATAATTGAATGGTGGTAGAAGAGTAGTGTCGGTGGTAGAAGCTTTAGTGGAAGGAGGAGCGTCGGTGATAGGATCAAAATTGGGAGAAGGGGGAGCATACATAGAAGATCGATAAGGACATATAGTAGGATATAGGAGAAGTGAGGAAACACGGAAGTGCAAAAACATCCTCCCGACGTTGATGTACGAGAGAAAGTTTGTCGAAGACGACCTCCTCCATACCGGCAGTGGTGTTAGGAAGTTGTGGAAATTGTATGTTGAACAAGTCGTTAGAGATTCGAAAGTTCGGACTCCACCTAGGTACCATATTGAAATAGAGAATGGAAGACGACAATATAAAGGAAGATGAGTGAAATAAAGAATAAAGGGTGTGAATGAATCCAAACATCGTTTATAGGCTGGAATATAGGATATTTTTTTATTTTTTTGGACTTCAAATGGTTAACGAGCTATTTGATATGGCACACACGTAAACCAATAAAAATGTGTCACATCACTAAAGATGGCCGATACTGACCTGTTCGGATCAGTACCGACCGTCGACTGAGCCCGTGAATCAAAAACACCCATGGTCAATATTGATCCAACCGTCTAATGGACTGATCAGTATCACCTAGCTATATATCGACGGGTCGACAGGCTCACCAAACAACCGGCTGAACTAATCGACGCCTGGTCCATATCACAATCGGTACAGACTTTGGTTGGAACCCGGCTTAAGGATAAGCTACAAAAGTGATATCCCTGCAGCTTTAGCTTCAGAGTTTGCTAGCCGCTTGCCAGAGCTTCGGCTTCAGTAGAGTAGGGTATCCATGTTAGGCCCATGTTCAGTGGATTTTGATTTGCTTGGAATTTAAGTTCACTCAATTCTCTCCAATCCATATGTATTGAGATGAAAAAGGAACGGATCCTCTTACTGTTCAGCAGCTTCCGGAAGCATGGCTTCACAATTCATGCTTAGCACCTCCATCCGGATAAATTCACGTACATTTCCCCGTTAAAAGCCAGCTTTAAATGGCCTCGGTTGCGGGTACACGTACAAGTAGTACGCAAATTCATATCCCGATGGACACGGCAAATGCCTGACAGACACCGGCGGTGCATGGAGACCGAGACACGATGTCCTACAGGATATATCAGCGGATCTAGGTCTACGAGGGCTCCATCGCCTTCTTTTCAGATGAGGGGCAGTGTGGCATGGCACCCTGAAACGAAACGAGCCGGATGGGGCTAGAATGCGTACAGGAGCACGCCTGCCTGGCCAAAGTGGCCCTGCTCCGGTCTCCCAAGACAGGCCATGAAACTCCCCTGCTGCATGCCTATACTCAACTGTTAGAGTGTTAGATTAGATGTAACCCCTTTCAGCTCGTTCCAGGGCTGCTGTCCTTTTCTCTCACAAGTGAACAGCCACCCCTGTCTCAACCCTCAACGACAAAGCTTCACTGAGGATTCCTATCCCGATTCTCCATGTTTCGCGGGACCCATTTGTCCGTGTAGTGCAAACAACCAAAGAAGAAGAAGAGCAAGCGCATCTGTTTATTCAACAGGCAGAAAACAACAAAAACTTTATAAGGATTTTCTTATAAAGGTCTAGACCTCAATGAATTATTTAGCGAGTCTAGAACTTAGATATGCAAATTAATAGTTTATGAGCTTAGATATACAAGTTTGGCGACCGGTTGGTACACTCTACTTTGAGGAGGGGGAGGATGAGGATGGCCTTCACTAGTTTATCTAGACCAACAGACGAAGCAAACGTGTATAGGCAGCAGCAACGCAAGATTGATAACTGATATTTTTTTAGGGTAAAAGCCCCCCTACAGCGCGATTTTATTGAGATTTTATTCACTAGTTTATCTAGACAAATTGACAAAAAGCTATTGAGAGTTTAGCAAAGCAATAGGCTAGTTTTAAAAGAGGTTAAATCTCATCATTTGTGACTTCAACATATGCAACGTCGCAAGAAGAAAAAAGAAGAGGCCTCATTCCTAAAGATAAAGTCATTTCTCTGCTTCTAAATGCATCAAACCACAAGCTTCATAATTTCCATGAAGAAACTGTGGTCAAAGGCACCTTTGGCCTCATGAATCATCAAAAAGAAGTCAAGATCATGATTTCAATGGAGACTCACAAAAGGACAGCAAAACAGTTAGTAGACCCAGAGAAGCAGAGATGTATTGTCCATGGAGGAGGTAGAGCACTCACATTATAAACTCATTAATGACCAAAGCCAGCACAACAGAAGGCAACAGAGATGTATTGTGAACTTTGTCAACCGTGTAACTGATAAAGAAGAGAAACTGCCACATACTCACTTTCGGTTCCACAAAAGAATCGCCACGATCTGCATGCAGACCAAGAGAAGCACACACACTATCACGGCTACTATATCAAACACCATTTATGTTTCTTCATCTGCTTTTGTGTGTCCAGTTACATAGCTCACACAGTACAGACTAACAAAAGTTACCACCTGCAAAAGGCCATCTGGTCAAGTCTGGTTCGGCACACCAACAGTGTGATTGACGGGGACCGGGAAAAAAGGCACACCATGTTCTGAATACAGTGGGCAAAATAGTCAAAAGGACACTGAAGAAAGCCGCTCAGCATAGATTCACCAGACCCAGTAGCCAAAGGCAGGTCCAGTAAGAGCAGCAACGCGAAAGGTGGTGTTGGTAAAGCTGTGCAACCCTTTTTTGACAATGAACTCAGCAGAACAATCTGAATTGTATACAATGCACCCTGATGTTACAAACATTGTTCTAAATGTTAATGCTATTAAACTTACCATGTGAAAGGTTGTGAAAAGTATATGAATCAAATGGAGCAACCATATGACTTGAAGTTCCCTTAGATTCTACGACAATCCAATGTGTTGTCTGGTGTATGCAGTATGCTAGCACCGTTGATATAGCAGAGCTGGTAGTGTAGAGATTAGTGCGCAGGCTCTGGTCATGGCATCGAACGGCAGTCTTTTGAGTGCTTTGGCAAGTTGAACTGTGCCCTTTTCTCTGCAAAGTCCGGTGGTCGCTCGTAAACAACTGAAGCAGCATGGATCAGGATGCCAGCCGTCAGACCCCAAATCATGTACTTATCGTTCCCTTCCACATAACTGAAAATGATGAATGTAAATTCCTGCCCCATCCATTCCAGATCATTGGATGTCCTGTTCTCATCCTGCACCATTCACCACAAATAGATCACAGGATGAATGAATGGCATTGGGCATAATACGAGGTATCGCAGAAACTGGAATAGGTTCCAGTGGTCCTTCTAGAAACCAATTACTACATCCGTTCTCGAATATTTATCGCCCGCTAGTTTATTTTTAAACTAAAACACGATAAATAATAAAGAACGGAGGGAGTACTAGTTATGTATGTCAAGTTATCATAGCTTGCTATTCTGCCAAGTAAGATACAGTAGTAAATATTAGCATATAACAACATTATACATTGCAGCAATATGGTAGAACACATGGTTCACATGTTTAATCAGTAAACTATTAATTTCTTGGTACAGGGAAAAGCCATCAACACACTTCAAATTACCAATGTCAAATACAAAAGTTTTATGATAAATCCTACGCAATCTGCAGTTACGAGGGTAAGAAGTCCAATGCACTAACCTTGAGGAACATCTCCAGGGGTACATCAATAATTTTGTCCACCTCAGCAGCATTAAGAACAGGCTTAAATGCGTGTATGTCTGAAAGTATGCCAACAATAGGAACAACTACCAGAAGATGCTGCCAAAGACATGCAGGATAGTATTTATAATGATGAATCTTAAGTGCTCCCTCCGACCACAAATATAAGTCAGTTAGGATAGCTGAAGGTGGAAGTGAAACTAGCAGTCTCTAAAAATATGATATCTAATATAAACAAGACTATATTTAGAGGACCATTTAGGGGCAAGTTTGTGAGCTTTATACCATATAGGACGGCTTATCCCCCTGACCCAACCCCTCCTCTTCCTCCACCAACCGCCACAGCCCCTCGACGGCTGCCAGTCCGGCGTCGTTCGGCGACCACCCCTCAGTCTCGTCCTCTTGGCTTCCGCGCCTCTCAGGTGGGACGGTCCAAATTCCAGCGATGGGATGACACTGCTTCGGGTTCCTCCTCTGGTGGACCGGTGCACTCCTATAAGGAGGCCCTTCTATCTAGAACTGGCGCCACCTCTCCTCCGTTAGATGTGAAGACCTCTAGCGCAGCGAGGCCGATGTTTTGTGACAAGGAAGAGAGGCAGTGCCGGCGTGACGCCTTGGCGCCGGTCGGCAAGGATGATGGCTGGCACGTGGTGAAGAGCAGAAAGCAGTTTCGTTGCACTCCTTCGTGTAGAGGGACCACTGTGAACCTCCGCGGAAGGTGCTACAACTGCTTCTCTCCAAACCATCTCGATGCTTCGTGGCGGTGCCCACCTCGCTGCTTTAGGTGTCCCAAGTTCGGGCATCAAGCTTCTCGCTGCCCTTCCATACAAGTCGGTCCTCAGAAGCAGAAGATCCCAGGCTGCTTGCGTGACCACCTGGACACCGACAGACCGTTCAGTCAAGAATCATATCGGATGGGAAAGAAGTCTGTCTGGCAGCGTTTAGAAGAGCCCAGGGACTGCCTCTCGGTGTTCCAGAGATTATCATCTCAGAAGATCTCACCCCTACAGAGCGGAGCTGGGAGTGTTGCTCCTCATCAGAAGAAGTCAGTTTGGGTGTGTATCTCTCCTGCTCCCCAAACAACCGACCGAAAGACTGATCAGCTCATTCCAATGATGAAAAACCTTGCTGCGGCTGTTGATCAATGTTCCCTTCGCAACAAGAGAAAGAGAAGAAGGTCTAAGAGTAAGAAAGGAAAAGGTCCTGCAGAAGTTGCGGGAGCTGGTGCAAGTGTGGACTCCCCTCCCTCATCATCTGAAGCTCATTACACTTAGTCGAGGGTGGTAAGACACAACATATCTCCCCAACAGCTGATGTCTCACGTGTTCTTACGTTCACTGATGAGATGGCAAGGGAGGAGATCAATTTACGAAAGGCCCTGTTCGTCACCATTGCAGGAACCAGACCTGTAGTGCAGGGATCAGAGGTGTTGGATGAGGTGGCTCGCAGCTTTGGTGCAAGCATTGACAAAATGTCCATCCACCATTCCTCGCTGGAGGATTTCTTACTGTCGGCGTTCCGAGACCGGGGGGTCCTCGAGCCGACGAGTGAGAGTGCCGCGTGCCCCAGCCCAGATGGGTCGAGCGCGTGGAGCGAGCGTGAAGGGGGGAACAGAGAGAGAGGTCGGTGGCCGGAGCCGGGTCGTGAGGGAGTCGGAGAAGTTCCCACGGCCTTCGTGTTCGTCCCGCGCCCAGGTCGGGTGCGCTTGCAGTAGGGGGTTACAAGCGTCCGCACGAGGTGAGGGGAGAGAGCGGCCCCGAGAGAGAGAGCGCCTGCCCCTGCCCTTCGTCCCCGTGAGGCCAACCTTTTCTAAGAAGGCCCTGGCCCTTCCTTTTATAGTCGTAAGGAGAGGGTCCAGGTGTACAAGATGGGGGTGTAGCAAGGTGCTACGTGTCTAGCGAGGGAGAGCTAGCGCCCTATGTACATGCCCAGGTGGCAGCCGGAGAGATCTTGGCGCCCTGTTGGTGTGGCGTCGTGGCTGTTGGAGGAGTAACGGAGCCGGACGGGGGGACAGCTGTCGAGGTGGCTGGGTCCTTGCTGACGTTCTCCTGCTTTCGTAAGGGAGCTGGGAGCCGCCGTCGTCATGATCTAGCGGGGCGCCATCATTGCCTATCTGGCATAGCTGGCCAGATGGGACGTCGGTCTTGTTCTCTGCGACCCAAGTCGGCTCAAGGCAGGGTGATGATGACGCTTCTTGTTGACGTGGCGGTCCCGTGTCCTAGGCCGGGCGTCGTGGAGGCTCCTCTGAAGCCAAGGTCGAGTCCGCCCTGCAAGACAGAGACAGAGTCCGAGCCCTGGGTCGGGCGAGGCGGAGACCATTCGGCAGAGACCGAGGCGGAGTCCGAGCCCTGGGTCGGGCGAGGCGGAGGTCGCCGTCTTCTGGGGCCTTAGCCCAAGTCCGAGCCCTGGGGTCGGGCGGAGCGGAGTTCGCCGTCTTCCGGGGCCTTAGCCCAAGTCCGAGCCCTGGGTCGGGCGGAGCGGAGTTCGCCGTCTTCCGGGGCCTTAGCCCGAGTCCGAGCCCTGGGTCGGGCGGAGCGGAGTTCGCCGTCTTCCGGGGCCTTAGCCCGAGTCCGAGCCCTGGGTCGGGCGGAGCGGAGTTCGCCGTCTTCCGGGGCCTTAGCCCGAGTCCGAGCCCTGGGTCGGGCGGAGCGGAGTTCGCCGTCTTCCGGGGCCTTAGCCCGAGTCCGAGCCCTGGGTCGGGCGGAGTCTCCTATGGCACCTCTGGCGAAGTCTGGTCGCCCGTTGGTCTTACCTTTTGCGTTAAATGCCCTGGTGACTCGGTCGGTTGGCGCGGTGATTTAGTCAGGGTTTCTTCTTATCGAAGGCGGGGCCTAGGGCGAGCCGGAGATGCGTCTGCCGTGAAAGAGGAGGCCTCAGGCGAGACGGAGTCATCCTAGGGTCGGCTGCCCTCGCCCGAGGCTAGGCTCGGGCGTGGCGTGGTCAAGTCACTCGTATGGACTGATCCCTGACTTAATCAAACCCATCAGGCCTTTGCAGCTTTATGCTGATGGGGGTTACCAGCTGAGAATTAGGCGTCTTGAGGGTACCCCTAATTATGGTCCCCGACAGTAGCCCCCGAGCCTCGAAGAGAGTGTTAACACTCGCTTGGAGGCTTGCATCGCACTTTTTTGCAAGGGGACCAGCCTTTCTCGGAGGTACTTTGTTCCGGTGGGTGCGCGCGAGCGCACCCGCCGGGTGTAGCCCCCGAGGCCTCGGAGGAGTGGTTTCACTCCTTCGAGGTCTTAATGCCTTGCGCAATGCCTCGGCTGGACTAGCGGTTCCCTCATGCGAGCAGGGCGTAACCCAGGTGCACTGTCAGGGCCCAAGTTCTCGGGCTGGTATGTTGACGCTGTCAACGGTTCGGTCGGAGCCGGGGTTGCGAGAGCAGCCCCCGAGCCTTCGCACGGAGCGAGAGGACGATCAGGGACAGACTCGACTTTTTATATACGCCCCTACGTCGCCTTTCCGCAAGGAGGAGGGGGGGAGTGCGCCATGTTACCCTCGATGGGCACCGAACATGGTGTCTCCGGTGAGCTGCAATCGGGTAATCCGAGTGGACGTCCGTGCCCCGTTCGTTAGGGGTCGGCTAGGGGCCCGGAGGCACGCCCAAAAGTACCTGCGGGTGATCTGCCGGACCCGGTCCCCTAGCGACGGGGTCCGAGGGCTCGTTGCCTCCCTCCGATGGGATTCCGTTACAGAGTCGTTCCCGCTGGTCTCGGAAATGTCCTAGGGTACCTCGGGAGCGCAGCCCGAGCCTTGGTTATGTATCGAACGTACCCCTGGTCATCCCTCGCTCGGCGTCTGAGGCGGCTGTGAACCCTTCGACAGGCCAGCCTTCGAACCCCTGATCAGTAGGGGGCACGGAGCCCTAGTAGCCTGAGGCGGTCATGGAACCTTTCGGGGGCCGACCTTCGAACCCCTGACCAGTAGTGGGTGTCGGGCCCACGTGATCTGAGGCGGCTGTTGAACCCCTCGGGGGGCCAGCCTCCGAACCCCTGATCAGTAGGGAGGCTCGGAGCCTAGTTCCTTCACGGGGAAGGATCCCTTTGGGGTTATCCCCCTTCTCGTTCCCTGTTGCAAGAGATAGAGAAAGAAGGAAAAGGGATAAAGGATTCGAAATTGAACGTCGTGGCGTACCTTTTTCGGCGTGGTCGTTTTGGCGGAGGCGAAGCGTCGCCAGCTGCCCCTGCCAGAAACGTTACCTGTTTCGCCGCGGAGTTAATGCGCCGGGGTAAGCGGTCGGCGAGGCTGCCGTTGCGCGTGCGCGAGCCGTTCGAGGTACGGGTCACGGGCGCGTCGTCTTCACGCCGTGAGAGGGGGTTCTCTTGCTGCCTCCGGATGGGACGTGAGCCTGGCCGATGGCGTGACCGCTGCTCTCGCGCGCCTGCCACCGTCATTACTGCCGGCCCATTTTTGACCGCGTTTGACCGCTGCGCCAGGCTGGCGCCGCTGGATCGCAGGCTGGGCGGCCTCGAGTCGCGGTATTGGTTCCGCAATCGAGGAGGTGCGGTGGTGGAGCGAGAGGCGCAGCGGTTCGCATGCAGCGCCCGGCGCGCCAGTTGAACGACGCGTGGGCTTGAGCCGTCGCGCTGGCCTGTCAGGAGTCGGAGAGGCGCGTCCACTTGGCGCGGTTGCATGCCGCCTGCATGGCCGTTTCCCCCCTTTGCCCGCTGGTCTGGGCAAAAGTGGAGGGTTACTTGTAACCGCTGGGCGGTTGCGTGCGTCGTGCGCGGCGGTTCGGCTTTCTCTGCTCGGAGCCGGTCTGCATGACAGGCGGGCCCCAGCCCCCGTGCCGCAGGGGAGGACTTTGGAGGCGTGTTGGAGAAGACTCGGCCCGTTACGGTTGAGGGCGCAAGCAGGGGGAGTTGCCTTTAAAAGGAGGACGACCCCCTTCGTGAGGTAACCATGTCTCCTTCCTCCCCAATGCATTGTGTCTCTCCATCTTCCGAGCCCCCGGGTGGGGGGAAACCGCCGTCTTTTCGCTTCATCGCCGGAGGAACGCAACCCCGTGGGAGTTGGTACCTTTCAGCCATCGTTCGGCTTCAAGGATTTTCATCATACAGCCCGGCTGCACCCCTCCACCGGCGGTCACCCAAGAGGGCGACCTCCGGCTTGATGGTGGGGGAGAGCGAGCCGGGCTGCGGCATCCGCCCCTTCCTCAGCCTCAAGGATTTTCATCACCAGGGCTGAGGAGGGGCGTGTGCCGGGTCGGGGTTGGTCCCTGCGCGGGTGGTGACCCGCTCCTTCCCTTAGTGATCGGGGGGAAGGGCGGGAGTCGCCCGTGGCGCCAACAGCTGCAGCGTGCCCGGCTCTCTGAGCCGAGCACGCTCGGAGCCGCCCCCGGTGCCGCCTCCTGCCACGGCAGCTGGAAGAGGTTCTTCCGCCGGCGCGACAGCCGAGGTTGGACACGGGCCGACCTCCGACTCTACGGCCTTCTGTCCGTCCTTGCCTCTCGAGTTTGGGCAAGGGCGGGGGCCTCCCAGCAGCAGTATCCACCCTGAGGCCATCACTGCTGCTGTTGGGCCCCCCGGGACAGACGTCTTCATCGTCGCCGCTGCCGGGGCGGGACGGCGACGTGCCGTTCGTCGGTCTTCTGCTGCCCCGCAGGCCCTCCCCCGTCGAGTGGGGTTAATCGTACCTGCGGGGGGGGGAACCGGAGTTCCGTTTGTAATGGCACTTCGAGTGCCGGGTTTTTCGTTCATTTCGGCTTTCGGGGCCTGAACATGTATGTAACTCCGGCACAGAGCCGTGTTTTTTCCTCATTTCTGAGCACTAAGATTCGCCTGTCGATTGTCTGAACCGCTTCACCAAGCATGAGTCGCCCCGTGTCCAGGTGACGAGTGAGGTATCCGTATCCCGGAGGCGTAGGAATCCCTCGGCTCGGTCAGACCCGTTGTCCGAGGCTCCTCTAGCTTAGTTAAAGAGACCCCTCGGCCGCTCTTCGACGAGCCGAGGCCAGGGGTAGCGATATCAGCATGAGCAGAGGCGTTGATGGCTTGGAAATGAGACCTGGTTGGCCGGAGCCTAGCCGGGTTGTCTGCTGGTGTAACACCCGGATTTTAGGGGTCCAAAACCCGGGGTTAACATAAACACCAGGTATGCTGGGACCAAGTCTCATACATATGATGTATAGTGGCACAGGATCGAATGTCACATCTTTATATATAACAAGAGTTCTATACAAAATAAATAATTACATTATAAGGAGACAACGGTCCAGCAACCCAAAGTTGACTGGGAGACGACGACCTAGACCTCTCACGAACTCATCGCAGCATCCACCATGAGCATCATCCTGCAGTACCTGGCCTTGACCTGTGGTGTATGTGAGACAGCAAGAGTGAGCTCACATACGTTCATCGCTCAACAAGTTGTGGGGAATAATGTGCATGAACTCGCCAAAGGTGGGAGCTCACGTGAAGTGTAAGGCTTACCAAAGAAGATGGTTAGAGCTGAGCATTGCTTTTAAAGTTGGTCAAAATTTTATTAGCAGTTACTAAGTATAAGTAAATACCAAACCCAATTAAGTAATAGAACAAAAGTAACCACATCACCTGCGATGCAATGCATATGACAAATTGAATTTAGTTCCATAATTTAATCATGTGAGGGTCCGAGCTGCTCATGACCGTGAGCACGGCTAGTATACCAGTTTTACACTCTGCAGAGGTTGCGCATCTTTACCCACAAGTCGTGTATCCCATGTCGCCAGGGTTTGCAAGGCCCTTAGACACTTCCGAGGTGAATGGCTAGGGATCCACTACGAGGCCTTTACAAAGTTCCACTAGCTTCCGAAAACCCGCTACAGTTTATAGGAAGATCCAGTGCAGGAATCCCTTGCAGGACCGCCATCGCAGCAAAATCCTCCCGAGGGCCTCCCTACACTGACCTCTCCCCTACTGCCCTTGCCCCTTTCGGGTAAGGTAGTCTTCCACTAGCTTTCCTAATTAATCAGCCAAGGGCATCCCATACTACCCTTGTGGTAGCACTGTTTTCCCGGGTGGTCGCTCCATGTTCCAATTAACATAATGATCTCATCATGAACAATAAATAACAACTGATAACAAAAGTGTAACCATGAATAGTGTATCTCCATACCCAAAACCACATATAGCACTAGCAAGTACTACCCAGAAAGTTCAGTGGTAAACAAGGTATAAAGATAGACAAACTAGGGTAACCTATTGGGTCCCATCAAAATTAACCTATGCAGATCATTATGATTAATCAGAACATGGCTGGGTAAAAAGAAGTGATCAAGGGCACAACTTGCCTGGGTCTTGAGAATCCAGGTACCAGGATGATCTTCAAGATTCGTAACCTCGCGGCTAATCGTAGCAATACAAACAAACAGTGTATAGGCAAAATTAACATTACACCAAACATATATGCAAAATACATAGTAATAATATACATATTAAAATAAGATCACAGGAAAAAGAATTATTAATTTTTGAGTTATAGAATTCAAGTTATGAATTTCCTAAGATTTAAGGTGATTATAATAGGATTAGATGATAAATTAATTCCCTAACAGAGTTCATGTCAAAACAGTGATTCTAAATGATAGAGAATATTATTACAAAATTTTAGGAATTGGAATGGTTCAATTTGGAGCTAAAATGAATTTTCTATGAATTATCTAAGTTTTAGCAATTATTTTCATATTAAAAATCTATTTAATAACCATTTTCTCTGATTTTACTATGTTCTGGACTGGGCCTCAATTAATGGAAAACGCAGGGGGCTCGGTGTAAGTTGTCCCAGACACAAAGAACAGTCGTCCAGGGACGGCGGGTTTATTTCCCGGAAACCCGAGGACTCTTTAACAAAATGACCATCGCGAAGGGGTACGGGTAAAATCTGACCGTAGGATTATAAGCCGAGCGCCCAGATTAAACCACAACCCCCGCGAACCGGTACGCGACCAGAGCCGTTGATCAAACAATCAACGATCGGGATTTAAAATACTCAGATTGATTCTCGTGCGCACGATCCGGATCGAACGGTCCCGATCGCATCCATCCCACTGCACCCAGATCCGATGCCGATCTAATCTACACCGTTTATTTCGCGATCGACGGTCACCGGCCCTTCTTCTTTCCATAACACACCAGGGCGCGGCGGCGCCGCCGCGCGGCAAGGAATGCCGGCGAGCAATCAAGCCAAGGTTTTGGTTCACTAAATTAGTCACGGGTAGGTGCTACACGCAGAGGAGGGTAAACCGAATCTGTTAAATAACACCATACCGGCAATCGTGACGCGGTTGAGGCCGGCCACGGCACATGGCGGAGGCGCGACTTCGGTGAGGAATTCGCGTCACCCGAGACGACCCCGGTCGCAGGCGATCCCCGTGTAAGCTTCCAAGGCCCCTTGGTGACGACCCTCAGGCACCCACGGAGGCAACGTCGGCGGCGAACCGAAATTGGCCCGCGGCGGCGGGTTTCTTCTTCTCTCGCGCTCCTTCACGACTTTGGTGAATCCCGGGCGCGGTGCGACACGGGGGAGCTAGGGGAACGACCCGAGCTTTATACCCAGGCGGCGAAGTCCGAGCACGGGCACGAGGAACGAGATTCCCGGCGGGCTTCGCGGAGGTCGTTGCGGTGAAGACCGAGCACGGGGATGAAGACGACGACCGCGTTGAGCCTGCGAACTGGGCCCCACACGACAGAGACAGACGGCGAATGAGTCCGCGCGGAGGGGGGGTGAGTCTGAGCAACGGGGCCCGCGGACCAGAGGAGGGGAGGGATGGAGCGAGCGCGCGTGCGACCGACGAATGGGGCCCACAAGGCAGTGGAACAGCGGTGCTGTCCACGCGGCGTAAGGCTGACGAGGCGGGCCCACCTGTCGGCGCCGGTTGGAGACTTGGGCTGCGCGTGGGATGAGTGGAGATGGGCCGAATGTGGAGAAGTTGGCCCAGCTAGGGTTTTTATTCTTTTTCTTTTTCTTTTCTATTTTCTTTTCTCCATTTTCAAATCCAATTTGAATTCAAGTTCAAATTCAAACTTTGTGAAATAACTTGTCCCCAGTTTGAAAGGTATAATTTGATAATATAAGTGTGAAGGATGTTTATTTTGATTTTTATTTTATTTTATGTAGTATTTTTCTTAGTTCTTCCCTTCCCTTTTTATTTCCTATTTTCTATTTTCCTTTCCATTTGAATTTCAAATCAACACAAGTTTAAAGTTCAAACACTTAATTTGGATACACATATAGAACTTCAGCATAATGTGCAAAAAAAACCTATTTTATGTATTTCTTTATTTATTTTAGTTCTTTTTAGACAAGCTTTTAATCATATAGTAGAATAATCCCTACCTTATTACTTCTAGGGAAATCAAATTTATATTGTAGACTATATATATTAAGAAATAGTTTAATCCTAATTCTTTCATATATCCTAACCCAAAGGCAATTTAGATTATCTAAGTATCTTTAATTATGTGTTCTTAACATATTCATGAGTGGAAACTTCTAAATTATGATTATCTTTAAGGAAAGGTGTTTTGATTTAAAATCTTTGAGAATTTTTCCTTGTCTTCACAATATTGAACTTTAGGGTGTTACAAATCCTACCCCCCTTAAAAATAATCTCGTCCTCGAGATTTGTAAGAAAGAGGATATAGGAAGAGTGATTTAAAATCTAGCTTTTAGTTTCTAATTAGTTCAAAATCAAGAGTTTTTTTTTTCTTTTTTATTAGTTAGTTATTAGGAGAGCATAGGTATATATGGTTATAGTCACTTTATTATGCAGGATAAAAGATATCTTTTAAAGCCTAAATAGGTTTGGGCAAGAAAGAGTGGGGTAAAGAAAGACTCCATCCAGGATTGTGGATCTTGACTCATCTTCTTTCTTGTCGAGGTTGAGCTGTTCTTTTTCAGCCCTTGGTGTCTTCATTCTTGGGGTTGCCACCAGAGTTAGGGACCTATGGTTAAGATAGATTTGTGGGTGACAAATAGGTAGAGCAGCTAGTTTAGTGGGTGGCTTTAGGAGTTTAAATGAGATTGGTCAAAATTTGGTTTGGTTGTTTGCCTCTAGATTGGTTGGATAGGTCATGTAACCTATTATGTGGGTCAAAATCTGGTTTGATGTCAAGTGGTGGTTGATAGATTATGCAATCCATTAAGACTTTATTGATTGGGTAAGTTATGTAACTTGTTATATAGATCGAGTTGTTGTGTATGGCCAAGTTGATATAAGTCTCCAAATTAGGCTTAAGTGATTTAGGAGTATGGCCATATCTTTTGTACCAGCATTAAGTAACACACACTAGATTAGATCATATTAGATTAAGTAGGAGCTGGATTAGATTGAATATGACTAGATTAGATTAGTTTAGGTTAAATAGATCTACTAGGGTAGGATAAATATTATTAGGATATGTTAGAATCACTGTTAGGTTAAAACAGAGGGGTTATGCAACTATCAGATGGGTAAGGTAGTTGCATATGGTTAGGTGGTTGTATATAGTAAAGTTGGCCTTGGGCACCAATTTTAGGTTAGATTGGTATAACTAGATTAGAATAGATAATATCTAATTATTTTGGATTAAATCATGGTTGTTATTCAAGAGTGAGATAAATATGCTAATTAGGGCAAGATGAATCCATAAGGATAAGGTATAATCCTTTGAGGTTAGTTAGATTTATTAAGATGAGATAAAAATCTTTTCAAGATAAGATAAGTATCTTTTAAGATGAGATGGATCTATTAAGATAAGGGAGAATCTTTTAAGATAAGATGAATTGGTTAGAATGAGATCTTTTAGGATAAGATAAATCTCTTAAGCTAGATATGTTCCTAATGGGGACAATCTAGGTTGTCTAGTTATTTTATAAATACTATCCTTTATGCCTAGATGTATATGCAGATGTAATTGTGGACATTACTCCACAACCCATCACACTCAAACAAAGATCCAAATCAGACAGATATCATAAGAACAAACATTCAAATACATAGACACTTATAAAAAAATAGTTTTGTTTTTGATCCTAGGGTTAGGTCTCCTATTCCTAAAGTCACTTTAAGCACAAGATTTCAAGGTGTGAAATCCACATTTGTCTTTAGAAAGAAAAGATAAGAATAATCAGAGTAAGCGGAAATAGATGAGAAAAAGATTAAGATAATTTTAGAAAAGAATCAGAGTAGCAAAGGTAAGAAAGGGTTGTCCAGTTCTATCTAGGTTTCGTCCTACAGTCAACATTCCTCTGATACCACTTCTGTAACACCCGGATTTTAGGGGTCCAAAACCCGGGGTTAACATAAACACCAGGTATGCTGGGACCAAGTCTCATACATATGATGTATAGTGGCACAGGATCGAATGTCACATCTTTATATATAACAAGAGTTCTATACAAAATAAATAATTACATTATAAGGAGACAACGGTCCAGCAACCCAAAGTTGACTGGGAGACGACGACCTAGACCTCTCACGAACTCATCGCAGCATCCACCATGAGCATCATCCTGCAGTACCTGGCCTTGACCTGTGGTGTATGTGAGACAGCAAGAGTGAGCTCACATACGTTCATCGCTCAACAAGTTGTGGGGAATAATGTGCATGAACTCGCCAAAGGTGGGAGCTCACGTGAAGTGTAAGGCTTACCAAAGAAGATGGTTAGAGCTGAGCATTGCTTTTAAAGTTGGTCAAAATTTTATTAGCAGTTACTAAGTATAAGTAAATACCAAACCCAATTAAGTAATAGAACAAAAGTAACCACATCACCTGCGATGCAATGCATATGACAAATTGAATTTAGTTCCATAATTTAATCATGTGAGGGTCCGAGCTGCTCATGACCGTGAGCACGGCTAGTATACCAGTTTTACACTCTGCAGAGGTTGCGCATCTTTACCCACAAGTCGTGTATCCCATGTCGCCAGGGTTTGCAAGGCCCTTAGACACTTCCGAGGTGAATGGCTAGGGATCCACTACGAGGCCTTTACAAAGTTCCACTAGCTTCCGAAAACCCGCTACAGTTTATAGGAAGATCCAGTGCAGGAATCCCTTGCAGGACCGCCATCGCAGCAAAATCCTCCCGAGGGCCTCCCTACACTGACCTCTCCCCTACTGCCCTTGCCCCTTTCGGGTAAGGTAGTCTTCCACTAGCTTTCCTAATTAATCAGCCAAGGGCATCCCATACTACCCTTGTGGTAGCACTGTTTTCCCGGGTGGTCGCTCCATGTTCCAATTAACATAATGATCTCATCATGAACAATAAATAACAACTGATAACAAAAGTGTAACCATGAATAGTGTATCTCCATACCCAAAACCACATATAGCACTAGCAAGTACTACCCAGAAAGTTCAGTGGTAAACAAGGTATAAAGATAGACAAACTAGGGTAACCTATTGGGTCCCATCAAAATTAACCTATGCAGATCATTATGATTAATCAGAACATGGCTGGGTAAAAAGAAGTGATCAAGGGCACAACTTGCCTGGGTCTTGAGAATCCAGGTACCAGGATGATCTTCAAGATTCGTAACCTCGCGGCTAATCGTAGCAATACAAACAAACAGTGTATAGGCAAAATTAACATTACACCAAACATATATGCAAAATACATAGTAATAATATACATATTAAAATAAGATCACAGGAAAAAGAATTATTAATTTTTGAGTTATAGAATTCAAGTTATGAATTTCCTAAGATTTAAGGTGATTATAATAGGATTAGATGATAAATTAATTCCCTAACAGAGTTCATGTCAAAACAGTGATTCTAAATGATAGAGAATATTATTACAAAATTTTAGGAATTGGAATGGTTCAATTTGGAGCTAAAATGAATTTTCTATGAATTATCTAAGTTTTAGCAATTATTTTCATATTAAAAATCTATTTAATAACCATTTTCTCTGATTTTACTATGTTCTGGACTGGGCCTCAATTAATGGAAAACGCAGGGGGCTCGGTGTAAGTTGTCCCAGACACAAAGAACAGTCGTCCAGGGACGGCGGGTTTATTTCCCGGAAACCCGAGGACTCTTTAACAAAATGACCATCGCGAAGGGGTACGGGTAAAATCTGACCGTAGGATTATAAGCCGAGCGCCCAGATTAAACCACAACCCCCGCGAACCGGTACGCGACCAGAGCCGTTGATCAAACAATCAACGATCGGGATTTAAAATACTCAGATTGATTCTCGTGCGCACGATCCGGATCGAACGGTCCCGATCGCATCCATCCCACTGCACCCAGATCCGATGCCGATCTAATCTACACCGTTTATTTCGCGATCGACGGTCACCGGCCCTTCTTCTTTCCATAACACACCAGGGCGCGGCGGCGCCGCCGCGCGGCAAGGAATGCCGGCGAGCAATCAAGCCAAGGTTTTGGTTCACTAAATTAGTCACGGGTAGGTGCTACACGCAGAGGAGGGTAAACCGAATCTGTTAAATAACACCATACCGGCAATCGTGACGCGGTTGAGGCCGGCCACGGCACATGGCGGAGGCGCGACTTCGGTGAGGAATTCGCGTCACCCGAGACGACCCCGGTCGCAGGCGATCCCCGTGTAAGCTTCCAAGGCCCCTTGGTGACGACCCTCAGGCACCCACGGAGGCAACGTCGGCGGCGAACCGAAATTGGCCCGCGGCGGCGGGTTTCTTCTTCTCTCGCGCTCCTTCACGACTTTGGTGAATCCCGGGCGCGGTGCGACACGGGGGAGCTAGGGGAACGACCCGAGCTTTATACCCAGGTGGCGAAGTCCGAGCACGGGCACGAGGAACGAGATTCCCGGCGGGCTTCGCGGAGGTCGTTGCGGTGAAGACCGAGCACGGGGATGAAGACGACGACCGCGTTGAGCCTGCGAACTGGGCCCCACACGACAGAGACAGACGGCGAATGAGTCCGCGCGGAGGGGGGGTGAGTCTGAGCAACGGGGCCCGCGGACCAGAGGAGGGGAGGGATGGAGCGAGCGCGCGTGCGGCCGACGAATGGGGCCCACAAGGCAGTGGAACAGCGGTGCTGTCCACGCGGCGTAAGGCTGACGAGGCGGGCCCACCTGTCGGCGCCGGTTGGAGACTTGGGCTGCGCGTGGGATGAGTGGAGATGGGCCGAATGTGGAGAAGTTGGCCCAGCTAGGGTTTTTATTCTTTTTCTTTTTCTTTTCTATTTTCTTTTCTCCATTTTCAAATCCAATTTGAATTCAAGTTCAAATTCAAACTTTGTGAAATAACTTGTCCCCAGTTTGAAAGGTATAATTTGATAATATAAGTGTGAAGGATGTTTATTTTGATTTTTATTTTATTTTATGTAGTATTTTTCTTAGTTCTTCCCTTCCCTTTTTATTTCCTATTTTCTATTTTCCTTTCCATTTGAATTTCAAATCAACACAAGTTTAAAGTTCAAACACTTAATTTGGATACACATATAGAACTTCAGCATAATGTGCAAAAAAAACCTATTTTATGTATTTCTTTATTTATTTTAGTTCTTTTTAGACAAGCTTTTAATCATATAGTAGAATAATCCCTACCTTATTACTTCTAGGGAAATCAAATTTATATTGTAGACTATATATATTAAGAAATAGTTTAATCCTAATTCTTTCATATATCCTAACCCAAAGGCAATTTAGATTATCTAAGTATCTTTAATTATGTGTTCTTAACATATTCATGAGTGGAAACTTCTAAATTATGATTATCTTTAAGGAAAGGTGTTTTGATTTAAAATCTTTGAGAATTTTTCCTTGTCTTCACAATATTGAACTTTAGGGTGTTACAGCTGGCAGGATCGGCGTCGGAGCTGATCAGCCGAGGCTTCGGACCGAGCTGGCGCCCTCGGAAGGTGGTCGGCCGAGGCCCCGGAGGTGGCCGGCCGAGCCGTCCGCTCGGGCCGGATTCTCGGGGAAGTCTCTGGCAGAGATTGCTCGAGCGCAGTGATGACGTCGTCCTTCGGAGCGGAGGCCCTCGGACCGCGTCGCCGCCCGAGGCCAGGTCGGGCCTTGCCGAAGGTGCTGTTGATGCCGAGGGTGTCGTCGCCCCCTTCCATCGTCAAGATCCGCGCCTGCAGGGTCAAATCGTCTTGTAGCGTGGGCCTTGTGCGGCCCCTGAGGCCAGAACACATACCCTTGTTGCGTTGTAAAGCTGCGTCTCTTTTCATCTCGTTCCGAGTATCTGGACTTTTTGTTGGTAGCAGGGATGTTAGTGCGAGCAAGAGTTGCTTCTCGCGGGAGGTGATGAGTGAGGTATCCGTATCCCGGAGGCGTGGGAGTCCCTCGGCTTGGTCAGCCTCGCTGCTTACGCGTACTTTTACCCATCCATGAGGCCCTGTTACCGACACGGTCGAGAAGGCTCGAAGAACCGCTTCAACAGAAGAGCTTCCGTACGTAAAGACTCGTTCGATCCGTGGAGTCACTTTATCCGAGCGCGAGTTACTTATCGCAGAAGGTGATGAGTGAGGTATCCGTATCCCGGAGGCGTAGGAGTCCCTCGGCTCGGTCAGCCTTGACTGCTTACGTGTACCCCGTCGTTTCCAGGACCCACTTTCCGAAGTAGTCAAAAAGCACGAAAGATGTTCTGGTGAAAGAGGTTTTTTGTTCGAGGAAAATTTTGACGCAGAGGGGGTTTCCCCCCTTTTAGCCCCCGAGGGAGGGTCGGGCTCTGCCGAGGCGAGGCTGACCCTTCCTTGTTGACTAAACTTTGCGTGGGTGCGAGGTATATGAACGACTTGGAAACATCTTAAGGGTAAAAGCGACGTAGCTGTTGGATGTTCCAAGCGTTGCCGTAGACTTCGCCTTGACTGTTGGCCAGCTTGTACGTTCCAGGCTTCAGAACTTTGGCAATGATGAACGGCCCCTCCCAGGGGGGCGTGAGCTTGTGCCTCCCTCGGGCGTCTTGCCGCAGCCGAAGCACCAGATCGCCCACCTGGAGATCTCGGGGTCGGACCCCTCGGGCGTGGTAGCGTCGCAGGGACTGCTGATACCGTGCCGAGTGTAGCAAGGCCCTGTCCCGAGCCTCGTCCAGCTGGTCCAGCGAGTCTTCTCGGCTGGCTTGGTTGCTTTCTTTGTTGAAGGCCCTCGTCCTCGGGGAGCCGTACTCCAGGTCCGTGGGCAGGATGGCCTCGGCCCCGTAGACCAGGAAGAACGGCGTGAAACCTGTGGCTCGGCTTGGCGTCGTCCTCAGGCTCCAGACCACCGAGGGGAGTTCCTTCATCCACCGCTTGCCGAACTTGTTGAGACTGTTGTAAATCCGAGGCTTGAGCCCTTGTAGAATCATGCCATTGGCACGTTCCACGTGCCCGTTCGACATGGGGTGGGCTACGGCGGCCCAGTCCACCCGGATGTTGTGATCGTCGCAAAAATCCAAGAATTTTTTGCCGGTGAACTGGGTGCCATTGTCGGTGATGATGGAGTTCGGGACCCCGAAGCGATGGATGATGTTGGTGAAGAACGCCACCGCCTGCTCGGACCTGATGCTGTTTAGGGGTCGGACCTCGATCCACTTGGAGAATTTGTCGATAGCGACCAGCAGGTGCGTGTAGCCCCCGGGCGCCTTCTGCAGCGGGCCGACGAGGTCCAGACCCCACACAGCGAAGGGCCAGGTGATGGGTATCGTCTGCAGAGCCTGAGCGGGCAGGTGGGTCTGCTTCGCATAGAATTGGCACCCTTCGCAGGCGCGGACAACTCTAGTGGCGTCAGCCACCGCCGTTGGCCAGTAGAAGCCTTGGCGGAAAGCATTCCCGACGAGGGTTCGGGGTGCTGCATGATGACCGCAAGCCCCCGAGTGTATTTCCTGCAGGAGTTCCTGGCCCTCGGCGATGGAGATGCATCGCTGGAGGATGCCCGAAGGGCTTCGGTGGTAGAGTTCCTTCTCATCGCCCAGCAAGACGAACGATTTGGCACGTCGCGCTACCCGCCGAGCCTCGGCGCGGTCGAGGGGCAGTTCTCCTTGGCGGAGATATTGCAGGTACGGGGTTTGCCAATCTTGATCTGGCACGACCCCGTTCTGCTCCTCCTCGATGCGCAGTGCTTCGCCCTCGGGCTCCGAGGGTTCCTCGGGGTGAGCCGAGGATGGCTCGGGCTGGGCCGAGGTCACCTCGGACGAGGCCGAGGGTGCCTCGGGCTTGGGCGCGTCATCTATCTTGACGGAGGGTTGGTGCAGATCTCGGGAGAAGACGTCCGGGGGAACCGTCGTTCGCCCCGAGGCTATCTTCGCCAGCTCGTCCGCAGTCTCGTTGTAGCGCCGGGCGATGTGGTTAAGCTCGAGCCCGTAGAACTTGTCTTCCAGGCGTCGAACCTCCTCACAGTAGGCCTCCATCTTCGGGTCGCGGCAGAGGGAGTTCTTCATGACTTGGTCGATGACGAGCTGCGAGTCGCCACGTGCATCGAGGCGTCGGACCCCTAGCTCGATGGCGATTCGCAATCCGTTGATCAGAGCCTCGTATTCAGCCACATTGTTGGACGCCGGGAAATGGAGGCGTAGTACGTAGCGCAGGTGTTTCCCGAGGGGCGAGGCGAAAAGCAGGCCCGCGCCAGCTCCCGTCTTCATCAGTGACCCGTCGAAAAACATGGTCCAGAGCTCTGGTTGGATCGGAGCCGTTGGTAACTGGGTATCGACCCATTCGGCTACGAAATCCGCCAGTACCTGGGACTTGATGGCCTTCCGAGGGGCAAACGAGATTGCCTCGCCCATGATTTCCACCGCCCACTTCGCGATCCGCCCCGAGGCTTCTCGGCACTGGATGATCTCCCCCAGGGGGAAGGATGACACCACGGTGACCGGGTGGGACTCGAAGTAATGTCGCAGCTTTCGCCTCGTCAGGATCACTGCATATAGCAGCTTCTGGACTTGTGGGTAGCGGATCTTGGTTTCGGACAGCACTTCGCTGACGAAGTAGACTGGCCTCTGAATGGGCAAAGCATGCCCCTCTTCCTGCCTTTCGACTACGATCGCGGCGCTGACCACCTGAGTGGTTGCGGCGACGTAGACCAGGAGGGTTTCTCCATCAGCTGGGGGTACCAAGATGGGCGCCTGGGTGAGGAGCGCTTTCAGGTTCCCGAGGGCTTCCTCGGCCTCGGGAGTCCAAGTGAAGCACTCGGCCTTCCTTAAGAGGCGGTACAGGGGCAGACCTCTTTCGCCGAGGCACGAGATGAAACGGCTCAAGGCCGCAAGGCATCCCATGACCCTCTGTACGCCTTTTAAGTCCTTGATAGGCCCCATGTTTGTGATCGCTGCGATCTTCTCCGGGTTGGCTTCGATGCCTCGCTCGGAGACGATGAACCCCAAGAGCATGCCTCGGGGCACCCCGAAGACGCACTTCTCGGGATTGAGCTTGACGCCCTTCGCCTTGAGACACCGGAATGTCAGTCCGAGGTCGGAGAGAAGGTCAGAGACTTTCCTCGTCTTGACTACGATGTCATCGACGTAGGCCTCGACCGTGCGACCAATGTGTTCGCCGAACACATGGTTCATGCACCGCTGGTACGTTGCACCCGCGTTTCTCAACCCGAACGGCATTGTGACATAACAGTACATGCCGAAGGGCGTGATGAAAGAAGTCGCGAGCTGGTCGGACTCTTTCATCTTGATTTGATGATACCCTGAGTAAGCATCGAGGAAAGACAGGGTTTCGCACCCTGCAGTGGAGTCCACAATTTGGTCGATGCGAGGTAGAGGGTAGGGGACCTTCGGACATGCTTTGTTGAGACCAGTGTAGTCTACACACATCCGCCACTTCCCCCCTTTTTTCCTCACAAGTACAGGGTTGGCAAGCCATTCGGGATGGAATACCTCTTTAATAAACCCTGCTGCCATCAGCTTGTGGACCTCCTCGCCTATCACCCTGCGCCTTTCCTCGTCGAATCGGCGCAGAGGTTGTCTGACCGGTCGGGCCCCGGCCCGAATATCCAGCGAGTGCTCGGCGACTTCCCTCGGTATGCCGGGCATGTCCGAGGGACTCCACGCGAAAACGTCGGCGTTTGCGCGGAGAAAGTCGACGAGCACTGCTTCCTATTTGGGGTCGAGCCCAGAACCGATCCGGATCTGCTTGGAGGTGTCGCCACTGGGGTCGAGAGGGACGGCCTTAACCGTCTCCGCTGGCTCGAAGTTGCCGGCATGCCGCTTCACGTCCGGCACCTCTCGGGAGAGGCTTTCCAGGTCGGCTATGAGGGCCTCGGACTCGGCGAGGGCCTCGGCGTACTCCACGCACTCCACATCGCATTCGAATGCGTGCTTGTACGTGGGGCCGACGGTGATGACCCCGTTGGGGCCCGGCATCTTGAGCTTCAGGTAGGTGTAGTTGGGGATGGCCATGAACTTCGCGTAGCATGGCCTCCCCAACACTGCGTGGTAGGTTCCTCGGAACCCGACCACCTCGAACGTCAAAGTCTCCCTTCGGAAGTTGGAGGGTGTTCCGAAGCAGACAGGGAGGTCAAGCTGTCCGAGGGGCTGGACGCGCTTCCCGGGAATGATCCCGTGGAAGGGCGCAGTGCCTGCTCGGACGGTCGACAAGTCAACGCGCAGGAGCCTGAGGGTCTCGGCGTAGATGATGTTGAGGCAGCTGCCTCCATCCATCAGGACCTTGGTGAGCCTGACGTCGCCGATGACGGGGTCGACGACGAGCGGGTACTTCCCCGGGCTCGGCACGTGGTCGGGGTGGTCGTCCCGGTCGAAGGTGATGGGCTTGTCGGACCAGTCTAGGTAGACTGGCGCCGCCACCTTCACCGAGCAGACCTCCCGACGCTCTTGCTTACGATGCCGAGCCGAGGCGTTTGCCGCATGCCCTCCGTAGATCATGAAGCAATCGCGGACCTCTGGGAACTCTCCTGCTTGGCGATCCTCCCTTTTGTCGTCGTCGTGAGCCCTGCCACCCTCCGCGGGTGGCCCGGCCCGATGGAAGTGACGCCGAAGCATGACACACTCTTCGAGGGTGTGCTTGACGGGCCCCTGATGGTAGGGGCACGTCTCTTTGAGTGCCTTGTCGAAGAGGTTTGCACCTCCGGGGGGCTTCCGAGGGTTCTTGCGCTCGGCGGCGGCGACAAGGTCTGCATCGGGAACGTCGCGTTTCGCTTGCGACTTCCTCTTGCCTTTCTTCTTGGCGCCGCGCGGAGTTGACGCCTCGGGAGCATCTTCCGACGGGCGGCCCTGGGGCTGCTTGTCCTTTCGGAAGATGGCCTCTACCGCCTCCTGGCCGGAGGCGAACTTGGTGGCAATGTCCATCAGCTCGCTTGCCCTGGTGGGGGTCTTGCGGCCCAGCTTGCTCACCAGGTCGCGGCAGGTGGTGCCGGCGAGGAACGCGCCGATGACATCGGAGTCGGTGATGTTGGGCAGCTCGGTGCGCTGCTTTGAGAACCGTCGGATGTAGTCCCGAAGGGACTCTCCCGGCAGTTGTCGACAGCTCCGGAGGTCCCAGGAATTCCCGGGGCGCACGTACGTGCCCTGGAAGTTCCCGGCGAAAGCCTGGACCAAATCTTCCCAGTTGGAAATCTGCCCCGGAGGCAGGTGCTCCAACCAGGCACGAGCGGTGTCGGAGAGAAACAGGGGGAGGTTTCGGATGATGAGGTTGTCATCGTCCGTCCCACCCAGTTGACAGGCCAGGCGGTAGTCCGCAAGCCACAATTCCGGTCTCGTCTCCCCCGAGTACTTCGTGATAGTAGTCGGGGGTCGGAATCGGAGCGGAAACGGCGCCCGCCGAATGGCTCGGCTAAAGACCTGTGGACCGGGTGGTTCGGGCGAGGGACTCCGATCCTCCCCGCTGTCGTAACGTCCCCCACGCCTGGGGTGGTAGCCTCGGCGCACTCTTTCGTCGAGGCGTGCCCGACGGTCACGATGAGGGTGCTCGTCGCCGAGGTGGGCCGGGGCCGCAGGCGCGGTGTTGCGCGTGCGCCCGGTGAAGGCCGAGGCTTCCCGCGTGAGTCGGGAAGTCGCGGCACGAGGTTCCGAGGGGTATCCCTGCCTGCGGGAGGCAGAGCTCTCGGCCCGCCGGGCCGCAGCGCCTTCCAGGAGATGCTTGAGTTCTCCCTGGATTCGCCGACCCTCGGTGGTTGATGACTCCGGCATCGCGCGGAGGAGCATCGCTGCAGCGGCCAGGTCCTGACCAGTCCCGCCGGATGCGGGTGGCGGTTTGTCCCTGGCATCGTTGGCGATGCGGTGCTGGAGACCTTGGGGCAGGTGACGTATTCCTCCGGCCGGGGGTTGGCTCGCCCATACCTGCCCGATGTTCTGGCGGATTGCCTCGAGCGCTCCTGCTCCTTCATCGAGCCCGGCCTGCGCCCCGCGGACTTGCTCGAGCTGTGGGTCGTGACCTCCCGCCAGAACGGGGACCACAGCTAGCTCCCGGGGGATGTCGGCGCGAGGCGCTGGCCTAGGGGGATCACCATCCTCCGGCATGCCGAGACAGCCGCCTCCGGAGGGATCCCCTAGCTCGATGTGGAAACATTCGCGACTCGGGCCGCAGTCCTTGTCGCCAAGGCTGCGGCTGCCGTCGGAACAGTCGGAGAGGCAGTAGTCACATGCGGTCATGAAGTCCCGCATGGCACTAGGGTTGCCAGATCCGGAGAAATCCCAGCAGATGCTGGGGTCGTCATCTTCCTCGGACCCAGAGGGTCCGTAGGTCGAGACACCCGTCAATCGGTCCCAAGGCGACCGCACACGAAACCCCAGAGAGGTTGCACTCGCCTCAATGTGAGCGTCCGCCAAAGCGAGGTCGCCAGGCGGGCTGAGGCCGAGTCGAAATGACGAAAGAGGGGGAGCAGTCGGTACCTTTTTGTCGACGAGGAGCGATGAAGTCGTGTCGGGGGCTGACCGCGCCGTCGTCTTGGGTACGAGGGCGACGTCCTGCAGGCCCTCCGTGAGCGTGCTGGCGTCGTCCACTTGCTCGGGGTCGACGTGTTGCGGGGGGATGGCGCTCGCGTTTGCCTCGAACGCGAGGGCGACGCTTGGCGTGTCCTCCGTCGAGGCGCCGGGGATGTCGATTTGCTCGACAGCCGTCGGAGCGCGATCTCCCGCTCGGCCCCGGTTGCCCCGCCTCCTCCTCCTCCGATGGCGAGGGAGAGGATGGGGCGAGCTCGAAAGTTGTCCTTCCCCCACGCGGGAAAGACGTCGTCGATTCCGCCGCCGGCGGGCGGGCTGTCCGCCACCAATGTCGCTGTCGCGCGGCGGTGGAAGGAGTACCATGTCGTAGTCGCCGTCGAGAGACATGAACTCGAGGTTCCCGAAACGGAGCACCGTCCCGGGTCGAAGAGGTTGTTGGAGACTGCCCATCTGGAGCTTGACGGGAAATCGAACGTCAACACGCAGCGTGCCCCTACCTGGCGCGCCAACTGTCGGCGTTCCGAGATCGGGGGGTCCTCGAGCCGACGAGTGAGAGTGCCGCGTGCCCCAGCCCAGATGGGTCGAGCGCGTGGAGCGAGCGCGAAGGGGGGAACAGAGAGAGAGGTCGGTGGCCGGAGCCGGGTCGTGAGGGAGTCGGAGAAGTTCCCACGGCCTTCGTGTTCGTCCCGCGCCCAGGTCGGGTGCGCTTGCAGTAGGGGGTTACAAGCGTCCGCACGAGGTGAGGGGAGAGAGCGGCCCCGAGAGAGAGAGCGCCTGCCCCTGCCCTTCGTCCCCGTGAGGCCAACCTTTTCTAAGAAGGCCCTGGCCCTTCCTTTTATAGTCGTAAGGAGAGGGTCCAGGTGTACAAGATGGGGGTGTAGCAAGGTGCTACGTGTCTAGCGAGGGAGAGCTAGCGCCCTATGTACATGCCCAGGTGGCAGCCGGAGAGATCTTGGCGCCCTGTTGGTGTGGCGTCGTGGCTGTTGGAGGAGTAACGGAGCCGGACGGGGGGACAGCTGTCGAGGTGGCTGGGTCCTTGCTGACGTTCTCCTGCTTTCGTAAGGGAGCTGGGAGCCGCCGTCGTCATGATCTAGCGGGGCACCATCATTGCCTATCTGGCATAGCTGGCCAGATGGGACGCCGGTCTTGTTCTCTGCGACCCAAGTCGGCTCAAGGCAGGGTGATGATGACGCTTCTTGTTGACGTGGCGGTCCCGTGTCCTAGGCCGGGCGTCGTGGAGGCTCCTCTGAAGCCGAGGTCGAGTCCGCCCTGCAAGACAGAGACAGAGTCCGAGCCCTGGGTCGGGCGAGGCGGAGACCATTCGGCAGAGACCGAGGCGGAGTCCGAGCCCTGGGTCGGGCGAGGCGGAGGTCGCCGTCTTCTGGGGCCTTAGCCCAAGTCCGAGCCCTGGGGTCGGGCGGAGCGGAGTTCGCCGTCTTCTGGGGCCTTAGCCCAAGTCCGAGCCCTGGGTCGGGCGGAGCGGAGTTCGCCGTCTTCCGGGGCCTTAGCCCGAGTCCGAGCCCTGGGTCGGGCGGAGCGGAGTTCGCCGTCTTCCGGGGCCTTAGCCCGAGTCCGAGCCCTGGGTCGGGCGGAGCGGAGTTCGCCGTCTTCCGGGGCCTTAGCCCGAGTCCGAGCCCTGGGTCGGGCGGAGTCTCCTATGGCACCTCTGGCGAAGTCTGGTCGCCCGTTGGTCTTACCTTTTGCGTTAAATGCCCTGGTGACTCGGTCGGTTGGCGCGGTGATTTAGTCAGGGTTTCTTCTTATCGAAGGCGGGGCCTAGGGCGAGCCGGAGATGCGTCTGCCGTGAAAGAGGAGGCCTCAGGCGAGACGGAGTCATCCTAGGGTCGGCTGCCCTCGCCCGAGGCTAGGCTCGGGCGTGGCGTGGTCAAGTCACTCGTATGGACTGATCCCTGACTTAATCAAACCCATCAGGCCTTTGCAGCTTTATGCTGATGGGGGTTACCAGCTGAGAATTAGGCGTCTTGAGGGTACCCCTAATTATGGTCCCCGACACTTACTTTTCCTGCCGGGTGAGGAAACAACATCAAGGGTTTTCAATGATGGCAGATTGTTCACTGGACCTCGTTTCTGTATATTGTTCAAAAGATGGTCTAGATTCTTGCATGCTTCTCTGTCTCGAATGACCCACTTAGTGGATGTGCAGATCCGTGGGATCCCTGAACATGCATGGTTTCGGTCCACCGTGGAAGCTATCCTTGAGGACTCATGTCATATTGTAGAAGTCCATTCAGATACCCTGCTAAAGAAAGAACTCTCATCCTTTGTTGTGTGAGCATGGTGTTTTGATTTTTAAAAGTTACAATGGCAGATGACGCTACACATTATTGAGAAAGGGCTGCAGAGCAATGAAAGGGGTTGTCTATCATACAATGTCAGTGTCAGTGCAACCTTGGTCAATACTGAAGATGGGACTTGGGGGGGGTTGCCTCCCTCGCCTCCGGCGGACGATCATCAGCCCATGAATTTTGATGATCATGAAAATGGAGACAGGAGGGATCCTCGTCCTCGTCGTTCGGGCGCTCCCCCTGAAGGTCGGCGGCCAGTCCATCTCAGGTTGGGACCACAGCCAACCTATCAAATACGAAAGTTTGGGGTGCCCCCAAGTGGGGTACTGCGGCATCCCATATGGATATGGTAGCATACCCTACATCTAATTTTGGACGTAAGGTAGCGCTAGACACGCATATTGATATAGCACAGGTGGATATAGGGATGGAGGTGTCCATATAGGTGCATTGGGTATTAATTGGACATTGTTCCTAGGTGGCTCAATAGAATCTACTTGTCTTTCATGTGGAGGTGAATGGGGTCATTTTGTTGGCCGATTGCTGGGACCAACCTTATTTTTCACATATTTGGATAATAATTGATCAAAGGTTGAGCCGACTTTGACTAGACGACATGATCATTTAGATGTATTGGTCTTCCATTTACTTATTTCTAGTCGTCGTGGCTTGAAGGTACGTGGTCGTCGCTACTGTAAGACCTAAAATTAGTAGGAGGGAAAAATATATATATATATATATCATAAAATAATGAAATGAAGAATCAAAAATATATGTAGTAGTGTGGTGAGAAATTTTGAAGATCTTTGGAAACCTAATAGGATTCTTCCTTCTAATATTCAAACAATAATATTAAATTACTTAAAGTAACTAATAAATTGATAAAGAAAGCTTGATCCCTTGATGATGATTCTATGGTGATACATTCTATGGAACACATAAACTTGACCTCCAATTTTGAATAAAAAAAACCAAACAATATAAAATGAGAGGAAATGTTTAGGAAACCATTTATTCATCTCATAAATAAATGAGTGACAAAGAAAATAAATAATAATATTGTAAACAGTAAAGGATTATATTCACATTTGTATTAAGGTCGGCTCTTATAAATTTTGAAGTTCAAAGTGAGAATTTGAATTTGGTTTGGACATCTAAAATGCGAAATAAGAAAAGAAAATAAAAAAAAGAAGGGAAAGCTTAACCGGGCCTCAGGTTCGCATTTCGGCCCAGTGCTCAAATCCCCCCCCCCCCCCCCCCCGCGCAGCCCATCTCCTTCCCTTCCCCTTTTTCTTTATTCCGGGCGCTGACATGTGGACCCCACGCGGTCAGCCACTCTTCCTCCCGCGCAAACTCCGCAGTCACCGGCATGTGGGCCCGTTTTGTCAGGTGCGCCTTCCTCCTCGGGTCGGATTCGCCGCTGTGAACAAAATGCGCGGAATCCGGCGCCGGAATCGCTGGGCTCGTGGGAATCTCGGGGTTGTTGCGATCACTCGGACCCTCCCCGCTGTGTATAAGTACCGTCGCGCATCCTCGCCCTCTCTCCTCGTCCTCGCTTGCGCCATCCCTGCTCTCTAGAAACCCGGCTACCGCGCCGCCTCCGTGACCGCTCGCGTACGTTGGCACCGGTGGCCCGAATGTGAGTCCAGTACCTTCTTCGATGCCCCTCGGTGCCTATCCGACCCTCACACTGGTGGATTGGGCGCTAATTCGGGCCTAATTGCTCACCGAAGCGCTTCACCGCCGCCAAGCCGCCCCTTTGTCGTGGCCAGGATCTTCCGCGCCGCAAATCACGGTATGAACTCTACCCTAGTGTTCGCGATGTCGTTAGGGTTGGACTGGTGGTCTTGGGTTGGCTTGCGGGCCTGTGAATCGGCGGTCAGGGACTCGCCGGGGCGTCCGCCGTAGGGGGGGAGCTCGCGCCGCCGTGTTCGGTAGCTGTAGGTAGGAGAAGAGACCGGAGCCGTAGATAGGGAGATGTGCGGCTGAGATTAAATGGCGTGTAACGTTTCGTTGTATCGAACCGTGACCGCTAGATGTCAATCTAATGGTCTCGGTTGGATCGGGGTATGGATGTCTCGGGACCATCGGATCTTGATCCAACGACTGCTAGTGCGTATCGGTTCGTTTTAAGAGAAATCTAATCCTGGCGCTCTGTTGTTGATCGGACGGCCGAGATCTGAGAATATCCCTTCGCCGTGGCAATCTTTGTAAAGAGCCCCTGTTCTTTTTGTAAATGAACCCGCCGTCCACCGCGGGTTGAATCTGAGTCTGGGTTATTTTGCGCTAATGCCCCTGGTTTTCTCTGTATTTGAGGCCCAGTCCAGAATATTATAAAACAGAGAAAATAATTTATAAATGGATTTTTAATAAGATAAATAAATGCTAGAACTTGTTTAAATCATAGAAAATCCATTTTTAGTCCAAATTAATCCATTCCACTTTCTAAAATTTTGTAATTTTATTCTCTACCACCTAGAACCTCTGTTTTGTCATGAAAACAGTTAGAAATTTAATCTCTCACTTAATCTATTTTAAACACATAAAACCTTTGAAAATTCATAACTAAAAATCTATAACTCCAAAATTAATAATCCCTATTCCTGTGATCTTATTTCAATATGTAGATTATTAATATGTATTTTGCATATATGCTTGGTGTAATGTTAATTTTGCCTATACCATGTATGTCTGTATTGCTACGTTTAGCAGTGAGGCCACGAGGATCTGAAGAATCATCCTGGTACCTGGAATCTTAAGTCCCAGGCAAGTTGTGCCCTTGATCACTTCTTTTTACCCACTCATGTTCTAATTAATCATAATGATCTGCATAGGTTAATTTTGATGGGACCCAATAGGTTACCCTAGTTTGTCTATCTTTATACCTTGTTTACCACTGAACTTTTTGGGTAGTACTTGCTAGTGCTTTATGTGGTTTTGGGTATGAAGGTATATTATTCATGATCACACTTTTATTATATGTTTATTATTACTGTTCATGATAAGATCATTATGTTAATTGGAACATGGAGCGACCACCCGGGAAAACAGTGCTACCACAAGGGAGGAATGGGACCCCTTGGCTGATTAATTAGGAAAGCTAGTGGAAGACTACCTTACCCGAAAGGGGCAAGGGCAGTAGGGGAGTGGTCAGTGTAGGGAGGCCCTCGGGAGGATTTTGCTGCGATGGCGGTCCTGCAAGGGATTCCTGCATTGGAACTTCCTATAAACTGTAGCGGGTTTTCGGAAGCTAGTGGAACTTTGTAAAGGCCTCGTAGTGGATCCCTAGCCATTCACCTCGGTAGTGTCTAAGGGCCTTGCAAACCCTGGCGACATGGGATACACGACTTGTGGGTAAAGATGCGCAACCTCTGCAGAGTGTAAAACTAGTATACTAGCCGTGCTCACGGTCATGAGCGGCTCGGACCCTCACATGATTAAATTATGGAACTTAAACTCAATTTATCATATGCATTGCATCGCAGGTGAAGTTGTTACTTTTGTTCTACTACTTAACTGGGTTGGTATTTACTTATACTTAGTAACTGCTAATAAAATTTTGACCAACTTTAAAAGCAATGCTCAGCTCTAACCATCTTCTTTGGTAAGCCTTACACTTCACGTGAGCTCCCACCTTTGGCGAGTTCATGCACATTATTCCCCACAACTTGTTGAGCGATGAACGTATGTGAGCTCACTCTTGCTGTCTCACACCCCCCCCACAGGTCAAGAACAGGTACCGCAGGATGAGGTGCTTGGAGGATGTCATGGTGTATTCGAGAGAGGTCTAGGCCGTCGTCTCCCAGTCAACTTTGGGTTGCTGGACCGTTGTCTCCTTATAATGTAATTATTTATTTTGTATAGAACTCTTGTTATATAGTAAAGATGTGACATTCGATCCTGTGCCATGATTCATCATATGTGTGAGACTTGGTCCCGGCACACCTGGTGATTATGTTTACGCCCGGATTTTGGACCCCTAAAATCCGGGTGTGACAGAAGTGGTATCAGAGCAATGTTGACTGTAGGACGAAACCTAGATAGAATTGGACAACCAATATTTACTTACCTCTGCTACTCTGATTCTTTCTAAACTTTTCTTAATCTACTCTCATCTATTTCCGCTTTACTCTGATTACTCTTATCTTTTCACTTCTAAAGACAAATGTGGATTTCACACTTTGAAATCCAGTACTAAAGTAACCTTTAGGAATAGGAGACCAAATCTTAGGAACAAAAACAAAACTATTTTTATAGGTATCTATGTACTTGAATGCTTGATCTTTGTCTGATTTGGATTTTTGATTGAGTGTGATGGGTTGTGGAGTGATGCCCACAATTACATCTGCATATACGTATAGGCATAAATAGAATTCATAAGAACACTAAGCAACTTAGATTATCCTCCATTAAAATGTATCTATCTCATCTTGACATATTCTATCTTACCTTCGGACATTCACCTCGTACAACTAATTACCCTAGTCTTGACATAGAATATCTGGCCCAGCCCTGCCAAAGAAGTTTCAGTACATAACCAACTATTAGCTTATTCATTCTGCCTACTAAATGATTCCCTTGCAAAGCTATCTTACCATATGCTTCTAACTTAGATGGTCAATACCAGGCGGGGTGGTGGAATTGATTTACCTGCTAATCGACACACTCGGTGGATATATCGACAACCCCAACCACAGCCAGCAGAGATGAATCCTCCTAATCCTCCATCAGGCGGAGTCGATCCACTAATTGCAGCTCAAATGAGGATGATGCAGCAAATGGCTGACACTATGGCAGATATGCGCACCCAAATGCAGCAAGAACGCCAAGAAATGCACCAGGAAAGAGAGGATGCACGTCGGGAAATGCGCCAAGAGCGGGAAGAGATACGCCAGGAGAGAAGGGTACAACAACAGCAACTGCAGCAACAACTACAACAACAGCAGCAACAACAACAAGTGCCATTGCCTCCACCTCCACCACCAGTTCCACCCCGAGATAAGCATCGGGAATTCATGAGCCACAAACCACCAACCTTCTCCAACTCCACGGATCCACTGCAAGCTGACGACTGGCTAAAGTCTATAGAGAAGATGCTCAACATAGCTCAGTGCTCGGACCGAGAGAAAGTACTCTACGCATCGGGTCGTCTTGCTGGTCCTGCTGCGGATTGGTGGGATGCGTACTGCGCTGCTCATGTTGCTGTCGATACAATTACCTGGGCAGAATTCTCCACGCAATTCAGGAATTACCATACTCCTGCTGGGCTCATGAAGATTAAGAGAAAGGAGTTTCTCTCCCTCAAGCAAGGAAGTATGTCCGTGAGTGAATATAGGGACAAATTCATCCAGTTATCTCGATATGCCCCCAGAGATGTTGAGGATGATGAGCAAAAGCAGGAGCTTTTTCTGGACGGGTTAATTGGACCCTTGCAATATCAGCTAGTATCACACACATTCCCATCCTTCCAAAGGCTACTTGACAAAGCTATTGCTGTAGAAAACAAGAGGAGTATATTTGGAGAGAAAAGAAAGGCTGCTAACCAAGGGCAGGCTGGAAGTAGTTCCCGTCCTCGCTATACTACCACTCCCAATACACCAGCTAGTGGCAGTTCCGGACAACAAACTCAACAGGCACCAACTGCTCCTCCAAAAGCAAGCACTCCAGTGGGACCCGTTGCTCCTAACACAACCGCCAACAGGGCATGCTTCAAGTGTGGACAACCGAGACACTATGCCAACTACTGTCCCAACAGAGCTGCCTACACTACACTGGCTCCGATGAAGCAAGGTCAGGCCTCGGCAGGAAAGAGTCAGCCCCTATCTATCAACCGGGGACATGCCCATCATGCAGAAGCAGAGGTTGAACCAGGTGAACTTGAAATTCAAGAAGAAGAGCTAGTTGGAGATGAAGTAGTCGGTGAAGAAGTCAACGAACAACAAGAATAGAGATAAACATAAACATAGATACATATATACATATTCTACTATTTGTAAGACCTAAATAGTAGTTTAGCTAGTAGTAATATTTTACTATTTTTAGTAATAATAATAAGGTCTAACTGACCCATGTGTTGCTAATAAAGTATGCATCATGCTGAGATTTTTGTGTGTGCATATGTTCTAAGATGACATAGTTATACCCTTTTCTTACAAATCTCGAGGACGAGATTTCTGTTAAGGGGGGTAGGATTTGTAAGACCTAAAATTAGTAGGAGGGAAAAATATATATATATATATCATAAAATAATGAAATGAAGAATCAAAAATATATGTAATAGTGTGGTGAGAAATTTTGAAGATCTTTGGAAACCTAATAGGATTCTTCCTTCTAATATTCAAACAATAATATTAAATTACTTAAAGTAACTAATAAATTGATAAAGAAAGCTTGATCCCTTGATGATGATTCTATGGTGATACATTCTATGGAACACATAAACTTGACCTCCAATTTTGAATAAAAAAAAACCAAACAATATAAAATGAGAGGAAATGTTTAGGAAACCATTTATTCATCTCATAAATAAATGAGTGACAAAGAAAATAAATAATAATATTGTAAACAGTAAAGGATTATATTCACATTTGTATTAAGGTCGGCTCTTATAAATTTTGAAGTTCAAAGTGAGAATTTGAATTTGGTTTGGACATCTAAAATGCGAAATAAGAAAAGAAAATAAAAAAAAAGAAGGGAAAGCTTAACCGGGCCTCAGGTTCGCATTTCGGCCCAGTGCTCAAATCCCCCCCCCCCCCGCGCAGCCCATCTCCTTCCCTTCCCCTTTTTCTTTATTCCGGGCGCTGACATGTGGACCCCACGCGGTCAGCCACTCTTCCTCCCGCGCAAACTCCGCAGTCACCGGCATGTGGGCCCGTTTTGTCAGGTGCGCCTTCCTCCTCGGGTCGGATTCGCCGCTGTGAACAAAATGCGCGGAATCCGGCGCCGGAATCGCTGGGCTCGTGGGAATCTCGGGGTTGTTGCGATCACTCGGACCCTCCCCGCTGTGTATAAGTACCGTCGCGCATCCTCGCCCTCTCTCCTCGTCCTCGCTTGCGCCATCCCTGCTCTCTAGAAACCCGGCTACCGCGTCGCCTCCGTGACCGCTCGCGTACGTTGGCACCGGTGGCCCGATTGTGAGTCCAGTACCTTCTTCGATGCCCCTCGGTGCCTATCCGACCCTCACACTGGTGGATTGGGCGCTAATTCGGGCCTAATTGCTCACCGAAGCGCTTCATCGCCGCCAAGCCGCCCCTTTGTCGTGGCCAGGATCTTCCGCGCCGCAAATCACGGTATGAACTCTACCCTAGTGTTCGCGATGTCGTTAGGGTTGGACTGGTGGTCTTGGGTTGGCTTGCGGGCCTGTGAATCGGCGGTCAGGGACTCGCCGGGGCGTCCGCCGTAGGGGGGGAGCTCGCGCCGCCGTGTTCGGTAGCTGTAGGTAGGAGAAGAGACCGGAGCCGTAGATAGGGAGATGTGCGGCTGAGATTAAATGGCGTGTAACGTTTCGTTGTATCGAACCGTGACCGCTAGATGTCAATCTAATGGTCTCGGTTGGATCGGGGTATGGATGTCTCGGGACCATCGGATCTTGATCCAACGACTGCTAGTGCGTACCGGTTCGTTTTAAGAGAAATCTAATCCTGGCGCTCTGTTGTTGATCGGACGGCCGAGATCTGAGAATATCCCTTCGCCGTGGCAATCTTTGTAAAGAGCCCCTGTTCTTTTTGTAAATGAACCCGCCGTCCACCGCGGGTTGAATCTGAGTCTGGGTTATTTTGCGCTTGTTGGGGACTTGTTCTCAAATGCTTCGGATTAAGAACAAGGCAACATAAAAAGTGTTAAATGTTAAGGCCCTTCGTCCTACCAAACATTATTCTCCTTCGGGAATAATGAGTTCCGGACGAAGGTCATAAGAGACATACCTTCGTAAATTCAACAAGTAATAACGAAGGACTCATATAAAACATAAAATGTAAATCATATAATCATTTCTATTTTATTAACACAGAAAAATAGGAATGATTACAAATTACAAATGTACCTTCGGACTTGAGAGAAGGTAAAAAAGTACAAGCGTGACGCAAATGCCAATGCTTAGTCAACGTGAACAGTACGGGAGTACTGTTCATCTATTTATAGACGCGGGACGCAGCCCACATAAAATTACATCCATGTCCATTACATTTGTTAATGGCCTACGGAAATCAGTCAAGGCCCACGTAGTCTTTTCATCTTAAAGTCGGTTCCCCCCTCAGCTATTGCGCCGAAGCTTCCCTGCGCACAGCTTCGGCTGCGCTCGTCCTTCGTCTGGTTCAGGCTTCGTCCTGGCCGTGCTTCATAGTTCTGAGTCCGAAAAACACCTGTTCACATAATCCACTTGGAAAACATTGTCAAATCATGTTTTTGAGGACCTTCGGAGGACGAAGGCCCCCAACAGTAGCCCCTCGCAATATTAATTTGTTTGACAATAAATTCAGATTGCGATATGGACGAAGGCCTTGAGCCGAAGTCCGGAGGTGGGCGCCAATGTTGGGGACTTGTTCTCAAATGCTTCGGATTAAGAACAAGGCAACATAAAAAGTGTTAAATGTTAAGGCCCTTCGTCCTACCAAACATTATTCTCCTTCGGGAATAATGAGTTCCGGACGAAGGTCATAAGAGACATACCTTCGTAAATTCAACAAGTAATAACGAAGGACTCATATAAAACATAAAATGTAAATCATATAATCATTTCTATTTTATTAACACAGAAAAATAGGAATGATTACAAATTACAAATGTACCTTCGGACTTGAGAGAAGGTAAAAAAGTACAAGCGTGACGCAAATGCCAATGCTTAGTCAACGTGAACAGTACGGGAGTACTGTTCATCTATTTATAGACGCGGGACACAGCCCACATAAAATTACATCCATGTCCATTACATTTGTTAATGGCCTACGGAAATCAGTCAAGGCCCACGTAGTCTTTTCATCTTAAAGTCGGTTCCCCCCTTAGCTATTGCGCCGAAGCTTCCCTGCACACAGCTTCGGCTGCGCTCGTCCTTCGTCTGGTTCAGGCTTCGTCCTGGCCGTGCTTCATAGTTCTGAGTCCGAAAAACACCTGTTCACATAATCCACTTGGAAAACATTGTCAAATCATGTTTTTGAGGACCTTCGGAGGACGAAGGCCCCCAACAGCGCTAATGCCCCTGGTTTTCTCTGTATTTGAGGCCCAGTCCAGAATATTATAAAACAGAGAAAATAATTTATAAATGGATTTTTAATAAGATAAATAAATGCTAGAACTTGTTTAAATCATAGAAAATCCATTTTTAGTCCAAATTAATCCATTCCACTTTCTAAAATTTTGTAATTTTATTCTCTACCACCTAGAACCTCTGTTTTGTCATGAAAACAGTTAGAAATTTAATCTCTCACTTAATCTATTTTAAACACATAAAACCTTTGAAAATTCATAACTAAAAATCTATAACTCCAAAATTAATAATCCCTATTCCTGTGATCTTATTTCAATATGTAGATTATTAATATGTATTTTGCATATATGCTTGGTGTAATGTTAATTTTGCCTATACCATGTATGTCTGTATTGCTACGTTTAGCAGTGAGGCCACGAGGATCTGAAGAATCATCCTGGTACCTGGAATCTTAAGTCCCAGGCAAGTTGTGCCCTTGATCACTTCTTTTTACCCACTCATGTTCTAATTAATCATAATGATCTGCATATGTTAATTTTGATGGGACCCAATAGGTTACCCTAGTTTGTCTATCTTTATACCTTGTTTACCACTGAACTTTTTGGGTAGTACTTGCTAGTGCTTTATGTGGTTTTGGGTATGAAGGTATATTATTCATGATCACACTTTTATTATATGTTTATTATTACTGTTCATGATAAGATCATTATGTTAATTGGAACATGGAGCGACCACCCGGGAAAACAGTGCTACCACAAGGGAGGAATGGGACCCCTTGGCTGATTAATTAGGAAAGCTAGTGGAAGACTACCTTACCCGAAAGGGGCAAGGGCAGTAGGGGAGTGGTCAGTGTAGGGAGGCCCTCGGGAGGATTTTGCTGCGATGGCGGTCCTGCAAGGGATTCCTGCATTGGAACTTCCTATAAACTGTAGCGGGTTTTCGGAAGCTAGTGGAACTTTGTAAAGGCCTCGTAGTGGATCCCTAGCCATTCACCTCGGTAGTGTCTAAGGGCCTTGCAAACCCTGGCGACATGGGATACACGACTTGTGGGTAAAGATGCGCAACCTCTGCAGAGTGTAAAACTAGTATACTAGCCGTGCTCACGGTCATGAGCGGCTCGGACCCTCACATGATTAAATTATGGAACTTAAACTCAATTTGTCATATGCATTGCATCGCAGGTGAAGTTGTTACTTTTGTTCTACTACTTAACTGGGTTGGTATTTACTTATACTTAGTAACTGCTAATAAAATTTTGACCAACTTCAAAAGCAATGCTCAGCTCTAACCATCTTCTTTGGTAAGCCTTACACTTCACGTGAGCTCCCACCTTTGGCGAGTTCATGCACATTATTCCCCACAACTTGTTGAGCGATGAACATATGTGAGCTCACTCTTGCTGTCTCACACCCCCCCACAGGTCAAGAACAGGTACCGCAGGATGAGGCGCTTGGAGGATGTCATGGTGTATTCGAGAGAGGTCTAGGCCGTCGTCTCCCAGTCAACTTTGGGTTGCTGGACCGTTGTCTCCTTATAATGTAATTATTTATTTTGTATAGAACTCCTGTTATATAGTAAAGATGTGACATTCGATCCTGTGCCATGATTCATCATATGTGTGAGACTTGGTCCCGGCACACCTGGTGATTATGTTTACGCCCGGGTTTTGGACCCCTAAAATCCGGGTGTGACAGCTACTCCTGGGTATTGCTAAACCATCCGCTAGATTTATCCGGACTGTCCGGTGGTGTCCCGAATCATTCGCACATGCGCGCCAGACTGTTCGCAGTGTGTAGAATAGGTTGCTACTCTTGGCTGCCCGCCAGCGTTGGAGGCTGTGATGGTGATTTTCAACGTTTCCCCTTGTCTGGGGTCTTCTCTGCAACCACTGTCCTGCAAGAAATTTTGGTGATTTCATCGGCCTCTCAACGATCACTAATGATGATCTCTTTGTCTTTGCCCTTATCGGCCACACTAGGCCGAACTAGAACCTTTTTATTATCAAAACTAATCAAGTTCATCCGAAAGGGTTATGTGTCCACCTGAATCTCTTGAAACTTCAATCGGCCCTTGATGATGGTCGATTGGACCTATCGACGAAATATATTACAATCATTAGTGACATGAGAGAATGAATCATGCCACTTACAATAAGCACGACGTTTAAGCTCGCCAGCAGATGGAATAGTATGATTTATTTTAACGTTACTGCTCTTGAGTAACTCATCAAAAATTTTGTCATATTTGCCAATATTAATTGTAAATTTAACCTCTTCTTGTCGTTTCTTTTGAACCGGCTATAGAGAGGAACAAACTAAAAATTTGTCCTGCTTTGGCCACACCATTTCAGCAGCGTACACTTCTTGTGGTTCGTTGTCTGAGCTACCCCGGTCACATTCTACTACATAGACATTATGACGAACTGCTTTAGACGTGTCTTCGCTTCGGCTTTCGCAAGCGAAAGCTCTCTGGTGTAGTTGATCTAGCATAAAAAATTGAATGCCTTCTAATCTTTCTTTTAAATAGTATCACATTCCATTAAAAGCTAATCCCGCTAGCTATTTTTCTGCAAGGTGAATTTGGAAACATCGTTTCCTTGTGTTCCGAAACCTTCGGATGTAGTCATTAACCGATTCATCTTTCCCTTGCCGGAGAGATACTATGTCTACTAAGTCTAACTCATAATCACCGGAGAAAAAATGGTCATAAAATTTTTGCTCTAAATCTCCCCATGAAAAAATAGAGTTAGGAGGTAGCTTGGCATACCAGGCAAATGCAGTCCCAGTTAGAGATTATGAAAATAAAAGAACGCGGAACGCCTCTGTATCAACCAATTTTCCTAACTATGCTAGGAACTGGCCTATATGCTTGTGTGTGTTAGATCGACGGCGGCGAGAGAGTTCGGCCGCCGGAGACAAGAACAGGCACAACACAAAGAAAGACTGAGTGAGTTCTAGGCACTTGCAAATTCGCGCAGCACCACACATGCATTGAAACAGTCTTCTTAACCCCCGTCCGTTTTCCCTGCCACTCCTTACAGCTGCGCGACACCCCTTTCAAGCGAGAGCTCGCGCGACTTGCACGGTGTGGCGGAAAACCAGGGCTGGACGTGGTCACTGCGCATACTGGGCAGTCTCCAGTACACCAGCGATTCTACGCGGTACACAAACAGGTTCATAATTTAACTACTCGAGCTAATGCAGTTAAATGCAATTGATAACATATTGACATGATTACAGAATGGCTAAATGCAACATTCACCCCCTTAATCTGGTCAACCTTCTATCTTGACGACGCCCAGTTGCCCCCTGAGTTCTGAGAATTTCATCCTACCAAGTGGCTTTGTCAGAGCGTCGGCTAACTGACCATCAGAACTCACATGAGCCACATCTACCATCCCATTGCTGACGCACTCTCGGATGTAATGATATCAAGTATCAATGTGTTTGCTTCTTTCATGATAGACATGATTTTTGGAGAGTTCTTGAGCTGATCTGTTATCAATCAGTAAACTGAACTTCTTCACATTTACATCTAGCAGATCACTCAACAATCTGCTCAACCACACACTCCAATGACAAGTACAGCTCAGACTACAGGTATGGTGTCTCCTCCTGTACAAAGTCCTCAATTTTCAGAAGGAGTACCATTGAGGTACAGAACACTAGCAGATTTGTTTGACCCAACTGAAGAATTCCACGATTTCGAGTACAGTGGGCTGTGCATGTTGGCTGCCGATGAACCAAAAAATTTTGATCAAGCTATTGAACAAGACTGCTGGAGGAATGCCATGGAAGAAGAGATAAAGTCAATTCATCAGAATGAGACCTGGGAAGTTACAGAACTGCCAAAAGATCACAAGGCTATCGGACTGAAGTGGGTGTTCAAGGTAAAAAGGGATGCAACCGGAAAGGTGGTCAAATACAAAGCCAGGCTAGTGGCAAAAGGGTATGCACAAATCCATGGAGTTGATTATGATGAGGTTTTTGCTCCTGTTGCAAGGCTGGAGACAGTGAGGTTACTCCTGGCTTTGGCAACTCAAGGTGAGTGGGAGGTACACCCCATGGATATTAAGTCTACATTTTTAAATGGAGATCTTACTGAAGAAGTGTATGTGCATCAGCCACCAGGGTTTACTGATCCCAGATCTCCCAAGAAAGTACTAAAACTGAACAAGGCACTGTATGGTCTGAAGCAGGCACCTAGAGCCTAGAATGCTAGACTTGACAAAGAGCTAGTAAAACTTGGGTTCAGAAGAAGTAGAGAAGAACATGATGTCTACAAAAGGGGAAAGGATGCCACTTGAAAGGGAAATAGGGTCAAACCTTTTCCTATAAATGATTTTGGTGGTTGAATGCCCAACACAAATAGTGGACTAACTAGTTTGCTCTAGATTATATATTCTACAGGTGCATAGAAGTTCAACACAAACCAATAAAAGATCAAAGTTAGGGTTCAAAAGACAGGAGCAAAAGAAACCGAAGTGTGCCCTGGTCTGGTGCACCGGACAGTGTCCGGTGCACCAGGGGCCATACACTCCAAACTCCTCGGCTTTGGGTTTCTCAGAGGCCGCTCCGCTATAATTCACCGGACTGTCCGGTGTGCCACCAGACTGTCCTATGCACCGGCGGAGCAACAACTACTTCGCGCAACGGTCGCCTGCAAAAGCTGAATTCCAGATGAATAGTGCGCAAATAGTGCACGGCAGAGCAGCGCAGCCGTCAGAGGCGCACCGGACAGTGAACAGGACCTATCCGGTGCGGCACCGGACTGTCCAGTGCCACATAAAGACAAAGCTCCAACGGTCAAAACCGCCAGAACTCTAACGGTTGGGTGACGTGGCTGGCGTACCAGGCAGCATCCGGTGGCGCACCGGACAGTGTCTGGTGGCGCACCGGACTGTCCGGTGCGCCCATCGATAGCAGCCTTCCCCAACGACTTCAAGATGGTTGGTGGCTATAAATACCACCCCAACCGGCCATCACAAGGTGTGGGAGCCCAAGCAACATTCCAAGTCATATAGTTAACATATACAAGCCCTCCCAACCACTTCCATTCATTGATCTATCTCATACACAAGATTTAGGCCACCACAAGCAACACAAGTGCCACAAAAGAGAGGTCAAGCAAAAGAGAACTACTCGTGTGAGTTTAGCCTTAGTGCCTTGTGAGAATCATTGAGAGAAAACGTGTGCTACATCTTGTGATCATTTGAGCGTGGAGTTTTTGACTCCCATTGAACTTCCTCCAAAGTTTTGGAGACTTGTAAAGCTAGCAAGAGACACCTAAGAGTGTGGTAATCCTTGTGGGGTCTTAGTGATCCTTGAGAAGAAGAAGAGCTCGCTGGTCTTGGTGATCGGTGGAGAGAGGGAAAGGGTTGAAAAAGACCCGTCCTTAGTGGACTCCTCAACGGGGACTAGGTTCTCGAGAACCAAACCTCGGTAAAACAAATCACCCGTGTCCCTTGTGTTTATTGCTTGTGATTTGTTTGTTTTCTTCCTCTCTAAGTTCTCTTGCACTATTCCTTGCTTATATTATTTTGTGTTGCTTCAAGTTAAATTCTCATTTTGTGAAGCAACCCCTTGCAAGAAAGAACTTGTGTTATTGCTCTTCTTATCTTAGCCCTCTTGTTGTATTCATTATAAACTTTTTAGTTGTATTGATTTGACATTTCCACATTCTTTGAGAGCAACATTCTTTGCAAACAAAGGACTTAGTTTTATTCTCCGATAATTGGGCATCTTGTTCTAACCACTAATCAAGGGATCTAGTCGGGTTTAAAGTTATAATTTTCAGGTTTCGCCTATTCACCCCCCTCTAGGCGACTTTCAATTGGTATCAAAGCTAGGCACTTCATATTGAGTCTAACCACTTGAAGTGATGGCTCGAAGAAGATCCCACAAGAACAAGAAAACAACTCCAAAGGAAATCAAGGAGGTAATTCTTGAGATTCTACTTAATGATTGTTCTAATTATGCTTCATGGTCTACTAGTGTGATAAATGCTTTTAGGACCATAGACCCACAAAATTAGAGCAAATTTTAGACAAGAATATTTTACCTCCAAGCTATGATAAGAAAAATGCTTCCGAGGAAGATCAAAGATGTATACGCTTAAATTATCTTGCTTTTGACATCTTAGGTAATTCACTTAGCAAAGAAGATTATCATGCCTTCATAATTAGATATGATGAACCTATTCATGATGCGCATGATATTTGGACTAGAATTAAAAATAAATTTGATGAGTCCAAACATGATAGTTCATTTAATGCTTCTACTTCCTTTAGTTCTTGTGAAACTAACCCTTTGAAGGAAGAAGAAGATGAACGTTGGAGACCAAACGATGAATCCACCTCTCCAAATCGTTTGTCTTCCCATTTCGATTCCCACATATGTTGTGTGGCTAATGAAAATGATAGTGGAAGCACAAATGAGGATGAGGAGGATGAAAGAAGGTTCATGCAACTCTACGCTCATCTAAGCCAAGAAGATAAGGCGGTCATGCTCAAACTTCTAAAAAGAGCGAGAGAGCAAAGCAAAGCTCATCACATGCTAGAAGATATTCTCGCCATAAAAATGCAAAGCTTTGATGAGTTGACTAAAGAACATGAGGAGCTAAAGTGCTCTCATGTTGACTTGGTCCAAAGGTATGAATCTATTTCAATTGAGCAAGATAACTCTTTATTTTGTATCGCTCAATTAGTAAATAAGAATGCCTTGCTTAAGGACCAAGTAGAAAGGCTAAAAATTGAAAATCTAGCCTTTCAAGTAAAACATGATATGCTTCTACATTCTCATGAAAATCTTATGGATAATCATATCATGTTAAACATTGCTCATGAGGTTGTGATAGAAAACATAAAATCCAAACAACCTCACTCATGCACATGTATCCAAATTGAAACTATATTACCATGTGCTAATGCTTGTTGCTCGTCAGCAAGCAAATCTTCCTTTGAGATAGAATTTGCAGGAGTAAAAGATGATTCATGTCAAGAGCTCTAGGAAGAAAATGAGAGGCTAAGAATGAGCTTGACACAACTAAAAGGGAAGTGCACTGCTCAACCTTCTCAAGATAACCGTGATCACATGGTGAAGAAGCTTGAGACGAGAACAACCGTAGCATGCACAAAATCCCTTGAAGAAAATGTCAAGGACTTGAGGAATGTCAAGAGGAAGCAACAAAAGAAGAAAATCAATACCTCTATCAAGAGCCTCAACCATGCCTCCATGCAAGGTAACATCCAAGGTTGTAGGAAACGGGTGACGCCTAAGAGGGGGGATGAATTAGGACTTCTAAAACTTTTACTAAACTAGGCCACAAACAAATCCCTAGAGCAAAACCTATGCAAATAATCAAACTAGAATGTGCAAACTAGGTTTTGTCTAAGTGTTGCTATCTCTACTGCAATGGCTAAGTTTCAATTCTACACTAAATAAGTATGGATACAAGATTGAAACTTAAATGCTTAATATAAATGCGAAAACTTAAAGAGCAAAGTAGAGAAGCAAACTCTCGTGGATGACGTCGGAATTTTTACCGAGGTATCCGGAACCACACAAGGTCCCGACTAATCCTCGTTGGTGCCCCTACGCAAAGGGAAGCCCACACGAGGGCCAAGCACCACGGTCGAGTAACTCCGTAGAGAGCCGCGGGCCTTCTCCACGCGCAAGTGGTGCTCCGCTTCCGGCTCCTCTCGGATGCCCCCCCGCCGTCTCCACTATCGAGCTTCCGGCCGAAACGCCGCGGGCCTCGTTCCCTCTGGTACATGGTGGCGGCCGTGACACAAACACGGTTGTCACGATCTCGCAAGACTCTCGCCCCACTCGGTACAATTACAACGACTCACGCAAGAGCCGAGGGGTCGTGTGGTTTTACAAAACTCACTCAACTAACTAGGGTTCACCTAGAGCAAGCGCTAGAGCGGTCTAATTAACCTAAGCACTTCGCAAAGCACCTACGCTAATCACCGAGTGATTCTATTAAGCACTTGGGTGTTTGAGCTCTTGGAAATGTGCACTATATGCCTTGGTATGTTGCTTGGGCTCCCACACCTTCAAATGGCCAGTTGGGTGAAGCATATATAGGCCCCAACTCCAAAATAGCCGTTGGAGAAAAGCTGCAGTTCTCTGTGGCACACCGGACAGTCCGGTGGAGCACCAGACAGTCCGGTGGTGCACCGGACAGCGCACTGTAGCCTGTCCGGTGCGCCTAGCCGTTGCTCTGTCAGAGCAGGTGACCGTTGGCGCCGCAGGCTTTTCCACACCGGATAGTCTGGTGCTCACACCGGACAGTCCGGTGGTCTTCTCTCCGAGTGCCACCTGGAACTAGCCGTTGGGCTAGAGTTCCCTGGTGCACTGGACAGTCCGGTGCGCCTTCGCACAGACAGTCCGTAGCATCACACTTGGACTTTTCTTGGATCTTCTTAATGTCTTCTTTTGAGGTGTTTCTTTCCTCAATTCCTTAGTCCAAGTAAGTCTTGCATCCTGTGAACTACAAACACAAACACTAGAAAACTTATTAGTTCACGGATTGTGTTGTTCATCAAACACCAAAACTCAATTAGCCAAATGGCCCGGGGTCCATTTGGCTTACAATCTCCCCCTTTTTGGTGATTGATGACAACACAACCAAAGCAAGCAAATAATACAAGTATTTGAATGAAAATATGCAATCTACTTGCTAGGATGCATGTTTTATCCCCACTTAGTGATATTATGGACTTAAGCCTCCCCCTAACTCCATAATTCACTTACTTCCTATTTTAGACCAAAGAACCAAAACCACTTGAAAAACCACTTGAAGAAATAAAATTTTAAAGTGGCGGTGTTTGGTGTTTGATACATTTTATATTGCTTTGGTCCTTACAACTTCTCCCCCTTTGGCATCAACCACCGAAAAGGAAGACATTAAAAGCATGTAGGAAGTAAATAAAAGCTAGTCCTCAAAAGATTACTCCCCCTAAAAGAGTGTTCTCCTTTAGAAAGAATTTTCTCCCCCTTTTTAGATATGAAGAAATACTCCCCCTGACAGAGATCTTCTACTTTTAGGAAAAAGCATGTGAAAATTAGAGGTGCAAAACATGATTTGAATAGACTAACTTCCCTTATGCATAGGTAACAGAATATGAGTTAGCCACTTATGCATTTTTTAGCAACATGGAAGTATATGATATGAAATATAGTCTAATCAAATATTGGAGAAGACATGTAAATGATACTAGATGTAGTCTCAAAAGATACCGATTGAAATTCAATGGCGAGCTTGAGAGACATGAGAGTTCTTGGAGATTTTGCAGTGGAAGATTGTTGTCTTTCTCCCGGGACCTCATTTTCCTTACAATGAGACTATCACATGAAATAGACTTGAAAAGGTGTTAGTCTCAAAGTATTAGATTATAGAGTAACCTCCCCCTGAAGGTGTGCATACAAGTTTTGAATACTTGTAGGAGACATGCACTTTGATTTGATATCAAGAGGGGTAAATTATCTATAATCTGAACTTTGGCACATATAAGTTAAATGATACAACTTGTAGAATTCAAAGTTTTCAATTGATGTATCATTTACTATGGAGTGATAGAAAAGCTATGTGTCGTGCTTAAATAAACGTTTTAAGTCATGTAGGTTTGCTTAAGTATATGAATTGAAAGCAAGCAATCCTACCATGTGATTTACCTAGTATGCATAATTTTAAACAAAAGTAAATACCAAATTTAAGACTAGGCAAGAAAGGTAAACTAGATACAAGTTAAATAGATACGCATATCTAAAAACAAGAGATACAATAAATCTAGTTACCTTAGTCATGGGTGGGAAATTTGGGTCCAAGATTTTCACTCACTCACTTTGGCAATAAACTTGATCTAATATGATGTATCCCATGATATATATCTTAACTTTGCCAAGTCTCCAAATTTCCCGTCGACCTTCGGTCCACTCACTTCCCTTTTGGGATCCAAACCTTCTTGGTGCTTTTCATGGTTGAGATTATTTCCTTTGGCACCCAGATGCGTTTGGCCCCCTTTCCTTTGTTGGCTTGCTTGTTGGCCTTGATTGCTATCACCTTTCCATTTTTTTTCTTCTTGATCAAATACGGTGTAGCAGTCTTTTTGTCCACCTTTTTGATGTAGGTGTTGGAGATTTTGCTTGATGGCTTTTGCTTGAGCTTTTGCCTTTGTTTATCCCCGGTCATCGCCTTGCATTGGAAAGACTTGTGGCCTTCCATGTGGCATAGCCTACAAATCAAAGTTTCTCCCTCTACAGGCTTGTTCACTCCCGAAGTGGTGTTATCCTGTGGTGGTCGGATTTGTTTGGCTTTGCCTTTCTTGTCATGCAAAGCCTTGCCAAGGCGAGCCACTTCTTGCTTTAATTGTTCATTTTCCTTTGCAACCTCATCCAAACATGTCTCTACAACAATATTCTCAACAACGACTTGGTTGCAGGGGTTAGAATCATCAATTAAATCAAAGCAGGAAATAGAAGCATCTTTCTTAATTATTTCAGGTATTTCAACTAAAGATGCTGCTGGAGTGCTACCAATGTTTTCTAGCCTAGTAGTTAGCTCATTATTGTATATGCTAAGAATTTCCATTTTCTCTAGCAAATTTTCAATAGCTTCTTGGGAGCTAGCTAACTTAGCCTTAAGTTTTTCATTCTTTTTAATAAGGCTATCATCGGTAGCAGTGGATGGAGCACTAGATTCTAATAGCTCAATTTTAGTTGATAGCTCACTACTTAAGTTTGCAAAAGTTTCAAATTTTTCTAGCAAACCTTTGTAATCATTTTGAGAGCTTACCAACTTATTTTTCAAGGTTTTAAGTTGAGCCTTTTGCTTAGTGCAAACATCCTGGAAAAATTCTATGGCTTCCGCAAGCTCATCTAGAGAGGGCTTTCCCTCACCTTCATCATCACTACTGCTATCATCACTAGAGGATGGAATGCTTTTGTTACCTCTTGCCATAAGGCATTTGTGTGATGATCGTGATGAGCGTGATGAGGACCGATGGGTGCGCGTCCTTGGAGGTTCATCTTCACTTGAAGAATCATCCCAAGTTCTAACACTTGTTAGCGGCTTGCCTTTGCTCCTCTCCTTTTTGGGTTTGGCCATATTTTGACAGTTGTCCCTGAAGTGGCCCTTCTCCCCACATGCGAAGCATCCTCTCTTCCTTTGCTTTTTCCTGTCAATGTTAAAGAGAAGATCCTCGACCTGCAGGGGCACACCCATGAGATTAATCTTGCGGATCATCCTCATTACCTTTCCGACACGTCGGATTGTTTCTTCGTCTTTAGAGGATGATGTGCATGGTTGATTATCTTCATCATCATCACTTTCTTCTTCTTCCTCTTCTTCACTTGAGGAACTTGAAGTGGGAGCCTTCTTTTTGCCCTTCCTTTCATCACATGCAAAAGCATATGGTCTTGAGGAAGTTGGCTCCTCTCCTCGACACATTTTTCGCGACATCTCAAAAACCGCGATTTTCCCAATCACAATGGTCGGGGTCATGTTGCTCAAGTCCTCCATGTTGTGAAGGATGGTGATGATGCTCCCATATCTTTGTTGTGGTAGCAGGGAGATAATCTTCCTCATAATGTCTGCATCACCTAGCTTATTAATGCCAATAGAATTGAGCTCATTGATAATTAGATTTAAACGAGAATACATGTCTCTAACAAGCTCATCATCTTTCATAGCAAAAGAATTATACTCATTTAAGACTAGGCAGATGTGCCGTCATGGAGCTCATGCAATTTTAGCCAAATCTCATTAGCAGTTTTCAAGGTAAATACTTGATTAAAAATATCCATGCTAAGAGATTCATACAAGCAATTTTTGGCTCTAGCATTTAAATGAATTTCTTTTTCCTCACTCGTGGTGGGTTTCTCGGGATTCTTGAGGGGTTTCATCCCGTCACGAGTGACTCTCCAAACACCTAGATCAACGGCCTCTAGGTAACAAGCCATTCTAGCACTATAATATGGGAAGTTAGTGCCGTCGAAGTGTGGTGGCCTATGGGTATCCATCTCTTCCTCTAAAAAGCGTCGACTCTTTTAGCAGTGAAGCTAAAGCGTTTCAAATGAGCTAAACCAGCTCTGATACCACTTGTAGGAAACGGGTGATGCCTAAGAGGGGGGTGAATTAGGACTTCTAAAACTTTTACTAAACTAGGCCACAAACAAATACCTAGAGCAAAACCTATGCAAATATTCAAACTACAATGTGCAAACTAGGTTTTGTCTAAGTGTTGCTATCTCTACCGCAATGGCTAAGTTTCAATCTACACTAAATAAGTATGGATACAAGATTGAAACTTAAATGCTTAATATAAATGCTGAAACTTAAAGAGCAAAGTAGAGAAGCAAACTCTCGTGGATGACGTCGGTATTTTTACCGAGGTATCCGGAACCACGCAAGGTCCCGACTAATCCTCGTTGGTGCCCCTACGCAAAGGGAAGCCCACGCGAGGGCCAAGCACCACGGTCGAGTAACTCCGTAGAGAGCCGCGGGCCTTCTCCACGCGCAAGTGGTGCTCCGCTTCTGGCTCCTCTTGGACGCTCCCCGACGTCTCCACTATCGAGCTTCCAGCCGAAACACCGCAGGCCTCGTTCCCTCCGATACACGGTGGCGGCCGTGACACAAACGCGGTTGTCACGGTCTCGCAAGACTCTCGCCCCACTCGGTACAATTACAACGTCTCACGCAAGAGCCGAGGGGTTGTGTGGTTTTACAAAACTCACTCAACTAACTAGGGTTCACCTAGAGCAAGCGCTAGAGCGGTCTAACTAACCTAAGCACTTCGCAAAGCACCTACGCTAATCACCGAGTGATTCTATTAAGCACTTGGGTGTTTGAGCTCTTGGAAATGTGCACTATATGCCTTGGTATGTTGCTTGGGCTCCCACACCTTCAAATAGCCGGTTGGGTGAAGTATATATAGGCCCCAACTCCAAAATAGCCGTTGGAGAAAAGTTGCAGTTCTCTGCGGCACACCGGACAGTCCGGTGGTGCACCGGACAGCGCACTGTAGCCTGTCCGGCGCGCCTAGCCGTTGCTCTGTCAGAGCAGGTGACCGTTGGCGCCGCAGGCTTTTCCACACCGGACAGTCTGGTGCTCACACCGGACAGTCTGGTGGTCTTCTCTCCAAGTGCCACCTAGAACTAGCCGTTGGGCTGGAGTTCCCTGGTGCACCGGACAGTCCGACGTGTGGGCACCAGACAGTCCGCAGCAGCACACTTGGACTTTTCTTGGATCTTCTTAATGTCTTCTTTTGAGGTGTTGCTTTCCTCAATTCCTTAGTCCAAGTAAGTCTTGCATCCTGTGAACTACAAACACAAACACTAGAAAACTTATTAGTTCATGGATTGTGTTGTTCATCAAACACCAAAACTCAATTAGCCAAATGGCCAGGGGTCCATTTTCCTTACAAAGGTAATGATCAAGCCACACTTCGTGCTAAGAAAAGTAAGAAGTGTAGTGAATGCTTTGAAAAGGGGCACTTGATTAGGTCATGTCCCTATATTAAAGAAAATGGCTTGATTACTAACAAGGATGATAAACTTTGTTTCAAATGCTCTAAGAAGGGACATTTAATTAAGTCTTGTCCCCATATGAAACTAAAAGGCATAGAAAAGAAAATAGTTACTAACCATGTAGCAAGCAAGAAACAAGAGAAGAAGAAATCTTCAAGACATGAAGATCACCTTTGCTACATATGCCGAAAGAAAGGACGTCAATGTAAGGAATGTCCTATTCGTAACTTTTCCGCCCCCAATTTGTCAATTGATCCATATGTAACTAGGCAATCCAAAATTGCAACTTATGCTAGAAAGGTAATGAGTTTACCAAGTGCTAGCTCAAAGGACGTTTGGATTCCTAGATCTTTGTTGACTAACCTTGATGGACCCATCAAGAGACGGGAACCAAAATATACTTGACAAGCTTTGCAGGCGAAGGAGATGATATGAAGCTTTGGAAGTGCTTGAGAGGATCATGTCAATTCACATTAACTCAAGCTATCAATCTTACAATAATCTATATCTTTAAGATTGACCCAAAGTTATTTTGAATTATTGTATCTACAACTCATATCATCTCGAGCAAGATTTTGATGTTGTAGGGAATAAAGGATTATCCTATGTGGGAAATCAAAAGCCTACAACATGGAGGAAAATCAAAAGATGGTAACACTTAAGTGCAAGTATCTTCAATTATTATTTCTCTTATGTCTTGTGTAGTCACATAGAAAAAGGAAGCACTTAAAATATCTCTAAATTATGTCACCATTCTTTGGAGAAAAGTTCCTCTCATATGGTAGATTACATTTTCATCATTTCTATATTATGGCAATCTACATGATTTAAAATTATTGTAAGTACCTCATGGCATGTTTTTTCACTAATCATCCTATTATTGCCATGTTCTAAACATAGAGAGATACTCCAAGTTCTTGAAAGAATAAGGTGTCATGTAAGGAATTCAAATCCTAAGGACATTTTAAAAAGGAAAGTTCTCTCTATGACTAGAATAGTGAGACTAACATTTTTTTTTGTCTAATTGATCTAAGTAGTCTCACTCATAGAGAATAAGTTTCTCTAGGGAAATGTGTAATCTAACATGAAAAGAAAAATCAATCCAATGATTTATGATGTACTTATTATTGCTTAAATTGGATATGATTCTTCTACATTCATCGCTCTCCAAGATTATGAATTAGATTTGTTCCCATAATCTTAATAAATTATCTATGCTTGTTTTATGAGTTAAAATTGAGCATAACATCATCTATGGGATAATCTAGTTCATGCTATGAAGTTTCCATGTTTTAGTAATCTACCTTCATCCCTTTCAAAAATGATTACTAAAAGGAAAACTAGTGCTTGTGTTACTAATGACATATCTCTTGAGCATACTTATGAAAATAATCAAGAGAATGAGTGCATGATCAATTATTAAAAGACACAAGCCTCAAGGGTTGCACTTCACCTAAAGGAAGAAAGGTAAAAGCAAAGGTATGGGGACTCATCTTTTCAATCAATAATAGTTCTCATTCAATTGGTATTTATTCTAAAATATCTTAATCTACCAATGTGCACTAGTCCATTAGAATCTAAATTATACCTTTGCTATATATGTTCTCATATTGATATGCTTCTAAATAATGTTAATAAATTCAATGTGAAGAAGTAATTTTCCTATAATTGATTAGAAATATTAAAAGGTGCATATTCCTCACTTCCAATGATGTGCATTAAGGATTTTACTTCATGTCTATGTGACTTGTGGATGATGAGTTGTTTATATATCTTATCAAAAGAAATCATCATTTGTCATATACTCCTTTGTGCTACTAATATCTCTTTTTCAAGTGTTTTCAATCAGTTTGAAAGGAAAAAGGGACAACTCTAAAAGGAGGACATTCAAATGAAAAGGACGATGTCAAAAAAACAGCAACACCTACCTAGACATTAAGATCGTCAAATTAATCAAAGGTGTGGTTGTAAGTATTCTAAAACCTTTTTCATTTTGAGAATTCAAGGCATAAGCTAATTATCGCAGATTTTATATGCCTTAATCAAGATGTACATTGCTTCCCACCTATTTGTCTTTAAAGGAGAATGCATCTAACCAAGTCATTCAAATTCTTGATGCATGTCTCTAGGAGGGGCCCATTTCTATATCTTGATTATGTTGAGACTAGCATTTTCTCTTAATAATCTCATGGAGTCTCAAGTATGAGAATAAGTTTCTCATGAAGTATGCTGCTACAACTCAAACCAAATTGTTGAATAAGTATCTCATTTATCACGGATTGTAGCTTTTATTATTAAAGTAGCATATTTACTGGATTCTCCTATTTCAAGCTTATTTGATAATCTAATGCATATGTTGTTTTTTGATCGCATCCGTTATTTGTTTGATCATTGAATAACTTCAATTGACACTTATGTTGCTTAGTGCCTCATATACTATCAATTAAATGTCTCTCTTGATATGCACTAAGTTAAAAGGAGAATTCAGGAGAAATTTTATGCAATTTGTGATCTACGTGATATATGACAACAATGACTTAGAAAAGGATCACTAGTTGTAGGACTCTCTCTTGTGCAAAATATTTCCATACATTGTCTTGAATATAGGTCTTAAGTAACCAAGACTAAGGACAAAGCACAATGAAGAGAGTGTCTCTATGGAAAGGTACAAAAGGGTAAACTACTTCCTCTTATTTACACATGTACCTAAATCTTCCCCTTATACATTCTTTCCATATCTTTTATAAAAGGAAGAAAAAGCATGTCTAAGCATATCTCTGCTTCATACCTAGTTTAACCTCTCAAAAGTTTCATTCCTGCAATAATGCATTTTTGTTAAAACTAGGTGAAGTAATTTTATTGTCAAAGAGCTTAAAACTTAACCTTGTAACGAGGATAAAGCTCCCTTTGTTCAAAAGGTGGAGGTTCCTTAAGTCTCTCTGAAATCCCGGGACGTTTGGATCCCTTCATTTTAGAGGAATTGGAATTCACTCAATAAAGTAACTTATTTAGTTTGGAATTTGACATTCCACCACTTTCCAAAGTTCAGAAATAAGCCTATCTCAAATTCACGGGATGGAGGATGAGAAATGATTTTATGCATTAGTAGAATTTGTTTCTACTCTGTAACTTACATGACAATCTTTGTCTCACTCCTCTATAGTAAAAATGTAGCACATAAATATCTCCGACATCTTGCTAATAATAGTATACAAATATATTTTGTATAAAACCGAATTAGCTTAATTGATATATGCCTAAATTACTATTATTAGAATGGAATTCAATTCCAATGATCCAAACGGGGTGTAAGGGTAATTGCTTAAAATATTTTTTAACATGCTTTCGTAAGTGCATAGTCTGTTGTAAGCATCACACCTATATTATGACACAATGCACTTCACATTATCTATGATATAGATATGTTCTCATTAACCTCTCTATGTGCATTTGGCATTTAAGGCCAAAATATGTATTCCTCTCCAGGCACTATTTAGGGGGAGCAATCTATATCATATGGAACTATGATAAAGCTTAATTGACACATCTTTCGATCATATCTCTTTCATTTGGTACATATACATATTTCTTATTTTTTCTTGTGCCAAGGCTAAGACTAATGTGTTTCCATGAGTATTTCTTGTATTTAGTCTTAGATTGAAAGGGAAATGGAGTATTCAGCACAGACAACACTTTCTCTCAACTCCATCGGTATTATTTACTCTACGCCGTTATTCTGCCATCTCTCCACATTGGTATAATCTTTCACTCATATCCTTATTATCAATGGGGAGAAAATATAAAAAGAGGGCTCTCAATATCTCCGTTTTTGGCGATTCATGCCAAAGGGGGAGAGAGTATTAGCCCAAAGCAAAAGGACCGCACCACCACCAATTTCAAAATTTTCGAAATAAAGTTTTAAATTAGTATCTTTCAATTGGTATTCCTCTAATGAGAAGAATCTCAATTGGTATCTATATTTCAAATTGATATATATCTCAAAACCCTCTTGACAACTAAGAGGAGAATTTCATTCAGGGGGAGTTTTGTTTTAGTCAAAGGAAAAGCATTTGAAATAGGGGGAGAAAATTTCAAATCTTGAAAATGCTTCTCGAAATCTCATTCATGTACCTTTGACTATTTGCAAAAAGACTTCGAAAAGATTTTCCAAAAGAATTTGCAAAAACAAAACAAGTGGTGCAAAAGTGGTCCAAAATGTTAAATAAAAGAAAGCAACCATGCATATCTAGTAAAACTACAAATTGTTTTAATTCCAAAGTAACCTATGCACTTACCTTATGCAAACTAGCTCAATTCTGCACTTATATATTTGCTTTGGTTTGTGTTGGCATAAATCACGAAAAAGGGGGAGATGGAAAGGGAAATAGAGTCAAACCTTTTCCTATAAATGATTTTGGTGGTTGAATGCCCAACACAAATAGTGGGCTAACTAGTTTGCTCTAGATTATATATTCTACAGGTGCATAGAAGTTCAACACAAACCAATAAAAGATTAAAGTTAGGGTTCAAAAGAAAGGAGCAAAATAAACCGAAGTGTGCCCTAGTCTGGCGCACCGGACTGTCCGGTGTGCCAGGGGCCGTACACTCCAAACTCCTCGGCTTCGGGTTTCTCAGAGGCCGCTCCGCTATAATTCACCGGACTATCCGGTGTGCCACCAGACTGTCCAGTGCACCAGCGGAGCAACGACTACTTTGCGCAACGATCGCCTGCAAAAGCTGAATTCCAGATGAACAGTGCGCAAACAGTGCGCGGTAGAGCAGCGCAGCCGTCAGAGGCGCACCGTACAGAGATCAGGACCTATCCGGTGCGGCACTGGACTGTCCGGTGCCACATAAAGACAAAGCTCCAACAGTCGAAACCGATAGAACCTTAACGGTTGGGTGACGTGGCTGGCACACCGGATAGTCCGGTGCGCCCATCGACAGCAGCCTTCCTAACGACTTCAAGATGGTTGGTGGCTATAAATACCACCCTAACCGGCCATCACAAGGTGTGGGAGCCCAAGCAACATTCCAAGTCATATAGTTGACATATACAATCCCTCCCAACCACTTCCATTCATTGATCTATCTCATACACAAGATTTAGGCCACCATAAAGCAACACAAGTGCCACAAAAGAGAGATCAAGCAAAAGAGAACTACTCGTGTGAGTTTAGCCTTAGTGCCTTGTGAGAATCATTGAGAGAAAGCGTGTGCTACATCTTGTGATCATTTGAGCGTGGAGTTTTTGACTCCCATTGAACTTCCTCCAAAGTTTTGGAGACTTGTAAAGATAGCAAGAGACACCTAAGAGTGTGGTGATTCTTGCGGGGTCTTAGTGATCCTTGAGAAGAAGAAGAGCTTGCCAGTCTCGGTGATCGGCGGAGAGAGGGAAAGGGTTGAAAAAGACCCGTCCTTAGTAGACTCCTCAACGGGGACTAGGTTCTCGAGAACCGAACCTCGGTAAAACAAATCACCCGTGTCCCTTGTGTTTATTGCTTGTGATTTGTTTGTTTTCTTCCTCTCTAAGTTCTCTTGCACTATTCCTTGCTTATATTATTTTGTGTTGCTTCAAGTTAAATTCTCATTTTGTGAAGCAACCCCTTGCAAGAAAGAACTTGTGTTATTGCTCTTCTTATCTTAGCCCTCTTGTTGTATTCATCATAAACTTGTTAGTTGTATTGATTTTACATTTCCACATTCTTTGAAAGCAACATTCTTTGTAAACAAAGGACTTAGTTTTATTCTCCGATAATTGGGCATCTTGTTCTAACCACTAATCAAGGGATCTAGTCGGGTTCAAAGTTATAATTTTCAGGTTTCGCCTATTCACCCCCCTCTAGGCGACTTTCACCACTTTATTACTGATAGGAGTATATGCGGATGATCTTATCATTTGTGGGCCAAACAAAAGGGAGATACACATCTTCCAACAGCAGATGATGAAGAGTTTCAGTATGAGTGATCTTGGGTTGCTGAGCTATTATCTTGGCATTGAAGTTAAATAGAGACCTAGGGAGATTACCATTTGCCAGAGTGCCTATGCTGCCAAAATCATTGAGAGTTGTGCTATGAAGGGGTATAATCCTGCCGATACTCCAATGGAACAACATGTTAAGCTGTTGCCTGGGAAGCCTGATTAGGTACTAGATGTAACCAGGTACAGAAGAATAGTTGGTAGTCTGAGATACTTGGTGTCGGCGTTTCGACCCCGGGGGGTCCCTGGACCGACGAGTAAATTATCGCCGCGTGCCCCAGCCCAGATGGGTCGGCGCGAGGCGGAACGCGAAGGGGGGGAGAGCAGCCGGAGGGAGACAGGCGTGGGAGGTGGAACCCGCGGCCTTCGTGTTAGCCCCGCGCCCAGGTCGGGTGCGCTTGCAGTAGGGGGTTACAAGCGTCCACGCGGGAGGGAGCGAGCGGCCTTGCGCGAGCGCCGTCCCGTCCTTCCCCGCGCGGCCAACCCTCTGTAAGAGGGCCCTGGACCTCCCTTTTATAGGCGTAAGGAGAGGATCCAGGTGTACAATGGGGGTGTAGCAGTGTGCTAACGTGTCTAGCGGAGGAGAGCTAGCGCCCTAAGTACATGCCATCGTGGCAATCGGAGAGGTTTTGGCACCCAGTTCGTGTGGTGTCGTGGCCGTCGGAGGAGCGCTGGAGCCTGGCGGAAGGACAGCTGTCGGGGCTGTCAAGTCCTTGCTGACGTCCTCTTGCTTCCGTAAGGGGGCTGAGAGCCGTCGTCGTCATAGAGCGTGCGGGGCGCCATCATTACTCGTATAGTGGAGCGAGCCAGATGGGACGCCGGTCTTGTTCCCCGTAGCCTGAGTCAGCTCGGGGTAGGGTAATGATGGCGCCTCCTGTTGACGTGGTCGGTCCGTGCCCTAGGTTGGGCAAGGTGGAGGCTCCTCCGAAGTCGAGGTCGAGTCTGTCTTCCAAGGTCGAGGTCGAGTCCGAGCCCCCGGGTCGGACAAGGCGGAGACCGTCGGCTGAGGCCAGGGCTGAGTCCGAGCCCTAGGGTCGGGCGAAGTGGAGTTCGTCGTCCTTCGGGGCTGAGCTCGAGTCCGAGCCCTGGGGTTGGGCGGAGCGGAGTTCGTCGTATTCCGGGGCTGAGCCCGAGTCCGAGCCCTGGGGTCGGGCGGAGCGGAGTTTGTCGTCTTCCGGGGCCGAGCCCGAGTCTGAGCCCTGGGGTCGGGCGGAGCGGAGTTCGTCGTCTTCCGGGGCTGAGCCCGAGTCCGAGCCCTGGGGTCGGGCGGAGCAGAGTTCGTCGTCTTCCTGGGCCGAGCCCGAGTCCGAGCCCTAGGGTCTGGCGGAGCGGAGTTCGTCGTCTTTCGGGGCTGAGCCCGAGTCCGAGCCCTGGGGTCGGGCGGAGTGGAGTTCGTCGTCTTCCGGGGCCGAGCCCGAGTCCGAGCCCTAGGGTCAGGCGGAGCGGAGTTTCCCATGGCGCCTAGGGCTGGACTTAGCTGCTGTTAGCCTCACTCTTTCGAGTGGCTCAGCAGTCGGAGCGGCGCAGGCGGCGCTGTCCTCTTATCAGACCGGTCAGTGGAGCGACGAAGTGACTGCGGTCACTTCGGCGCTGTCGACTGGAGGGCATGCGTCAGGATAAATGTGTCAGGCCACCTTTGCATTAAATGCCCCTGTGATTTGGTCGGTTGGCGTGGCGATTTGGCCAAGGTTGCTTCTTGGTGAAGACTGGGCCTCGGGCGAGCCGAAGGTGTGTCCGTTGCTGGAGGGGGTCCTCGGGCGAGACGTAGATCCTCCGGAGTCGGCTGCCCTTGGCCGAGGCTGGGCTCGGGCGAGGCGTGATCGCGTCCCTCGAATGGACCGATCCTTGACTTAATCACACCCATCAGGCCTTTGCAGCTTTGTGCTGATGGGGGTTACCAGCTGAGATTTAGGAGCCTTGAGGGTACCCCTAATTATGGTCCCCGACAGTAGCCCCCGAGCCTCGAAGGGAGTGTTAATACTCGCTTGGAGGCTTTTGCCGCACTTTTTTGCAAGGGGACCAGCCTTTTTTGGTTGCATTTTGTTCCGGTGGGTGCGCGCGAGCGCACCCGCCGGGTGTAGCCCCCGAGGCCTCGGAGGAGTAGTTTGACTCCTTCGAGGTCTTAGTGCGTTTTGCAACACTTCGGCTGGTTTGGTTGTTCCCTCATGCGAGCTGGCCGTAGCCCGGGTGCACGGTCGGGTCCCAAGTTCTCGGGCTGGTATGTTGACGCTGTCAACGGTTTGGCCGGAGCCGGGTTTGCGAGAGCAGCCCTCGAGCCTCTGCACAGGGCGAGAGGACGGTCAAGGACAGACTCGACTTTTTTACATACGCCCCTGCGTCGCCTTTCCGCAAGGAGGAGGGGGGAAAGTGCCATGTTGCCCTCGGAGGGCGCCGAACATGGTGTCTCCGGTGAGCTGCTGGCGGGTAATCCGAGTGGACGTCCGTGCCCCATTTGTTAGGGGTCGGCTAGAGGCCCGGAGGCGCGCTCCAAAAGTACCTACGGGTGATCTGCCGGACCCGGTCCCCTTTTGACGAGGTCCGAGGGCTCGATGCCTCCCTCTGATGGGATTCCGTTACAAGATCGTTCCTGCTGGTCTCGGAAATGTCCTAGGGTACCTCGGGAGCGTAGCCCGAGCCTTGGTTATGTATCGAACGAGCCTAGGGTCATCCCTCGCTCTGTGTCTGAGGCGACTGTGAACCCTTCGAGGGCCAGCCTACGAACCCCTGATCAGTAGTGGGCGCGGAGCCCGAGTGGCCTAAGGCGGCCGTTGAACCCTTCCGAGGGGCCGGCCATCGAACCTCTGACCAGTAGTGGGCGCAGAACCCACGCGCTCTGAGGCGGCCGTTGAACCCCTCCGAGGGGCCAGCCTTTGAACCTCTGATCAGTAGGGAGGCTCGGGGCCTGTTTCCTTCACGGAGAAGGATCCTTTTCGGGGTATCCCCCTTTCCCGGTCCCTGTTGTAAGAGAGAGAAAGAGGAAAAGGATACGAAATCGAATGACGTGGCGTACCTTTTTCGACGCGGTCATTATGGCCAAGGCGAAGCGTCGCTTGCTTCTCCTGCCTGAGGCGCCGCCTGTCCCGCCGCGGAGTTAATGCGACGGGGCGAGTGGTTCGCGAGGCGGCCATTGCGCGTGTGCGAGTCGTTCGAGAAACGGAACACGGGCGCGCCGTCTTCACGCCGTGAGAGAGGGTTCTCTCGCTGCCCCTGGATGGGACGTAAGCTTGACTGACGACGTGACCGCTGCTCCTGCCCGCCTACCACCGCCATTACTGCCGGCCCATTTTTGGCCGTATTGACCGTCGTGCCTGGCTGTCACTGCTGGGTCATACGCAGGGTTGCCTCGAGTCGCGGTACTGGTTCCGCAGTCGAGGAGGAGCGGTAGTGGTGCGAGTGGCGGTGCAGTTGCTCGCACGTAGCAACCGGCGCGCCGGTTGCATGACGTGTGGGCCTGGGCCTCCATGCTGGGTGCATTGGAAGTCGGAGGGGCGCACCCACTTAGCGCGGTTGCACGCCGCCAGCATGGCTGTCCGCCCTTTCACCCGCTGGTCTGGGCGAAAGTGGAGGAATGCTTGTAACCGCCGGGCGGTTGCATGCACCGCGCGCGGTGGTTTGGCTTCTTCTGCCCTGGGCCAGTTTGTATGACACGTGGGACCCAGCCCCCGCGCCGTAGGGGGAGGACCTTGGAGCGTGTTGGAGAAGACTCAGCCCACGACGGTTGGGGACGCAAGTAGGGAGAGTCACCTTTAAAAGGAGGGTGACCCCCTTGAAAAGCGACCATGTCTTCGCGTTCCCTTATGTGTTGCGTCTTTCCACCTTCCGAGCCCCCGGATGGGGGACGCCCGCAATCCTTCCGCCTTGTCGTCGGAGGGACGCAACTTCGAGGAAGTCGGTACCTTTCAGCCATCGTTCGGCTTCAAGGATTTTCATCAGGCAGCCCGGCCGCATCCCCTCACCGGTGGTCACCCAAGACGGTGACCTCTAGCTTGATGGCGGGGAGAAGCGAACCGGGCTGCGACCTCTGCCTCGCCCTCAGCTCTAAGGATCTTCATCATCCTTGCTGGGGCGGAGGGTGAGGCGAGCCGGGGGGCTACCTCCGCGTGGGTCGGTAACCCTTTTCTTCCCCCGGCGTCTGGGGGAGAAAGGCATCTTCCAGCCCCGCGGAGGCTTCCCTCAACCACGCCGGGGAAGGCGGACTGCCGCTGCCCAACCAGGGTGCAGCATTCCGTCCTTCGTCCGGACGATGGTCGCGCCACGTATGGGCCGGCCACGCCCAGGTCTTCCTCGCGCCGACAGCCGCGTCAGAGGGTCGCCCAGCACGTCGTGCGCCGCGAGGGCGGCACTCATGTTCTGGGTGGCTCCAGCGAGGGTGAGGACTTGCCGGTGCGCCTTGAGGCGCCCGGCGCCCGCTGGCGCGGTGTTGTGGTGGTGGCAGCCGGAGAAGGCTTCTCTGCCGACGAGATTGCCAACTCCGCCTGCACTCCCGGACCTCCGTCCCCCGGCTTGAATGGCTGGTTCTCGTCCTTCGTGGGCGAGAGCCCTCCTGCCGTAGCACCCGCCCGGAAGCCATTGCTGAAGCTGCTTCGCCGCCCAGGGCGGAGGTCGTTGTCGCTGCTGCCGGAGCGGGTGGCGGTGGGCCAGCTGTCGGCCTTCTGTTGCTCCGCAGCCCCCCCCCCCTATCGTGCGGGGTTGTTCGTACCTGCGGAGGTGGAACCGGGGTTCCGTTTGTAATGGCACTTTGAGTGCCGGTGTCTTGTTCATTATGGTTATCGGGGCCTGAACATGTATGTATTTTCGGCACGGGGCTGTGTTTTTTCTTCATTTCGAGCACTAAGACTCGCCTGTCAACTATCTGAACCGCTTCACCAAGCGTGAGTCGCCTCGTGCAAAGGTGACGAGTGAGGTATCCGTATCCCGGAGGCGTAGGAGTCCCTCGGCTCGGTCGGCCTTGCTATTTGAGGCTTCTCCTGCTTAGTTAAAGGAACCCTCGGCCGCTCTTCGATGAGCCGAAGCCGGAGGTAGCGGTGTCAGCACGGACAGAGGCAGAGTTGGCTCGAAAAGAAGATTTGGTCGGCCGAAGCCTGGCCGGGTCGTCCACTGGCGGGACCGACGCCGGAGTTGAGCTGCCGAGGCCACAAGCCGGGCTGATGTCTTCGGGGGACAGCTGGCCGAGGCCTCGAGGTGGCCGGCCGAGCCGTCTGCTCGAGCCGGATTCCTGGAGAAGACCCTGGCGGCGATGGCCCGGGTGTGGTGCTGATGTCGTCCTTCAGAGTGGAGATCCTCCAACCGCGTCGCCGTCCGAGGCTAGGTCAGACCCCACCGAAGGTGTAGTTGACGCCGAGGGTGCTGCTGCCCCCTTCAACTGTCGACGTCCGAGCCTGCAGGATCGGGTTGTCTTGTAGTGTGTGTATGTTTTCTGCGGCCGCCGAGGCCCAAACATACCATCGTCATGTTGAAAAGCTACGTTTCTTTTCCTCTTGTTTCGAGTATCCGGACTTATTTGTTGGTAACAGAATTGTTTGTGCGGGCGAGAGTTGCTTTTCACGGAAGGTGATGAGTGAGGTATCCGTATCCCGGAGGCGTAGGAATCCCTCGGCTCGGTCAGCCTTGCCGCTTACGCGCACTCTTACTGGTCCATAGGGTTCTGTCACCGACACAGTCGAGAAGGCCCGAAAAATCGTTCCGGCAGAGGAGCTTTCGAGCGTGAAGACTTGTTCGGTCCACGGAATCACTTATCCAAGCGCGAGTTACTTATCGCAGAAGGTGATGAGTGAGGTATCCGTATCCCGGAGGCGTAGGAGTCCCTCGGCTCGGTCAGCCTTGGCTGCTTACGTGTACTCCATCGTTTTCAGGATGCACTTTTGAAGTAGTCGAAAAGCACGAAAGGCATTCTGGCAGAAAAGATTTTTTTTTTCGAGGAAAATTTCGACGCAGAGGGGGTTCCCCCCTTCTAGCCCCCGAGGGAGGGTCGGGCTTTGCCGAGGCAAGGCTGACCCTTCCTTGACGACCAGAGTTTGTGTGTGTATGGGGTGTACGAATAACTTGGAAGCATCTTAAGGGTAGAAGCGACGTAGCTGTTGGATGTTCCAAGCGTTGCTGTAGACCTCGCCTTGACTGTTGGCCAGATTGTATGTTCCGGGCTTCAGAACCTTGGCGACGACGAACGGCCCTTCCCAGGGAGGCGTGAGTTTGTGCCGCCCTCGGGCGTCTTGTCGCAGCCGAAGCACCAGGTCGCCCACCTGGAGGTCTCGGGACCGAACCCCTTGGGCGTGGTAGCGTCGCAGGGACTGCTGGTACCGCGCCGAGTGTAGTAAGGCCATGTCCCGAGCCTCTTCCAGCTGGTCCAGTGAGTCTTCTCGATTGGCTCGATTGCTTTGGTCGGCGTAGGCCCTCGTCCTCGGGGAACCGTATTCTAAGTCTGTGGGCAAGATGGCCTCGGCCCCATAGACTAGAAAGAACGGTGTGAAGCCCGTGGCTCGACTCGGCATTGTCCTCAGACTCCAGACCACCGAGGGGAGCTCCTTCATCCATCGCTTGCCAAACTTGTTGAGGTCGTTGTAGATCTGTGGCTTGAGCCCTTGCAGGATCATGCCGTTAGCCCGCTCTACTTGCCCATTCGTCATGGGGTGAGCCACGGCGGCCCAGTCCACCTAGATGTGGTGATCCTCGCAGAAGTCCAGGAACTTTCTGCCGGTGAACTGGGTGCCGTTGTCGGTGATGATGGAGTTCGGGACCCCAAAGCGATGGATGATGTTGGTGAAGAATGCCACCGCCTGTTCGGACCTGATGCTGTTTAGGGGTCGGACCTCGATCTACTTGGAGAATTTGTCCATGGCGACCAACAGGTGTGTGTAGCCCCCGAGTGCCTTCTGCAAGGGGCCGACGTGGTCCAGACCCCACACAGCAAACAGCCAGGTGATGGGTATGGTCTGCAGAGCCTGAGCGGGTAGGTGGGTCTGCCTCGCGTAGAACTGACACCCTTCGCAGGTGTGGACAATTCTAGTGGCGTCGGCCACCGCCGTCGGCCAGTAGAAACCTTGTCGGAAGGCGTTTCCAACAAGGGCTCGAGGTGCTGCGTGATGGCTGCAAGCCCCCGAGTGTATCTCTCGTAGGAGCTCCTGGCCTTCGGCGATGGAAATGCATCGCTGGAGGATGCCCGAGGTGCTGCGGTGGTAGAGCTCCTTCTCATCTCCCAGCAAGACGAACGACTTGGGGCGCCGCGCCACCCGCCGAGCTTCGGCTTGGTCGAGGGGTAGCTCTCCTCGGTGGAGATATTGCAGGTACGGGGTCTGCCAGTTTTGATTAGGCGTGACCTCGCTCCGCTCCCCCTCGATGCGCAGTGCCTCACCCTCGGGGGCCGAGGGTACCTCGGGCCGAGCCGAGGGTGCCTCGGGCTGAGCCGAAGGTGCCTCGGGCCGAGCTGAGGGTACCTCAGACTGTGCCGAGGGTACCTCAGACTGAGCCGAGGGTGCCTCGGGCTGGGCCGAGGCCTTCTCGGGCTCGGGCGTGTCGTCGGTCTTGACAGAGGGTTGATGCAGGTCTCGGGAGAATACGTCCGGGGGAACCGTTGTTCGCCCCGAGGCTATTTTAGCCAGCTCGTTCGCAGTCTCGTTGTAGCGTCGGGCGATGTGGTTGAGCTCGAGCCCGTAGAACTTGTCTTCCAGGCGCCGAACCTCATCGCAGTAGGCTTCCATATTCGGGTCGCGGCAGTGGGAGTTCTTCATGACTTGGTCGATGACGAGCTGCGAGTCACCGCGAGCGTCGAGGCGTCGGACCCCTAGCTCGATGGCGATTCGCAACCCGTTTACCAGAGCCTCGTACTCAGCCACGTTGTTGGACGCCGGGAAGTGGAGGCGTAGCACGTAGCGTAGGTGCTTCCCGAGGGGCGAGATGAAGAGCAGGCCCGCGCCGGCCCCCGTCTTCATCAGCGACCCGTCGAAAAACATGGTCCAGAGTTCCGGTTGGATCGGAGCTGTTGGGAGCTGGGTGTCGACCCATTCAACCACGAAGTCCGCCAAGACCTGGGACTTGATGGCCTTCCGGGGGGCGAACGAGATCGTCTCGCCCATGATCTCCACCGCCCACTTTGCAATTCTACCCGAGGCCTCTCGGGACTGGATGATCTCCCCCAGGGGGAAGGATGACACCACAGTTACCGGATGAGACTCGAAGTAGTGTCGCAACTTCGGCCGCGTCAGAATCACTACGTACAACAGCTTCTGAATTTGTGGGTAGCGGATCTTGGTCTCGGACAGTACCTCACTGATGAAGTAGACTGGCCTCTGGACGGGCAATGTATGCCCCTCTTCTCGTCTCTCAACCACAATCGCGGCGCTAACCATCTGAGTGGTCGCGGCGACGTAGATCAAGAGGGCTTCTCCGGCAGCGGGGGGGCACCAAGATGGGCGCGTTCGTGAGGAGCTCCTTCAGGTTCCCGAGGGCTTCCTCGGCCTCAGGGGTCCAAGCGAAGCACTCGGCCTTCCTTAAGAGGCGGTACAGAGGCAGGCCTCTTTCACCGAGGTGCGAGATGAAACGGCTCAGAGCCGCAAGGCATCCCATGACCCTCTGTACGCCTTTCAAGTCCTTGATGGGCCCCATGCTGGTGATGGCTGCGATCTTCTCCGGGTTGGCCTCGATGCCCCGCTCGGAGACGATGAACCCCAAGAGCATGCCTCGGGGAACCCCGAAGACACACTTTTCGGGATTGAGCTTCACACCTTTCGCCTTGAGACATCGGAATGTCACTTCAAGGTCGGAAAGGAGGTCGGAGGCTTTCCTCGTCTTGACTACGATGTCATCGACGTAGGCCTCGACCGTTCGGCCAATGTGTTCGCCGAACACATGGTTCATGCACCGTTGGTACGTTGCACCCGCATTCCTCAAGCCGAACGGCATGGTAACATAGCAGTACATGTCGAAGGGTGTGATGAAAGAAGTCGTGAGCTGGTCGGACTCTTTCATCCTGATCTGGTGATACCCTGAGTAGGCATCAAGGAAAGATAGGGTTTCGCACCCAGCAGTGGAATCCACGATTTGATCGATGCGAGGCAGAGGGTAGGGAACTTTTGGACATGCTTTGTTTAGACCGGTGTAGTCTACACACATCCGCCATTTCCAACCTTTCTTTCTCACAAGCACAGGGTTGGCAAGCCATTCGGGATGGAATACCTCTTTGATGAACCCTGCCGCCATTAGCTTGTGGATCTCCTCGCCTATGGCTCTGCGCTTTTCTTTGTCGAATCGGCGCAGAGGCTGCTTCACGGGTCGGGCTCCAGCTTAGACATCCAACGAGTGCTCGACGACTTCCCTCGGTATGCCGGGCATGTCCGAGGGACTCCACGCGAAAACGTCGGCGTTTGCGTGGAGAAAGTCGACGAGCACTGCTTCCTATTTAGGGTCGAGCTCAGAGCCGATCCGGATCTGCTTGGAGGCGTCGTTGCAGGGGTCGAGAGGGACGGACTTAACCGTCTCCGCTGGCTCGAAGTTGCCGGCGTGGCGCTTCACGTCTGGCGCCTCCCTAGAGAGGTTCTCCAGGTCGGCGATGAGGGCCTCGGACTCGGCGAGGGCCTCGGCGTACTCCACGCACTCCACGTCGCATTCGTACGCGTGTCGGTATGTGGGCCCGAGCGGTGATGACCCCGTTGGGGCCCGGCATCTTGAGCTTGAGGTAGGTGTAGTTGGGGATGGCCATGAACTTGGCGTAGCATGGCCTCCCCAACACTGCGTGGTAGGTTCCTCGAAACCCGACCACTTCGAACGTGAGGGTCTCCCTTCGAAAGTTGGAGGGCATCCCAAAGCAGACGGGTAGATCGAGTTGTCCGAGGGGTTGGACGCGCTTCCCGGGGATGATCCCGTGGAAAGGCGCAGCGCCCGTTCGGACCGAGGACAGATCGATCCGCAGGAGCCCGAGGGTCTCGGCGTAGATGATGTTGAGGTTGCTACCTCCATCCATGAGGACCTTGGTGAGCCTGACGTTGCCGATGATGGGGTCGACAATGAGCGGGTATTTCCCCGGGCTCGGCACATGGTCGGGATGGTCGGCCTGGTCGAAGGTGATGGGCTTGTCGGACCAGTCTAGGTAGACTGGCGCCGCCACCATTACCGAGTAGACCTCCCGACGCTCTTGCTTGCGGTGCCGAGCCGAGGCGTTTGCCACTTGCCCATCGTAGATCATGAAGCAGTCGCGGACCTCGGGGAACTCTCCTGCCTTGTGATCTTCCTTCTTAGCGTCGTCGAGGGTCTTGCCACCCTCCGCGGGTGGCCCGGCCTTGTGAAAGTGGCATCGAAGCATGGCACACTCCTCAAGGGTGTGCTTGACGGGCCCCTGATGATAGGGGCACGGCTCCTTGAGCATCTTGTCGAAGAGGTTGGCACCTCCGGGAGGTTTTCGAGGGTTCTTGTACTCGGCGGCGGCGACAAGGTCCGCGTCGGCGGCGTCGCGTTTCGCTTGCGACTTCTTCTTGCCTTTCTTCTTGGTGTCGCGCTGAGTTGACGCCTCGAGGACATCTTCCGGTGGGCGGCCCTGGGGCTGCTTGTCCTTCCAGAAGATGGCCTCAACCGCCTCCTGGCCAGAGGCGAACTTGGTGGCGATGTCCATCAGCTCGCTCGCCCTAGTGGGGGTCTTGCGACCCAGCTTGCTCACCAGGTCGCGGCAGGTGGTGCCGGCGAGGAACGCGCCGATGACATCTGAATCGGTGACGTTGGGCAGTTCGGTGCGCTGCTTCGAGAATCGCCGGATGTAGTCCCGGAGAGACTCTCCCGGCTACTGGCGGCAGCTTCGGAGATCCCAGGAGTTTCCAGGGCGCACGTACATGCCTTGGAAATTGCCGGCAAAGGCTTGGACCAGGTCGTCCCAGTTGGAGATCTGCCCCGGAGGCAGGTGCTCCAGCCAGGCTCGAGCGGTGTCGGAGAGGAACAGGGGGAGGTTGCGGATGATGAGATTATCATCGTCCGTTCCACCCAGTTGGCAGGCCAGCCGATAGTCCGCGAGCCACAGTTCCGGTCTCGTCTCCCCCGAGTACTTTGTGATAGTAGTCGGGGTTCGGAACCGGGTCAGGAACGGCGCCCGTCGTATGGCGCGGCTGAAAGCCTGCGGACCGAGTGGTTCGGGCGAAGGACTCCGATCCTCCCCGCTGTCGTAGCGTCCCCCACGCCTGGGGTGGTAGCCTCGGTGCACCCTCTCGTCGAGGTGGGCCCGACGGCTGCAGTGATGGTGCTCGTTGCTAAGGCGACCCGGGGCCGCAGGCGCTGTGTTGCGCGTGCGCCTGGTGTGGACCAAGGCTTCCCGCATGAATCGGGAAGTCGCGGCGCGATGTTCCGAGGGGTACCCCTGCCTTCGGGAGGCGGAGCTTTCGGCCCGTCGGACCGCGGCGTCCTCCAGGAGATTCTTGAGCTCTCCCTGGATATGCCACCCCTCGGTGGTTGATGGCTCCGGCATCGCGCGGAGAAGTATTGCTGCTGCGGCCAGGTTTTGGCCGACTCCACTGGAAACCGGTGGCGGCCTTACCCTGACGTCGTCGGTGATGCGGTGCTTGATGCCCTGGGGGAGATGAGGCGCTTCTCCAGCCGGAGGTTGGCCCGCCCATTCCTGCCCGATGTCCCGGCGGATCGGCTCAAGCGTTCCTGCTCCCTCGTCGAGCCTGGCCTGATCTCGCGGATTTGCTCGAGTTGTGGGTCATGACCCCCGCCGGGACGGGGACCACAGCTAGCTCCCGAAGGATGTCAACGCGAGGCACGGGCCTAGGGGGATCACCGTTCTCCGGTATATCAAGATGGTTGCCTTCGCCGGGACCCCCAAGATCGACGTGGAAACATTCGCGACTTGGACCGCAGTCCTCGTCGCCGAGGCTGCGGCTACCATCGGAACAGTCGGAAAGGCAGTAGTCGCATGCGGTCATGAAGTCCCGCACGACACTGGGGTTACCAAGTCCGGAGAAATCCCAACAGAGGTCGGGCTTGCCATCTTCCTCAGACCCCGAGGGCCCGTAGGTCGAGATGGCCGTCAGCCGGTCCCAGGGTGACCGCACACGATACCCCGGAGGGTTTGGACTTGCCTCTATGAGAATGTCCACTGAAGCGGAGTTGCTTGGCGGGTCGAGGCCGAATCCAAAAGGCGCGAGATGGGAATCGGTCGGTACCTTTTGGTCGACGGGCGGTGACGAAGTCACGTCAGGGACTGACTGCACCGTCGTATCAGGTACGAGGGTGACGCCCAGCAAGTCCTTCGCGAGCGTGCTGGCGTCGTCCGTTTGCTTGAGGTTGGTGTGTTGCGGGGAGACGGCGCTCGTCTTCGTCTCAGACGCGAGGCCGATGCCCGACGCGCTCTCCGTTGGGGCGCCGGCGCCGTCGACTCGCTCGACAGCCAACGAGGTGCCGCCTCCTGCTTGGCCTTGGTTGCCCCGCCTCCTCCTCCGTCGGCGGGGGAGGGGACGGGACAAGCCCGAATGTCGTCCTTCCACCACGTGGGGAAGGCGTCGTCGATTTCCCCGCTGGCGGGCGGGTTGTCGACCGCAATTGTCGCTGTCGCGCGGCGGGGGAAGGAGTATCATGTCGTAGCTGCCGTCGAAGGACATGAACTCAAGACTCTCGAAACGGAGCACCGTCCTGGGCTGGAGAGGTTGCTAGAGACTGCCCATCTGGAGCTTGATGGGAAGCTGTTCGTCAACACGCAGCAGGACCCTACCTGGCGCGCCAACTGTCGGCGTTTCGACCCCGGGGGGTCCCTGGACCGACGAGTAAATTGTCGCCGTGTGCCCCAGCCCAGATGGGTCGGCGCGAGGCGGAACACGAAGGGGGGGAGAGTAGCCGGAGGGAGACAAGCGTGGGAGGTGGAATCCGCGGCCTTCGTGTTAGCCCCGCGCCCAGGTCGGGTGTGCTTGCAGTAGGGGGTTACAAGCGTCCACGCGGGAGGGAGCGAGCGGCCTTGCGCGAGCGCCGTCCCGTCCTTCCCCGCGCGGCCAACCCTCTGTAAGAGGGCCCTGGACCTCCCTTTTATAGGCGTAAGGAGAGGATCCAGGTGTACAATGGGGGGTGTAGCAGTGTGCTAACGTGTCTAGCGAAGGAGAGCTAGCGTCCTAAGTACATGCCATCGTGGCAGCCGGAGAGGTTTTGGCACCCAGTTCGTGTGGTGTCGTGGCCGTCGGAGGAGCGCTGGAGCCTGGCGGAAGGACAGCTGTCGGGGCTGTCGAGTCCTTGCTGACGTCCTCTTGCTTCCGTAAGGGGGCTGAGAGCCGCCGTCGTCATAGAGCGTGCGGGGCGCCATCATTACTCGTATAGTGGAGCGAGCCAGATGGGACGCCGGTCTTGTTCCCCGTAGCCTGAGTCAGCTCGGGGTAGGGTAATGATGGCGCCTCCTGTTGACGTGGTCGGTCCGTGCCCTAGGTTGGGCGAGGTGGAGGCTCCTCCGAGGTCGAGGTCGAGTCTGTCTTCCAAGGTCGAGGTCGAGTCCGAGCCCCCGGGTCGGACAAGGCGGAGACCGTCGGCTGAGGCCAGGGCTGAGTCCGAGCCCTAGGGTCGGGCGAAGTGGAGTCCACCCTGTATAGTGCGCTGAGTCTTAGAAATTCTTTCGCAAAAGCCCCTGCTGTTTTCAGTATTTGAGGCCCAGTCCAGAGATCATGAAAATCAAATAAATAAATTCAAGAAATAGATTTTTAATATAAAAACAATTCCTAGAACTTATTTAATCCATAGAAAATTCATTTTTAGTCCAAATCACTCCATTCCAGTTTCTAAAATTTTGTAATAATGTTCTCTATCATATAGTGCCTCTGTTTTGGCATGAAAGGCTCATTTAAATTTATCTAATACTTAATCTTGTATTAAATACATAAAAGCTACAGAAATTCATAAACTTGAAATATATAACTCCAAATGTAGTGATTCTTGTTCCTACGATCTCGTAGCAACGCGTAGATTATTATTATTCAGTTTGTACTTATGTTTGGTGTAATGTTAATTTTGCCTATACAATGTTTGTTTGTATTCCTACGACTAGAGCGAGGTCACGTGTCATCTGAAGAGCAAGTTGGTACCTGGAATCTCAAGTCCCAGGCAAGTTGTGCCCTTGATCACTTCTTTTCACCTACTCATGTTCTAATTAATCATAATGATCTGCATAGGTTAATTTTGATAGGACCCAATAGGTTACCCTAGTTTGTCTATCTTTATACCTTGTTTACCACTGAACTTTCTGGGTAGTACTTGCTAGTGCTATATGTGGTTTTGGGTATGAAGATTACACTATTCATGATTATACTTTTGTTATCAGTTGTTATTTATGGTTCATGTTAAGATCATTATGTTAATTGGAACATGGAGAACCACCCGGGAAAACAGTGCTACCACAAGGGTGGAATGGGACGCCCTTGGCCGATTAATTAGGAAAGCTAGTGGAAGACTACCTTACCCGAAAGGGGCAAGGGCAGTAGGGGAGTGGTCAGTGTAGGGAGGCCCTCGGGAGGATTTTGCTGCGATGGCGGTCCTGCAAGGGATTCCTGCACTGGAACTTCCTATAAACTGTAGCGGGTTTTCTGAAGCTAGTGGAACTTTGTAAAGGCCTCGTAGTGTTACCCTGCCTCGCCTCCTCGGTAGAGGTGTATGGGATTGGCCGTCTCTTGGCAGATGGGTAACATGACTTGTGGGTAAAGATGCGCAACCTCTGCAGAGTGTAAAACTGGTATACTAGCCGTGCTCACGGTCATGAGCGGCTCGGACACTCACATGATTAAATTATGGAACTAAATTCAATTTGTCATATGCATTGCATCGCAGGTGATGTTGTTACTTCTGTTCTACTATTTAATTGGGTTGGTATTTACTTATACTTAGTAATTGCTAATAAAATTTTGACCAACTTTAAAAGCAATGCTCAGCTCTAACCATCCTCTTTGGTAAGCCTTACACTTCACATGAACTCCCACCTTTGGCGAGTTCATTCACATTATTCCCCACAACTTGTTGAGCGATGAACGTATGTGAGCTCACTCTTGCTGTCTCACACCACCCCACAGGTCAAGAACGGGTACCGCAGGATGATGCGCTCGGAGGATGCTGTGATGTGTTCGTGAGAGGTCTAGGCCGTCGTCTCCCAGTCAACTTTGGGTTGCTGGACCGTTGTCTCCTTATAATGTAATTATTTATTTTGTATAGAACTCCTGTTATATATAAAGATGTGACATTCGATCCTGTGCCATGATTCATCATATGTGTGAGACTTGGTCCCAGCACACCTGGTGATTATGTTTACGCCCGGGTTTTGGACCCCTAAAATCCGGGTGTTACAGCGTGCGGGGCGCCATCATTACTCGTATAGTGGAGCGAGCCAGATGGGACGCCGGTCTTGTTCCCCGTAGCCTGAGTCAGCTCGGGGTAGGGTAATGATGGCGCCTCCTGTTGACGTGGTCGGTCCGTGCCCTAGGTTGGGCAAGGTGGAGGCTCCTCCGAGGTCGAGGTCGAGTCTGTCTTCCAAGGTCGAGGTCGAGTCCGAGCCCCCGGGTCGGACAAGGCGGAGACCGTCGGCTGAGGCCAGGGCTGAGTCCGAGCCCTAGGGTCGGGCGAAGTGGAGTTCGTCGTCCTTCGGGGCTGAGCCCGAGTCCGAGCCCTGGGGTCGGGCGGAGCGGAGTTCCTCGTCTTCCGGGGCTGAGCCCGAGTCCGAGCCCTGGGGTCGGGCGGAGCGGAGTTCGTCGTCTTCTGGGGCCGAGCTCGAGTCCGAGCCCTGGGGTCGGGCGGAGCGGAGTTCGTCGTCTCCTGGGGCTGAGCCCGAGTCCGAGCCCTGGGGTCGGGCGGAGCGGAGTTCGTCGTCTTCCGGGGCCGAGCCCGAGTCCGAGCCCTGGGGTCGGGCGGAGCGGAGTTCGTCGTCTTCCGGGGCTGAGCCCGAGTCCGAGCCCTGGGGTCGGGCGGAGTGGAGTTCATCGTCTTCCAGGTAGAGATGGCAATGGGTACCCGAAACCCGAAGCCCGATGGGTTTTTACCCCATTAGGGTATGGGTTTGGGTCAATTTTCATACCCATGGGTTTGTTAATGGGCATAAATCTATACCCGGCGGGTTTATGGGTACGGGTTTGTTCCTATAGTACCCAAACCCGTGAACCCGTGGGTTTTTTAAACCCGACCAAACCTAGTGCATATTGTCATTTTATTTTATAAATGAACAACAAACTTGTTATTCCTTATTTACTTCCTAATTTTTATCAACTGGTGAATGTATCAGTAGTCGGTGAGAGTGTTGCTTGCTTGCTATTATAGTTTTTACAAATGTTATATATGTGATGGATGGATAACTTAGTGCAAGGTCACTTAATTATACAAGTTATTATTTGTATTTCATTCTCTCTACTAATAATTTTTATACCAAATCATGAACTCGTTGTTCATTACATAAAATCTAGATCATGATCTCATTAATCTTTACGATACTTATTGATTATGAGAAGAACAAGTATATTGGAGATGAAACCCGCGGGTAACCCATGGGTACCCGCTAACCCGATGGGTACGGGTTTGGGCAAAATCTCAAACCCGTCATGGGTACGGGTTTTTTAATGGGCATAGATATTTTTCACGGGTACGGGTTTGGGATGGCAAAACCCAATGGGTTTGTACTCGTTGCCATCTCTACTTCCGGGGCCGAGCCCGAGTCCGAGCCCTGGGGTCGGGCGAAGCGGAGTTTCCCATGGCGCCTAGGGCTGGACTTGGCTGCTGTCAGCCTCACTCTGTCGAGTGGCTCAGCAGTCGGAGCGGCGCAGGCGGCGCTGTCCTCTTGTCAGACCGATCAGTGGATCGGCGAAGTGACTGCGGTCACTTCGGCTCTGTCGACTGGAGGGCGTGCGTCAGGATAAAGGTGTCAGACCACCTTTGCATTAAATGCCCCTGCGATTTGGTCGGTTGGCGTGGCGATTTGGCCAAGGTTGCTTCTTGGTGAAGACTGAGCCTCGGGCGAGCCGAAGGTGTGTCCGTTGCTGGAGGGGGTCCTCGGGCGAGACGTAGATCCCCCGGGGTCGGCTGCCCTTGCCCAAGGCTGGGCTCGGGCGAGCCGTGATCGCGTCCCTCGAATGGACCGATCCTTGACTTAATCGCACCCATCAGGCCTTTGCAGCTTTGTGCTGATGGGGGTTACCAGCTGAGATTTAGGAGCCTTGAGGGTACCCCTAATTATGGTCCCCGACACTTGGTGAACACCAGGCCTGACTTAGCTTATTCAATGGGAATAGTGAAAGGGAAATGTGCCCTTGGGCCATTTCTAAGTATTTTGGTGATTTAGTGTCCAACACAAGTGCCTAAGAGTAAAAAGGTGGACAAGGTACCAATCAAGAATTAAGGTATGTTTCTCAGACTTAGTACATTGTTTTATGGACTAATGTATTATGTCTAAGTGCTGGAAACAGAAAAAATCCAATTGGAAATGTCTTGGCTCGAGCAGCCAAGAATCTGCTGAGTCTGCAAGCACCGGACTGTCCGGTGGTGCACCGGACAGTGTCCGATGGTGCACCGGACAGCGTCCGGTGCGTCAGGCTGGCTCGAGCGAAGTGGCTGCTCTCGGGAATTCACCGGCGACGTACGGCTAAAATTCACCGGACTGTCCGGTGTGCACCGGACTGTCCGGTGAGCCAACGGTCAGCCGGGCCAACGGTCGGCCGCGCAATCTGCACGGGACACGTGGCCGAGCCAACGGCTAGAAGACGGCACCGGACTGTCCGGTGCGCCAACGGCTCTCAGGCTGCCAACGGTCGGCTTCGCTATTTAAGGAAGGAAATCGGGCACCGGACAGTGTCCGGTGTGCACCAGACTGTCCGGTGCCCCCGATGACAGAAGGCAAGAATGGCTTTCCAAACTTGTGCTCAACGGCTCCTAGCTGCCTTGGGGCTATAAAAGGGACCCCTAGGCGCATGGAGGAGTACACCAAGCATCCTTTGAGCATCATTGATCACTCACACTTCATTCTCGCGCACTTGTTCGACATTTTAGTGATTTGAGCTCCGTTCTAGTGTGCTAGTCTCTTGAGCTCAAGTCTGGGTTTTGCGTGTGCGTATTCGTTGTGATCTTTGTGTCGTGTGTGAGTTGCTAATCCCTCCCTTGCTCTGTGATTCTTCGTGAACATCTTGTGTAAGGGCGAGAGGCTCCAAGCTGTGGAGATTCCTCGCAAACGGGATTAAGAGAAGCAAAGCAACACCGTGGTATTCAAGTTGGTCTTTGGACCGCTTGAGAGGGGTTGATTGCAACCCTTGTCCGTTGGGACGCCACAACGTGGAGTAGGCAAGTGTTGGTCTTGGCCGAACCACGGGATAACCACTGTGCCATCTCTGTGATTGATATCTCTTGGTTATTGTGTTGTGTTGAGATCCTTCTCTAGCCACTTGGCATATTACTGTGCTAACAAGTAACCAAGTTTTGTGGCTTAAGTTTTTGAAGTGTTATAGGATCACCTATTCACCCCCCTCTAGGTGTTCTCAATTGGTATCGGAGCCGTTCTCTTCAAGAAAGGGACTAACCGCCCGAAGAGATGGATCCTAAAGGCAAGGGGATGGTGATCAACGACAAGGAGAAGGAGTCTTTCGTCAATGAGCCCAATGATGACAGGCCCACCGACTCAGGCTCGGGCCACAAAAGAAAAGACGGGAGGAAGAAGAAGACTAGGCGCATCAAGGAAATTGTCTACTACGACAGCGACGAATCTTCCTCCTCCCAAAAGGACAACGACGACTACGACAGACGAAAGACGGTTAACTCAAACTTTTCTTTCGATTATTCGCGCATTCCGCATAGCTCAAATGCTCAATTACTCCCCATTCCACTTGGCAAGCCCCCTCACTTTGATGGAGAAGATTACGGATTTTGGAGCCACAAAATGCGTACTCACCTGTTTTCTCTCCATCCAAGCATTTCGGAGATTGTGGAAAGTGGAATGAAATTTGATAGCTCGGATAGCCCTGTGTTTATTAATGAACAGATTCATAAAAATGCACAAGCTACTACTTTGTTGCTAGCCTCTTTGTGCAGGGACGAGTATCACAAGGTGAGCGGCTTGGACAATGCCAAGCAGATCTGGGACACCCTCAAGATCTCTCATGAGGGAAATGACGTCACCTTGCTCACCAAAATGGAGTTGGTGGAGGGCGAGCTTGGACGGTTCGCGATGATAAGGGGCGAGTGTCACACCCGGTTTTAGAAGGCAAACCGAATGCGAACCATGTACGTGCCAGGATCAGTTATTCACGTACACAGCAGTTACATAACATGGACATCATCACACAGTGCTCAAATAGTATTAAAAGGGGAAATAATAGTCGATTACATCATACGTCTGAGACGTCCATATAGTTCTTACAATAAATCAAAGTGCGGAAAAGAAACGTAGATAACGCGGCCTTCACAGGCAGCCGACTGGGGGTTGCCGCTAACCCACACCTAGAACTCGTCGTAGACTTGGAACTCCTGGAAGTCTCCTTCCACAGCTTCATCTTCTCCTGAGCAGTGGTTGCAATGCTGACAACCTGGGGGGGGATTGGTGTGTAGAGCAAGGGTGAGTACACATCAACATACTCAACAAGTATCCTGTTTGGCTGTAGTGGACTAGCTTTATGTGGGGATAAGTCAAGCAGTTACTTTTAGTTGGTCAGGTTATTACTTACTAGTAGAGAGCCAGGTTTTAACATTAACCCAAGTTATTAGCCCAATGTATCCTTTCCAAACGGAAAGAATACCGCTTACCAATACCATAATCATAATCAGAACCATCAATCTCATTGCCACCTGTACCAAAGTATCTCTGATCAAATATCACTAATCTCTGGAGCTCCCTTGGCCGCTCATAACCGCGAGCACGGCTGATATATCAGTTTCATAACACTCTGCAGAGGTTGTGCACTTTACCCACAAGCCGTGATTCCCTTTCTGCCCGGAGAGAGCGACTCCCCATTGACCACTACCTAGGTGGTCCAGCAGGGCATCACTACGTAGCCTTTACAAAGATTCCCCGAGGCTGTAGCCGCCCGTTAGGTTTCCTAAATGTACCGCACTCCTCCCCAAGGGACAAATCAACCTTGGCAGAGCGAGCCGCATACACCGAGCCCCATTGACGGCACAACGGCTAAGCGAACTACACCCCGGTTCCTCTAATTATTCAGCTAAGGGCGTCCCATTCCACCCTCATGGTTGCACTGTTTTCCCGGGCGGTCATCCATTGAACAGGTCCTTACGGAGAGGCACTCGAGAAACCGCTCGAGTCCCCTTGAAGGTCACAAATATGATCATAAATAAGAAGGGAAAAACAGCGTATCATAGATAATCACATCATGTTCATTGATTAGAGTTGAGCAATAGCATCAAACTAAGCAGTAATAATCCGACCCAAGTAGGTAAACAAGGACATGGATAACAAAAGCTAGTCAATCCTTAGGTATAAATGTGTAATGCGGGAGGTGAATTAAAGAATGAATAGGACAGAAATAGGTCAAAGGACACTTGCCTCCACCAACCGACTGCTGCTCAGGGGCTTCTCCTGCGAATTCCTCGGGCTCTTCGACCGGATCGTTCTCTATGCGAGCGCAAACATACATACATCCACATATTTAATACAAAAGAACAGTACACCATACAAGGGAACAAGTAAAATGAGTATGCATTAAGTATGACATTCAATACCGCATTTGTTATGGTTAGAAAGAAACGGGAAAGGGTCTCGCAGGGGGGGGTTAAAGCTTATGCACTAATGATTAGTTACAATTGGTTCTTAACAAAAGAATTCTGTTATATACACTAATGGAAACCTAATCATTTTAAGTTGATCAACAGTGAACGAGATAAACAATTAACTAAATGAATCAACTAGCGCAACAAAATTCTAAATTAAACTTCCTATTTCAATAGCATGAACAAAGATTAGCCTACCTAAAATAAAATAACTATGATAACAGAAAGTAAATAAAATAAAATAAAAAAAATAAAAAAAACAGAGGGGGGCGGTTGAACCGGCCCTAGGGCGGTTGAACCGGCCCTAGGCAGGGCGGCTGGGCTGGGGGCGTGGCCGGGCGCAGGCAGCCGAGCTGGGCGGCCGGGCGGCCGAACCGGGCGGCCAGGGCGGCTGAGCCGGCCAGGCAGCCAAGCGGGCGCGCGGCCAGGGCGGCCAAGCGGGCGGCCGAGCCAGGCGCGGCCGGGGGCTGGCTGGGGGCGCGGCCGGGCGCGGCCAGCGGCCGGCTGGGCGCGGCCAGGGCCGGCTGGGCGCGGCCAGGGCCGGCTGGCGGCCAGGCAGGGGGCTGGGGCGGCCGGGGGCGCGGCCAAGGGTGGCCGGGCCATGGCCGGACGGGGAGGGGGAGAGGAGGGGAGAGGGAGGGAGGAGGGGGGGGGCTCACCGGCGTCGGGCGGCCGACGGCGAAGGGCGGCGCTGGGGCAGGGGCGGCGCTAGGGGCGGCGCTAGGGCAGGGGTAGGGGATGGCGGCTAGGGAAAGAATGAGAGAGAGGGAGGGAGAGGGAATTGGGGAAAAGAAGAGGTGGGGGGGGCGGTTGGGCCTTATTGGGCCCAAAGGGGCGCGCAAGGGCAGCTGGGCCGGCCGGGGTCGGCCCACGGCGCGGGAGAGAGAGAAAAAAAAGAGAGAGAAAGAGAGAGAGAAAAAGAAAGAAGAGATTCTCTCCTTATTTTCGAAATCCGATCTTTCTAGATGAATGCATTTGCACTTTCAAACAATCAAAGAATGCATAGTTCGGCATGGTGCATCAAACAACATAAAACAGTTTTATGGTTTTCTTACACGGGAGTTCCAAACCGAATCCCGCTAGCTTTGGAAAAGACCAAGGTTTAGCGAGGGGAAAAAGAAAAAGAAAAGGTAACGCCCGAATTTTGGCGAGTAAAGAAAAGAAAAAAATTCAACTGCAAAATTCGGGGCGTTACAAACCTATCCCCCTTAAAAGAATCTCGCCCTCGAGATTCAGGGCTGGCTAGCAAAGAGTTCTGGGTACTTGGCCATCAAATCATCTTCACGCTCCCAGGTTGCTTCTTCCTCAGAGTGGTGACTCCATCTGACTTTGCACATTCTGATGGTCTTCCTTCGGGTGACTCTATCTGCAACCTCAAGGATCTGAGCTGGCTTCTCAACATAGGTCAAGTCCTCCTGGACTTCCAGACCTTCCACTGGCAACTGCTCCTCTGGCACACGCAAGCACTTCTTCAACTGAGACACATGAAAGACATCATGCACAGCTGACAAATTCTCTGGCAGACTGAGCTGATAAGCCACTTCTCCACGCTTTGAGAGGATCTGGTACGGACCAATGTAGCGGGGTGCTAGCTTGCCTTTGATTCCGAACCTTCTGACTCCTCTGATCGGTGACACTTTCAGATAGACAAAGTCTCCGACTTCAAAACTCAGCTCTCTTCTTCTTGTGTCTGCATAGCTTCGCTGCCTCGATTGCGCTATCTTCAGATTCTCTCGGACCATCTTGATGTTCTCTTCGGCTTCAAGCAGAATGTCTGGCCCAAACACTTGCTTCTCTCCAGGCTGATCCCATTGCAACGGAGTTCTACAACTCCTTCCATAAAGCGCTTGAAATGGTGACATCTTCAAACTGGCCTGGTAACTGTTGTTATAGGAAAACTCTGCATAAGGCAATCGCTTGTCCCATCCGGACTGATCTTGCAACGCACAGGCTCTCAACATGTCTTCAAGAATTTGATTGGTTCTTTCGGTCTGGCCATCTGTCTGTGGGTGATAAGCTGAACTGAAATTCAGATGTGTGCCCAAGGCTTCATGCAACTGCTGCCAGAAATGAGAGGTGAACTGCGTTCCTCTGTCTGACACTATCTTCTTTGGCACACCATGAAGACAAACGATCCGAGACATATACAACTCTGCCAATGCTGCACCGTTGTAGGTGGTCTTGACAGGTATGAAGTGGGCTGACTTGGTCAAACGGTCCACTACTACCCAAATAGAATCGTAGCCGGCTCGAGTGCGAGGCAATCCGACTATGAAATCCATACCGATTTCATCCCATTTCCACTGAGGGATCTGCAACGGTTGCAACAATCCAGCAGGTCTCTGGTGTTCGGCCTTGATTCGCCGACAACTATCGCACTTAGCCACATGCTCTGCGATTTCCCTCTTCATTCCGTACCACCAGAATTTCTTCTTCAGATCCTGATACATCTTCTCACTGCCAGGGTGAATCGAATAAGCTGTCTCATGAGCTTCCTTGAGAATCAACTCCCGAATAGACTGGACATTGGGAACACACAAGCGGTCTTTGAACCATATCACGCCTTCTGCATCTTCTCGAAAATCTTTGCCTCTGCCATCTAGAATCAGTCGCCGAATCTCACTGATCTTCTCATCATTCTTCTGCGCTTCTTTGATTTCGCGCTCCAAGGTAGGTTCCAATTCAACTGTGACTCCTCGCGAATTGTTCAGAAATCCGAGACTCAACCTGTCGAACTCCTTGGCCAGCTCATAAGGCATCGGACGAGCGACCATCAGATTGACTTGACTCTTCCTGCTCAAAGCATCTGCCACTACGTTTGCTTTGCCTGGATGGTAATGGATCTCCAACTCATAGTCTTTGATCAACTCTAACCATCTTCGTTGTCTCATGTTCAATTCTGACTGAGTGAATATGTACTTCAGACTCTTGTGGTCTGTGTAAACATTGCATTTCTGTCCATACAGATAGTGCCTCCATGTCTTCAGTGCGTGAACCACTGCTGCCAACTCTAGATCATGGATTGGGTAGTTCTTCTCATGAACCTTCAGCTGTCGGGACGAGTAAGCCACAACTCTTCCCTCTTGCATCAATACGCATCCCAAACCTGTGTAACAAGCATCACAGTACACAGAGAAGGGCTTGTGCACATCAGGCAAGACTAGGACAGGCGCTGTTGTCAATTTCTCTTTCAGCGCTTCGAAGGCCTCTTGACATTTCTGGGTCCACTTGAACTCAACCTTGTTGCCTAGCAACACGGTCATTGGTTTCGCAATCTTCGAAAACCCTTCAATGAATCGCCGATAATATCCGGCCATTCCAATGAAGCTCTTGATTCCTCGAGCATCCGTTGGCGCTTTCCAGTTCAGAATGTCTGCCACTTTCTTCGGATCCACAGCCAATCCTTCTTTGTTGATTATGTGACCCAAGAACAGGACTTCACTGATCCAGAACTCACACTTGCTCAACTTTGCATACAACTGGTGCTCTCGCAATCTCTGCAATACCATCCTCAAATGATCTGCATGCTCTTCTTCGCTTTAAGAATAAATCAGAATGTCATCAATGAATACCACCACAAACTTATCAAGATAATCCATGAATACACTGTTCATCAAGTTCATAAAGAAGGCTGGTGCATTGGTCAAACCAAAAGACATCACTGTGAACTCATACAACCCATACTTGGTAATGAACGCTGTCTTCGGAATGTCTGAAGGTCGAATCCTGAGCTGATGATAACCTGACCTCAGATCAATCTTGGAGAACACACTGGCTCCTCTCAACTGGTCAAACAGATCTTCTATTCTGGGCAAGGGATACTTGTTCTTGATCGTGACTTCATTCAAAGCTCGATAATCGATACACATCCTCTTGGTGCCATCTTTCCTCTCCACAAACAGGACAGGGGCGGCCCAAGGCGAGGTGCTTGGCCGGATGTAACCTTTCTCTGACAGCTCATCAATCTGCTTCTTAAGCTCAACCAACTCTGGTCCAGATATTCTGTAAGCTCTCTTAGAGATGGGGGCGGTTCCAGGAAGAAGCTCTATGGCAAACTCAACTTTCCGCTCTGGCGGCATACCCGGTAAATCCTTTGGAAACACATCTGGGAACTCGGACACCACCTTGATACTCTCAACTGGGTCTGCTTCACTGCTATCGACAGCCATCTGATAACAACTTCCTCTCTTCGGCTCAGGCGGGACTAACTCGGTCACCACTTCCTCTCCTAGTGGGGACACCAACTTGATTGTCCTTTGATCACAACTGATAACTGCCTGATACTTATCTAGCCAATTCATCCCAAGGATGACATCTATTCCCTGAGTACCCATTACTATAAGGTTGGCGGGAAATGCTATCCCCCTTATTTCCACACTTATATTCAAACATATGCTATCAGCTCGAATTCTACCACCGGCTGAGTCAATTTGAATGGGGGTTGACATGGCGGTAATTGGAAGATTATGTGCTTCTACCCATGATGCAGTAATGAAAGAATGCGTTTGTTGGGGGCTTGTTCTCAAATGCTAAGAGTTAAGAACAAGGCAACACAGAAAATGTTAAATATTAAGGTCCTTCGTCCTCCACTACATTATATCCCTTCGGGATATAAGGAACTTCGGACGAAGGTTACGAAGGACGTACCTTCGTAAACATAATAACGAGGGGTGAAGCATTCATATAAATCATGAGGTATAAAATAGACATTCAAATGTTGACATAGAATCATTTCCATTTCTACTAATATGAATGAATACAAATGATTTCAAATTACAAATGTACCTTCGGTCCTGAGGAAGGCAGGAGTACAAGTGTGATGCAAAGGCAAATGACAGATTCGCGTGAACAATACAGAGGTACTGTTCATCTATTTATAGGCACAGGTCGCAGCCTGTGACAAATTACAATTATGCCCCTTACAAAAGTTTACAACATTGACTCAGACCTCTTATGGATAAAAAGGTCATTATATTTCTATGTCGGTTTGTAACGCCGAAGCTCCATGAAAAGGAACCTTCGGCCATCTTTTGGAGACGACTTCAGCCGAAGCTGCTTCTTCGTGTGGGACCTTCGGCGCACCGAAGCATGACCCCAACAGCGTTGCTCCAGTATCAAATAACACTTCTGCAATATGGGAATCGACTGGGAACATACCTACTGTCATGCCGGGAGTCTCCTGAACTGCTTCAGCCTCCAAGTGGTTCAATCTTCCATGATTATAGCGCTGCTGAGGGCGGTTGCCTGCTCCAGGCTGGGACACATTCTGCTTTGCTGGGGCATTGGGGCCCGACTGCTGCTGGGCTGCCTTCTTCGGACATTGCATCACCCAGTGGCCTTGCTCTCCACAGTGGAAACATGCTCTGCTTCCAACCTGAGCTGGTGCTGCCTGATTGTTCTGCTGGTTTGCTGGGGCAGGAAGACGAGGTGTCTGCTGATTCTGCCTCTGAAACTGACCTCCTGATTGATTGCTCTGATGGTTCTGGTACTGATGCTGAGGATACTGCCTTTGGAACTGCTGACGCTGCTGATGCTGCTGAGGTGGACGCTGGTTCTGCCTGAACTGCTGAGGTTGATTGCCTGAAAAACGAGGACGGCTGCTGCTTCCAGGCTGGGGTCCACTGATCTTGCGCTTACGATCTTCCATCTCCTTACGCTTCCTTTCTGTCATGATTGCTCTATCAATCAGGTGCTGGAATGTCGGGAAGGTGTGATTCATCAGCTGATACTGCAGAGGGTCAACCAAGCCTCTCAAAAAACGGTACTGTCGCTTGGCGTCGGTGTTGACATCTTCAGGAGCATAGCGGGACAACTGTAGGAACCTGTCTCGATACTCACTGACAGACGATGACCCTTGCTTAAGGGCCAGGAACTCCTCCTTCTTCACTGTCATCAGACCTGCAGGCACATGGTACTGACGAAAGCTACCTCTGAACTCTTCCCAGGTGATGGTGTCGGGGTCGGCATGGGTGGCGAGATAAGACTCCCACCATGATTGGGCTGCTCCTCTCAACAGACGGGGACCATACAAGACTTTCTCCCTGTCATCACACTGAGCGGTATGCAACTCCCGCTCCACAGTGCGCAGCCAATCTTCAGCATCCATGGGGTCAGAAGAGTGAGCGAACGTTGGGGGATGACCTCTCATGAATTCAGCACGCTTGTCTCTAGGCATCTGAGGCATCTGAGGCTGGGGTGGAGCCTGCTGCTGTTGCTGCTGCTGCTGCTGAATGGCGGCCAGAGTCTGACCGATGGCCTGAACTGCCTGAGTCTGCATCAGAAACATCTGCTCGATCGACATTGGGGGCGGGGGCGGCAGCTGCTGCTGCTGGGGCGCCTCATCTTGCTGACCGGCTTGCTCCTGCTGAGCACGCCTTCCTCCTCTACGCCTGTTCTCTGACATCTGCAGAACGCAACCACACATCAGAACTGATCTGGCAAATCTTGCAGCATAAGAAAAGAGTATAGAATTCTCCAACAGCACTGAACAGATGAGCATCTTCACTGATCTCCAACACAGACCACACAGCTTCTCAGATAAAGAGGAAAGTAGAATAAAGGGTTTTCCCAACTATATAACTAACTCCATTAACATAATAGATAAGCCAAAATGCAGGGGATACCCACACTCTGGTGACAATCATTACAAAGATCCAAACCAAACATAGTTCATCATGACAAACATAAATGCACAGGATATAGCAAACTACCCTGTCTAACTAAGACTAACTAAGACCGAGACTAACGCTAAGACTGAAGCTTCTATGTATATATATTTCGTATTAATTACAAGATCCAACTCTAACGATCTATGGTTCTAGATTTATCTTGGTCTTGCAGTCGGGATTGCCATAAGACTGGAGTCCACGCCGAGGTGAGCGATACAGGTGCTGAGTCCCGACGGGAGCGGGGGAACCATCATCCAAGTGACGACGTTCCGCGCGCTCAGCCCGCAGCAGGGCGATCTCAGCATGAGCCCTACTCAGCTCGTCTAGTGCATGGTCCAGCTCCGTGTTTAGCACGGCGGCTAGGTTGACTGTGCTGCTCAACCTAGGATTGTCCTCACCAGCAGGTGAAACAATCATGCCTCCTGTGCTGCCAGATGGACGGCGGGGGTAATACTTCAGGTCGAGACCGTCAGCTACCCCACCGAGAACCGAGCAGTAGTGCGAAAGCGCACGCCGTGCAGCATCCTGCATGGCTGCCTCAGCTGAGTCCCGCTCAGAGATAGAATAGTGCTCTGAGCAAGCCTCCGCGCCCTGGAGACTGTTCTCCGGACGGCGCACCAAGCAGGTCGCCTCCCAGCGGTCCGGGTAGACCCCGCGACTATGCTGGTAGACCACACAGCGATACTCGATGGACCAAGTACGCCGGTCAAGTGCCCGACGTAGCAGGGTGTCGAGCGCGTCGTGGAAGTGACACCCGCGAGCAGCGTCGCGAGTGATGGGTCGAGCAACCCATCCTTCCGGCTCATGGTTAGCAGAGAAGTCGATGTCGTGGCTCAAGCTGTCGTCGCCACCTCCGTCGTCTGGGTCTCCTCCAGCAGCTACTCCAGAAGCTGGGACGCCCAGTGGTGGTGCAGGGGCGCCTCCAGGGGAAGCACAGGAGAGCAGCTCCTCACAGACTCTATCTCCTGCTGGAGCGAGAAGGAAGAGCCCTGCTGCTCCTGTCGTCGACGTTCCTGCTCCTCATGCAGGCGGTGGTGCAGTCTCTCCAAGTGGCTGGACTGTCCGGCCACGGGACGGCGAAGCGGACGCTCAGCAAGGCGGGAGGGTAAGAAGGGGATGACGGACTTTCGTGCAGTGTGTCTAAGTCGAGCCATCTACAAAAGACATCGCAAGCAAAAGGGTGAGAACAGAATTAATATGACCAGCAAATAATGAATCATGAATAAATGAAGGATCAGAATAAACCAAATTTTCAGCAAGGTATAATATATAGTAGAACATAGGTTTGGTCAGTAGGACCAACTTTTGAAGGGATACCAAAGTCAAGGCAGGGACATAGGTCTATAGTCCTTAGAACGACCATTCTACTCTAGGTCAGCGGTCCTACAGTCAGCACGGCTTTGATACCACTTATGTCACACCCGGTTTTAGAAGGCAAACCGAATGCGAACCATGTACGTGCCAGGATCAGTTATTCACGTACACAGCAGTTACATAACATGGACATCATCACACAGTGCTCAAATAGTATTAAAAGGGGAAATAATAGTCGATTACATCATACGTCTGAGACGTCCATATAGTTCTTACAATAAATCAAAGTGCGGAAAAGAAACGTAGATAACGCGGCCTTCACAGGCAGCCGACTGGGGGTTGCCGCTAACCCACACCTAGAACTCGTCGTAGTCTTGGAACTCCTGGAAGTCTCCTTCCACAGCTTCATCTTCTCCTGAGCAGTGGTTGCAATGCTGACAACCTGGGGGGATTGGTGTGTAGAGCAAGGGTGAGTACACATCAACATACTCAGCAAGTATCCTGTTTGGCTGTAGTGGACTAGCTTTATGTGGGGATAAGTCAAGCAGTTACTTTTAGTTGGTCAGGTTATTACTTACTAGTAGAGAGCCAGGTTTTAACATTAACCCAAGTTATTAGCCCAATGTATCCTTTCCAAACGGAAAGAATACCGCTTACCAATACCATAATCATAATCAGAACCATCAATCTCATTGCCACCTGTACCAAAGTATCTCTGATCAAATATCACTAATCTCTGGAGCTCCCTTGGCCGCTCATAACCGCGAGCACGGCTGATATATCAGTTTCATAACACTCTGCAGAGGTTGTGCACTTTACCCACAAGCCGTGATTCCCTTTCTGCCCGGAGAGAGCGACTCCCCATTGACCACTACCTAGGTGGTCCAGCAGGGCATCACTACGTAGCTTTTACAAAGATTCCCCGAGGCTGTAGCCGCCCGTTAGGTTTCCTAAATGTACCGCACTCCTCCCCAAGGGACAAATCAACCTTGGCAGAGCGAGCCGCATACACCGAGCCCCATTGACGGCACAACGGCTAAGCGAACTACACCCCGGTTCCTCTAATTATTCAGCTAAGGGCGTCCCATTCCACCCTCATGGTTGCACTATTTTCCCGGGCGGTCATCCATTGAACAGGTCCTTACGGAGAGGCACTCGAGAAACCGCTCGAGTCCCCTTGAAGGTCACAAATATGATCATAAATAAGAAGGGAAAAACAGCGTATCATAGATAATCACATCATGTTCATTGATTAGAGTTGAGCAATAGCATCAAACTAAGCAGTAATAATCCGACCCAAGTAGGTAAACAAGGACATGGATAACAAAAGCTAGTCAATCCTTAGGTATAAATGTGTAATGCGGGAGGTGAATTAAAGAATGAATAGGACAGAAATAGGTCAAAGGACACTTGCCTCCACCAACCGACTGCTGCTCAGGGGCTTCTCCTGCGAATTCCTCGGGCTCTTCGACCGGATCGTTCTCTATGCGAGCGCAAACATACATACATCCACATATTTAATACAAAAGAACAGTACACCATACAAGGGAACAAGTAAAATGAGTATGCATTAAGTATGACATTCAATACCGCATTTGTTATGGTTAGAAAGAAACGGGAAAGGGTCTCGCAGGGGGGGTTAAAGCTTATGCACTAATGATTAGTTACAATTGGTTCTTAACAAAAGAATTCTGTTATATACACTAATGGAAACCTAATCATTTTAAGTTGATCAACAGTGAACGAGATAAACAATTAACTAAATGAATCAACTAGCGCAACAAAATTCTAAATTAATCTTCCTATTTCAATAGCATGAACAAAGATTAGCCTACCTAAAATAAAATAACTATGATAACAGAAAGTAAATAAAATAAAAAAAATAAAAAAAAACAGAGGGGGGGGCGGTTGAACCGGCCCTAGGGCGGTTGAACCGGCCCTAGGCAGGGCGGCTGGGCTGGGGGCGCGGCCGGGCGCAGGCAGCCGAGCTGGGCGGCCGGGCGGCCGAACCGGGCGGCCAGGGCGGCTGAGCCGGCCAGGCAGCCAAGCGGGCGCGCGGCCAGGGCGGCCAGGCGGGCGGCCGAGCCAGGCGCGGCCGGGGGCTGGCTGGGGGCGCGGCCGGGCGCGGCCAGGGCCGGCTGGGCACGGCCAGGGCCGACTGGCGGCCAGGCAGGGGGCTGGGGCGGCCGGGGGCGCGGCCAAGGGTGGCCGGGCCATGGCCGGACAGGGAGGGGGAGAGGGAGGGAGGAGGGGGGGCTCACCGGCGTCGGGCGGCCGACGGCGAAGGGCGGCGCTGGGGCAGGGGCGGCGCTAGGGGCGGCGCTAGGGCAGGGGTAGGGGATGGCGGCTAGGGAAAGAATGAGAGAGAGGGAGGGAGAGGGAATTGGGGAAAAGAAGAGGTGGGGGGCGGTTGGGCCTTATTGGGCCCAAAGGGGCGCGCAAGGGCGGCTGGGCCGGCCGGGGTCGGCCCACGGCGCGGGAGAGAGAGAAAAAAAGAGAGAGAAAGAGAGAGAGAAAAAGAAAGAAGATATTCTCTCCTTATTTTCGAAATCCGATCTTTCTAGATGAATGCATTTGCACTTTCAAACAATCAAAGAATGCATAGTTCGGCATGGTGCATCAAACAACATAAAACAGTTTTATGGTTTTCTTACACGGGAGTTCCAAACCGAATCCCGCTAGCTTTGGAAAAGACCAAGGTTTAGCGAGGGGAAAAAGAAAAAGAAAAGGTAACGCCCGAATTTTGGCGAGTAAAGAAAAGAAAAAAATTCAACTGCAAAATTCGGGGCGTTACAGCGAGGAGCCGACACAAACATATAACCGGCTCAAGACCCTTATCAACAAAATAAGGAGCTACGGGAGCACGCGATGGACGGACCACGACGTCGTCCGCCTAATGCTAAGGTCATTTACCGTTCTTGATCCTCATTTGGTGAACAATATACGTGAAAATCCCAGGTACACCAAGATGTCGCCCGAAGAAGTTCTTGGGAAGTTCGTAAGCGGGCGAATGATGATCAAGGAGGCAAGATACGTGGACGACGCGTTGAACGGTCCTAGTCATGAGCCTCAACCCATTGCTCTCAAGGCAACAAGGAGCAAGGAGGCGCTACCAAGCAAGGTGGCGCAAGTTGAGGCGGCTGGACTCAATGATGAGGAGATGGCTCTCATCATTAAGCGCTTCAAGACGGCGCTTAAAGGTCGCAAGGGGCAGCCGAGCAAGACCAAAGCCAAGGGGAAGCGCTCATGCTTCAAATGTGGTAAGCTTGGTCATTTTATTGCTAACTGTCCCGACAATGATAGTGATCAGGACCAAGGGAACAAGAGGGAGAAAAAGAAGCATTACAAGAAGGCCAAGGGCGAGGCACATATCGGAAAGGAGTGGGATTCGGATTGTTCCTCCTCCGACTCTGACAATGAAGGACTCGCCGCCACCGCCTTCAACAAGTCATCCCTCTTCCCCAACGAGCGTCACACTTGCCTCATGGCAAGAGAGAAGAAAGTAAGCACTCATACTAGTACTTATGCTTCTTCGAGTGAAGATGAGTCTAGTGATAATGATGAGATAGATTACTCATGCTTATTCAAGGGATTAGATAGAACCAAGGTAGACAAAATTAATGAATTAATTGATGCCTTGAATGACAAGAATATGCTTTTAGAAAAACAAGAGGATTTGTTGTATGAAGAACATGATAAATTTGTAGAAGCACAGAAATCTCTTGCTCTAGAAACTAAGAGGAATGAAATGCTCTCTAGTTATTATCTTCTTGTCATGAAACTATTGCTAAGTTAAAAAGTTTTAATGATGATTTAAATGCTAAACTAGAAGTAGCTAGTAAATCTAATTCTTGTGTAGAACTTGTTGAAACTTGTAATAGGTGTAAAGATTTTGACATTGATGCTTGTAGTGATCATTTAGTTTCAATTTCCAAATTAAATGATGAATTAGCTAGTCTTAATGCCCAACTTAAGACTAGCAAGAATGAATTTGACAAGCTAAAATTTGCAAGGGATGCCTACACGACTGGTAGACACCCCTCAATTAAGGATGGACTTGGCTACAAGAGGGAAGCCAAGAACTTGACAAGCCATAAGGCTCCCATCTCCGCCAAGGAGAAAGGGAAGGCCCCTATGGCCAGTAGTGTGCAAAAGAACCATGCCTTTATGTACTATGATAGAAGACAACCTAGAAATGCTTATAGGAGTTGTAATGTATATAATGCCTTTGATTCTCATGCCATGGTTGCTTCTAGTTCTTCTTATGTGCATGATAGAAATGTTGGTAGGAGAAATGTTATTCATAATATGCCTAGGAGAAATGTCGTTAATGTTCCTAGGAAAGTTAGTGAACCTTCTACAATATATCATGCTTTAAATGCTTCTTTTGCTATTTGTAGAAAGGATAGGAAGATAGTTGCTAGAAAATTAGGGGCAAGATGCAAAGGAGACAAAACTTGCATTTGGGTCCCTAAGGATATTTGTGCTAACCTTGCAGGACCCAACATGAGTTGGGTACCTAAGACCCAAGCCTAAATTTGCGTTGCAGAGTTATGCATCCGGGGGTTCAAGCTGGATTATTGACAGCGGATGCACAAACCATATGACGGGGGAGAAGAAGATGTTCACCTCCTACGTCAAGAATAAAGATTCCCAAGATTCAATAATATTCGGTGATGGGAATCAAGGCAAGGTAAAAGGGTTAGGTAAAATTGCAATCTCAAATGAGCACTCTATCTCTAATGTGTTTTTAGTAGAGTCTCTTGGTTATAATTTGCTATCTGTTAGTCAATTATGCAATATGGGATATAACTGTTTGTTTACAAATGTAGATGTGTCTGTCTTTAGAAGATGTGATGGTTCACTAGCTTTTAAGGGTGTACTAGACGGCAAGCTTTACTTAGTTGATTTTGCAAAAGAAGAGGCCGGTCTAGATGCATGCTTAATGGCTAAGACTTGCATGGGCTGGCTGTGGCATCGCCGCTTAGCACATGTGGGGATGAAGAACCTCCACAAGCTTCTAAAGGGAGAACACGTGATAGGTCTAACCAATGTTCATTTCGAAAAAGATAGACCTTGTGCAGCTTGTCAAGCAGGGAAACAAGTGGGAGGCTCTCATCACACCAAAAATGTGATGACAACATCAAGACCCCTGGAGCTGCTACATATGGACCTCTTCGGACCCGTCGCCTATCTGAGCATAGGAGGAAGTAAGTATGGTCTAGTTATCGTTGATGACTTTTCCCGCTTCACTTGGGTGTTCTTTTTGCAGGATAAGTCTGAAACCCAAGGGACCCTCAAGCGTTTCCTAAGGAGAGCTCAAAATGAGTTTGAGCTCAAGGTGAAGAAGATAAGGAGCGACAACGGGTCCGAATTCAAGAACCTTCAAGTGGAGGAGTTTCTTGAGGAGGAAGGGATCAAGCACGAGTTCTCCGCTCCCTACACACCTCAGCAAAATGGTGTGGTAGAGAGGAAGAACAGGACGCTCATAGATATGGCGAGGACTATGCTTGGAGAATTCAAGACCCCCGAGTGCTTTTGGTCGGAAGCCGTGAACACGGCTTGCCACGCCATCAACAGGGTCTACCTTCACCGCCTCCTCAAGAAGACGTCGTATGAGCTGCTAACCGGTAACAAACCTAATGTATCGTATTTTCGTGTTTTTGGGAGTAAATGCTACATTCTAGTGAAGAAGGGTAGGAATTCCAAATTTGCTCCCAAAGCCGTAGAAGGATTTTTACTAGGTTATGATTCAAATACAAAGGCGTATAGGGTCTTCAACAAATCATCGGGTTTGGTTGAAGTCTCTAGCGACGTTGTATTTGATGAAACTAATGGCTCTCCAAGAGAGCAAGTTGTTGATCTTGATGTAGATGAAGAAGACGTTCTAACGGCCGCGATACGCACCATGGCGATTGGAGATGTACGGCCTCAGGAACATTTGGAGCAAGATCAACCGTCTTCCTCAACTATGGTGCATCCCCCAACCCAAGATGACGAACAGGTACCTCAGGTGGAGGCACATGATCAAGGGGGAGCACAGGATGTTCAAGAGGAAGAAGCACCTCAGGCACCTCCAACCCAAGTTCGAGCGACAATTCAAAGGGATCATCCCGTCGACCAGATATTGGGTGATATTAGCAAGGGAGTAACTACTCGCTCAAGATTAGTTAATTTTTGTGAGCATTACTCTTTTGTCTCTTCTATTGAGCCTTTCAGGGTAGAAGAAGCCTTGCTAGATCCGGACTGGGTGTTGGCCATGCAGGAGGAACTCAACAACTTCAAGCGCAACGAAGTTTGGACACTGGTGCCTCGTCCCAAGCAAAATGTTGTGGGAACCAAGTGGGTGTTTCGCAACAAACAGGACGAGCACGGGGTGGTGACGAGGAACAAGGCTCGACTTGTGGCAAAAGGTTATGCCCAAGTCGCAGGTTTGGACTTTGAGGAGACTTTTGCTCCTGTGGCTAGGCTAGAATCAATTCGTATCTTGCTAGCATATGCCGCTCACCATTCTTTCAGGTTGTACCAAATGGATGTGAAGAGCGCTTTCCTCAACGGGCCGATCAAAGAGGAGGTGTACGTGGAGCAGCCCCCTGGCTTCGAAGATGAACGGTACCCCGACCACGTGTGTAAGCTCTCTAAGGCGCTCTATGGACTTAAGCAAGCCCCAAGAGCATGGTATGAATGCCTTAGAGACTTTTTAATTGCTAATGCTTTCAAGGTTGGGAAAGCCGATCCAACTCTTTTTACTAAGACTTGCGATGGTGATCTTTTTGTGTGCCAAATTTATGTTGACGACATAATATTTGGTTCTACTAACCAAAAGTCTTGTGAAGAGTTTAGCAGGGTGATGACGCAGAAATTCGAGATGTCGATGATGGGCGAGTTGACCTACTTCCTTGGGTTTCAAGTGAAGCAACTCAAGGACGGCACCTTCATCTCCCAAACGAAGTACACACAAGATTTGCTAAAAAGGTTTGGGATGAAGGACGCAAAGCCCGCAAAGACGCCGATGGGAACCGACGGACACACCGACCTCAACAAAGGAGGTAAGTCCGTTGATCAAAAAGCATACCGGTCCATGATAGGTTCTTTGCTTTATTTATGTGCTAGTAGATCGGATATTATGCTTAGCGTATGCATGTGTGCTAGATTTCAATCCGATCCGAAGGAGTGTCACTTAGTGGCTGTGAAGCGAATTCTTCGATATTTAGTCGCTACGCCTTGCTTCGGGATCTGGTATCCAAAGGGGTCTAACTTTGACTTGATTGGGTACTCAGATTCCGACTATGCTGGATGTAAGGTCGATAGGAAGAGTACATCGGGGACGTGCCAATTCTTAGGAAGGTCCCTGGTGTCATGGAACTCTAAGAAACAAACCTCCGTTGCCCTATCCACCGCTGAGGCCGAGTATGTTGCCGCAGGACAGTGTTGCGCGCAACTACTTTGGATGAGGCAAACCCTCAGGGACTTTGGCTACAATCTGAGCAAAGTCCCACTCCTATGTGATAATGAGAGTGCTATCCGAATAGCGGAAAATCCTGTTGAGCACAGCCGCACAAAGCACATTGACATCCGGCATCACTTTTTGAGAGACCACCAGCAAAAGGGAGATATCGAAGTGTTTCATGTTAGCACCGAGAACCAGCTAGCCGATATCTTTACCAAGCCTCTAGACGAGAAGACCTTTTGCAGGTTGCGTAGTGAGCTCAATATCTTAGATTCGCGGAACTTGGATTGAAATGTAGCATACATGTGTTTATGCCTTTGATCATGTTCACTCTGCATTTTGTTGCTTATTGTGGTGCTCAAGTTGTACAAACACTCCCTGGACCTCACAAGTCCTTTTTGCAAGTGATGCACATATTTAGGGGGAGCTGTGCTACAACTTGACCCTTTGAGACTAACCATGTACTTGAGTTTGGTTGTTTTAGTCTCCAAGGGGAGATTGAAAGGGAAAAGGTGGACTTGGACCATGCAAGACTTCCACTGCACTCCGATGAGAAAGAGTAACTTTTCCAAGTTCATACTCTTATTGCCTTTGTGTACTTATTTGAAGATTTTGGTGAGGCAATGGGGTTAAAGGGCCAAGATTGATCCCGTTTTGGTGCTTGATGCCAAAGGGGGAGAAAATAAAGGCTAAAGCAATAAATGGATCAGCTACCACTTGAGAAATTTTGAAATAGTAGATTAGAGCTTTTGGTTTGTCAAAACTCTTTTATTGTCTCTTATGTCAAAAGTTGGCCTCTTGTGGGGAGAAGTGTTGATTATGGGAAAAAGGGGGAGTTTTTGAAATCTTTGATCAAATTTCTTTGGAAAACCTCTCTTTATGTCTCCACAAGTGGTTTTGACTTAGAGATAGGAATTTGAGTTTGATTTGCAAAAACAAACCAAGTGGTGGCATAGAGTGATCCATATATGTCAAAATTGAATCAAAACAATTTTGATCTCTTATTTGATTTGATTTTGTACTTGTTCTACTTGCTTTATGTTGTGTTGGCATAAATCACCAAAAAGGGGGAGATTGAAAGGGAAATGTGCCCTTGGGCCATTTCTAAGTATTTTGGTGATTTAGTGTCCAACACAAGTGCCTAAGAGTAAAAAGGTGGACAAGGTACCAATCAAGAATTAAGGTATGTTTCTCAGACTTAGTACATTGTTTTATGGACTAATGTATTGTGTCTAAGTGCTGGAAACATAAAAAATCCAATTGGAAATGTCTTGGCTCGAGCAGCCAAGAATCTGCTGAGTCTGCAAGCACCGGACTGTCCGGTGGTGCACCGGACAGTGTCCGATGCGTCAGGCTGGCTCGAGCGAAGTGGCTGCTCTCGGGAATTCACCGGCGACGTACGGCTAAAATTCACCGGACTGTCCGGTGTGCACCGGACTGTCCGGTGAGCCAACGGTCAGCCGGGCCAACGGTCGGCCGCGCAATCTGCGCGGGACACGTGGCCGAGCCAACGGCTAGAAGACGGCACCGGACTGTCCGGTGTGCACCGGACATGTCCGGTGCGCCAACGGCTCTCAGGCTGCCAACGGTCGGCTTCGCTATTTAAGGAAGGAAATCGGGCACCGGACAGTGTCCGGTGTGCACCGGACTGTCCGGTGCCCCCGATGACAGAAGGCAAGAATGGCTTTCCAAACTTGTGCTCAACGGCTCCTAGCTGCCTTGGGGCTATAAAAGGGACCCCTAGGCGCATGGAGGAGTACACCAAGCATCCTTTGAGCATCATTGATCACTCACACTTCATTCTCGCGCACTTGTTCGACATTTTAGTGATTTGAGCTCCGTTCTAGTGTGCTAGTCTCTTGAGCTCAAGTCTGGGTTTTGCGTGTGCGTATTCGCTGTGATCTTTGTGTCGTGTGTGAGTTGCTAATCCCTCCCTTGCTCTGTGATTCTTCGTGAACATCTTGTGTAAGGGCGAGAGGCTCCAAGCTGTGGAGATTCCTCGCAAACGGGATTAAGAGAAGCAAAGCAACACCGTGTTATTCAAGTTGGTCTTTGGACCGCTTGAGAGGGGTTGATTGCAACCCTCGTCCGTTGGGACGCCACAACGTGGAGTAGGCAAGCGTTGGTCTTGGCCGAACCACGGGATAACCACTGTGCCATCTCTGTGATTGATATCTCTTGGTTATTGTGTTGTGTTGAGATCCTTCTCTAGCCACTTGGCATATTACTGTGCTAACAAGTAACCAAGTTTTGTGGCTTAAGTTTTTGAAGTGTTACAGGATCACCTATTCACCCCCCCCCCCCTCTAGGTGTTCTCAAATAGTAAGCAGGTTTATGGAGACTCCAAACACTGAACATTGGTCTGCCATCAAGAGAATTGTCAGGTATATAGCTGGAACAGTTGGGTATGGCTGCAAGTATTTGAAAGGGAAAGATTTAGACTTATTGGGTTACTCAGACAGTGATCATGTAGGTGATCTTGAAAAGAGGAAGAGCACCAGTGGTGTTGTATTTTTCTTGGGAAGGAACTTAATAATTTGGACCTCCCAGAAACAAAGAGTGGTGTCCCTGTCCTCCTACGATGGATCGGCAACGACGATCGACGGCGGCAAGAGAGTTCGGCCGCCGGAGACAAGAATAGGCACAACACAGAGAAAGACTGAGTGAGTTTTGGGCACTTGCAAATTCACGCAGCACCACACATGCATTGAAACAGTCTTCTTAACCCCCCGTTCCGTTGTCCCCACCACTCCTTACAGCTACACGATGCCCCTTTCAAGCGGGAGCTCGCGCGACTTGCACGGCATGCACGGCGTGGCGAAAAACCAGGGTGGACGCGGTCACTGCGCATACTGGGCAGTCTCCAATACACCAGCGATTCTACGCGGTACACAAACAGGTTCATAATTTAACTACCCGAGCTAATGCAGCTAAATGCACTGATAACATATTGACATGATTACAGAATGGCTAAATGCAATAGTGTGTGCTCTTACCCTAGTTATCCGAAAATTTTGCAAATTCGGGTATCCTTGTTCTCTGGGGTATGAGTGATAATCAAATCGGTTATCATAAGGTTTCCGATATGACTGTCCCCTAGGGGTTATACTAACTCTGAGCTTCTCTCAAAACGCCCTAGCTATCTCTTCCCTTATTATGTCAATGGCGGTCGGTGGTAGACCATCATCTCTTTGGTCCATTAATGGTGTGGGAGTTTGTGTATTATGTTGCCTTCTTGCCTAGGGGTTTGGGTTTTCTGGAGTATTAATGCTTTCCCTAGGCAACTCATATGGCTGGTCATCCATTTCTGACCTCCTAGGGGGGGCGAAAAGTGTTTGCCACCACGCATTTGTGGGGCGAAGTTATGATGTTGAGGAGCTGTAGGGAGCAAGGGGAAGTTTGGCTAAGAAGGATGTAAAGATGAGTGATGAAAATTAACATCATGTTCTGTATACTCTACGCCAGATTGTCCAGTGTTACGCGCGCGGACTGTCCTGCCATGTATGCAGATGGTTCGGCCATGTAGGCAGACGATCCATGTGTGTCTGCTAGGGTTTGCGTAGAATACGATGGCCCTGTCATGAATTTCGGTGGTTCGATTTGGAAAACGGGGCCGACTGTTGTAGGCCCGGACGGTCCGCGCCCACGTGTGGATGGGCCGGTTGTGCGTAGATTGGTGGACTTACCCCTGTTCTGCGTAGAAGGCTATGGATGCTCGGGATATATATTCATCGACATCCGATAAAGTGGTTGAGATTGGTCGTGCCAATTTGCATCTAATGAATCATGCATGTTTTTCTTCGTTTCAACCTCGTGCATGGGAAAATTAGCAACATCAGATTTATCAAATCCATACGCTAGCCATTTGTAACCATCTTGCATACCCCTTATGATTTGTTGCATTTGTTCTCGTTGCTCATCTATGTAAGATCTAAGAGATTGGATTTCATTTGTTTCACTTACTTTGGAGGTAGCTGCAGTAGGTTGGAGCGAAATCAGATCAGTCGCCCGCTGTGGGACGACCTTGTGATTCCTACGCTTCCTTGATCAGCTGCTCCTTATGTTTCTCGAACTCCTGTTGATCTTCAGCCAATAGAAGCCTCCATAGTCGGCTCGATGATGTTGCTGGGAGAGACGTCAGAATTATTCTTTGAACCGGCCATTACGGGCCGATCTGATAGATCGCCTTGTCCCCAGCAGAGTCGCCAAAAAGTGTGTTGGCGTCGATCTGTCGATCTGGATGCCAATCTGTAATACTCAAAATTGTATACAAAGAATAATAGAGGGATCACCTCAATTTTCTGTGCCTCATTTGCATCATAAAAAGAGCATACACAAAATTTAGAGATGAATTAAAACAAATGATAAAAAAATATAATATGCATCATGTTGGAGTAATATGTTTGTGCATTAAATAAAATAATAAGGATAATGATAATAAAATAATAATTCTAAAGGTTGGATTAAATCCTAAATCAAAATTAGGGTTTTAAAATAAGAAGAGAAATGATATAAAAATACAAATACTATATTTCCAAAATTTGTATTTTTAATTTCACAATATGATTTATGAATAAATTTGGAACAAGTTTGAACTCAAATTCGAAACTTAATTGAAGTTGGTAAATAAGAAAAGAAAATAAAAGGAAAAAAAGAAGAAACCCTCTTTGGGCTGGCTCCCACGAAATCGGCCCACCAGGGAATTCACCCCGTGCGGCCCAGATACCGCGCGCGCGCCACCCTGACTTGATGGACCCCACTTGGCAGCCTCAAGCCACTCACTTCACTCACCGCGCCTGGGGACCCGCTGTCAGCCGCTGCTTTCCTTCGCTCTGCCCGCGCGCAACCACCGCCGTGATTTCCCCGGCGTTGACCGAGCTGGCGCAACGGCCTCCCTACTCCCTCGGACGTCCTTTGCCGCACATAAGAACGCCGCTCGGAACCCCATGGAGAAAAGCCCTAGTCTAGAGGTTGGCCGCCGCCGCAGTGAGAAAGTTGAGGGAAGTCCTCCGTGAGCACTGTGGCCAATCTCCCTCCCTAGTCACCGACCGACCAATTGCCAGCGTGGGTGTGTGCATCTAGGTGTTGTGGACGTGTTCGCGGGAGCGGAAGGAAGAAGGGACCTGTAGGGGGCTCGGAATTGCTCGCCGGAACTAATCCTCCGCCGCGGTTCCGCTCTGTCGCGTGGGCAGGACAGTTGTCGTCTCGATTTGAGGTAAATCTACTCCCGTCTTCATCGATTCACTCTCCGCCTCATGTAGAACCATAAGAATCGGTGTTTAGCACCTTGGCGGTGTGGCCAGAGATCTCCGGCGATGGCGCGCCACCGTCGCGCTCTAGTTTGGGGTCACCGACGTGCGGCCAGGCGAGATGTCGGGATCCACCGTTCGATTTTTTTTGGGCGGTGGAGATTAGACCTAAGCCATACCCTTTCGGTCGTGAACCGTGGACCGATGGATATGATCCGACGGATCTGATCCGATCTTGCTTTCATTAAATAACCACCATCAGATTCGAATCCGAGGGCGTAGAATAGATACCGGTTCGTTTACAGCGGCCTTCTAATCTTAGCCGTCGCGTGGTGATCCAATGGCTGAGGTCCATCCGAACCCCTTGGGGTCGCGCTTATTGCATATAAAACCCTCAGGTTTAGGGTTTTGAACCCGCGATCCATGACCCAGTGTTCTGAGTCTGGGAAAATCTTTTGAGAAAGCCCCTGACCTATCCAGAAATTGAGGCCGAGTCCAGAGTAGATTAAAAATAGAGAAATGATATTAGAAATTCGTTTTTAATACAAAAACAATTCTAGAAACTTGTAAAATGCATAGAAAATTCATTTTAGCCCCAAATTGAACCATTCCAATTTCTATAATTTTGTAATAATATTCTCTATCATTTAGTATCTCTGTTTTGGCATAAAAACAGTAAGAACATTAATTTAACATTTAATCCTGTTTTAATCATATTAAACCTTAGGAAATTCATAACTTGAATTCTATAACTCCAAATTTAGTGATTCCAGTTCCTATGATCTCATCTTAATATGTAGATTTTTACTGTGTATTTGATTTACATGTTTGGTGCAATGTTAATTTTTGCTATACTATGTATGTATTGTGTTGATGCGAATAGACGAGCAAGCAACAGAGGATATTGGGGTTCATCAGGTTGAGATAGCTGAGCAGGAGCTCGTGGAAGGCAAGTTGTGCCCTTGATCACTTACTTTTCCCAGCCATGTTCTTATTAATTTTAATGATCTGCATAGGTTAATTTTGATGGGAGCCTTTATGTTACCCCAGTTTTGATTACCTCTATACCTTGTTCACCCCTGAAATATTTTTGGGTAGTACTTGCTATTGCTTTATGTGGATTGGGTATGGAGATACACTATTCATGATTATTCTGTTATTATCTTGTTATTATTGTTGTTCATGTTAAGATCATTAAATTAATGGGAACATGGAGCGACCACCCGGGAAAACAGTGCTACCACAAGGGTTTAATGGGACGCCCTTGGCTGACTAATTAGGAAAGCTAGTGGAAGACTACCTTACTCGAAAGGGGCAAGGGCAGTAGGGGAGTGGTCAGTGTAGGGAGGTCCCTGGTTGATTTTGCTGCGATGGCGGTCAGCCAGGAACCCTGCATTGGAACTACCTATAAACTGTAGCGGGTTTTCGGAAGCTAGTGGAACTTTGTAAAGGCCTCGTAGTGGATCCCTAGCCATTCACCTCGGTAGTGTCTAAGGGCCTTGCAAACCCTGGCGACATGGGATACACGGCTTGTGGGTAAAGATGCGCAACCTCTGCAGAGTGTAAAACTAGTATACTAGCCGTGCTCACGGTCATGAGCGGCTCGGACCCTCACATGATTAACTATGGAACTTAAATTTAATTTGACATTTGCATCGCATTTGGGATTATTTTACTATTACTGTTCTTTATTATTATTAAGGTTTGGTATTTACTTACACTTAGTAATTGCTAATAAAATTTTGACCAACTTATAAAAGCAATGCTCAGCCTCAGCCTTTATTTCATTGATCAGCCTTACACTACATGAACTCCCACCTTTGGTGAGTTCATGCCACATTATTCCCCATGACTTGTTGAGCTATGAACGTATGTGAGCTCACTCTTGCTGTCTCACACCCCCCCACAGGAGAAGAACAGGTGGTCGAAGAGGAGCCGCCTAATACTGAGGAGTTCGATCTGATCTAGGTGGCGTTTCTCAGTCGACATTGGCGCCGACGATCCTTAGTTCGTTTTATGATTATACTTATATTTTGTAATAAGTCTTCCGCTATGTAATAATTACTCTGATGTTTTATGACATTTATCTCTATACACTCTGTTATTATATATGTTGTCTTCTTGGCGCATGTATGAGATGCACCTGGCTTTGTTCCTTACAGCCGGGTGTTACACAATCACTGCGATGTGTACTGGTAGCGGCGCTCTCTACGGCAGAACAGACTGTCCGTGTCCTAGGGTCGAACGGTCCGTGGCCTGCGGCAGGAGCTGAGTATTCTCCGCACTGAGCCGGATGGTCCGCGTGCGCGCAGAGGCGACGACGTTCGCCAACAGTACCTAGATCTGACCCCCAGGAGGGACCTCGTCAGGGAGGAGAGATCCTAGGGTTTGTCTTGGTATCGGCAGACCATCCAAGAGGCCTCTAGACGATGTAGAGTTGAAGAGAGGTGAAGATTAAGGTGAAGACGCCTAAGTTACTGTCTACTCCCAAGAAAAAAGTAAAGGAATGAAATATATATTGATTTGGTTCTAATGTTCGTTGTTCAATCGACAGTACCCCTTCAAATATATAAGGGAGATCTGGACCCATTTATAGGCGTCCCCCAACAATCCCTATGAGTTTAAAGCGATAAACACGCGTGGAGATAGAAGTTGATCCGCCTGACCCGATCTGATCTAATCGTGAACTGTCCGCGCTTAAGAGCGTACGTCCGTAGGCCAGAGTGCGTGAATAATTGAGAATCTGTCGGTTTTGCGTTTATCCCTCATAACCTAACCACGATAACACTGAAACGGGAGGTACCGGTAGAGATGGCCAAACGGGCCGCCCGGCCCGGGCCCGATGAAGCCTGGCCCGTTTTGGGCCCAGCCCGCCAAGCACGGTTAGAAAAACCAGGCCAGGCCGCCTAAGCCCTCGGGCTCATTTTCCTGGCCGAGCCCGGCCCGCATCGGGCCTAAACGGGTCGGCCCGTTTAGCACGGAAAAAGCGGGCTAAAAACGGGCCGGTAAGCATGGTTTAGTGCAAAAAACGGGCTTAGAGGTAAACGGGTTGTGCTAGGCCGCCTAAGCCCGCGGGCTCGTTTTCCTGGCCGAGCCCGGCTCGCATCGGGCCTAAACGGGCCGACTCGTTTATGACCGGCCGCCACTACAGGCGCCGGATAACAGCAGAGGCAACGGATAGACATGCAAATTAGTTGGATAAGGATCTACACATGCAGATTAGTTGGATAAGGATTAGAAGATTAAGGGATAAGATTTGTTAGAGAGAAAAGAGGGATTTGATCTCATTAGATAAGTACTAGAAGAGAGTATAAATAATTGTAAGCACCACCCTATATGGAATTAAGCAGAAACAATTATAGTTTCCAGCTTCCCTCTGGGAGCTGGGAGAAACCCTAGCCGCCACTGTTCATCGCGCTACTGTTCACCGCGCTACTGTTCATCAGCGCATTCTTCCGTTCAGCAGCCCATCTCCCTCTTTCCCTGCGCCCAGCATCCACGGCGCCCAAACACAGCCGTGGGCGTTTCCTCCCTCGCCCAGTCCCCTCACACTCATACAACCTAAGGCCAATCCGTGGTAGGGATCGTATTCCTATCAATCTGGTATCGGCTATGTCTAGCGATCCGTCTGCGCCGCTGCCCTCTGTAATACTCAAGTTGTATACCAAGTGTAATAGAGAGAGCTCCTCATTTTGTGTGTCTTATTTGCATCATAAAAAGAGCACTTATGTAATTGAGAGTGACTAAATAAAACAATTATGCTAAAATAAAGAAAAAGTGCATTTGTTGGAGTTTTATGTGTTGTGCATTAAATAAACCATGAGAATAAAAATAATAAGGTATTAATTATTTGAAACTTGATTTAACCCTAAATTTGAAATTAGGGTTTTGAAAATAAGGAAAAGAGAAGGGATAGGAAAATATAAATAAAATGTATACATAAATATCTTCAGGCTTACTATTTTTAGATGCAAAAATAGAGTTTATAAAAGAGGATCCACAAAAGTTTGAACTAAGTCAAATTTGGTTTGAAAATGAAGAAAGAAAACAGAAAAATAAAAAGAAAAAAAAGAGAAAACCTTACCTGGGCCTGAACTCGCAATTCGGCCCACCACCACTTTTGACCCGCGCAGCCCACCACTCATTCTTGGCGCCGACACCAGGGCCCCCCTTGTCAGCCTCTGCTTCCGCGCGTGCAATCTCCTTCTCTCGCTGGCGGCGGGGCCCACTGCTCAACCTCACAACTCCGCGCCGCGCGTTCTCTGGTGTCACTGTCGCTACGGCCCACGCTGTCAGCCTCACCATGGGCGTCTTCCACATCGCGTAACAGCCGCGCCTACATCTCCGGCGTGGGGATCGCCCGTGCGGCGCGGGATGTTGACCGGGCTTACTCCCAGCCGCCCTACAAGAACGGCAGCCATCCTCGGGACTTCCCCTCCACGTTCGCTGTCCACCTGAACCACGCCTGTCGGCTTGCGGAGGCTGTCGCCGCCGTACGCCATCTCTGCGGAGATTTGCCCCGGCGAGCCCACCTCCGCGCCACCGTCGCGTACCCCTTTCCACCGTTCAATCGTAGTACCCGGGCTCGGGGAGCCGTGCGTGCCTCGGCGAGGACCGGGAGGCCGTGGAATTCCCCCGTCCACATGCTTCGTCGCCACGAAGGCTTCCTGCGCCGCGGATCGACCCCTTCGTCGCGTCAATCGCCGGTGAGAACCCCTCCTCCTGTCTCGCCATGGCCTCGTGGTGCTGCCGCACACGTTCAATTAGGAAATGGGGGCGAGGTTAGCAAAATCGCATAGCTCCGGCGAGGTTGGGGAATGGCGCCGCCGCGCCGGGTGCGTCGTCGTACCTGTTCACCGGGTTGAGCTGGCGATGGGGAGTGGCGCGATGGATGCCGTCGATCTCAAGATTGGCGGATAGGATTAGATCTGGCGAGGGTGGGTTTCTGTGCCGTTGATCATAGGATGGACGGCCGAGATCAAAACCAGAATACCTCTTCGCGTTATAAAATCAGCGCCCTCGGTTTGGGATCGTGTGGCCCAGATCGGAGCGGGAGTTCATAAAGCGCGAATCTAATCGTAGCCCTTGATCCCAGATCCGACGACCCAGATTGCACCGTACCCCTTCGCGGGTCGTTTTGTTAAAGAGCCCTCGGGTTTCCGTAAAATAGAACCCGCCGTCCACCTATCACTGTACACTGAGTCTCGGATTTTATTCGCCAGACCCCCTGTGCTTTCTGGAATTTGTCGCCCAGTCCAGAGAGTATTAAAACAGAGAAATTAATATTAAAATTCATTTTTAATACAAAAACAAATCTAGAAACTTGTATAAATCATAGAAAATTCATTTTAGTTCCAAATTGAGTCATTCCAATTTCTAAAATTTTGTAATATTATTCTCTGTCATTTAGAATCACTGTTTTGACATGAACTCTGTTAGAAAATAAATTTATCATTTAATCCTATTATAATCACCTTAAATCTTAGGAAATTCATAACTTAAATTCTATAACTCCAAATTTAGTGATTCCAGTTCTTATAGTTTCATTTTAATGTGTAGATTTTTACTGTATATTTTATTCATCTGTTTGGTGTGATGTTGATTTTGGCTATACTATGTATGTATTGTGTTGATGCGAGTAGACGAACAAGCCACTGTGGAAACTGAGGTTCAGCAAGTAGAGATAGCTGAGCAGGAGCTCATTACAGGCAAGTTGTGCCCTTGATCACTTACTTTTCCCAGCCATGTTCTTATTAATTTTAATGATCTGCATAGGTTAATTTTGATGGGAGCCTTTATGTTACCCCAGTTTTGATTACCTCTATACCTTGTTCACCCCTGGAATATTTTTGGGTAGTACTTGCTATTGCTTTATGTGGATTGGGTATAGAGATTCATTATTCATGATTATTCTGTTATTATCTTGTTATTATTGCTGTTCATGTTAAGATCATTAAATTAATGGGAACATGGAGCGACCACCCGGGAAAACAGTGCTACCACAAGGGAGGAATGGGACCCCTTGGCTGATTAATTAGGAAAGCTAGTGGAAGTCTACCTTACCCGAAAGGGGCAAGGGCAGTAGGGGAGAGGTCAGTGCGGGGAGGTCCCTGGTTGATTTTGCTGCGATGGCTATCAGCCAGGAACCCTTTACTGGATCTTCCCATAAACTGTAGCGGGTTTTCGGAAGCTAGTGGAACTTTGTAAAGGCCTCGTAGTGGATCCCTAGCCATTCACCTCGGTAGTGTCTAAGGGCCTTGCAAACCCTGGCGACATGGGATACACGACTTGTGGGTAAAGATGCGCAACCTCTGCAGAGTGTAAAACTAGTATACTAGCCGTGCTCACGGTCATGAGCGGCTCGGACCCTCACATGATTAATTATGGAACTTAAGTTTAATTTGACATTTGCATCGCATTTGGGATTATTTTACTATTACTGTTCTTTATTATTATTAAGGTTTGGTATTTACTTACACTTAGTAATTGCTAATAAAATTTTGACCAACTTATAAAAGCAATGCTCAGCCTTAGCCTCTATTTCATTGATCAGCCTTACACTACATGAACTCCCACCTTTGGTGAGTTCATGCCACATTATTCCCCACGACTTGTTGAGCTATGAACGTATGTGAGCTCACTCTTGCTGTCTCACACCCCCCCCCCCACAGGAGAAGAACAGGTTGTTGAAGAGGAGCTGCCTAACACTGAAGAGTTCGATCTGATCTAGGTGGCGTTTCTCAGTCGACATTGGCGCCATCGATCCTTAGTTCGTTTTATCTTTATTATTTTATTTTGTAATAAGACTTCCGCTATGTAATAAGTACTCTGATGTTTTATGACATTTATCTCTATACACTCTGTTATTATATATGTTGTCTTCTTGGCGCATGTATGAGATGCACCCGGCTTTGTTCTTTAAAACCGGGTGTTACAGAAGTGGTATCAGAGGAAATGTTGACTGTAGGACGAAACCTAGATAGACTGGACAAATCCTTACCTACTTATCTCATTCTGGTCATTCTACACTCACCTTACTCTGATTCTTTCTACACTTATCTTGGTCCTGTCTCACCTTCTACTGTTCTACTCTGATCATTCTTACCTTTTCTACTCTGAGACAAGATGGATTTCAAACCTTGGAATCCCTACCCATATGACATTTTTAAGAGTTAGGGAACCTAAAACAAAAGTTAAAACTATTTTCTCTATTAAAAATGTTGGTTGATTGTGCTGATGCTAAATGCCTGATTTGCTTCTTTGATTGATTGGAATAGTATAGATGGACATCTTAGCATGTACCAACATAAGGTATCGAATTAGCTATAGTAGTTGAAATATTAATCTGCTTAGCTAATAAATCCCCCAAAGTAACACGATTGTAATTACTGCCTTGTCTACTGCTTTTTCTTACCATATGTATCTAACTCAGATGGTCAATACCAGGAGGGGTGGTGGAATTGACTTGCCTCCTAACCAACACACTCGAAGACAACCTCAGCCACAACCTGCAGGGATGAATCCCCCCAATCCTCCACCAGGCGGAGTTGACCCACTGGTTGCTGCTCAGATGGCGGTGATGCAGCAGATGGCAGACACCATGGCTGATATGCGTGCCCAGATGCAGCAAGAACGCCAAGAGATGCGACAGGAAAGAGAAGACATACGCCAGGAGTTGCGCCAGGAGAGAGATGAGATACGCCAAGAAAGGAGGGCGCAACAACAGCTTCAACAACAGCAACAGCAGCAACAAGTGCCACTGCCTCCACCACCACCACCAGCTCCACCCCGTGATAAGCACCGGGAGTTTATGAGTCACAAGCCACCGACCTTCGCCAGCTCGCCAGATCCACTTGATGCAGATGATTGGCTGAAGGCAATTGAGAAGATGCTGAATATTGCACAATGCACCGACCGGGAGAAGGTTCTATATGCTTCTGGACGTCTGATTGGTCCTGCTGCTGACTGGTGGGATTCTTATACTGCTGCTCATGATGCTGCGGATAATATTACTTGGGCAGAGTTCAGTACGCAGTTCAGGAACTACCATATTCCTGCTGGTATGATAAAGATCAAGAAGAAGGAGTTTCTGTCGTTGAAGCAAGGAAGTATGTCAGTCAGCGAGTATCGCGACAGGTTTATTCAGCTATCCAGATATGCCCCTGAAGAAGTTGCTGAAGACGAGAGGAAGCAGGAGCATTTTATTGAAGGACTTAATGGGCCACTGCAGTATGCTCTAGTGGCACACACATTTCCATCGTTTCAGAGACTGCTTGATAAGGCACTGGCTATTGAACACAAGCGTGTTCAACTGGGAGATTTGAAGAGAAAGGCCATATCTCAAGGACAAGGAAGCAGCAGTGTTCGTCCTCGCTACAGTTCACCACAGAGTACACCGCCTCGACCGGGAGGACCGCGCCCAGTTCAGCAATCACCATTGAGGACACCTACTCGACAGGCTACACCTACTGGCACCCCGACGAAGTTTGCAGGACAGAGTGCGGGCACTCAGTGTTTCAAGTGTGGGAAGATTGGTCATTATGCAAATGTCTGCCCACAGAGGATTGCCACTACTCCAGCTCAAAACAAGCAACAGACCCCTGGCAAGGGATATTCTATAGCCAGGGTGAATCAAGTCAGTGTTGATGATACTCCGGATGGAGGGGACCTCGTGATTGGTATGTTTTATGTTAATGCAATTCCTGCAACAATATTATTTGATTCTGGTGCTACACATTCATTCATGTCTGCTAGATATGCCAACACAAATGAAATACCACTGCTAAATATGAGAAAACCCTTGATAGTAATTACACCTAAAGGGCCTGTTGAGGCGAATCAAATGACACGTAGATTGACATTAACCATTATGGGTAGAGAATTTGGAGCTACTGCTATAATATTGGAGTCAAGCAGTATAGATTTGATCCTTGGTATGTCATGGCTAAGAAAGGCAAAGGCCGTTATAGCATGTGGTAGAGGTACCGTAGAACTCACTACTACTAAAGGAGAAAGGTTTCAAGTTAACATTGCAGTAACCTCCTCATCTATGCGTGCAATGTTCTTCATGCCTGAGGAGTTTGTTGGTGACAACATCCGGGTGGTTAGAGATTTTCCGGATGTCTTTCCAGAGGAGTTACCAGGGATGCCACCCGATAGAGAAGTTGAGTTTGTTATTGATCTCTTGCCTGGAACCGCCCCTATTTCTAAACGGCCATATAGAATGTCCATAGAGGAGTTGAAGGAATTGAAGAAGCAGTTGACGGAGTTACAAGAGGCGGGGTATATTCGTCCAAGTTCATCACCTTGGGGAGCACCAGTGTTATTTGTGCAGAAGAAGGATGGATCGCAACGGATGTGTGTGGATTACAGATCTCTTAATGATGTTACGGTGAAGAACAAGTACCCGTTGCCCCGTATTGAAGATTTATTTGATCAGATGAGAGGAGCTAGAGTATTTTCGAAGATTGATCTCCGATCGGGTTACCATCAGATGAGGATTAGACCATCGGATATTCCCAAGACGGCTTTCTCGACTCGATATGGATTATATGAGTTTACTGTTATGTCATTTGGACTAACCAATGCACCAGCTTACTTCATGAATTTGATGAATAAGGTGTTTATGGAGTATTTAGACAGATTCGTCGTGGTATTCATCGACGATATACTTATCTATTCTAAGAATGAGAGTGACCATGAAGAACATCTAAGGTTGGTGCTACAGAAGCTACGAGATAATCAACTCTATGCTAAGTTCAGCAAGTGCGAGTTTTGGATTGGCGAAGTGCCATTTCTTGGTCATATTATTTCTAATGGAGGAATAGCCGTGGATCCTGCTAAAGTGAAGGAGATAATGGAGTGGAGAGTACCCACTACAGTTACCGAGATTCGGAGTTTCTTGGGACTCGCAGGATATTATCGGAGGTTTATTGAAGGGTTTTCTAAGATTGCCAAGCCTATGACATCGCTTTTGGAGAAAGGAAAAGAATTCAAGTGGGATGAGAAATGTCAAGAGAGCTTTGATCAATTGAAGGAAAGATTGATGTCACCTCCAGTATTGATTATGCCGGATCTGCAGAAGGGATTTGACATTTATTGTGATGCATGTGGCCAAGGACTTGGATGTGTGCTTATGCAAGATGGTCATGTGATTGCCTATGCATCTCGTCAGTTGAGGAAGCATGAATTGAACTACCCCACCCATGACTTGGAATTGGCTGCAGTCGTGCATGCACTTAAGATTTGGAGACACTACATCATGGGAACTAAGTGCCAAGTATACACAGATCATAAGAGTTTGAAGTATATATTCACTCAGAAGGATCTCAACCTTAGGCAACGCCGTTGGTTGGAGCTTATTAAGGATTATGACTTGGAGATTCATTATCACCCAGGCAAGGCGAATTTGGTTGCGGATGCCTTGAGTCGGAAGGAGCATGTTCACTCCGCTTTCGTTGTCCAGCTACCTGATGAATTAGCAAAAGACTTTGAGAAACTCAACCTGGGAATTGTTACACATACGGAAGGAGTGACTATTGAATTGGAACCTACCTTGGAACAAGAAATTCGGAAGGGTCAGATTGGTGATGCTAAGATTCAGGAGATTAAGGATCTTATCACTGAAGGAAGAGGCCCAGAGTTCACGGAAGATGAGCAAGGCACGATATGGTTCAAGAATCGGATCTGTGTTCCCGATATTGATAGTCTTCGGGAGACTATATTGAAGGAAGCGCATGACTCAGTTTATTCTATCCACCCTGGGAGCACTAAGATGTATCAGGATTTGAAGCAAAAGTATTGGTGGTATGGACTAAAGAGAGATGTGGCTGCACATGTGGCTATGTGCGATGTATGCCAAAGAGTTAAGGCTGAACACCAGAGGCCAGCCGGACTATTGCATCCACTGAAGATACCTGAGTGGAAATGGGAAGAGATTGGCATGGACTTCATTGTTGGATTACCCCGCACGTCTGCTGGATATGATTCTATATGGGTGATTGTGGACAGGCTAACTAAAGTAGCCCACTTTATTCCAGTGAAGACCACTTATTCAGGAGCTAAGTTGGCAGAGTTGTACATGGCACGGATTGTATGCCTGCATGGTGTGCCAAAGAAGATTGTGTCAGATCGAGGATCACAGTTTACCTCTCGATATTGGAAGCAATTGCACGAGTCATTGGATACGAGATTGAATTTTAGTTCGGCTTACCATCCCCAGACTGATGGGCAGACTGAGAGGACTAACCAAGTACTGGAAGATATGTTAAGAGCTTGTGCTCTTAAGCATGGTGGAAGTTGGGATAAGAGTTTGCCTTATGCGGAGTTCTCATATAATAATAGCTATCAGGCCAGTTTGAAGATGTCACCGTTTGAGGCTTTGTATGGCAGAAAGTGCAGGACTCCCTTGTATTGGAATCAAACTGGTGAAAGACAATTGTTTGGACCTGAGATTATACAAGAAGCAGAGGAACAAGTTCAACAAATAAGGGAGAATTTGAGAACTGCACAGTCCAGGCAGAAAAGCTATGCTGACACCCGGAGAAGACTACTTGAGTTTAAGGAGGGTGATTATGTCTATTTGAAGGTGTCACCACTCCGGGGCATGAGAAGGTTCAAAGTCAAAGGAAAGTTGTCCCCTCGCTTTATTGGACCCTTTTTAATCTTAAAGCGAGTGGGAGAAGTTGCATATCAATTGGAGTTACCGGATCATCTCGCGGATGTTCATGATGTATTCCATGTATCTCAGCTGAAGAAATGTCTCAGGATACCTGAAGAACAGTTACCACTGGAGGACCTTAGTGTTCAAGAGGATTTGACTTATGCTGAGTACCCCATCAAGATTCTGGATACTTTGACTCGAGTTACGAGGAATAAGGTTATAAAGATGTGCAAAGTTCAATGGAGCCACCACGGTGAAGATGAAGCAACTTGGGAAAGAGAAGAAGAGCTTCGTATAGATTTTCCCCACCTTTTCTCTAGTTCTTCTTAAATCTCGAGGACGAGATCATTTTTAAGGGGGGTAGGATTTGTAATACTCAAGTTGTATACCAAGTGTAATAGAGAGAGCTCCTCATTTTGTGTGTCTTATTTGCATCATAAAAAGAGCACTTATGTAATTGAGAGTGACTAAATAAAACAATTATGCTAAAATAAAGAAAAAGTGCATTTGTTGGAGTTTTATGTGTTGTGCATTAAATAAACCATGAGAATAAAAATAATAAGGTATTAATTATTTGAAACTTGATTTAACCCTAAATTTGAAATTAGGGTTTTGAAAATAAGGAAAAGAGAAGGGATAGGAAAATATAAATAAAATGTATACATAAATATCTTCAGGCTTACTATTTTTAGATGCAAAAATAGAGTTTATAAAAGAGGATCCACAAAAGTTTGAACTAAGTCAAATTTGGTTTGAAAATGAAGAAAGAAAACAGAAAAATAAAAAGAAAAAAAAGAGAAAACCTTACCTGGGCCTGAACTCGCAATTCGGCCCACCACCACTTTTGACCCGCGCAGCCCACCACTCATTCTTGGCGCCGACACCAGGGCCCCCCTTGTCAGCCTCTGCTTCCGCGCGTGCAATCTCCTTCTCTCGCTGGCGGCGGGGCCCACCGCTCAACCTCACAACTCCGCGCCGCGCGTTCTCTGGTGTCACTGTCGCTACGGCCCGCGCTGTCAGCCTCACCATGGGCGTCTTCCACATCGCGTAACAGCCGCGCCTACATCTCCCGCGTGGGGATCGCCCGTGCGGCGCGGGATGTTGACCGGGCTTACTCCCAGCCGCCCTACAAGAACGGCAGCCATCCTCGGGACTTCCCCTCCACGTTCGCTGTCCACCTGAACCACGCCTGTCGGCTTGCGGAGGCTGTCGCCGCCGTACGCCATCTCTGCGGAGATTTGCCCCGGCGAGCCCACCTCCGCGCCACCGTCGCGTACCCCTTTCCACCGTTCAATCGTAGTACCCGGGCTCGGGGAGCCGTGCGTGCCTCGGCGAGGACCGGGAGGCCGTGGAATTCCCCCGTCCACGTGCTTCGCCGCCACGAAGGCTTCCTGCGCCGCGGATCGACCCCTTCGTCGCGTCAATCGCCGGTGAGAACCCCTCCTCCTGTCTCGCCATGGCCTCGTGGTGCTGCCGCACACGTTCAATTAGGAAATGGGGGCGAGGTTAGCAAAATCGCATAGCTCCGGCGAGGTTGGGGAATGGCGCCACCGCGCCGGGTGCGTCGTCGTACCTGTTCACCGGGTTGAGCTGGCGATGGGGAGTGGCGCGATGGATGCCGTCGATCTCAAGATTGGCGGATAGGATTAGATCTGGCGAGGGTGGGTTTCTGTGCCGTTGATCATAGGATGGACGGCCGAGATCAAAACCAGAATACCTCTTCGCGTTATAAAATCAGCGCCCTCGGTTTGGGATCGTGTGGCCCAGATCGGAGCGGGAGTTCATAAAGCGCGAATCTAATCGTAGCCCTTGATCCCAGATCCGACGACCCAGATTGCACCGTACCCCTTCGCGGGTCGTTTTGTTAAAGAGCCCTCGGGTTTCCGTAAAATAGAACCCGCCGTCCACCTATCACTGTACACTGAGTCTCGGATTTTATTCGCCAGACCCCCTGTGCTTTCTGGAATTTGTCGCCCAGTCCAGAGAGTATTAAAACAGAGAAATTAATATTAAAATTCATTTTTAATACAAAAACAAATCTAGAAACTTGTATAAATCATAGAAAATTCATTTTAGTTCCAAATTGAGTCATTCCAATTTCTAAAATTTTGTAATATTATTCTCTGTCATTTAGAATCACTGTTTTGACATGAACTCTGTTAGAAAATAAATTTATCATTTAATCCTATTATAATCACCTTAAATCTTAGGAAATTCATAACTTAAATTCTATAACTCCAAATTTAGTGATTCCAGTTCTTATAGTTTCATTTTAATGTGTAGATTTTTACTGTATATTTTATTCATCTGTTTGGTGTGATGTTGATTTTGGCTATACTATGTATGTATTGTGTTGATGCGAGTAGACGAACAAGCCACTGTGGAAACTGAGGTTCAGCAAGTAGAGATAGCTGAGCAGGAGCTCATTACAGGCAAGTTGTGCCCTTGATCACTTACTTTTCCCAGCCATGTTCTTATTAATTTTAATGATCTGCATAGGTTAATTTTGATGGGAGCCTTTATGTTACCCCAGTTTTGATTACCTCTATACCTTGTTCACCCCTGGAATATTTTTGGGTAGTACTTGCTATTGCTTTATGTGGATTGGGTATAGAGATTCATTATTCATGATTATTCTGTTATTATCTTGTTATTATTGCTGTTCATGTTAAGATCATTAAATTAATGGGAACATGGAGCGACCACCCGGGAAAACAGTGCTACCACAAGGGAGGAATGGGACCCCTTGGCTGATTAATTAGGAAAGCTAGTGGAAGTCTACCTTACCCGAAAGGGGCAAGGGCAGTAGGGGAGAGGTCAGTGCGGGGAGGTCCCTGGTTGATTTTGCTGCGATGGCTATCAGCCAGGAACCCTTTACTGGATCTTCCCATAAACTGTAGCGGGTTTTCGGAAGCTAGTGGAACTTTGTAAAGGCCTCGTAGTGGATCCCTAGCCATTCACCTCGGTAGTGTCTAAGGGCCTTGCAAACCCTGGCGACATGGGATACACGACTTGTGGGTAAAGATGCGCAACCTCTGCAGAGTGTAAAACTAGTATACTAGCCGTGCTCACGGTCATGAGCGGCTCGGACCCTCACATGATTAATTATGGAACTTAAGTTTAATTTGACATTTGCATCGCATTTGGGATTATTTTACTATTACTGTTCTTTATTATTATTAAGGTTTGGTATTTACTTACACTTAGTAATTGCTAATAAAATTTTGACCAACTTATAAAAGCAATGCTCAGCCTTAGCCTCTATTTCATTGATCAGCCTTACACTACATGAACTCCCACCTTTGGTGAGTTCATGCCACATTATTCCCCACGACTTGTTGAGCTATGAACGTATGTGAGCTCACTCTTGCTGTCTCACACCCCCCCCCCACAGGAGAAGAACAGGTTGTTGAAGAGGAGCTGCCTAACACTGAAGAGTTCGATCTGATCTAGGTGGCGTTTCTCAGTCGACATTGGCGCCATCGATCCTTAGTTCGTTTTATCTTTATTATTTTATTTTGTAATAAGACTTCCGCTATGTAATAAGTACTCTGATGTTTTATGACATTTATCTCTATACACTCTGTTATTATATATGTTGTCTTCTTGGCGCATGTATGAGATGCACCCGGCTTTGTTCTTTAAAACCGGGTGTTACACCCTCCTCGCCATCAGCGCCGTCGCTTTCTCAGGCGTCGGCGTCGCTGCCATTAGCCGCGGTGCCGTCCACCGGTTATGTGCCGCCAGGCACCTCATCTGTTCCCCTGACCCTAGATTCCCTCGCTGAAGTAGTCCGGGAAATTTCACGGAACATGGCTGTCATGCAGGGAAACATGATCGCGATGCAGGGGAACATCTCCTCCATCCATACCTACATCACCAGCACCCAGAACCCACCGCTGCCTGCCTCCACCACCATGCCACTGCCGCCCAGCCCATCTGCGCCGCCGCCCACCGCATCTCTCCCAACATCTGCCGCTGCCGCATCCTCCATGACCGGGGCTGCGCCTGGCGTACCGCTGCACTTAATGCAGTGGCCCCGATCACCGTCGCAAGTCCCGTCATATGTGCTGTAGCCGCCGATCTACTCTACTCCAGCGACCATCACGTCGTCGGTGGTGCAGTCTGAAGCCCCCCACGCGCCGGCCTCTGGGGGGGTCTTCTACGGAGGCGTCGAGGGAGTCCTCTTCCATGAACCCACAACCCAGACAGCCTCCTCCAGGGTCGTCGAGCCCGCTGCTGGCCTGGGCTATAGCCAGACGGCACAGACTCCCCCTCGCTACTACAAGATCGACTTCCCCACCTATGATGGCAGCGTTGACCCCCTAAATTGGTTGAACCAATGCGAGCAGTTCTTCCGGGGCCAGCACACCCTGGTGACTGACCGCACTTGGCTCGCTTCGTATCACCTGAAGGGCGCTGCGCAGACTTGGTATTACGCCCTGGAGCAAGACGAGGGCATGCCAACGTGGGGACGCTTCAAGGAGGTCTGTACCCTTCGGTTTGGGCCGCCTGTTCGGGGCACCCGCCTGTCCGAACTTGCCCGCCTGCCCTTCACCTCGACGGTACAGGACTACGCCGACCGCTTCAACGCTATGCTCGGCCACACGCGCAAGCTCGACGCGCAGCAGAAGGCCGAACTCTTCGTCGGCGGCCTCCCCGACCACATCCGGGCTGATGTGGCCATCCGAGACCCCCAGGACCTTCAATCAACGATGTACTTGGCGCGTGCTTTCGAGCAGCGTGCAGCGGCGCAGACCACTCCGCCTCCAGCGCGCGGGTTCCAACAGTCTCGCCTGGGACTGCCAGCACCGCCGCGTTCGTTGACTGCTCCGCTAACCGCTGCAGCGCAACCAGCAGGTACAGCTGCCCCAGCGCGACCGTTCCATCGGCTTACGCCGGCCGAGCAGCAGGAACGACGTCGTCAAGGGCTCTGTTTCAATTGTGATGAGCCCTATGTGCGTGGGCACGTGTGTCCCCGCCTCTTCTACTTGGAGAACGACGACTACATCGACGACGAGCCCCAAGAGGAGGGAGCTGACCTACAGATCGCGCTCGAGCAGGAGCCACCCTCGCGCGCCGCGGCCATCATTCCGACGGTCTCGCTGCACGCATTGGCAGGGGTGCGCACACCAAACGCCATGTTGCTGCCCGTCTCCATCAATGGCCACCGTCTTGTGGCCCTCGTCGACTCCGGCTCCACCACCAACTTCATGTCGGTGGGTCTGATGAGCCGCCTGCAGCTGCCATCCACGCCACACCCCACCATCAAAGTGCAGGTGGCCAACGGTGACAACATACCGTGCCAAGGTATGGCGCGGAGCGTCGACCTGCGGGTGGGCACCGAACAGTTTTCCATCGACTGTATCGGCCTCACCCTCGGCACCTTCGACGTCATTTTGGGCTTCGAGTTCCTGCGGCTGCTAGGGACGATCCTCTGGGACTGCGACCGCCTGTCCATGTCCTTCACCAAGGGGGGCCGCCGCATCATTTGGTCCGGCCTGGGGGCGCCCGGCGCGGTTCCCCCACAGCCGGCTGCGTGCGTGGTGTCCAGCACGCCCACACAGCCGCTCCTCGACGATCTTCTTCGGCAATTTGAGCTGGTCTTCGCCGAGCCGCAAGGGCTGCCACCCGCCCGCCCCTACGACCACCGCATTCATCTTCTTCCGGGGGCGGCACCGGTGGCGGTTCGGCCCTACCATTACCCCCAGCTCCAGAAGGATGAGTTAGAGCGTCAGTGCAGCGCCATGCTCGCCCAAGGGATCATTCGCCCCAGCACATCGCCATTCTCTACCCCGGTCTTGCTGGTCTGCAAGCCCGACAACTCGTGGCGGTTCTGCATCGACTACAGGGCCCTGAATGCTAAGACATCGAAGGACAAGTTCCCTATTCTGGTGGTCGATGAGTTGCTCGATGAGCTGCATGGCGCCCACTTCTTCACCAAGCTCGACTTGCGCTCGGGCTACCACCAGGTGCGCATGCACCCCACTGATGTCGAGAAGACGGCGTTCCGGACACACGAGGGACACTATGAGTTCTTGGTCATGCCGTTTGGCCTCTCCAACGCTCCGGCGACCTTTCAAGCCCTCATGAACGACGTCCTCCGCCCCTATTTGCGCAAGTATGTGCTTGTGTTCTTTGATGACATCCTCATCTACAGCAAGACATGGGCGGAACACCTCTAGCACATCAGCATCATCCTCCACGCCCTGCGCGACCACCAGCTACATCTCAAACGCTCCAAGTGCTCCTTCGGGGCGCGCTCGGTGGCATACCTCGGGCACGTCATATCCGCCGCGGGGGTGGCCATGGATGCGGCCAAGGTGGAGGCCGTCTCCTCGTGGCCAGCACCGCACTCCGCTCGTGGCCTGTGGGGCTTCTTGGGCCTCGCCGGATACTACAGAAAGTTCATCCGCGACTTCGGTGTCATCGCGGCACCTCTCACGCGCCTTCTGCGGCGTGATGCCTTCACCTGGGACGACGACACCCAGACCGCCTTCCAGCAGCTGAAAACAGCCTTGACCACGGGTCCGGTCCTTCAGATGCCTGACTTCGAGAAGACCTTCGTCGTGGACTGCGACGCCTCCGGTACGGGCTTCGGCGCCGTCCTTCACCAAGGCGTGGGACCGGTGGCGTTCTTCAGCCGTCCCTTTGCGGCACGACACCTCAAGCTTGCCGCTTACGAGCGGGAGCTGATCGGCTTGGTTCAGGCGGTGCGCCATTGGCGGCCCTATCTTTGGGGTCGTCATTTCGTCGTCCGCACTGACCACTACAGCTTGAAGTACCTCCTCGACCAGCGACTGTCTACAGTGCCCCAGCACCAGTGGCTGAGCAAGCTCTTCGGCTTCGACTTTGAGGTTGAGTATCGTCCGGGCCGCCTCAATGTCGCCGCGGACGCACTGTCCCGCCGCGACGCTAAGCTACTCCAACCATCCGCAGGGGAGCCGGGGCAGCAGCAGCCCTGGCCCTCTCTGGGCCTTCGTTCGCCTTCCTCGACGACATCCGCCGCGCCACAGCAACATCCCCGGACAGTAGCCGCCTGTGCCAGCAGCTCTAGGATGGTACCTTGACCGCCCCATGGCTCCTGGAGGATGGCCTCCTTCTTCACGGCTCGCGCGTCTATGTACCGAACCACGGCGACCTATGACATCAGGCCATCCTCCTGGCCCACTCGGCGGGGCATGAGGGCATTCAGAAAACCCTCCATCACCTCCGTGCCGAGTTCTACGTTCCTGGCGACCGCACCTTGGTGGCTGATTGGGTGCGGACATGCACAACGTGCCAGCGGAACAAGACAGAGACCCTGCAGCCGGCGGGGCTGCTGCAACCCCTCCAGGTGCCGTCCCAGGTGTGGGCTGACATCTCCATGGACTTCATCGAGGGGCTGCCTAAGGTGGGCGGCAAATCGGTCATCCTCACGGTGGTCGATCGCTTCTCCAAGTACGCCCACTTCATTCCGCTCGGCCACTCATATACGGCGGCATCGGTTGCGCGGGCCTTCTTCGATGGCATCGTCCGGTTACACGGGTTCCCCTCCTCCATCGTCAGCGATCGGGACCCTGTGTTTACCGGACACGTCTGGCGCGACCTCTTCAAGTGCGCCGGCGTCTCCCTCCGCATGAGCACGGCGTTCCATCCACAGACGGATGGCCAGTCCGAGGTTGTCAACAAGGTGATTGCCATGTACCTTCGTTGTGTGACAGGTGATCGGCCTCGGGCCTGGGTGGACTGGCTCTCTTGGGCGGAGTACTGCTACAACACCTCGTTCCACACCGCCCTCCGTGCCACGCCATTTGAGGTGGTGTACGGACACCCCCACCGCCGATCCTGCCATACCAGCCCAGGTCCGCACGGACAGCAGCGGCGGAGGAGTTGCTGCGCGACCGGGACAACATCCTTGCGGAGGTCCGACAGCGCCTCGTTCAGGCGCAACAGCTGTCCAAGCGGTACTACGACGCTGGTCATCGCGACATGGAGCTGGCTGTCGGGGATTGGGTGTGGCTGCGCCTTCTACATCGGCCCGTGCAGTCCCTAGAGCCACGCGCAAAAGGGAAGCTCGGCCCTCGCTACGCCGGACCGTTCCGAGTCCTGGAGCGCATCGGCAAGGTGGCATACCGGCTGGAGCTACCAGAGGGAGCCCGCCTGCACGACGTATTTCATGTGGGCCTCCTCAAGCGCCACAAGGGTGAACCGCCGGAGCAGCGTGCGGGGTTACCCCCTGTCCAGGATGGCAGACTACTACCGGCGCCGCTGAAGGTGCTGCGTGCTCAACAGCGGCGCGGAACGTAGCACATTTTGGTGCAATGGCAGGGCCTATCTCCGGAGGAAGCTACATGGGAGCCGCTCAACGACTTTCGGGGCCTCTACCCCGACTTCTAGCTCGAGGACGAGCTGTTTGCGCATGCGGGGAGAGATGTTATGACCGGCCGCCACTACAGGCGCCGGATAACAGCAGAGGCAACGGATAGACATGCAAATTAGTTGGATAAGGATCTACACATGCAGATTAGTTGGATAAGGATTAGAAGATTAAGGGATAAGATTTGTTAGAGAGAAAAGAGGGATTTGATCTCATTAGATAAGTACTAGAAGGGAGTATAAATAATTGTAAGCACCACCCTATATGGAATTAAGCAGAAACAATTATAGTTTCTAGCTTCCCTCTGGGAGCTGGGAGAAACCCTAGCCGCCACTGTTCATCGCGCTACTGTTCACCGCGCTACTGTTCATCAGCGCGTTCTTCCGTTCAGCAGCCCATCTTCCTCTTTCCCTGCGTCCAGCATCCACGGCGCCCAAACACAGCCGTGGGCGTTTCCTCCCTCGCCCAGTCCCCTCACACTCATACAACCTAAGGCCAATCCATGGTAGGGATCGTATTCCTATCAGGTGTACACGTATGAAATACCCATGGGTAATCGAGTTCGGATTATTGCTTCTCAAACCCATACCCGTTTACCCAATAAAGGCATGTTCAGTTATACCAATCCAGAAGGGGATTGAAAGGGATTAAATCCCCTCCTAGTCAAAAATGACTAGGAGGGGATTTAAACCCCTCCAATCCCCTTCTGGATTGGTGTAACCGAATAAGCTCTGAGTGGAGATTTTGTCTCATATCCATACCCATGGGGACAATTTTTGTTTCATACCCGTACACTAATAAGGGAACTCTCCACGGGTTAGCGGTTATCGGGTCCCTTTTGATATCTCTATATAGGTACCAGTCGACTTGGAAGCTTCGCTCGTTGGATTCTTCTGCCAAGATGCAGCGTTGGAATTCAAGGCCACATGATACTGATCCTCGGTTTGTGTGAAATGCCAGAGGCCGCATTGATTCCCATGATTATATATATGAAACCTCAACCCAAATGCTAAACAAGTACTACAGAGACTACCTAATCTTATTTTAATAGCATTTTCCAGGCGCCATGTTGGTTGGACTTTGGACGTGGCCGGCTTGTAATTTGGCAATTGGCAACGGCGACAGAAGCATGGGGATTGGGGAAGGCAGCGCGGGCAGTGGAAACGGTCAGGAGAGGGATCCTTCCAGTTCCACTTCCAGACAAGGATGGTGAGGTGTGACAGGCTGCCCACTCTCGAATCCAGCTGAAGTCTCACCCCACATGTGACCGGTTTTGGTTCGGTGCTTCTTGAGGCCTCTTGGCTCTTGACCACTTATATTATTTATAAATAGTAGAAGGGAAAAGGACTATCTATGCTAGTAGGAAAGATTCTTTTGGGATATCCTTTGCAACGTGTAGGCCGTGTGCGTGCGTGCGTGCATGTCAACTGCGAAAAGGAGGCATTGCATGCATGGATGCGCATTGTCACCGCTGTTCAATGGGGAGGGACTATAGGGGAGATCCAATCATCCATGTTCTCTGGGTCTGGGACAGAGTGGTTGAAGTAAAAAGTCTGCATGTGGGTGGCGCTGGCTATCAAATCTTTTGACTCACACCGACGTTCCGCGCGTAGCCATCTCTTGAGTTGAAGTGGAAGTTAAGCCGCGTCTTGCAGCACTGGTGGAACGTGCTTTAGCATCTTCCTAAATTAAAATCAAATCCCTATACATATATATAATAATGACACCATACGTTGCGTTTGTCCTCCAGCTTGGCGCCCATGCCGTTGTAGCTGCACACGGCAGAATGCGGTTCGGAGCTCCGCCCCGAAGCAAAAAGATCCGGTGCGAGCGCGAAGCGGGCATTCCATTTCCAGCGACGCTGAGCGCGACCCGCGAGTGGTGCCCGGCCACCAGGCCGCACGGCACCACCGACAACCTGTCCTCCGGCCGGACACGCTGCTGCGCGGGGCCCGCCGCGCGCCCCTTGCCTCGGCGCCGCCCCCAGCTGCACGCAACTCCAGCCGCGCATAAACTCGGCCGCCCCCGCACGCGTCGCCACCCCTCCCTCCATTCCATCGTCTTCGCTTCCACTCCCCACGTTCCCCGCCTGCTTCCTCCAGGCCCCGGCCAGATCCGCGCGCCCGCGGGGAAGAGGGCCTCCTCTCCTCCTCCTCCCTTGGCTCGCGCTCTGGTCGAGGAGGCGGAGGCCGGTGCCGGCAGGCGGGGAGGTAGGTAGCAGCTTGCGGTTGCGGGAGGGAAGCTGCGCGCGCTAGGCTGCCATGGCGGTGGAGAAGACGCTGCCCGGCGCGAGTGCGGGGAGGACCGTGCTGGTCACGGGCGGGGCGGGCTACATCGGTAGCCACGCCGTGCTGCAGCTCCTCCTCGCGGGCTTCCGCGCCGTCGTCGTCGACAACCTCAACAACTCCTCCGAGCTGGCCGTCCGCCGCGTCGCCGCGCTCGCGGGGGACCACTCCCGCAACCTCTCTTTTCACAAGGTGACGAGGCCACTCCTCGCCTCCTCCTTCTTCTTCACCGTGGATCTCTCCCCCGTTCCCGCGCAATGTGACGCCCCCTAGATCTCCGCGGTGTCGTCGCGGGCCTAAATTGGCTGCGCCACAGGGGATGCTGCCCCCCGTATTCTTCATTTTCGGGACTATATAATTTCATTGCCAGATTAGCTGTAACAATGCTCAGGTCCTAATTTGGCAGGCGTCTCTTGTGCTGCCTTTTGTGTCGTGTGGCGGTGTGGGCATGCCACAATCTGATTCCCTTTGGCTTTTGGTGCTTCGAGTTAGCTATACTCACTGCTGTGATTATTTGGGGAATCATTCGCAACCGCGTCACCTTTCGCGTAATTAAACAAAATTTGGTTCACATGGATTACATGCGATTGGAAATATTTTTAGTGCTGCATTGTAGTATTGTTTCCCAAACTATGTTTTCGTTGTTTTGTTAGGAGATTTCACAATTTTGAGTCCGCATACTGAGCTTTTTTTTTAAACGATGGTGCACATTTATTGATATATGGTAACGTTGTTTCCAACTTCTTTACTACAAGTAGGAAGCAATGCTTCCAATTTACCTTGTCTTAAAGATTCCCAAGTGTTGATGATGGTTAATGGGAATTTAAAGGAAACGAAAAACTTGGTTGACTATTGATAGAAAGGATTTTCATAAGGTGGTGTTGTCAAACTTGTTTGATTTTGTCGACTTAATGGTGAGGTTTCTATTCAAAGGCATTTTTTCTGTAATCCATGAATCCATCACTAATGTGAGCGCCTGTGGTCTGTTCCTTGTAAGCCATAGGATGCCCAGATCTATCTTGTTGGCATTCTATTCAAGTAGTTTTAGCTCCATCTGTCATAGTTTGCAGTTAAGTGCAGAGGGTGGTTCAAGACTAATTATTCAGCTCTGCACATGTCCAGTTGGCAGCATTGCGTGTTAGTAGCTTTGAATTATTTGGCCAGCTCATTCAGTTCATCCTTGCCTGCATTGTTAGGTTTGTACAATTGGCATTAGTTCGGGGTGGGTTGTGGTTGATCAGCCCACTATGGGACTGGGAGTTGTTGGCTAATTTAAACAAGAGGACAGCTAGTCTTTACTGCTGGTTTCTCTTTTCTTAAATGCTGAAAATATGCTGTTTCCTTAAAAGTTACTCTTTACAGTTGTCTCCTGTAATATTATTGATTCAATAAGATTGTTATTTTAAAAAATCCAGTAATACTTTTTTTGGGGAACATTTGTGTAACACAGTTTTACAAATTCTTTTTCAAGAAAAAATGACTTATGTATGCATTAAGTGATAGTATGTGGTTACGTTTCTTGGCTATTTGTGTACTGCGGGTTATGGACAAGGGTTTGCCTACCTTTTATTAGAATTAGAAATCTAGAAAAGTAAAATTTGGAAGGAGGCTGTGTGCCGTGTTCGTCACACAACAATTCAGACCTAACCAACTATAAAGACGGACACAAGTGTGATTTTAGTTATTTAAATATGTGACAACTTATTTGGAGGATTTGTTCATGTTAAACACACATTAAATTGTTTCATGCTTGATGAGGATCTGGTATAATAGAAGAAACTGTGCTTTAACAACCAAACTATTGTAAACTTTGTGAATACTGGTGCAACATCAGTGATTCTAACTTGTAAACAAGGAATGAGTAGTGTAAATTCAAATTTGTCACTAGTAGAGATTTGTTCCTTATTACATTGAGGTGCTTTTGCTTTATGATCTAGAAGTTGCTTTTTGATGTACGGAAACAGTTTCCATAACTAGAACTTCATTGTGCTATTCTCCGTATTCACACAGTTACTATTGGATGTGATGTGTGCATTAGTTGCCCTGTAAAACTGCATCTCTTCACCAGTTTATGCTTGGAGCTTTCTATTTTATTTTGATATTCCCAGTCTTTAATATGTTTCTACTACAACAGTTTGCAAAGTGAGTATTTTATGGTGCATTGTGTGATTTAGTAAAATTAATTTTTGTCAGCCCTGCAATTTTTTTTTCATTTGAAATAGGACCCGGCTTGTTTAGAGGATGAGCATCATACTTTTATTTGCATGCCGAACAACCTACTTCAATGTTTTGTTTGGTAGGTGTCTATGCCTGTGCATAGTAAAGTATGCTTGCTTACTTGAGAAACTCACATGAGCACCCCTGATGTTAACTATTAACCTAATAACAGTGGTCAGGAATACGTTGCTTCTTAACACATTTGCCACTTTGTTTCAGCTCTAATGCAGTGTATTTACTGCTCAAATATTTACCTGCTTTGATTGATTTTTCATGCAGGCAGAAAATACCCTCCTCTGATGTTGTTCACTTGTTACAAGATGGCATTTGGTGTTCTACCATTTTACTACATCATTAATCAAACTCTAACATTAGTACCTTATTTGATTCTGCAGATTGATCTCCGTGACAAGGGAGCACTGGAAATGGTTTTTGCTTCTACAAGGTAGAATCACCAGCTGTTCTGCGTTCAACTTTCACGACATTATGAATTCCTTTTCGTTGTTGCAAATCTGTGGGCTGGCCAGATGCAGTGGTGAGAGCTGTCTCATTAATTCACCAGGTCGTGGGTTTAAAGCAGCCTCTCCGCATTTACGGGAGAAGGCTTGCCTTTTATCCCTTCCTCAAACCCTACTCATGTGGGAGCCTCTTGCACTGGGTCTGCCCTTTTGCAATTTTGCATATAGCATCTTCTTTATTGTTAGGCAATTTCCCCTTCAGATTTGAAGCTGTCATTCACTTCGCTGGATTGAAAGCTGTGGGTGAAAGTGTACAGAAGCCATTACTTTATTATGACAACAACGTCATTGGCACGATAAATCTTCTAGAAGTTATGTCTGTTCACGGTTGCAAGAAGGTATCTATCTTTTTCCCACTATACTTCACTGGACTCAGCACTTCAAGTTGCTACTGCATCTTTTCTGAATTTGTCTGCAGTTGTATGCTAGGTTGTTACATTGATTTAACTATAGAATTGCTTATAGGTTATTTTTTGACTCATGTTTTAGTTCTTGTGCATCCGGTACATCGGAGAATTACTACTTGAGATTGTATAAGTGACCTTCACATGCTATAGTTGCGCTATCATTGTTTTAATGGTTAGTGATCTTCAGATGCCGTCCTTCCTCACCTCACCTTCCTCTTGGCCTAGCATCTGCATCTATCCTGACAGCCACCTTCATGTCCCCTGTGTTGTTTGGGGTTGGGATTCAGGGATTTTGGTGGCTACTGGTTGTAGAGGTATGGTTGGGGAGGTTGTGCATCCGGCAGTGGTGGTGGATGGTGTGTGTGTGTGTGTTGGGGGGGGGGGGGTGTGCAAGGCCACTGGCAACCATGGTGGTGATGGATGACAGTTAGGGTTTGGGGATTTTTGTGGCCTGCAGTTGTATAGGGATGGTTGGGGTTGTGCACTAACAACCATGGTGGTGGCAGATGGTGGGCGGTACGGGAAGGGTACTCACCGCTGAGGTGGTGATAGATGTCAGTTCGGCAGGGATGGAGGTGGAAATGTCATGTTGGGAGTGGTTAGCGCTAACCATGGTGGAGGGTGGTGGCTCTGGTGTTGCTGGTGCCACAGGAGTGGGGAGAAGTTGAGTATGCGGGGGACCGGGGTTCAGTAGCGGAGGACAAATAAAAAATAAGGTATGGCTAAGGAAAAGGTAAAAATACAAGCAACGTGACTTGAACCAAAGACCTAATGCTTAAAAAGCAACCACCTATCCACCACACCAAATCTTCTCTTGCGAATATAATGGAAGATATGAATCTTTTAAAATGTATGGTATGGCTTAAGCTATGCTAAGCCATAATGGCTCCTCCGCCACTGCCGGGGTTTGAAGCTAGTTGGATGGTAAAGATCTCCAGGACTCTGGACATGGAGTATCTGCTTTCTGTTTTGATACTACCGATTAATTGTATTGACTGTATAATTATTTTCATTTTTGCTTTAAGATATGTTTGATTAGTAATGCTTTTGATTGGTAAATCGATTTGTCATACAAGACTCTGGCACTGACATGTTGTATCTCCTTTTGTTTTAAAATGTTCTAGTTGGTGTTCTCATCATCAGCTGCAGTTTATGGATCACCCAAAAACTCACCCTGCACAGAAAATTTTCCTCTTACTCCAAACAATCCATATGGCAAAACAAAGGTGTGCTGCCTCTTTTTCAATGTGAAAACCTGCTGAAGTTTGTTAGCTCTCTAAGTTGACTGAAAAGTTTCAAATGGTTGCAGCTCGTTGTCGAGGATATTTGCCGGGATATCTATCGTTCAGATCCTGAATGGAAGATCATTTTACTTAGGTACTTCAATCCAGTTGGTGCTCATCCTAGTGGATATCTTGGCGAGGACCCACGAGGAATTCCCAACAATCTTATGCCCTATGTTCAGCAAGTTGCGGTTGGTAGGAGGCCAGCTCTGACAGTTTTAGGAAATGACTATGCAACAAGAGACGGGACTGGGGTAATTCTGCTGCATATGATGTGCTTAATTGTGTTTTTTTGGTATACCATTCAAATTGATTAATCTGATGCATTTGAAGCTGGGTATTCCAAATAAAACTGTTCTCAATTTTTCTGTCAGAATTTAATAATCTGTGGTAGGTATAGTACTAACAACAGTAATGAGAACTGTCATCTCTTCCTTAAAAACTTGGCTAGGTCTGTTTATATGACTTGCTGCCTAGTGTATTGACCCACCTCATTGAAGTTGATCTTTAACTACACAGGACTTCCTATAATTCCTATAATTTACTTTTATTTCATATATTGGCTATGTTGCATAGTTTTCACCTTTTTCTTTCTCCTTTAGCACCCTGCTGTTTATATCTCTATAGTTTTTCCTCTGCACTTTGTATGGTTGCTATCTGATTCTATATTTAATTATTTATAATATACCACAGTAGGGGTGTACTGAACTTCCCTCATAAAAAGAAGATTGATTCATTGCTTTGTCATTTCCTTCTCTATGTAAGCCACAAGCTTAACTTGAATTCTGGAACGATTTATAACCTACAAAATCTTCTCATTTTAATTCATCTGACTGAAAGTTTGGAAGATACTCGCACAATAGAACATATGATACACATGTGCTTCTTACTTGAGTCAATTATTTTTACATTGCTTAGGGTTAATGATTTTGAATAAAATATTTAGCGATATCATTGTGACATCTGTGATTCACATGCGTCATGGAATCATCCCATCTTTAATCAGGCTATTATTTTTACAGGTCCGAGATTACATCCATGTGGTTGACCTTGCTGACGGACATATTGCTGCATTGCAGAAGCTTTTTGAGAACTCTAGCATAGGTTAACACTTGACATCAACTGATCCTTGAATTTCTTTCCATCATTTCACGTGTACTTTTTTAAAAAACTAGACCAACCTAGGATGAACTAGGTGGCATTAATTAAGAAGAAAATAGGCTCCCAAATTCACTTCGACGAGGATTTGAATCTGGGTGGTTTGGACATACATCATCACCCTCAATCGAGTTAGCTCAGCTTCCTATTTCTTGTATGCTTATTTCAATGTGGTAACACTATTTGCAGGGTGTGAAGCGTACAACCTTGGAACCGGAAGAGGTACATCTGTGCTGGAGATTGTTAAAGCATTTGAGAAGGCTTCTGGGAAGGTATACAAGATAAAAGAAAATTTAGGCCTTGCATGATTATTAGCATTTTGCAATGCAGCTTACCTAGGTTTACTGCCTTGATAAGCTTTCTTTTATGCTCCCAAGTTGTGATTTACAAGGGCAATTTTGCTACCTTGTAGAAAATACCTCTGATTTTTGGTGAAAGACGCCCAGGTGATGCAGAGATTCTGTTTTCAGAGACTACTAAAGCAGAGAGGGAGCTTAACTGGAAGTAAGTCATATAGCGAGGTATAATATGTTATCATGACAAAATGGCTTTATTGTATATTATATGATCAACTTCGTCTTCCTCTAGAGCAAAATACGGTATTGAAGAGATGTGCCGCGACCAATGGAACTGGGCCAGCAAGAACCCTTATGGCTATGGATCACCTGACTCTATCAAGCAGAATGGTCACCAAACAAACGGATCCGCTGACTCCTCCAAGCAGAATGGCCACCGCACAAACGGTTCAACTGACTCACCCAAGCGGAACGGCCACCATGCGTATGGGTCTGCTGACTCACCCAAGCGCAACGGGCACTGCGTTTTTGGATCATCAGACCTCAAGCCGAATGGTAATGGCCACCTGCGCTGAGCAGAACTGTTTGGCCTGTGAGCTCCCTGTACATTCGGTTGCGATGTGAGCTCCCTGCACGTTCGGTCGAGGTCTATCGTGAACCCACTATCCGAGATTGATGTGGATCATTGGGTTGACAGGTCATACAGTATAGAGCCGGTGGCAGAGGAATTCCTGTTTGCTGTGGGTAAAGCCTATCTTCTGCTTTCGTGTTTTTTCTTGCTTCTTTCGATTATGGTGTAGGAATGTGGTCATAATGTATTAGCTGATTATCCTTTCCCTGCTAATTGGACTTTATTACGCTTCATTAAGTTTGGCTGATTACTGTTTAACTGTGTACGATTATTTATTTGTACCTGTAATATTTATGGAGAACTAGCCTCGCCGCAAATAGCCCTGATGAATTCAGCTGCAGTTTATTCCCAGATTGGACTGTTGTTTAATGTGAATGTAAATATGATGCCTCTGCAAACATTGAGCAGATAAAACTCGCCTTCTTGGGAACAATTGTCAAATGATCACCTCCTCTCTGCTTACCTGAACGTAGTGCGAACTCATGCATCGCTTTTTACGCCTTATCTTGGACGAATGCGTTGATCCTGCTCTGATTCTTTTGTTGACAGAAGGATTACGTTGGAAACCATCAGGCCTTGCATGCTAACATGGCATTCTGTAACGGTGCGACGCTAACATGGCATTCTGTAACGGTGCGACGTGAAACAATTTTTTGTGCAAATTTTCATGTTAGGCTAGTAAAAAATCTAGGTCCTTAGTCTGATTTTGGTGACCGTTAATTATTATGAATAACCTGTAGTTTGGTTGATTTTGGTGACTAATAGTAATACAAGACTATTATGATTAACTTTATTTTGGTTTCAGCGATTTTACAGAAATAGGACAAGTTATTACATAATGCTAATGATTGAACTTACATATTCATGTTTTTATTGATGAATATTATGTTGGATTTATGGGCCAAGCCCAATTATGAAATTCAATTAAATCCTACAAAAGTCTGAAAAGCCCATGTATCATGTATGGGTATGACTAGAGAATAGTAGAATAAATAGTCCTATATTGCTAGTTCAAGTGGAGTGGAACTAGTTTAAATATGGAGGCTATACTCACTAAATCATGAATGAGGGGAGAGAGTGGAGAACCACACTCGCGTGCTCGTTTACCTGGGCTATGCTGTTCACACGACATGCACGTGAATGGTCTGCCAAAATCCGGCCCCTTGCCTTGCGAGGGCACGACTTCCTTTTGCTGTTTTATTTTTTGATTGCTTGGCTGTTAAGTCTAGAGCTCTATCCGATCGCGATAAGGATCTAAACCGGTATTGGAGCGCGAGTGACGAGTCTATATAAGGCACCTTACAGCCAGCGCCAAATCCATCTCAACACAAGTTAGGTTTCGCCTCTACTCACAGCTGCGCTGTCATCGTAGTTCTTTTTATCTCGACCGCTGACGTGCATCTGCAATCGGGAGAGGGCGAATAAGGTTTTTGGGAAGCGTCCTCACATGATTGATCGCGATCTTGTCGCCGACCCTGCTACATCGACATCGTCGACCCTGCTACTTCGAAATCGTTGATCCTGCTGTTTTCACCAGCGTCATCTACCATTATGTCTGATCAGTACCCATCATCTGATTTGATCTCATACTTCAGTTTATTTGTTATGGTAGAAGTGTGCTGCATTTATATAATTATGATGTTAGGTAACTTGTTAGGTTACTTATCATGAAATAGACATCTAGGTCATGATTTATATTTAGAATTTAATCTGGAAAATATCTAATTTCTCAACAATCCAAAAACCTTATTGTGGATAATTTCCTGGTTTAACTATGGCTGGTTTTGCCGACGCACTGAAGCCAGAAAAATTCAATGGTATGCAATTTAAGATATGGCAAGTCAAAGTCATGCTCTAGCATACTGCTATGAATGTGTTCCATGTAAGTAAAGGCAAAACTGAGGGCAGACTGACTCCTAAAGAGGATAAAAAGTCGATGAGGCCAATAATGTCTTTATGGGAGCAGTTCTTAGCGTCCTTGTTGACCGTCTGGTTGATACGAATATGCAACACAGACGGGAAGGAGTTGTGAGATGCACTTACTACTAAGTATGGTGCATCTGATGCTGGCAGTGACCTATATGTCATGGAGAGCTTTCATGATTATCAGATGGATGATAATCGCTCTATTTTTAGCAAGCTCATGAAATACAATGTATTGCCAAGGAGCTCGACCACCTTAAGATTGTCCTACCTGACCGATTTGTGGCTGGGTGCATTATTGCAAAGTTGCCTTCTACATGGAGAAACTTTGCCACTGTTGGGGGCCTTCCTCTTCCGAAGGTCCTCAAAAACATGACTAATCATATGTTTTCAGCATGACATGGACTATTACAGGGAGTTTCGGCTTCAGGATGGAAGTTTTCTCCCATGATGACAGCATACGAGGTGGAGATACAATTCGAAGATGATAAGGATGAACGCCGAAGCTATAGTCGGAGGATAGTAGCTTCGGCTTAGAATGGTGACGAAGGTCAAACATGATGCTGACCGGAAGGGAAAAAGATTAGCTAGTCCTTAATGATTTACATTATGGTCATAAATAAATGCCAGGGATACAAATGTACTTTTACCCGGGTTGCGTCCCGTGTCTATAAATAGATGAATAGTAGCACCGTACTGTTCACGCTGAATTGTAATCACTCTCACGTCAACACTTTCGAGCAAGCCGAAGGTATCAATGTAATACATATTCTGTTAATACTCATGCATGCTTTATGGAATGCGAACATGAATGGATCGATAAGTTATACTTGCCATTTTTATCTCTTTGTATTCTGATTTATTTATAAGATGATGAAGGCATGATCTTTGTAACCTTCGTCTGATGAACATTATGTCCATGGGGAGATAATGCTTTGGAAGACAAAGGTCCTTAATACTAAACAATTGTGTTGCCTTGTTCTTGATTCACATCATTTGAGAACAAGTGACCAACATTGGCGTCCACCTCCGGTGAACTCACTTCCATAATCTTCAGCAAGCGTTCGCCTTCGTCAAGCCGCCGAAGAAGGCAACAGTCAAGGGCTGCCCTACAACCACTAGACACCAATCAAGAGGCGCTCTCACTGAGAGAATATAGGAGCCAGAAAGGGAAGGCTACCAGCCCAACACCACAGAAAAAGGAGTTGGACCAGGAAATCAGAGACCTAGAAGCTATACATCAATAGGTACAGAGGAAAAGGGAGAAGATGCTTCGGCTAGCCGAACTTCAGAGGAAGATCGATGAAGCCGCTGAAGAAATGCGCCACATCACGCAGGATGATTAAGGACGAGGGCCTCAACACAGAGAGCTTCGTCAAGAAAGTCCAACCAACGATGATGGATGGTATGTGACCTTTACCATGGTAACTTTGCTTTTGATGATGCTTCTCCCCTGGCAGCAGAGTTGCAGGCTACCCCATGGCCACCTTGGTACAAACCGCCACAACTCCCCATGTATGACGGGCATTCCGACCCGAAGCAATTCCTCATGAGCTACGAGGCAACCATATCATCAAATGGTGGCAACACTACTGTCATGGCAAAGTCCTTCGTCATGGCAGTCAAAAGTGTGGCTCAAACTTGATATTCTTCTCTTCGGCCGGGAACAATCACATCGTGGCAGAAGCTGAAGGATATGCTAGTCACCAGCTTCCAGGGCTTCCAGACGAAGCCAGTGACTGCTCAAGCTCTATTCCAATGCACGCAAGACCATGAGGAGTACTTGCAGGCATACGTCCGAAGATTCTTGCGACTCAGAGCCTAGGCGCCAATGATGCCTAATGATATCGTCATCGAAGCCATGATTAAGGGGCTCTAACTAGGACCGACAGCACAATATTTTGTAAGAAGCCATCACAAACCCTAGAGAAGCTTCTCTAGAAGATGGATGAGTATATCCGAGCTGACAATGATTTTCTCTAGAGAAGGGAGGAAGCTTATAGGTATTCTGAGATGACTAGGGGCTTCGGAGAAAGACTCCATCCCAGGCATGTCAGAACTATCCACAATCCCAACACAAATGATGATAGGGCAAATCACACCTAGAGCAGTCAGCAAAGCTCACAATCTTCGGGAATACAGCAAACTTCCCACAGGCCACCAACCCCAAGAGGTAGAGGAGGGAGAAGCTTCAGAGGAAGGTTTGGCACTCAGCCCAGGAGATTGTTCTGCTTATTCTGTGGAGAGGATAAGGGACACACAACAAGGACGTGCCAAGTCACGATCTAAAAGCAGAACAAAATCGCTAAAGCCGAAGCACGACAGAATCAGCTGAAGCAGGTCTTGCACACTACTTCATGCTATTCGCCATATATCCCTGAATATGTGGGCAACCAGCAACCCACGACATCAGTTGCTTCGGCAAGTCATTCACAAGCCGCATGGGCTCAGTTACCACCACCACCACCACTAGCACCTACTTTGGTTCATAATCAGCATCCAGAAGGGCATCGCTAGGCGCAACAACAACATGATACCCGTGAGGAGTCTGAAGCTCGCATAGTCAATAGCACTGTGCCCAGTCAAGGCACATCTACTGGAAGCAGCGCAGGGCTTTGACAAGAAAGTTTCCTAATTCAATGTATTTTTAATTTTTTGCCTTTATATTTCCCTCTCAAAAGACAATATAAGGAGGTTTAATATTCAGCCTGATGTAATAAATCTATGGTTACACTATCGAGTGTAACAAAAAAGGGTGAAGAAGCTCCAAAGTCGTTCCTAAGGGGATGCTGAGCTAAAATACCACCTAAGTAAAGGGTGAAGAAGCTCCAAAGTCGTTCCTAAGGGAATGCAGAGCTAAAATACCACCTAAGTAAAGGGTGAAGAAGCTCCAAAATCGTTCCTAAGAGGATGCAGAGCTTAGCTCCAAAGTCGTTCCTAAGGGAATGCAGAGCTGAAATACCACCTAAGTAAAAGGTGAAGAGAATCCAAAATCGTTCATAAGGGGTTGCAGAGTCTTATCTTTTATGTTTTGTGCGCTACATCATGCCATCACATCATATTACATCATGACATGCATCATACATCATTTTGCATCGACAAAAGCAGTGAAAAACAAGGAAAATTCCTCTATCAACTTCGACAAAGACTCATGAAAGAGTATTGAAAAGGCATGGTCCATGCTTGTGATAGTACTGTCATACGAAGTTTACGCTTTTGAGTCTCCCATAGTAAAGCATACTACGAGCAAATTTAAATGTTTCATTTTCAAACTCATGCTTGTCAATTTTGGCATTCAACTTAGCTATGTGATCATTTTGTTCTTTAATCATAGCAAGGTGATCATTCATAGCATTAACATCAACCTGTCATCTAGTGCAAATACTAACATGCTCAACAGTAGATGTAGGGACATGGCAAACACTCAATTCCTCAATCTTGGCGATTAAACAAGCATTTTCAGTTTTGAGCCAAGAAATTGAATCATTTTCATTTTTAGCTTTTTAGTCAAGTTTTTGCATTTTTCAACTTCAAGAGCAAAAGCATCTTTTAGCTTAACAAATTTTTTTGTTCTCCTTAAAGAGTAGATCTTCTTGGCATTCCAAGATTCCATCCTTCTTGTCAATGGATTTTATCAATTCATTGATTTTCTCCTTTTGTTCTATGGTAAGGTTTGCAAAAAAGAAGACAAATCATCATTCTTTTCACTAGAGCTACCCTCATCATCAGAAGTAGTATATTTGGGGTTGTCTCTAGAGAATACCTATTTCTTTTTGCCCTCCTTGGCCATGAGACACTTGTGGCCGATGTTGGGGAAGGGAAGTCCTTTGTTGATGGCGATGTTGGCGACGTCCTCGTTGAAGGAGGAGTTGGTGGAGCTCTTGTCGGAGTCCCACTCCCTTCCCATGTGCGCCTCGCCACTCTTCTTCTTGTTGTAATACTTCTTCTCCATCTTCTTCTTCCCTTTCTTGTCGCCGTCCCTGTCACTATCACTTGCATATGGACATTTAGCAATATAGTGACTGGACTTACCACATCGGTAGCAAACCCTCTTAGAGCAGGGTTTGTACTCCTTCCCATTCCTTTGCTTGAGAATTTACCGAAAGCTCTTGATGATAAGATCCATCTCCTTGTTATCAAGCTTGGAGGCATCAATTGGGAGCCTTTTGGTTGGCATGAGCTCCTCCTTTTCTTCCGTTGCCTTGAATACAATGGGTTGAGCATCAGGCATAGAGGTGTCACCTTGCTCCAAGTTGACAATGTGTTTGGAGTCTTTGACCATAAGTTCAAAGCTCACAAAATTGCCAATCACCTCCTCGGGAGACATTTGTTCATACCTAGGATTCTCACGGATTAATTAAACTTGAGTGGGGTTACGAAAAATAAGAGATCTTAGAATAACCTTGACCATTTTATGGTCATCCCACTTGGTGCTCCCAAGGTTGCGGACTTGGTTCACCATGGCCTTGAGTCGGTTGTACATGGCTGGTGACTCTTCTCCTTTGTTGAGGACGAACTGACCGAGTTCTCCCTCGATTGTTTCCCGCTTAGTGATCTTGGTGACTTTTCCCCTTCGTGCGCCGTCTTGAGGATGTCCCAAATTTCTTTGGCACTTTTCAACCCTTGCACCTTGTTGTACTCCTCTCTACACAAGGAAGCAAGGAGTATAGAGGTGGCTTGGGAGTTGAAGTGCCTCACTTGGGCGGCCTCATTGGAGTCATAGTCCTCATCGCCCACTTGTGGTGCCTGCGCTCCAAACTCAACAATATCCAAAATGCTTTCGTGGAGTGAGGTTAGGTGGTGCCTCATTTTATCACTCCACATAGAATAATCTTCACCATTAACGTATGGTGGTTTTCTTAAGGGAATGGAAAGTAAAAGAGCATGTTTAGGAATGCGAGGATAGTGAAGAGGGATCTTACTATACTTCTTACGCTTTTGGCGCTTTGAAGATGTCGACTTGGCGTTAGAGGTTGAGGGCGTGGATAACTCGGTCTCATAATAGACCACCTTCTTCTTCTTATTTCTCTTCTTGTCGCCCTTCTTGTGTGACTTGACAAAGTCAGTGGATACTTCCTTATCCTCCTTGTGCTTGTTGCCGGATATCTAGGCCTCCTTTGATGGAGTCTTGATCCGGGCTTTTCCCCGATGATCAACTCCTTTTTGGCGTGTTCTCTCGACATCACTTTGAGTTGTTAGACTCTAATGAAGTACCAGGCTTTGATACCAATTGAATGTTGCCTAGAGGGGGGTGAATAGGCGAAACTTGAAAATTATAAACTTTGAACACGAACTTCACCCCAGGGTTAGGATTAGAAATAAGTAATAACAAAATCGGAGCGCGGAAGAGAGTTCTTCTTGCTATGAGTTGCTCAATCAATACGGATGACTTTGGGAGCTAACTCAAAAAGATTGTAAGCAAGAGAACTTAGAGAGAGGGGATAGGAAGAATCAAATCTTAAGGTAATGGTCAACACAAATGAACACAATGATTTGTTTCTCGAGGTTCGATTCCGAAGAACTTACTCCCCGTTGAGGAGGCCACGAAGGCCGGGTCCCTTTCAACCCTTTCCCTCTATCAAATGATCACTTAGACTGGTTGAGTGCTTCTCCTTAATCTCGAGGGTCACTTGGACCCCACAAGGATCACCACCGAGCTCTCCAGGACAGCGAGGTCCTCGGTCTCCTTGTCCCTCGTCGCCTATGAAGACAACATATCAAAAGCATAAGAAATCAGACAAAAAGCGTCCTCCCCCAACAAAAGAACAATCATTCACCTGCACCAGTGCCCAGCCAGCCCTCTCTGGGACAACTCCACGATCGTGGGGACCCCACATCCAATCGTATAGTGCCCCGACTGAGTGCTTTAGCACGTCGTCTTTGACCTAGAATACTCCCTGGTCGAAGTCCTCATTGCTCTGGTCAAAGGCTTCGAAGTGTCTACAGCCCTCACGGAACAAGGCATGCGCTGTACCTTCACATGTAACGAGGGAGGCGTAAGACATGTGTCTTGTCGTGATAGACAGGAGGGACTCCAACTCCTCTTGCAACCAGTCGAAGAAGCGGGTCCCCACCTCCCCCCAACTTGTTGAAGGGGACCGTCTCTATGCCTAGATCATGATAGGCGTCAACAAAAAGTGTATGCGCCCTGTCCATGCCAACCCGCGTGGTGGCATCCACCCTCTCATGGTAGGTGCACATATTCTTCACCTCCAGCTCTAGCTCAGCAACTCACTTCTAGGCGGCTTGAGCCTCCGCCCGAGCAGTTTGGGCCTCTGTCTACGCCTGGTTGGCGACGTCTTTCTCTTTGCTCAGCCTGTGACCGAGACTCTCATTCTCTTTCTCAAGTGACCCAACCTTATCCAAAAGGTTCCGACTCTTGTTCTCGGCTACAGACTTGTACCTGATAGCTTCAGTATTCAGCATCCGAAGGCACTCTATCTTGCCCTCCATCTATTTCCTCTTGGAACGCAGCTGCGAGGTCACAACGTTCACCAGCGCGCGCACATACCATCATAAAAATAGATCAATAGAAGAACACATACCATCATAAAAAACTTACGCAGCAATAAACACACTCACCGCCAGCCAACAGCCCCGTATGAGCGTCGAACATGCCAACATCTTCAATCAAGTAGTCGTCCACTGACAACTCCCGGCTAGCCTCTCTATACTCGCCCCCCTTTGCTACCGCCACCTCATCAACCTGCGCAGGCGAGGGCATCCTCCTAGCAGCCGCCGCAGGCAGAGGCATCACAACAATCGCGGTGGAGCTCTTCATGCTGGGATGTGGTGCCTTCACGTCACGTTGTGGGTCCACCATCCATAGCGGAGCCTTCCACTTCTTCCACGCAGAATCCTGACGGTCCTTTTCCATCACTGCTGTCACAACAACACCAATGTTTCTCCCTTAAGGAAAAAGTTTAAATCTTGAGCCAAACAGGACATAAAATAATCTTCGCCGGAGGCTAGGGGGATAGGATCTTTTTTATGCCACTCACCCCCAATCACCTTTAGCATCCACGAAGATGATTTCCAAAGGTCGATCGAAGTCATGACCTCCCTAGCCTCACGCATGTCTCCACCAACTCCTCAACAAAACCCTTTGAGGCCCTCGAAACCCCCAAATGTCTTCATCGTACCTTTCACCTCAACAACTTTTCTCTTCTTCATTGCTGTAACCATAACTTTCCCCTTCGAGCAGCCTTCATCTACTCGGGTCACTGCCTTTTTCTTTCCTCGTTCATCCCTGGCTTCAGTAGAGCCCTCCTTAGGATATGGGCCATAGCGAAGGCCATTCAACTCAAACACACGGTTCACCCTGACGTTTGAACCCCATATATCCCAGCTTCTCGTCAGCTCTATCTTTGCTGAGTATTTTCCAACAATTCTCATTGCCTCTGCCTCTACTTCACTAACAAAGGCGACCACATTTTGCCCCCGCAGCTTGATAGCGAAGGCGAGGCTCAACACCATCCGGTTGTCCAAAAAGGGCATCGGGCACAACTTCACTGCACCCAGATCCAACCCATACGTGAGCAGCCACACCCCACATGCTATAAACTCTTCCACCAACTCACGACCGCTTCTCATCCTAGCCACGAGATGAAGGGCGTCTTCGCTTTTATCTCATTTTTTAGCTTAAACCGCGGGAACACAATATATCAGTGTGAGCATAGAATAGACGGAGGCAGCCCAGGAACCCCCTCAGTGTCCTCCAGCGTCACATAAAACCAAAAACCCCACCAGTTACCCCACTTATTCTTGGCACAGGACACGATCTCCACAACTTCACCCAAAGGCTTTCCAGTCCTCAACATGAAAATGCAGGTACCAAACTGCGCAACCTTGCCACCAATCACCTTTTTCTACCAATGGTGACAATAATTCTTGGCGAAGACCTCGATCCAAGGCTCCCTACCGTACGGAGTCACTGCCCACACAAACTTTGCCAGTGCCACCATGGCATTCGACGTTAGATGATGAATCTAAACTTCAAACCATCGTAGCACTTCGAAGATAAACCGATGCACGGGCAAGCGAAGTCCAACGGTAAAAATGCTTCAAAGACAACCAACTCCCCTTCCAGCTTCAGGACCTCTTCGGCTCCTAGAGCACACCCTACACCGTCCCCAAAATACCCCAAATGCTGCATCTCTTACATGCGGCCCGAGTAAATCCTCGATGACCCAAACTCAAATGTATGCCCCAGTATCAACTCCACTACCGCTGTCGGATCACTAACGGTCTTCTTCGATGACGGCACGCTCGATGACGCAGTCGCCACAGAAGGTGACAAAGAAGAAGACAACATAATGTACCGTCTGTGGCGATGGGTGGTTTGCTTCACATGGGATAGTTCACCGGCAGCGAGAAAGTAGAAAGCGTGCAACAGGTTGCTTAGACGGAGAAGCCAAAGTTTTTATAAGCGAGTTGGTAAAAGTCTTTTCGCCGCGGTCGTGAACGACTTTTATATACTCAAAAAAGCGTCTCGAGAAACCAATAGGCCCACAGTAAGACGTCATCTTTCAACGGTCACATTTCAACCCCTCGGGGACCACTTCAATCTGACAAGGGCAGCATTTTCGGCCATCTCAAAGAAAAGACTTTGGGACTAGCTCACCAAGTTGAACCGACCCCTTGGGGGGCTAGTGTTGGAGCGAAAGCCGTCCACTCCCCTCGATCAGTTTCTTTAACATAAATTGGACAAGTTCTATCACAAACACAGGAGCCAAAGGGCGCTTTTGACCGCTACCAAAGCCGAGGCCTCTGTCTAAAAACCGTCGAAGGCTTTGAAGCGAAGGGACCTACCACTTAAAGCGAGGCCTCCTCATGACTTCGCTCAGTGACGCCGCCAGCTAGGACGTTTCCGAGGATAGCCTTGGCGAGGATCGAAGACTCACCCCAGAGCGAAGAGGCCACGCATTGGCGAGGACCGCGCTGTCCGATGGCAGGGCCCATGCTATGTCCTGCTGACCATTCGAGCCCACTTTTAAGCCCCTCTCTAGGGTAGGGTTTACTGTGTATTTAATCAAGTTGTATTTAACATCACCGTAATGACCTGTACTGACCGTATGGGGGGAATATTCTGGGGTTGTAGCAGGTAATCGAGGGCATAATTGTCCTCAGAAGGGCATGCCACCCACCCGGTTACCTATAAATACCCCACACTGTACATTGATGGGACATGCTTAACAAGACGCTATAGTTCTCTGCCTACTATTTTGTTGGGCACCTGAATTCTCCCACATCCTAGTACTTGGGCCCACTTGACCATGTGTCAGTCGGTTCCAACATAATGCAAGTAGACCATCTTGACAAGGTCAACCATGGAAGCTGAGCTCGTTGCACTTGACACAACAACCGTTGAGGCAGAATAGTTGCGTGAACTCTTGATGGACTTGCTGGTGGTTGAGAAACCAATACTAGTTATCCTTATGAACTGTGACAATCAGACTATGATTGGTAAAGTGACAAGTTCTAAGGATAATGGGAAGTCATCAAGACATGTTAAAAGACGATTGAAGCCTGTCAGAAAGTTGAGAAATTCCAGAGTTATATGTGACTTATATTTCAATAGATAAAAATATGGCAGATCCTTTTACAAAGGGACTACCACGTAATGTGATAGAAATCACATCGAGGGAGATGGGTATGAGATCCGTATAAGTTGTCGTGGTGGAAACCCAGTCTATGTGATCGGAGATCCCGTGAATTAGGTCTTGGGAAAAAACAAGCCATTAGTGAACTCAGGAGAGTAACTTTTGACCCTCTCTAAGTAAAGATGCAATACCCTCAAATGCTGTAAGGCAGGTTGGATTTGTGCCTTAATGTGTTTCTATTGGCTTTTACTAGTAAAGATGTTGTCCTACAGAACATTTTTTAAAGAAGACACCTACATGAGTTAGACTGTTTAACGTCGTAGTCTATGAGATCTGAGTGATCTCTAGTAAACTTATGAAGAGACCTTGAAGTACGACGTATATGCTCCACCCGAGAAGGGGACTACTAGTAGCTAGGTACTGGTTATGGCTTTGAGTGAAACTCATTCACACAAAACTTGCAATTCAAGGCATAATTCATTGTCCAAGTTGTTGGTTGGTGTAGCTTGGAGTTCTAGACGGAAGTTCAACTTAACAGTCTCTGCTAAAACAATAGTATATTAAATAGTAGTGAACAGTGGCAAAACTGCAGATGGACATTTGAGATCTAGTAGGGATTGATGGATTTATGGGCTAGGCCCAATTGTAAAATTCAATTAAATCCTAGAAAAATCTCAAAAGCCCATGTATGGGTATGACTAGGGAATGGTGGAACAAATAGTCCCATACTGCTAGTCCAAGTAGAGTGGAACTAGTTTAAATATGGAGGCTACACTCACTCACTCACCAAGTCATAGATGGGGGGAGAGAGTGGATAACCACATGTGCGAGCGCTCTCTCACCTCGCCTGGCTTGGCCTGGGCGAGGAGGGGTGAAGGGCGTGGGTGCACGATATTACGTGTGAATGGTCCGCCAAAATCCAGCCCGTCACCTTATGGGGGGTGCAACTTCCTTTTGACGTTTTATTTTATGGTTGCTTGGCTGTTAAGTTTAGAGCCCTCTCCGATCGCGATAAGGATCTAAGCCGTTATCAGAGTTCGAGTCTATCGTTTTGTGGATAACGTGCATATTGGATCGTGAGTGCTTATCGGTTCGCGGTCATGGCCCTATATAAGTCGCCTTACAGCCATCGCCAAATCCATCCGAACACAAGTTAGAATTTTGACTCGGCTCACAGCTGCGCCATCATCCTAGTTCCCTTCATCCTTACCGCCGATGTGCATCTGCGATCGGGAGTGCAAGTCTCTGAAACCCATCGCCTTTGAGATCCTGCACCGGGTGAGGGCGAATAAGGTTTTTGAGAATTATCCTCACGTGACTTCTCACGATCTTATCGTCGATTCTGCTGCTTCCACCAGCATCGTCTACCAGTATGTGTGATCAGTACACATCATATGATTTGACCTTATACTTTAGTTTATCTATTATTGTAGAGATCTGCTGCATTTATATAATTATATGTTAGGTGAAACAGACACTGATCTAGACTATTTATTGTTGATCATAATTTATATTCGAAGTTTAATATGAAAAATGTATAATTTCTCGACATATTAATGGTCAATTTTTAAATGAGGACGATCGATAAGGTTTAGAATTAGCTAGTTTTAAGTATCAACAGAGTTAACATGAATCACAAAGAAGTGAATAACATCCTGATTGCCTAAGACTTACTTCGATTAATAAGATCACAGATTTTAGCCGGGCTGATGGTTAGAAGTCCGGTTTTTCATTTCAGACTAATTTCTTGTTTGCTTTATTAAAGCCAGAAAGCTAAGGGAAAACGTGCACATATTTGTACGTACGTGTTGTCCGCTAGTACTATTCTTTACCGTTCCTCTTCCTCGTGCAGGGCCAAATAAAGAGCAGGTAAATGGAAAACAGGCAGATAGGAACGTAGAAGAGAACACGATCCTTTTTTACAGCATAGAAGAGGAGAATTGCATCACTACGCCATACCATCTCTCTTTCATCAACTGATCCCCCTTCAATTCGATCCATCGATCTGATGTTCTGCAGTTTCAAGCTGAGGAGCCTCCTCTTCCTTTGGCGAGCTCTAACGCTGGCGTTGGTCTCCTTCATCTCCCAATTCCTCTGGTGAACCATCGCTGCGACGGCTTGGATTTGGTTCTGGTTTCGCAGTCTGCCTCTTGTGATGCATCACCATCGCCGGTGGAGGGCCGACGACGATGGGATCAAGGGATTACTATGAGATCCTCAACGTCGACCGGAGCGCCACCGATGACGACCTCCGCAGGGCCTACCGGCGGCTGGCCATGCGGTGGCACCCCGATAAGAACCCCGCCGGCAAGGCAGAGGCCGAGACCCGGTTCAAGGAGATCACCGAGGCGTACAACGTACGTGCCCCTGCCGCTGCCGCCCTTCGAACAAAAATCCACCGATGCGATTTTGCTTTTTTTTTTTAACATGCATGGCTGGATTTGATGATCTTAGGTGCTCAGCGACGCAGACAAGAGGGCGGTGTACGACCAGTACGGGGAGGAGGGCCTCCGGGGAGATGTGCCGCAGCCCGGCGGCGGCGGAGGCACCGACGACATCTTCGCGGAGTTCTTCGGGAGCACGCCGTTCACGTACTGCAGAACGGCCAGCGGCGGGAGGCAGCCCCCACCGCCCCCGAAGTGGGACAGCGGGTTCGGCAGGGCGTTCCGGCGCGCCCAGGGTGGTGGTGGTGGTGCCGCGTCGTCGAGCATGGCGCCGCCGCCGCCGCCCGTGGAGAGCAGGCTGGCGTGCACCCTGGAAGAGCTCTGCGTGGGCGTCACCAAGAAGATGAGGATCTCCCGGAACTTGGTCGATGCCAGCGGGTAACCAAACTGAAAATGCGTAGCACCAATAGGAGGTAGGCAAATATGTACGTGTGTCATCTTGAGCCATTGAGCGCAGGAAGACGAAGACAGAGTCCGAGATTTTGTGGATCGAGGTGAAGCCCGGTTGGAAGAAGGGCACCAAGATCACGTTCGCCGGTAAGGGCAACCAGCAGTGGAACCAGCTCCCCGCCGATCTGGTCTTCGTGGTCGACGAGAAGCCCCACCCCGTGTACCGGCGTGACGGCAACGACCTGTTGGCCGAGGTCCGTGTGACGCTCGCCCAGGCGCTGGGCGGCACGGTCGTCGTCCTCACCGCGCTCGATGGCCGCGAGCTCGCCGTCGACGTGGGTGGTGGCGGCGAGGACGAGGACGATGAGGACGACGCGCCCGTGGTGTGCCCCGGCTACGAGCTGGTGCTGCCTGGCGAAGGCATGCCCATCGCGCGCGAGCCCGGGCGCCGAGGCAACTTAAGGATCCGGTTCGACGTCGCGTTCCCGGAGCGACTCACGCGCCAGCAGCGGGCAGAGATCAAGCGCGCGCTCGAGGACAGTACCGGTGTCTGCTAGCAAGTAGCAATACAGGTGGGATGTGTCCGCTGTCCGCTTGGCGATGACAGTGTGGCGTTGTGCTTGTGCTGCTGTGTGCGCCTCGAACCCTTAAAGGCTTGTTCGGTTATTTTCAATCCACATAGATTGGAGGGTATTGATATGGATTGGAGAGGATTTTGAGTTACTAGGGATTGAAACCCCTCAATCCCTCTCAATCCATATGGATTAGGTAGAACCGAACAAAACTTAATATGAGAAACAGATTCATGGGTGTTGACGTCCATTTTTTATCAAACACTGGAATAAACTATTTGGTGGTGCTCTCTACGAGGTGTGGATGGTTTGTGACCTTGCTGCAGGAGCTGGTCCTCTCTACGTGTTTTTGGATGGTCCATGTTTAGGCCCGAACGGTTCCCGATGACATAGAGTTTTCTTTTTCTTAGAAAACTGAATCTCACCTCGCGAAAGGGACACATTGGGCAGGAGAGATTCAAAGGTTACCTTGCGCATGGACAGGCTAATCAAGACACCCCTAGACAACGTAGAGTCGAAGAGAGATGAAGATTGAGATTGACAAAGGTTAAACTAAGGCTAGATTACTTCTACTCCTAATACATGGAAAGAAACAAGGCAAATACGACTGAGGGTGAAAATTTTGGGTGTCAATCGTACCCCTTCATTTATATAAGAGGAAGGTCTAGATCCGTTCCTAGTTAGTTATCAAACAAATCCCATAAGAAATTAGGAACCTTAAGTGAATCTGTTTCGCGTGGACCATTCGTGTCGCCACGTCGGACCGTCCGGGCTCTGGGATTTGACTGCTCGACCACTTTTGATGCTCAACACATGCCCCGTGTCTTTTGCCAGAGCTTGGTGAACTAAAATCACCTGCATTACTAGCACCCTTCGAGAAATAATAGATCTCACAAGTTATTTTGTTCCCGAAGTAAAACCTAGTTAGATGCAAGTCACTGACGTTTTCAATCTAATAGGATAATTATTAATAGAATTCTAATGCATAAAGGCCATTTAGGATTACATCTTTATCGACTATGACTATTTGATCAGTAGGTCAAAAGGCATAGAATTATGATGCCCCAACTCAAATAAGTGAAGGGATATTGCATGTAATACAACTTCATCGTCGTACTATTCCATATTTGAACATGACAATATATCAGTGATGAGTAGGCTGGTGAAAAGTACCCTGGCACTACTGTGGATGGATGAATAGGCGGTACTTGTTGCGTCCCCTTTTGGGTCATTTTATTCGGTCGTGTTGCTTTTGCGGGTGACCGGGGTTGTTTTGTTGGCCGACCACATGAGACAACCTTCTCACTAACAAATTTAGAGAGTAATTGATCAAAAGTAGGGCCGACTTTAACCAGCCGACCAGATATTTTAGATGTATTTTTCTTCCATATACCTATTTCTGTTTGTTGAGGCTTGAAGGTGTGTGGACGCTGCGGCCTCTGGTTGCTACCGGACCATCCGATTGGATGAGTCGGATGGTCTGTGTGGGCTTCGGACCATCCATGCGTAGGCACCGGATCGACCGTGATGCGTGGGACAGGGAGTTTTGATCGGCTGTCTGATTGCACTTGCCCCTCTGCGCCTTCGGTCTTATTAGTCCTTCTCTTGTCCGGAGACTTCCAAGTAACCACTCCTTGTGATATATTTGACGTGCGAGGATTACCAATGATAATGTTTTTGCCTTTGTCTTTATCAGCTACATTCGGTCGAACCAAGACTTTTTTATCTATCAGCTCTATTATATTGACAGAAAATGGCTGCCTATCAATTTGCATCTCCTGGAAACTCAACCAGGCCTCATCTATGGTCGATTGTATCTATCGACAGAAAACATTACAATCATTAGTGGCATAGAAAAAAGAATTATGCCACTTGTAATAAGCATGACTTTTCAGTTTATCTAGAGGATCGAGGAATAGTGAAAGGAAAATGGCCTTCACCATTTTCTCTAAATTGATTTTGATGATTGATGACCATCACAATCAAATGGACTAACTAGTTTGCCTAATTGATTGATTCTCATATGCATAAGTCCAACCTTCTTAATTCTAAGTTGACTGGATTCACCTGTATGAGGACTGTCTGGGCCCTTCTAGCGGACCATCCACGACACCTCGATGAGCCTCGGACAGGAACTATGCAAAACTCACATTTCTACTACGGACTATTCGAAGGATAAAAGAACATCGTCCGGGACCAAGCTCGGATCATCCGGCCTCAGGCATGGACCATCCACCCATTGGAAACTAGAGAAACCCGAAGGTGCCAAGTTCGGTAAAAAGGATGTGTACCGTTAGGGGTGCACAGTTGAATCGTCCGTGACTGCTTTGTCTGACATCTAACGATGCATTTAATGCACTTATAGATGTTTATATAGCCATTACTGCTGACTGTTGCAATTTCAGCCATTGATGTGCAGGGCAGACCGTTCGGGCTAAGAGCGCGGACCGTCCGTGTTGATAGAAAGTGGGAAACGGCTAGGAAGTGGTTGGTGACTATAAATACAACCCCAACCACCTCCATTCACTTCATTTAAGCATTCCATTCATTCTCATTCAATACAAGAGCGAGTACTTCATCCCAAGACACATTCAAAGCTCCAAAGCTCCGTCAAGTGCCATAATTGTGACTAGTAATCATTAGTGATTAGTGCCTTGGAAAGTCTAGAGAGTGTGATCTTGTGTTTCTTGTTGCTCTTGTAGTGTGGCTTTCTTGATCGCGCTTCCTTCATCTCCTTCTAACTCTCAAGTGAATTGTAAAGATAGCAAGAGACACCTAATTGTGTGGTGATCCTTGCGGGGTCTAAGTGACCCTCGAGATTAAGAAGAAGCACTCAACCGGTCTAAGTGACCGTTTGAGAGTGGGAAAGGGTTGAAAGAGACCCGATCTACGTGGCTTCCTTAATGGGGAGTAGGTTTTTTGGAACCGAACCTTAAAAAACAAATTGCTTGTGTCTTTGTGCTAATCTTGTATTGCGATTTAATTCTTCCTCTCCCCTCTCTCTAAGTTCTCTTGCTTGTAGTCTTTTTGAGTTAGCTCCCAAAGTTATCTGCATTGATTAAGCAACTCATAGCAAGAAGAACTCTCTTCTGCACTCCAATTTCATTATTTCTCATTCTAACTCTAACCCAGGTGAAGTTTGTGTTCAAAGTTTATAATTTTTAGGTTTTCTCTATTCACCCCCTCTAGGTGACTTTCAATTGGTATCAAAGCCCGATACTTCATTAGATTCTAACAACTCAAAGTGATGTCGGGTGAACACGACAAAAAGGAGTTGGTCACTAGGGAAAAGCCTAGATCTTCGGGAAAGAAGCATGAAGACAAGACTCCATTGAAGGAGGCCAAGATATCCGGCAACAAGCACAAGGAGGATAAGGAAGAATCCACCGGCTCCATCAAATCGCACAAGAAGGGCGACAAGAAGAAAAGTAATATGAAGAAGGTGGTTTACTACAAGACCAACTCATTCGCGCCCTAAACCTCCGATGCCAAATCAACATCTTCAAAGCACCAAGAGTAAGAAGTATAGTAAGATTCCTCTTTGCTATCCTCACATTCCTAAACATGATCCTTTACTTTTCGTTCCCTTAGGCAAACCACCATATTTTGATGGTGAAGACTATTCTATGTGGAGTGATAAAATGAGGCACCATCTAACCTCGCTCCACGAAAGGATCTGGGATATTGTTGAGTTTGTAGAACAGGCACCACAAGTGGGTGATGAGGACTACGACTCCAATGATGCCGCCCAAGTGAGGCACTTCAACTTCCAAGCCACCTCCATGCTCCTCGATTCCTTGTGTAGGGAGGAGTACAACAAGGTGCAAGGGTTGAAAAGTGCCAAAGAAATCTGGGACATCCTCAAGACGACGCGTGAAGGGGACAAAGTCACCAAGATCACCAAGCGGGAAACAATTGAAGGAGAACTCGGTCGGTTCGTCCTTAACAAAGGAGAAGAGCCATAAGCCATGTACAACCAGCTTAAGACCATGGTGAACCAAGTCCGCAACCTCGGGAGCACCAAGTGGGATGACCATGAAATGGTCAAGATTATTCTAAGATCTCTTGTTTTTTGTAATCCCACTCAATTGCAATTAATACGTGAGAATCCTAGGTATGAGCAAATGTCTCCCAAGGATGTGATTGGCAAGTTTGTGAGCTTTGAACTTGTGGTCAAAGACTCCAAACACATTGTCAACTTGGAGCAAGGTGGCACCTCCACACCTGAGGCGCAACCCATTGCATTCAAGGCAATAGAAGAAAAAGAGGAGCCCACACCAACCAAAAGGCTTCCAATTGATGCCTCCAAGCTTGACAACGAGGAGATGGCTCTTATCATTAAGAGCTTCTGACAAATCCTCAAGCAAAGGAAGGGGAAGGAGTACAAACCCCGCTCCAAGAGGATTTGCTACTGGTGTTGTAAGTCCGGTCATTATAGTGTTAAATGTCCATATGCAAGTGATAGTGTTAGGGACGACGACAAGAAGGGGAAGAAGATGGAGAATAAGAAGTACTACCACAAGAAGGGTGGCGAGGCGCACATGGGAAAGGAGTGGGACTCCGACAAGAGCATCACCGACTCCTCATCGGACTAGAACGCCACCAACATCACCATCGACAAGGGTCTCCTCTTCCTCAACGTCGGCCACAAGTGTCTCATGGCCAAGGAGAGCTAAAAGAAGAAGGTATACACTAGATACACCCCAAATATACTACTTCCGATGATGAGGGTAGTTCTAGTGAAAAGAATGATGATTTGTCTTCTCTTTTTTGCAAATCTCACTATAGGACAAAAGGAGAAGATCAATGAATTGATAAAATCTATTAACAAGGAGGATGAAGTCTTGGAATGCCAAGAAGATCTACTCGTTAAGGAAAACAAAAATTTTGTTAAGCTAAAATGCAAAAACTTGACTAAAGATCTAAAAACAAGCAACAATTTCTTGTCTTAAATCTAAAAATGCTAGTTTAATTGCTCATATTGAAGAATTGAATACTTGTCATGTCCCTACATCTACTGTTGAGCATGTTACTATTTGCACTAGATGTAGAGATGTTGATGTTAATGCTATGAATGATCACCTTGCTTTGATTAAAGAACAAAATGATCACATAGCTAAGTTGAATGCCAAAATTACCGAGCATGAGCTTGAAAATGAGAAATTAAAATTTGCTTATAGTATGCTTTACAATGGGAGACACCCTAGCATTAAGGATGATATTGGCTTTCAACCTGGGAGCCAAAACAACATCAAACTCAATGCCCATGGAAACAAGATTTCCAACTTCGTTAAGGGCAAGTCTCTTATGGTGCAAGATAGAGAAGGCTATATTTTATATCCTAAGAACTATTCTAAGCATAAGATTAGAAGAATTCATGCTAAGAAATCTCATTCTATTGCTCATCATGCTTATGTTTACAAAAATGAGGCTTCTAGTTCTAGGCATACAACTCATGTTAAAATGCCTAAGAAAAAGATTGTTAATGCATCAAATGTACCTAGTATTTCATTTAAGACCTTTGATGCATCCTTTGTTCTCACTAACAAATTAGGCAAAGTAGTTGCCAAATATGTTGGGGGCAAGTACAAGAGTCCAAAGATTTGTGTTTGGGTATCCAAGGTGCTTGTTTCTAATGTGAAAGAACCTAAGACCGTTTGGGTACCTAAGGACATGGCCTAAATCTATGTTGTAGGTTTATGCATTTGGAGGAACAAGTTGGATAATCGATAGTGGGTGCACAAACCACATGATAGGGGAGAAAAAGATGTTCTCATATGAGAAAAATGATGATCACCAAAGAGCAATCAGATTCAGGTTGGGAATCATGGTTTGGTCAAAGGATTGGATAAAATTGCTATATCACCCGACCATTCCATTTCTAATGTATTTATTGTAGAATCTCTAGGCTACAACTTGCTTTCTGTATCTCAATTATGCAAAATGGGCTACAACTGTTTATTTACTGATATTGATGTTACCGTCTTTAGAAGAAGTGATGATTCACTAGCTTTTAGGGTAGTGTTAAATGGACAACTATATTTAGTTGATTTCACTAATGATAATGCTGAACTAGACACTTGCGTGATTGCTAAGACTAATATGGGTTGACTCTGGCATCGCCGACTTGCCCATGTTGGGATGAAGAATCTTCACAAGCTTCTAAAGGGGAACACATTTTAGGACTAACCAATGTTCATTTTGAGAAAGATAGGATTTGTAGTGCATGTCAAGTAGGGAAGCAGGTTGGAGTTCATCATCCACACAAGAACATCATGACGACCGAGAGGCCACTTGAGTTACTCCGCATGAATCTATTTAGCCCGATTGCTTAAATAAGCATCAGCGGGAGTAAGTATTGCCTTGTTATTGTGGATGACTATTCTCGCTTCACATGGGTGTTCTTTTTGTAGGAAAATCACTGTTGGGGGCCTTCCTCTTTCGATGGTCCTCAAAAACATGACTAACCATTTACTTCTAGCATAATATTGATTATTACAGGGAGCTTCGGTTCATGATGGAAGTTTTCTCCTTTGTCAAAGGCCTTCAAGACGAATGTATAGCCCAAGAATGATAGCAATGAACGCTGAAGTTATGGTCGAAGAGTAATAGCTTCGGTTCAAAGCAGTGACGAAGATCAAGCATAAAGCTGAGACGGGGAGGAAAAGACTCGCTAATCCCTAGTGATTTAGTCTACAGTTATGAACAAGTATTAAGGTCATAAATGTATTTTTATCCAGGCTGCATCCCATGCCTATAAATAGATGAACAATACCACCGTACTATTCACGCTGGATTATAATTGCTCTCGCGTCAACACCTTCGAACAAGCTGAAGGTATCAATGTAATATAAATTATGTTAATATTCACATGTATATCATGAAATGCATATATGAATGAATGGATTTCATATATTACCTTTATGTATTCTTATTCTCATAAATGATGAAGGTGTGTCCTTCATGACCTTCGTCTGAAGATCATTATATCCAAAAGGAGATAATGCTTCACAGGACGAAGGTCCTTAACCTCTAACAATTATGTTGCCTTGTTCTTGATTCAGAGCATTTGAGAACAAGTGAACAACATTAATGCCCATCTCCGGTGTACTCAAACGACCACCGGCAACATCTCAAGCATTCACCTTCGTCATGCCACCGAAGAAAGCAATAGCGCCAGGGGCTACCCTTCAGCCACTGGATATCAACCAAGAGGGGCTCTCTCTGAGAGAAGCCTGAAACTAGAAAAGGAAGGCCACCAGCCCAACACCGCAGGAGGAGGAGGAGCTGGACCAAGAGATCAGAGACTTGAAGGCTATACACCAGCAAGTGCAGATAAAGAGAGAGAAAATGCTTCAGCTAGCTGAACTTCAAAGGAAGATTGATGAAGCTGCCGAAGAAATGCATCATATCATGCAAGATGACCAAGGATGAAGGCCACAACAGAGAGAGCTTCATCAAGAAAGTCCAAGCAATGATGACAAATGGTATGATTACTTTCATCATGGTAACTCTGCTTTTGATGATGCTTCTTCTCTAGCGGCAGAATTGCAGGCTACCCCATGGCCACCATCCTACAAACCACCACAGCTTCCCATGTATGATGGGCATTCTGATCTGAAGCAGTTTCCTATGAGCTACGAGGCAACCATATTGTCATATGGTGGCAACACGACTGTCATGGCGAAATCCTTCGTCATGGCAGTCAGGAGTGTGGCTCAGACGTGGTATTCCTCCCTTCGCCCAAGAACGATCACATCATGGCAGAAGCTGAAGGACATGCTGGTAACTAGCTTTCAGGGTTTTTAGATGAAGCCAGTAACTGCCCAAGCCTTGTTCCAGTGCACGCAAGATCATGAGGAACACTTGCAAGCATATGTCCAAGGTTTCTGTGACTCAGGGCCTAGGCACCAACAGTGCCAAATGAGATTGTCATCGAGGCTATGATCAAAGGGCTTCGACTAGGACCGACAATGCAGTATTTTGCTAGGAAGCCACCACAAACTTTGGAAAAGCTTCTGCAGAAGATGGACGAGTACATCAGGGCCGATAATGACTTTCGGCACAGAAGGGAAGAGGCCTACAAATACTCCAAGATGACTAGGGGCTTCAGTGGAAGACTCCACCCTAGGCATGTCAGAACAATCCATAATCCTAGCTCAAGCAACGATAGAGGAAACCATGCTCAAGGCCATCAGTAAAGCTCCCAGTCTTCAGGGATGCAACAAAGTTCTTATAGACCACTAGCTCCAAGAGGCAGAGGAGGAAGAAGCTTCAGAGGAAGGTTCAGTACCAACCTAGAAGGTTGTTCTGTTTATTTTGTGGGGAGGATAAGGGACATACAACAAGTACATGCCAAGTCACGATCTAGAAGCAAAAAGAAATAGCTAAAGCTGAAGCACGACAGAATTAGCCGAAGCAGGTCCTGCACACTGCTTCGTGCTATTCTCCATACATTCCCGAGTATGTTGGCAATCAGCAGCCCATAGCATCAGTTGCTTCGGCAAGTCACTCTCAAGCTGCATGGGCTCCGCTACCACCACCACCACCACCACCTATGGCACCAACCTTGACTCACAATCAGCAGCCAGAAGGGCACCACCAAGCGTAGCAACAGCGTGATACACGTGAAGAGTCCGAAGCTCGCACAGTCAACAGCACTGTGCCCGAATCAAGACACATTTACTGAAGCAATATAGGGGCTCGACTAGAAAATTTTCATACTTAATGTATTCTTTACTTTTGTGTCTTTATATTTCTCTCCCGAAGACAATATAAGAAGGTTCAACCTTCGGGTTGTTGTAATGAATCTGGGGTTACACCATCGAGTGTAACAGAAAGGGTGACGAAGCTCCAAAGTCGTTCCTAAGGGAATGCAGAGCTAAAATACCACCTAAATAAAAGGTGAAGAAGCTCCAAAGTTGTTCCTAAGGGGATGCAGAGCTTAGCTCCAAAGTCGTTCCTAAGGGAATGCAGAGCTAAAATACCACCTCAGTAAAAGGTGAAGAAGCTCCAAAGTCGTTCTTAAGGAGATGCAGAGCTTAGCTCCAAAGTCGTTCCTAAGGGAATGCAAAGCTGAAATACCACTTAAGTAAAATGTGAAGAGACTCCAAAGTCGTTCCTAAGGGGAAGCCGAGTCTTATTTTTTATGTTTTGTGCATCAACGTCATTTGCATCATACCATCACATCATATTGCATGACATCGCATCATACATCATTTTGCATCGACAGAAACAGTGGAAAAAGAAGGAAAATTGCTACTTCAAACATACCAGCTAACCCATGAGGTTAAGTCTATCTTCGGCAAAGACTTACGAAAGAACGTGTCAATAATACAAGATCCATGCCTTTGACAGAGGAATTGTCATACAAGGTTTATACCTTCGACAATGGTATTCTTAAGCAACATTTACGATGAGATCTTCAGAGTTGCTTCGGCAAATAAGGGGGATTTCTTTCTTTATGAAGCGTGAAAAGAAGGGAAGGCGTTTTCTCGCCCACGGCTTAAAAAACGGTACGTACGAAGATTTCACGCCTCATAAAGAAATATATTACATCATTAAATATACAAATAGTTGATAAGTGTTTCTTACAAAAACAAAATTGTATACAGAGAATCTAAAGTCTCAATACATAAGCTCTAATCATCCCCTTTTAAAACTTTGTCGACAGTCTCGTTCAGTAGTCTGTTGACAGTTTCATCAACAACTTCATTAGCAATCCTAATTACATCGAGCGCCCCCTTCAAAGATGGATCAACTTCGGGGTCGTATGGCTCCGGAGGGGGAGAAAGCTCAGCTGCACCACGATACAAGTGTCTGTTAGTTCCAAAGCTAAAATAATTTATGAAGCTAAGTCATGATAAACATACCTATGAGTTTGGCACGTCCAGCAGCTTCTTCAGTTCTTCTGGCCTCTTCCAAGGCATCATGAGACTCTTTCTTGCCTTTTCTGATAGCTTCGTCAGCTATCTCTCGGCCACCCTTCAGCCATACCTCGGAATAAAACTTTCCACTTAGTGGAGCGGCTTCGGCCGAAGGGTTTCTAATATCATTGGCTGAGAGCGAGAATCCTGGCTGAACCACAGCCTTGGCATGTTCACAGCCAACCTTTTCAAGGACCGACACAGCTCCGCGGGCACCGATAAAGGCACATAAATCTCCTCTGTCACATAGAATCTCTTCAAAAGCTTCGGCTTCGCCGTTAATCCACTGGATAACCCTGTCAGGATCACCGTGGATAAAGTTTTGCTCTGAGGAAAATGCACCAACTTTAGAAAAGCTATTCTTCAAATTCTTAGCACATTCCGTAGCAATATTGTAGCATTCCTCTTTAGCTTGACGAAGCTCTTCAACATTTTTCTGTACCCTCAATCGTTCTATATCAGACATTTCACGTTTTGTTAGCTCCACATTGAAATTTCCAGTTACTTCACCAAGTTTCTTTTTATAATTCTTGTACTTCAGATCTATGCTGTTCCACTTGAGTAGACAGTGCATATTCTAAATCACCAATACATTTTGCATCTGTCTCTTGTTTCTTTTCAAACTCCTTAATTTTTCTATCTGCTTTAGAAAGGCTAGACAGCTTAGCTTCGCTGGATTTTAGCTTTTCGACCAAATAGAGCAGGATCTTATCCTTTTCAAGAGCTTCGTTTCTCAAAGTTATGACCTCCGATCGAATGTTTCCAATTACTATCTGATGGCTCTTATCTTCTGCATCTTTTTGAGCTTTTAAAGCTTTACTAAGAATTAGACCCTGCCAAACAAAGAATGAACAAATGATAACAATAAGAATTACCACAAAAATAATTCACCATAACAAAAATTACCAAATACGAAGCCAAAGTGTACAAACCTTCAAGCTATTGTAGGCGAGGCTATCCGCAAGTTGATCCTTCGTCATTGCAGACAGACCATGCTCAAGCTTTGGCTACCCCATGTTATCCATCATCACCCGACAAACATTAATTTCCTTACTGTCTGGTAGACAGTAAAGGAAGTCATCTTCGTCATTTCCTCCGTATACTAAGGACCCTTGAGGGTATTTCAACTCCTTAGCAAAATGTTGCACTTCGGCAATTTGATCTGCTGATAACTGTTTTCCCGAAGCATGTCGAACAATATAGCCCAAACCACTCTAGGGAGGTGCTTCTGTGTCACACCCGGGTTTCAGGGGCACCATGACCCGGGCGTGAGATATTCACCAAGTGTGCTAGGATCAAGTCTCACACATATGATGACTCATGGTACAGAAACGAATGTCACATCATTAATATATCATGGAGTTTAGTACAAAATAGATAAATAATTACATCATATGAAGACAATGATCTAGCAACTGAAGTTGACTGGGAGACAACGACCTAGACCTCTCACGATCTCATCGCAGCATCCTCCTTGCGCCTCATCCTGGGGGTACCTGTTCTTGACCTGGGGGATGTTAGTACAACAAGGGTGAGCTCACATACGTTCATCACTCAACAAGTTGTGGGAAATAATGTGCATGAACTCGCCAAAGGTGGGAGCTCATGTGAAGTGTAAGGCTTACCGAAGAGGATGGTTAAAGCTAAGCATTGCTTTTAAACTTAGTCGAAATTTTATTAGCAGGTACTAGGTATAAGTAGATACCAACCTAATTAAATAAGATATCAAGATTAATAACAACACCCGCGATGCAATGCATATGACAGATTAAGTTTAGTTCCATAAATTAATCATGTGAGTGTCCGAGCTGCTCATGATTGTGAGCTCGGCTAATATATCAGTTTTACACTCTGCAGAGGTTGCGCATCCTTATCCATAAATCGTGTTACCCATTTTCCACGGGGTTGATCGGACCCCATACACCTCTACCAAAGAAGCGAGGCAGAGTACCACTACGAGGCCTTTACAAAGTTCCACTAGCTTCAGAAAACCCGCTACAGTTTCTAAGAACGCAGTATAGGAATCCCCTGTCTGAAAAGCCATCATAGCAAAATCAGCCCGATAACCTCCCTGTACCAACCACCCCCTACTGCCCTTGCCCCTTTCGGGTAAGGTAGTCCTCCACTAGCTTTCCTAATTAGTCAGCCAAGAGCGTCACATACAACCCTTGTGGTAGCACGATTTTCCTGGGTGGTTCTCCATGTTCCAATTAACAATATGATCCTATCATGAACAATAATTAAGCAACATAATTGGAACATGATCATAATAAAACATTAGTTTCCCAAAACTAGGTAGAGCAATAGCAAATCTACCCAATAGTTCATCTGCTTGCAAGGTGAGGGATAAACAATGCTAGGGAAACATTAGATCCCATCAAATTAACCTGAGCATGTCATGGTGATTAATAAGAACATTATTAGGTAAAAAGGAGTGATCAAGGGCTCAACTTGCCTGGGACTTGAGATTCCAGGTACTAGGATGATCTTCAGATTCTCATGACCTCACTGCTATTCGTAGCAATACAAACAAATATGGTATATGCAAAATTAACATCACACCAAACATAAGTGTTGGAACTTGCTCTCCTGGGCAAGTTGATCCAACGGGGGAGTGGAAAGGATGGAAGTAAGGTTTGACTCGAGATGGCAATTGTTCTATTAATCCAGCCTCTCAAGGGCACTGTACGGGGGTATTTATAGGTGCCCGAGCGCCCAACGTCCCGATGTAAGGACGCTTATGCCCTCAGACACCTGGATTATCCCTAGAATATTCCCATAAGGGATGGTTACAAACTGTCATTACAGAAATGCTATTACAAATCAGGCCCGTAACATGCCTGTCCGTTGCGGGGCCTGTTACAATGGGCTGAATCCCACGTGGGCCTCCAGGTTGGGCGAGGATGTGGGATGGAGAGACTTCGTCGTAGGCCTTCGTCTTGCAGTGAAGAGGACGAAGGGTGGGCCGCGCCGGTCATCTTGCCTCCATTGGTGCAGCGAGTTGACGAAGGCCTGGAGCGAAGGGTAGCGTCTTCGCCTTCGCCCCAACAATAAGCACAAGCTGCATAATAATATTCTACGCGTCGTAACAAGATCGTGGGTTCGAGAACCACTAAAATCGGGGTTACGGTTAAGGAGTTATGATTTAAGGAAGATCTATGCAATTTAAATATTAAATTATATTATAAATTAATTAGTATACATCATATGAGAGCATATTCTATAAATAATTAACTCAACTTAATTAGAAATCATATTTTAGTCAATATATAGATGATCCAAATTAGACTACTATATCAACTTAGATTAAACGAGTCAGTTAATAAGCATGGGTTAAACAAATTAGTTATTTATTTTTAACAACATGCTACATGCTAAAATGATGTTACTTAAGTGTAGGCAATATTATTACGAAGCTAATGCAACTTGAATGGATTGATTTGGAGTTGAAACAAAGAAGTTATGGATTTACAAAGTTTTCTAGAATTATTTTTATGACAAAAATTCACTTTCTCGGGTTTAATTAAAGAATTCGTACTAGGGGCACTATTCTATGAAAGATCAGGGGCTAACGTGTAAGAAAATAGGACCCGCATTAAATGTTCCTTAACCTGTCATGGACTGCGGGTTGATTTGATACAACTATGGGGTCTATTTTGTAAAACGGCTTCGACGAAGGGGTATGGGCTGATCTGCGTCTGCTCCGCCCGATCTAGGATCGATGGGCCAGATTAGATCATGTTCATCATTGATTCGGTGTGCAACAGGGACCACCGGGTCAGGGATCGATGGTCCGAGGCATATCCATGTTCTGATCACTCCAGAACCGCCCACCCCGAGATCAACGACGCGGATTAAAAGGACGAAGGGTTATTTGAAGATCCAATTCAATCTGTTGATGCAGAGATCAACGACCATGGGGTATGGGACAATATGAGCCATTGGATCAGAAACACACTGCTCTAATTAGAATTAAACCGGTACGCATCCTCCACCATCCGATCTAAATTCTACGGCGCTAGGTGCTCCACTCCAACATCTAATCTAGAGCACCCGGACACAATCCAACGTTTCAGGTGATACGTGCGAAGGGGTATTAAGAGATGCAATCCTAGCCATCCACCAGACATTCTACGATTTGGATCTAACGTGGCTGAAGTGATGTAGTGATTTGATCTTGATCGTTGATGCCTCGATCGATGGCTAAGACACATCTTCCCCCATCCAACGCCCAATGGCGACAGCGCACAGGCACTCACGGCAGAGCTCCTGCCGGTGACAGCCGTCCCGACACGTCGATGCCCTAATCTCCAAACCCGAGCGACCCACGCACACCAAAGACAAAGCATACGAGATGGGAGGGTGTACCGGGTACAGGGACGACGCTAGGGCAGCTGCTCATGGCACACGGCGGCAGTGCGGTGGAGCTCCCACTCCATGAAGAATTCTGGTGGTCCGGAGCTCGATTCCACCCAAGCGAAGCCACGACGAGCATCCATGTGCACTAGTGATTGCCCCTGGCCGATTTCGATCGCCCATCGTCGTGCATGGTGGTTTTTTGTTTACCCCATGGTGGGTCTCTCCGCTGTGGTGGCAATGGAAGCTCTCTGACGCCGACGTAATATGGACGAAGGGCACCCGATGACCACATATATATACCCATGGCCAAGATCCGAACCTTAGTGACTCTAGGACGAATCTCCAACAGAATTTCCCCAAGAATCACACGTGCAAGGACACCGTGGCTTTGCTCAGTTTTGTTGCGACATCAACAAGCTGATGTCCTCGGGTCCACGCGCAAGTGACCGAAGAGAGGGTGCGTGGGACAGAAGAGTTGCCATGATGGTGAGTCTGGCAGGACGGGCCCGCGGGGCAGAGTCACAGAGGAGAGGCCGAGGTGGGTTTGGTTGGGCCGCGCGAGAGCGTTGGGTTGGGCTGGCCAAGTGCTTTCAGCCCACAACCAGGTTTGTTTCTTCCTTTTTCTTTTCTATTTCTTGTTTTATTTTTTTCTTCTTTTTTTCAAAATCCAAATTTCCAATTTACTCATGATTTGAATCTGAGATTTCGAATTTTATGCAACAACCATATTAAGCTCCAGCATGTCAAACGCAAAAAATCCTATTTGACTATTTATTTTCTGTTTATTTTTAAAAAGGAGGTAATGTATACTTTATATTAAGAGTTACTTAAATTATATGAAAAAGTATTTATAGTTTATGAGGATAACATATCAATATAGAATCTTTCTACTATTTATTTTCTATTTCCATTTTCAAATTCAAAATTTCAAACTTATACTCGTGTCATAAATTTGAATACACATGCAAAAATACAAGAATCTCAACATGAGATGCATATTTCTGTATTTATTTACTTGTTATTTGACCAATATAATTCCATTAATTGTATATGCACAAAGAAAAGAAACCAAATAATGTCCAAAGGTTCCATAATTCCCAAAACACCAGCATATAACTACATTTATTTATCGTATTATTTTTATCTTATACAAATTTTGGGCTTTACATTCAGGAACAAGTGATGGGGTCTTTTCTGGAAGATTTTCTTTCACCAGTTCTACTGCGTAGCTCCCGAAGGCTCTGCTTCGACATGAATAGGAGAAGCGCTTGCAGCGGCTACTTCTCTTGCATCTTCAATTTTATCATCAAAAACCTCAGTAGTAGCAGGCGGACAACTTAGTGGATTCTAAAACAGCATCCAGAACACTTTCCATTCTCCTCTTCCTTAGAGTCGTTGTTGCAGTAATTGATAACTTCGGCAACCTGCCATAGTTGGGGGACTCAGCAGCTTTGACTGTTCTTCTGCTGTTTTCTTTGGTCCCGACTCTTTTACCGGATTGGCACTAACTTCGGCTGGCGTAGCAGGAACTGCTTCCATAGCCAATGGGATAACTTCAGCACTTTCAACAAGTTCTACCTTCTCTGTAGTAGGTGCTATAGCTGTTTTTTCCAAAGAATGTAGCTTCAGTCTACGAGTTAGGACTTTAGCTCTCTTTGGCTTCGGTGCACCGGAAGAGGTCGAAGCGGCTATTTTTGTCTTCCCTCCTTGTTTTCGAGCAGGAAAATAATGGTCAGGATAAACAAACCTGATCACATCAAAAACTCTGTTCAGTCTCTTTTTTCCTCAAGCGCCGAAGGCAATGATCATGGTTTTGTCCTCTGCCTTTGTGTAGGCTCCCAGTAGCTCATCACTGGTTGCCTCAACAGCCTCTAGTCAATCGTCATTCGGCTCGTCAAATTGGCTTCTGTACCGGAAGGTGTATCTTAGATAAACCAAACCACCGTGGCTAGAACCAGTAGCAGTTTGTTTCAGCATCTCCCAGTCATTCACAAGAGGACATACCTTGTAAGCAATGTGTTCTTGTAACAAATCCCTGGTACCGGTGTAAGTGCACACGGTGTTGAAAGCCATTAAGCACGCTTGCACTTCATTCCCAATTGCAATTGACAGCCTTCTAATGCCAAAGCGCCACCATATAGGACGCTGAATAATGCCTCTCACATCTTCCCTCTCACTTAGATCATTCTTCACATAGAACCATTGTTTCATCCAAGAGCCCAACCATTTCTTCCGAAATGTTGGCACGGGATGTCTTGCGTTAGAGCGGGGCACAAAGCTGTAGCACCCGAAGTTGTTATGGTATTGCTTCTTCCCAGTTATCTTCGTCTGGTAAGATAATTCATGAATATTACAGAAGCACCTAGCATTTGGCTCTAGCCCTTGGCTCCACATAGCCCAAATAAAAACCCCACTTTAATTAAAGCTTCGGGAGTAAGTTGATGAAGATATATTTCAAATGTCTTCAGTACTTCAACCAACTTCTTGTGCAATGGAAAATGAAGCCCAACCTTCATGAAACTTTTAAAAACCACTACTTCGTCTGCTTCGGGAAGAGGAACGATACTCTCTCCTCTAGCCCTCACAATGGATATATCGTGAAAATATTTTCCCTTCATCCCTTCAATCTGTCCTTGTTTAACACTAGACTTTCCAAAAACAACATGACTCGGTCTCCATGGCCGATCTTCAGCATCTTCATTTCCACTTTACACATCAAAGCTATCACTGTCACTGGAATCCCCAGATAGTCTAGCCAGCATCTCATTAGTGATTTTTCAATGTTGGTCTTTTCTATTGCTTCGTAAAAACCAGCAGGTGTAGTGTCTACGGTCTTCTTATCTTCAGCCATTTTGATGATGATCACAACAAATGTTGAAGCTCACAAAACAATTGCGATCATAGAAGAAGAAAGCTAAAATGGCAATCACAACACAAAAAGCTAGATGGCACGAAAAATATTCACAGTGCAGACCTCTATATATATACTCAGAGCTCCACTGGTCGGTGGGTCCCACGATTCAAAATGATTCGCTATTCTAGCGAAGGGAAGGTTTTTTTCGGACCTTCGGCTAAAGACCTTCGTTCGTATCACAGTCTGAATTTGTTACAAAGAAACAAATTAATACTGTGAGGGGCTACTGTTAGGGCCTTCCTGAAAGTCGCCTAGAGGGGGGTGAATAGGCGGAATCTGAAATTTACAAACTTTAAGCACAATACAAGCCGGAGTTAGCGTTAGAATAAAATCCGAGTCTGAAAGAGAGGGCGAAAACAAATCAACCAAGAAATAGAGCGGATGACACGGTGATTTGTTTTTATCGAGGTTCGGTTCTTGAAAACCTACTCCCTGTTGAGGTGGTCACAAAGACCGGGTCTCTTTCAACCCTTTCCCTCTCTCAAACGGTCACCTAGACCGAGTGAGCTTTCTTCTCAATCAAACGGGTCACTTAGACCCCTACAAGGACCACCACAACTTGGTGTCTCTTGCTTTGATTACAAATATCTTGAGAACAAGAATGGGGAAGAAGAAAGCCAACCAAACAACAACCGCAAAAGAAAACACAAGCGATCCTCTCTCAAGTCCTAGAGTACTAGAATTGAATTTAGGGACTTTGATTGGATCGGAGGCTTTGATTTGAGTCTTGGAGTGTTGCACTTTGCTCTTGTATTGAATGCACTGTTGTGAATGCTTGGATGGTTGAGGTGGTGGTGGTTTTGGGGTATTTATAGCCCCCAACCACCAATTCAACCGTTGGGGCAGGCTGCTGTCGATGGGCGCACCGAACAGTCCAGTGCGCCATCGGACACTGTCCGGTGCGCCAGCCACATCACCCAACCGTTAGGGTTTTGAAGGTTTCGACCATTGGAGCTCTGTCTTCATGGGGCACTGGACAGTCCAGTGCCTCACCGGACAGGTACTATGCACTGTCCGGTGTGCCTCTGGCGCCTGCTCTGACTTCTACCGTGAACTGTAGCTCTGTCAGGGCACTGTGCAGTTGACCGTTGCGCTGGTAGCCGTAGCTCCGCTTGGTGCACCGGACAGTCTGGTGAATTATAGCGGAATGCGCTTGGAGAAACCCGAAGCTGAGGAGTTCAGACTGTAGGGTCCCTGGTGCACCGGACACTGTCCGGTGGCACATTGGACAGTCCGGTGCGCCAGACCAGGGCAGCCTTCGGTTTCTTTTGCTCCTTTCTTTTTGAACCATAACTTGATCTTTGTATTGGTTTGTGTTGAACCTTTGACACCTATAGAACATATAATATAGAGCAAACTAGTTAGTCCAATTGTTTGTGTTGGGCAATTCAACCACCAAAATCGTTTAGGAAAAGGTTTAACCCTATTTCCCTTTCAATCTCCCCCTTTTTGGTGATTGATGCCAACACAAACCAAAGCAAATATATAAGTGCTGAATTGAACTAGTTTGCATAAGGCAAGTGCAAAGGTTGCTTAGAATTAAACCAACTTAAAAATTTTAATAGATATGCATGGTTGCTTTCTTTTTCTTTAACATTTTGGACCACGCTTGCACCACTAGTTTTGTTTTTGCAAATTATTTGGAAAATTCTTTTCAAAATCCTTTTGCAAATAGTCAAAGGTATATGAATAAAATTGAAGGAAGCATTTTCAAGATTTGAAATTTTCTCCCCCTGTTTCAAATGCTTTTCCTTTGACTTAAACAAAACTCCCCCTAAATGAAATTCTCCTCTTAGTTGTCAAGAGGGTTTTGAGATATATATCAATTTGAAATATAGATACCAATTTAGATACTTCTCATTAGAGGAATACCAACTTGGAAGATACTAATTTGAAAACTCTATTTCGAAAATTTTGAAATTGGTGGTGTGGTCCTTTTTGCTTTGGGCTAGATACTTTCTCCCCCTTTGGCATTTATCGCCAAAAACGGAGACATTTGAGAGCCCTTGTTATTTTCTCTCCCTTTGATAAACAACATATGAGTGAAATATTATACCAAATTGAAGAGGATTGGGAGTAACGACGAAGGATGATATCGATAGAGTGGAGTGGAAGCCTTGTCTTCGTCGAGTACTCCATTCCCCTTTCAATCTACGACTTAGCATAAAATACACTTGGAAACACATTAGTCGTAGCAAATGAAAGAGATAAGATCAAAGTTATATAAATGAGCTATGTGTGCAAAGTATCAATCAAAGTTTCAAGAATCAAGTATATTTAGCTCATTCTTTAGTTTGGTAAAGGATTTCTCATCTAAAGGCTTGGTAAAGATATCGGCTAATTGATCTTTGGTGTTAATATAGGCTATCTCGATATCCCCCCTTTGTTGGCGATCCCTCAAAAAGTTATACCGAATGGCTATGTGCTTAGTGCGGCTATGTTCAACGGGGTTCTCCGCCATGCGAATTGCACTCTCATTAACACATAGGAGAGGGACTTTGCTAAATTTGTAGCCATAGTCCCTGAGGGTTTGCCTCATCCAAAGTAATTGCGCGCAACAATGACCTGCAGCAATATACTCGTCTTCAGCGGTGGAAAGAGCTACTAAGTTTTGTTTCTTTGAAGCCCAAGACACCAGGGATCTCCCAGAAACTGACAAGTCCCTGATGTGCTCTTCCTATCAATTTTACACCCTGCCCAATCAGCATCTGAATATCCTAATAAATCAAAAGAGGATCCCTTGGGATACCAAAGCCCAAACTTAGGAGTGTAAACTAAATATCTCATGATTCTTTTCACGGCCCTAAGGTGAACTTCCTTAGGATCGGTTTGGAACCTTGCACACATGCATACAGAAAGCATAATATCCAGTCGAGATGCACATAAATAGAATAAAGATCCTATCATCGACCGGTATACCTTTTGATCTACGGATTTACCTCCAGTGTCGAGGTCAAGATGTCCATTGGTTCCCATGGGTGTCTTGATGGGCTTGGCATCCTTCATTCCAAACTTGTTAAGTATGTCTTGAATGTACTTCGTTTAGCTGATGAAGGTGCCTTCGTGAAGTTGCTTGACTTGAAATCCTAGGAAATACTTTAACTCCCTCATCATAGACATCTCGAATTTTTGAATCATGATCCTACTAAACTCTTCACAAGTAGATTTGTTAGTAGACCCAAATATGATATCATCAACATAAATTTGGCATACAAACAAATCTTTTGCAATAGTTTTAGTAAAGAGAGTAGGATCGACTTTTCCGACTTTGAAGCCATTAGTGATAAGAAAATCTCTTAGGTATTCATACCATGCTCTTGGGGCTTGCTTGAGCCCATAAAGCGCCTTTGAGAGTTTATAGACATGGTTAGGGTACTCACTATCTTCAAAGCCGGGAGGTTGCTCAACATAGACCTCTTCCTTGATGGGTCCATTGAGGAAGGCACTCTTCATGTCCATTTGATAAAGCTTGAAGCCATGGTAAGTAGCATAGGCAAGTAATATGTGAATTGACTCAAGCCTAGCTACGGGTGCATAAGTTTCACCAAAGTCCAAACTCCAAACCTTCGACTTGTGAATAACCTTTGGTGACAAGTCGAGCTTTGTTCCTTATCACCACACCATGCTCATCTTGCTTGTTGCGGAATACCCACTTGGTACCTACAATATTTTGGTTAGGACGTGGAACTAAATGCCATACCTCATTCCTCGTGAAGTTGTTGAGCTCCTCTTGGATTGCCAGCACCTAATCCGAATCTCTTAGTGCATCCTCTACCCTGTATGGCTCAATAGAGGAAACAAAAGAATAATGTTCACAAAAATAAGCGACTCGAGATCGAGTAGTTATCCCCTTATGAATATCACCTAGGATGGAGTTCATGGGGTGGTCTCTTTGAATCGGTTGGTGGACTCTTGGGTGTGGCGGTCTTTGACCCTAAATTTCTTGCTCATCTTCCTTGTCATTGTCTTCATCACCTCCCCCTTGATCATTACCCTCTTCTTGAGGTGACTCATCTTCTTGATCTTCTTCTTCATCACCTTGAGCCTATTCATCTTGAGTTGGTGGAGATGCTTGTATGGAAGATGACGGTTGATCTTATGCTTGTGGAGGCTCTTCAGATTCCTTAGGACACACATCCCCAATGGACATGTTCCTTAGCACAACGCATGGAGCCTCTTCATCATCTAGTTCATCAAGATCAACTTGCTCCACTTGGGAGCCATTAGTCTCATCAAACACAATGTCACAAGAAACTTCAACTAGTCCAGAGGACTTGTTAAAGACTCTATATGCCCTTGTGTTTGAATCATATCCTAGTAAAAAGCCTTCTACAACCTTGGGAGTAAATTTAGATTTTCTACCTCTTTTAACAAGTATAAAACATTTGCTACCAAAGACTCTAAAATATGAAACATTGGGCTTTTTACTGGTAAGGAGTTCGTAAGATGTCTTCTTGAGGATTCGGTGAAGGTAGAGCCGGTTGATGGAGTAGCTAGCAGTGTTGATTGCTTCCGCCCAAAACCGGTCTGAAGTCTTGTACTCATCAAGCATGGTTCTAGCCATGTCCAATAGAGTTCTATTCTTCCACTGCACTATACCATTTTGTTGAGGTGTGTAGGGAGAAGAGAACTCATGCTTGATACCCTCCTCCTCAAGGAAGCCTTCAATTTGTGAATTCTTGAAATTTGTCCCATTGTCGCTTCTAATCTTTTTAATCCTTAAGCCAAACTCATTTTGAGCTCATCTCAAGAATCCCTTTAAGGTCTCTTGGGTTTGTGATTTATCCTGCAAAAAGAATACCCAAGTGAAGCGAGAATAGTCATCCACAATAACTAGACAGTACTTACTCCCGCCGATGCTTATGTAAGCTATCGGGCCGAATAGATCCATGTGGAGTAGCTCCAGTGGCATGTCCGTTGTCATGATGTTCTTGTGTGGATGATGGGCTCCAACTTGCTTTCCTGCTTGACATGCGCTACAAACCCTGTCTTTCTCAAAATGAACATTTGCTAGTCCCAAAATGTGCTCTCCCTTTAGAAGCTTGTGAAGATTCTTCATTCCAACATGGGCTAGTCGGTGATGCCAGAGCCAACCCATATTAGTCTTAGCAATTAAGCAAGTATCGAGTTTGAAAGTCGCCTAGAGGGGGGTGAATAGGGCGAAACTGAAATTTACAAATATAGACACAACTACAAGCCGGGTTAGCGTTAGAAATAATAATGAGTCCGAGAGAGAGGGCGCAAAACAAATCGCAAGCGAATGAAGAGTGTGACATGCGGATTTGTTTTACCGAGGTTCGGTTCTCGCAAACCTACTCCCCGTTGAGGAGGCCACAAAGGCCGGGTCTTTTTCAACCCTTTCCCTCTCTCAAACGGTCCCTCGGACCGAGTGAGCTTCTCTTCTCAAATCAACCCAGGAACAAAAATTCCCCGTAAGGACCACCACACAATTGGTGTCTCTTACCTCGGTTACAAATGAGTTTTGATCACAAGAACAAGTAAGAAAGAAAAGAAGCAATCCAAGCGCAAGAGCTCAAAAGAACACGGCAAATCTCTCTCGCCAATCACTAAAGCCTTGTGTGGAATTGGAGAGGATTTGATCACTTGGGTGTGTCTAGAATTGAATGCCTAGCTCTTGTAAGTGGTTGAGAAGTGGAAAACTTGGATGACTTGAATGTGGGGTGGTTGGGTGTCACACCCGGTTTTAGAAGGCAAACCGAATGCGAACCATGTACGTGCCAGGATCAGTTATTCACGTACACAGCAGTTACATAACATGGACATCATCACACAGTGCTCAAATAGTATTAAAAGGGAAATAATAGTCGATTACATCATACGTCTGAGACGTCCATATGGTTCTTACAATAAACCAAAGTGCGGAAAAGAAACGTAGATAGCACGGCCTTCACAGGCAGCCGACTGGGGGTTGCCGCTAACCCACGCCTAGAACTCGTCGTAGTCTTGAAACTCCTGGAAGTCTCCTTCCACAGCTTCATCTTCTCCTGAGCAGTGGTTGCAATGCTGACAACCTGGAGGGGGGGGGGGGTTTGGTGTGTAGAGCAAGGGTGAGTACACATCAACATACTCAGCAAGTATCCTGTTTGGCTGTAGTGGACTAGCTTTATGTGGGGATAAGTCAAGCAGTTGCTTTTAGTTGGTCAGGTTATTACTTACTAGTAGAGAGCCAGGTTTTAACATTAACCCAAGTTATTAGCCCAATGTATCCTTTCCAAACGGAAAGAATACCACTTACCAATACCATAATCATAATCAGAACCATCAATCTCATTGCCACCTGTACCAAAGTATCTCTGATCAAGTATCACTAATCTCTGGAGCTCCCTTGGCCGCTCATAACCGCGAGCACGGCTGATATATCAGTTTCATAACACTCTGCAGAGGTTGTGCACTTTACCCACAAGCCGTGATTCCCTTTCTGCCCGGAGAGAGCGACTCCCCATTGACCACTACCTAGGTGGTCCAGCAGGGCATCACTACGTAGCCTTTACAAAGATTCCCCGAGGCTGTAGCCGCCCGTTAGGTTTCCTAAATGTACCGCACTCCTCCCCAAGGGACAAATCAACCTTGGCAGAGCGAGCCGCATACACCGAGCCCCATTGACGGCACAATGGCTAAGCGGACTACACCCCGGTTCCTCCAATTATTCAGCTAAGGGCGTCCCATTCCACCCTCATGGTTGCACCGTTTTCCCGGGCGGTCATCCATTGAACAGGTCCTTACGGAGAGGCACTCAAAAAACCACTCGAGTCCCCTTAAATGCCACAAGTATGATCATAAATAAGAAGGGGAAAACAACGTATCATAGATAATCACATCATGTTCATTGATTAGAGTTGAGCGATAGCATCCAACTAAGCAGTAATAATCCGACCCAAATAGGTAAACAAGGACATGGATAACAAAAGCTAGTCAATCCTTAGGTATAAATGTGTAATGCGGGAGGTGAATTAAAGAATGAATAGGACAGAGATAGGTCAAAGGACACTTGCCTCCACCAACCGACTGCTGCTCAGGGGCTTCTCCTGCGAATTCCTCGGGCTCTTCGACCGGATCGTTCTCTATGCGAGCGCAAACATACATACATCCACATATTTAATACAAAAGAACAGTACACCATACAAGGGAACAAGTAAAGCGAGTATGCATCAAGTATGACATTCCATATCGCATTTGTTATGGTTAGAAAGAAACGGGAAAGGGTCTCGCAGGGGTTAAATCTTATGCACAAATGATTAGTTACAATTGGTTCTTAACAAAAGAATTCTGTTATATACACTAATGGAAACCTAATCATTTTAAGTTGATCAACATTGAACGAGATAAACAATTAACTAAATGAATCAACTAGCGCAACGAAATTCTAAATTAAACTTCCTATTTCAATAGCATGAACAATGATTAGCCTACCTAAAATAAAATAGCTATGATAACAGAAAGTAAATAAAATAAAATAAAAAAAATAAAAAAAACAGGGGGGGGGTTGAACCGGCCCTAGGGCGGTTGAACCGGCCGGGGGCAGGGCGGCTGGGCCGGCCGAGCAGAGGCGGCCAAGCGCGGAGGGGAGGGGCGGCTGAGCCGGGGCGGTTGAACCGGCCCTGCGCAGGGGCGGGGGGGGGGGGGCGCGGTCGGGCGGCTGCCGGGGCGCGGCCAGGGCTGGCCAGGGCGCGGCCGAGGCTGGCCAGGGGCGCGGCCGAGGCTGGCCAGGGGCCGGCTGGGCGGGGGCTGGGGCGGCCGGGCGCGGCCGGGCGCGCGGCTGGGCGCGGCCGAGGCCGGCCAGGGGCGGCCGGGGCGCGGGCTGGGGCTGGCCAGGGGCCGGCTGGCCGGGCAGGGCGGCCGAGCAGGGGGCCGGGGCGGGCGGTTGGGCGCGCCATGGCCGGACGGGGAGGGGGAGAGAGGGGAGAGGGAAGGGGAGGGAGGAGGGGGGCTCACCGGCGCGGGCGGCCGACGGCGAGGGCGGCGGCCGAGCAAGGGGGCGGCGGCGGCGGCTTAGGGCAGGGGTAGGGGCGGCGGTGGGGGAGAGAAAGGGAGAAAATGAGAGGGAGGGAGAGAGAATTGGGGAGAAAAGGGGAGGTGGGGGGGGGGGCGGCTGGGCTTTTTGGGCCCAAAGGGGCGCGCAAGGGCGGCTGGGCCGGCCGGGGTCGGCCCACGGCGCGGGAGAGAGAGAAAAAGAGGGGAGAGAAAGAGAGAGAAAAAAGAAAGAAAAGATTTTCTCCTTATTTTCGAAATCCGATCTTTCTAGATGAATGCATTTGCACTTTCAAACAATCAAAGAATGCATAGTTCGGCATGGTGCATCAAACAACATAAAACAGTTTTATGGTTTTCTTTACACGGGAATTCCAAACCGAATCCCGCTAGCTTTGGAAAAGGTCAAGGTTTAGCGAGGGGAAAAAGAAAAAGAAAAGGTAACGCCCGAATTTTGGCGAGTAAAGAAAAGAAAAAATTCAACTGCAAAATTCGGGGCGTTACAAACCTATCCCCCTTAAAAGAATCTCGCCCTCGAGATTCAGGGCTGGCTAGCAAAGAGCTCTGGGTACTTGGCCATCAAATCATCTTCACGCTCCCAGGTTGCTTCTTCTTCAGAGTGGTGACTCCATCTGACTTTGCACATTCTGATGGTCTTCCTTCGGGTGACTCTGTCTGCAACCTCAAGGATCTGAGCTGGCTTCTCAACATAGGTCAAGTCCTCCTGGACTTCAAGACCTTCCACTGGCAACTGCTCTTCTGGCACACGCAAGCACTTCTTCAACTGAGACACATGAAAGACATCATGCACCGCTGACAAATTCTCTGGCAGGCTGAGCTGATAGGCCACTTCTCCACGCTTTGAGAGGATTTGGTACGAACCAATGTAGCGGGGTGCTAGCTTGCCTTTGATTCCGAACCTTCTGACTCCTCTGATCGGTGACACTTTCAGATAGACAAAGTCTCCGACTTCAAAACTCAGCTCTCTTCTTCTTGTGTCTGCATAGCTTCGCTGCCTTGATTGCGCTATCTTCAGATTCTCTCGAACCATTTTGATGTTCTCTTCGGCTTCAAGCAAAATATCTGGCCCAAACACTTGCTTCTCTCCAGGCTGATCCCATTGCAACGGAGTTCTGCAACTCCTTCCATAGAGCGCTTGGAATGGTGACATCTTCAAACTGGCCTGGTAACTGTTGTTATAAGAAAACTCTGCATAAGGCAATCGCTTGTCCCATCTGGACTGATCTTGCAACGCACAGGCTCTCAACATGTCTTCGAGAATTTGATTGGTTCTTTCGGTCTGGCCATCTGTCTGCGGATGATAAGCTGAACTGAAATTTAGATGTGTGCCCAAGGCTTCATGCAACTGCTGCCAGAAATGAGAGGTGAATTGCGTTCCTCTGTCTGACACTATCTTCTTTGGCACACCATGAAGACAAACGATCCGAGACATATACAACTCTGCCAATGCTGCACTGTTGTAGGTGGTCTTGACAGGTATGAAGTGGGCTGACTTGGTCAAACGGTCCACTACTACCCAAATGGAATCGTAGCCGGCTCGAGTGCGAGGCAATCCGACTATGAAATCCATACCGATTTCATCCCATTTCCACTGAGGGATCTGCAACGGTTGCAACAATCCAGCAGGTCTCTGGTGTTCTGCCTTAATTCTTCGACAACTATCGCACATAGCCACATGCTCTGCAATTTCCCTCTTCATTCCATACCACCAGAATTTCTTCTTCAGATCCTGATACATCTTCTCACTGCCAGGGTGAATCGAATAGGCTGTCTCATGAGCTTCCTTGAGAATCAATTCCCGAATAGACTGGACATTGGGAACACACAAGCGGTCTTTGAACCATATCACGCCTTCTGCATCTTCCCGAAAATCTTTGCCTCTGCCATCTAGAATCAGTCGCCGAATCTCACTGATCTTCTCATCATTCTTCTGTGCTTCTTTGATTTCGCGCTCCAGGGTAGGTTCCAATTCAACTGTGACTCCTCGCGAATTGTTCAGAAATCCGAGACTCAACCTGTCGAACTCCTTGGCCAACTCATAAGGCATCGGACGAGCGACCATCAGATTGACTTGACTCTTTCTGCTCAAAGCATCTGCCACTACGTTTGCTTTGCCTGGATGATAATGAATCTCCAACTCATAGTCTTTGATCAACTCTAACCATCTTCGTTGCCTCATATTCAATTCTGACTGAGTGAATATGTACTTCAGACTCTTGTGGTCTGTGTAAACATCGCATTTTTGTCCATACAGATAGTGCCTCCATGTCTTCAGTGCGTGAACCACTGCTGCCAACTCTAGATCATGGATTGGGTAATTCTTCTCATGAACCTTCAGCTGTCGGGACGAGTAAGCCACAACTCTTCCCTCTTGCATCAACACGCATCCCAAACCTGTGTAACAAGCATCACAGTACACAAAGAAGGGCTTGTGCACATCAGGCAAGACTAGGACAGGCGCTGTTGTCAACTTCTCTTTCAGCGCTTCAAAGGCCTCTTGGCATTTCTGGGTCCACTTGAATTCAACCTTGTTGCCTAGCAACACTGTCATTGGTTTCGCAATCTTCGAAAACCCTTCAATGAATCGCCGATAATATCCGGCCATTCCAATGAAGCTCTTGATTCCTCGAGCATCCGTTGGCGCTTTCCAGTTCAGAATGTCTGCCACTTTCTTCGGATCCATAGCCAATCCTTCTTTGTTGATTATGTGACCCAAGAACAGGACTTCACTGATCCAGAACTCACACTTGCTCAACTTTGCATACAACTGGTGCTCTCGCAATCTCTGCAATACCATCCTCAAATGATCTGCATGCTCTTCTTCACTTTGAGAATAAACCAGAATGTCATCAATGAATACCACCACAAACTTATCAAGATAATCCATGAATACACTGTTCATCAAGTTCATAAAGAAGGCTGGTGCATTGGTCAAACCAAAAGACATCACTGTGAACTCATATAAACCATACTTGGTAATGAATGCTGTCTTCGGAATGTCCGAAGGTCGGATCCTGAGCTGATGATAACCTGACCTCAGATCAATCTTGGAGAACACACTGGCTCCTCTCAACTGGTCGAACAGATCTTCTATTCTGGGCAAAGGGTACTTATTCTTGATCGTGACTTCATTCAAAGCTCGATAATCGATACACATCCTCTTGGTGCCATCTTTCTTCTCCACAAACAGGACAGGGGCGGCCCAAGGCGACGTGCTTGGCCGGATGTAACCTTTCTCTGACAGCTCATCAATCTGCTTCTTAAGCTCAACCAACTCTGGTCCAGATATTCTGTAAGCTCTCTTAAAGATGGGGGCGGTTCCAGGAAGAAGCTCTATGGCAAACTCAACTTTCCGCTCTGGTGGCATACCCGGTAAGTCCTTTGGAAACACATCTGGGAATTCAGACACAACCTTGATACTCTCAATTGGGTCTGCTTCACTGCTATCGACAGCCATCTGATAACAACTTCCTTTCTTTGGCTCAGGCGGGACTAACTCGGTCACCACTTCCTCTCCTAGTGGGGACACCAACTTGATTGTCCTTTTATCACAACTGATAACTGCCTGATACTTATCTAGCCAATTCATCCCTAGGATGACATCTATTCCCTGAGTACCCATTACTATAAGGTTGGCGGGAAACGCTATCCCCCTTATTTCCACACTTACACCCAAACATATGCTATCAGCTCGAATTCTACCACCAGCTGAGTCAATTTGAATGGGGGTTGACATGGTAGTAATTGGAAGATTATGTGCTTCTACCCATGATGCAGTAATAAAAGAATGCGTTGCTCCAGTATCAAATAACACTTCTGCAATATGGGAATCGACTGGGAACATACCTACTGTCATGCCGGAGGTCTCCTGAACTGCTTCAGCCTCCAAGTGGTTCAGTCTTCCATGATTGTAACGCTGCTGAGGGCGGTTGCCTGCTCCAGACTGAGACGCATTCTGCTTTGCTGGGGCATTGGGGCCTGACTGCTGCTGGGCTGCCTTCTTCGGACATTGCATCACCCAATGGCCTTGTTCTCCACAGTGGAAACATGCTCTGTTTCCAACCTGAGCTGGTGCTGCCTGATTGCTCTGCTGGCTTGCTGGGGCAGGAAGACGAGGTGTCTGCTGATTCTGCCTCTGAAACTGACCTCCTGATTGATTGCTCTGACGGTTCTGGTACTGATGCTGAGGATACTGCCTTTGGAACTGCTGATACTGCTGACACTGCTGATGCTGCTGAGGTGGACGCTGGTTCTGCCTGAACTGCTGAGGTTGATTGCCTGAAAAACGGGGACGGCTGCTGCTTCCAGGCTGGGGTCCACTGATCTTGCGCTTACGATCCTCCATCTCCTTACACTTCCTTTCTGTCATGATTGCTCTGTCAATCAGGTGCTGGAATGTCGGGAAGGTATGGTTCATCAGCTGATACTGCAGAGGGTCAACCAAGCCTCTCAAAAAATGGTACTGTCGCTTGGCGTCAGTGTTGACATCTTCAGGAGCATAGCGGGACAACTGCAGGAACCTGTCTCGATACTCACTGACAGATGATGACCCTTGCTTAAGGGCCAGGAACTCCTCCTTCTTCACTGTCATCAGACCTGCAGGCACATGGTACTAACGAAAGCTACCTCTGAATTCTTCCCAGGTGATGGTGTCGGGGTCGGCATGGGTGGCGAGGTAAGACTCCCACCATGATTGGGCTGCTCCTCTCAACATACGGGGACCATACAAGACTTTCTCCCTGTCGTCACACTGAGCGGTATGCAACTCCCGCTCCACAGTGCGCAGCCAATCTTCAGCATCCATGGGGTCAGAAGAGTGAGCGAACGTTGGGGGATGACCTCTCATGAATTCAGCACGCTTGTCTCTAGGCATCTGAGGCATCTGAGGCTGGGGTGGTGCTTGCTGCTGCTGCTGCTGAATGGCGGCCAGAGTCTGACCGATGGCTTGAACTGCCTGAGTCTGCATCAAAAACATCTGCTCGATCGACATCGGGGGCGGGGGCGGCAGCTGCTGCTGCTGGGGCGCCTCATCTTGCTGACCGGCTTGCTCCTGCTGAGCAAGCCTTCCTCCTCTGCGCCTGTTCTCTGACATCTGCAGAACGCAACCACACATCAGAACTGATCTGGCAAATCTTGCAGCATAAGAAAAGAGTATAGAATTCTCCAACAGCACTGAACAGATGAGCATCTTCACTGATCTCCAACACAGACCACACAGCTTCTCAGATAAAGAGGAAAGTAGAATAAAGGTTTTCCCAACTATATAACTAACTCCATTAACATAATATGTAAACCAAAATGCAGGGGATACCCACACTCTGGTGACAATCATTACAAAGATCCAAACCAAACATAGTTCATCATGACAAACATAAATGCACAGGATATAGCAAACTACCCTGTCTAACTAAGACTAACTAAGACCGAGACTAACGCTAAGACTGAAGCTTCTATGTATATGTATTTCGTATTAATTACAAGATCCAACTCTAACGATCTATGGTTCTAGATTTATCTTGGTCTTGCAGTCGGGATTGCCATAAGACCGGAGTCCACGCCGAGGCGAGCGGTACGGGTGCTGAGTCCCAACGGGAGCGGGGGAACCATCATCCAAGTGACGACGCTCCGCGCGCTCAGCCCGCAGCAGGGCGATCTCAGCACGAGCCCTACTCAGCTCGTCTAATGCATGGTCCAGCTCCGTGTTTAGCACGGCGGCTAGGTTGACTGTGCTGCTCAACCTAGGATTGTCCTCACCAGCAGGTGAAACAATCACGCCTCCTGTGCTGCCAGATGGACGGCGGGGGTAATACTTCAGGTCGAGGCCGTCAGCTACCCCACCGAGAACCGAGCAGTAGTGCGAAAGCGCACGCCGTGCAGCATCCTGCATGGCTGCCTCAGCTGAGTCCCGCTCAGAGATAGAATAGTGCTCTGAGCAAGCCTCCGCGCCCTGGAGACTGTTCTCCGGACGGCGCACCAAACAGGTCGCCTCCCAGCGGTCCGGGTAGACCCCGCGACTATGCTGGTAGACCACACAGCGATACTCGATGGACCAAGTATGCCGGTCAAGTGCCCGACGTAGCAGGGTGTCGAGCGCGTCGTGGAAGTGACACCCGCGAGCAGCGTTGCGAGTGATGGGTTGAGCAACCCATCCTTCCGGCTCATGGTCAGCAGAGAAGTCGATGTCGTGGCTTGAGCTGTCGTTGCCACCTCCGTCGTCTGGATCTCCTCCAGCAGCTACTCCAGAAGCTGGGGCGCCCAGTGGTGGTGCAGGGGGCGCCTCCAGGGGAAGCACAGGGGAGCAGCTCTTCACAGACTCTATCTCCTGCTGGAGCGAGAAAGAAGAGCCCTGCTGCTCCTGTCGTCGACGTTCCTGCTCCTCATGCAGGCGGTGGTGCAGTCTCTCCAAGTGGCTGGACTGTCCGGCCACGGGACGGCGAAGCGGACGCTCAGCAAGGCGGGAGGGTAAGAATGGGATGACGGACTTTCGTGCAGTGTGTCTAAGTCGAGCCATCTACAAAAGACATCACAAGCAAAAGGGTGAGAACAGAATTAATATGACCAGCAAATAATGAATCATAAATAAATGAAGGATCAGAATAAAACATAATTTTCAGCAAGGTATAATATATAGTAGAACATAGGTTTGGTCAGTAGGACCAACTTTTGAAGGGATACCAAAGTCAAGGCAGGGACAGAGGTCTATAGTCCTTAGAACGACCATTCTACTCTAGGTTAGCGGTCCTACAGTCAGCACGGCTTTGATACCACTTATGTCACACCCGGTTTTAGAAGGCAAACCGAATGCGAACCATGTACGTGCCAGGATCAGTTATTCACGTACACAGCAGTTACATAACATGGACATCATCACACAGTGCTCAAATAGTATTAAAAGGGAAATAATAGTCGATTACATCATACGTCTGAGACGTCCATATGGTTCTTACAATAAACCAAAGTGCGGAAAAGAAACGTAGATAGCACGGCCTTCACAGGCAGCCGACTGGGGGTTGCCGCTAACCCACGCCTAGAACTCGTCGTAGTCTTGAAACTCCTGGAAGTCTCCTTCCACAGCTTCATCTTCTCCTGAGCAGTGGTTGCAATGCTGACAACCTGGAGGGGGGGGGGTTTGGTGTGTAGAGCAAGGGTGAGTACACATCAACATACTCAGCAAGTATCCTGTTTGGCTGTAGTGGACTAGCTTTATGTGGGGATAAGTCAAGCAGTTGCTTTTAGTTGGTCAGGTTATTACTTACTAGTAGAGAGCCAGGTTTTAACATTAACCCAAGTTATTAGCCCAATGTATCCTTTCCAAACGGAAAGAATACCACTTACCAATACCATAATCATAATCAGAACCATCAATCTCATTGCCACCTGTACCAAAGTATCTCTGATCAAGTATCACTAATCTCTGGAGCTCCCTTGGCCGCTCATAACCGCGAGCACGGCTGATATATCAGTTTCATAACACTCTGCAGAGGTTGTGCACTTTACCCACAAGCCGTGATTCCCTTTCTGCCCGGAGAGAGCGACTCCCCATTGACCACTACCTAGGTGGTCCAGCAGGGCATCACTACGTAGCCTTTACAAAGATTCCCCGAGGCTGTAGCCGCCCGTTAGGTTTCCTAAATGTACCGCACTCCTCCCCAAGGGACAAATCAACCTTGGCAGAGCGAGCCGCATACACCGAGCCCCATTGACGGCACAACGGCTAAGCGGACTACACCCCGGTTCCTCCAATTATTCAGCTAAGGGCGTCCCATTCCACCCTCATGGTTGCACTGTTTTCCCGGGCGGTCATCCATTGAACAGGTCCTTACGGAGAGGCACTCGAAAAACCGCTCGAGTCCCCTTAAATGCCACAAGTATGATCATAAATAAGAAGGGGAAAACAGCGTATCATAGATAATCACATCATGTTCATTGATTAGAGTTGAGCGATAGCATCCAACTAAGCAGTAATAATCCGACCCAAATAGGTAAACAAGGACATGGATAACAAAAGCTAGTCAATCCTTAGGTATAAATGTGTAAAGCGGGAGGTGAATTAAAGAATGAATAGGACAGAGATAGGTCAAAGGACACTTGCCTCCACCAACCGACTGCTGCTCAGGGGCTTCTCCTGCGAATTCCTCGGGCTCTTCGACCGGATCGTTCTCTATGCGAGCGCAAACATACATACATCCACATATTTAATACAAAAGAACAGTACACCATACAAGGGAACAAGTAAAGCGAGTATGCATCAAGTATGACATTCCATATCGCATTTGTTATGGTTAGAAAGAAACGAGAAAGGGTCTCGCAGGGGTTAAATCTTATGCACAAATGATTAGTTACAATTGGTTCTTAACAAAAGAATTCTGTTATATACACTAATGGAAACCTAATCATTTTAAGTTGATCAACATTGAACGAGATAAACAATTAACTAAATGAATCAACTAGCGCAACGAAATTCTAAATTAAACTTCCTATTTCAATAGCATGAACAATGATTAGCCTACCTAAAATAAAATAGCTATGATAACAGAAAGTAAATAAAATAAAATAAAAAAAAATAAAAAAAAACAGGGGGGGCGGTTGAACCGGCCGGGGGCAGGGCGGCTGGGCCGGCCGAGCAGAGGCGGCCGAGCGCGGAGGGGAGGGGCGGCTGAGCCGGTGCGGTTGAACCGGCCGGCTGGGCGGTTGAACCGGCCCTGCGCAGGGGCGGGGGGGGGGGGGGGGGGGCGCGGTCGGGCGGCTGCCGGGGCGCGGCCAGGGCTGGCCAGGGCGCGGCCGAGGCTGGCCAGGGGCGCGGCCGAGGCTGGCCAGGGGCCGGCTGGGCGGGGGCTGGGGCGGCCGGGCGCGGCCGGGCGCGGCCGGGCGCGCGGCTGGGCGCGGCCGAGGCCGGCCAGGGGCGGCCGGGGCGCGGGCTGGGGCTGGCCAGGGGCCAGCTGGCCGGGCAGGGCGGCCGAGCAGGGGGCCGGGGCGGGCGGTTGGGCGCGCCATGGCCGGACGGGGAGGGGGAGAGAGGGGAGAGGGAAGGGGAGGGAGGAGGGGGGGCTCACCGGCGCGGGCGGCCGACGGCGAGGGCGGCGGCCGAGCAAGGGGGCGGCGGCGGCGGCTTAGGGCAGGGGTAGGGGCGGCGGTGGGGGAGAGAAAGGGAGAAAATGAGAGGGAGGGAGAGAGAATTGGGGAGAAAAGGGGAGGTGGGGGGGGGGGGCGGCTGGGCTTTTTGGGCCCAAAGGGGCGCGCAAGGGCGGCTGGGCCGGCCGGGGTCGGCCCACGGCGCGGGAGAGAGAGAAAAAGAGGAGAGAGAAAGAGAGAGAAAAAAGAAAGAAAAGATTTTCTCCTTATTTTCGAAATCCGATCTTTCTAGATGAATGCATTTGCACTTTCAAACAATCAAAGAATGCATAGTTCGGCATGGTGCATCAAACAACATAAAACAGTTTTATGGTTTTCTTTACACGGGAATTCCAAACCGAATCCCGCTAGCTTTGGAAAAGGTCAAGGTTTAGCGAGGGGAAAAAGAAAAAGAAAAGGTAACGCCCGAATTTTGGCGAGTAAAGAAAAGAAAAAATTCAACTGCAAAATTCAGGGCGTTACATTGGGGTTATTTATAGCCCCAACCACCAAACTAGCCGTTTGGGTGGAGGCTGTCTGTCGTATGGCGCACCAGACAGTCCGATGCACACCGGACATGTCCGGTGCGCCAGCCACGTCACCCGAACGTTAGGGTTCCGGCCGTTGGAGCTCTGACGCTGGGCCCGCCTTGATGTCCGGTGGCGCGCATTTAATGCGCCTGCAGGTGACCGTTGGCGCCGAAGTAGCTGTTGCTCTGCCGTTACACCGGACAGTCTGGTGTACACCGGACATGTCCGGTGAATTATAGCGGAGTAGCCGTTGTGAATCCCCGAAGCTGGCGAGTTCAGAGTCGCTTCATTCCTGGAGCACCGGACACTGTCCGATGTACACCGGACAGTCCGATGAATTATAGCGGAGCGACTCTGCGTTTTCCCGAAGGTGAGGAGTTCAGCGCGTGGAGAACCCTGGTGCACCGGACATGTCCGGTGGTGCACCGGACAGTCCGGTGCGCCAGACCAGGGTGCCTTTGGTTGTCCTTTTGCTCTTTTTGTTGAACCCTTTTTCTTGATCTTTTTATTGGCTTATTATGAACCTTTGGCACCTGTATGACTTATAGACTAGAGCAAACTAGTTAGTCCAATTATTTGTGTTGGGCAATTCAACCACCAAAATTAGTTTAGGAAATAGGTGTAAGCCTAATTCCCTTTCAATCTCCCCCTTTTTGGTGATTGATGCCAACACAAACCAAAGCAAATATAGAAGTGCAGAATTTGAACTAGTTTGCATATGCAAGTGCAAAGGTTACTTAGAATTGAGCCAATAAATATTACTTACTAGATATGCATGGATTGTTTCTTTATTTTTAACATTTTGGACCACGCTTGCACCACAAGTTTTGTCTTTGCAAATTTTTTTGTAAATCCTTTTCAAAGTCTTTTTGCAAATAGTCAAAGGTAAATGAATAAGATTTTGTGAAGCATTTTGAAGATTTGAAATTTTGACCCCTTGTTTCAAATGCTTTTCCTTTGACTAAACAAAACTCCCCCTCAATAAATTCTCCTCTTAGTGTTCAAGAGGGTTTTAAGATATTAATTTTGAAAGGTGCTACTTTCTCCCCCTTAAGAACACAAAGAGATACAAATTTGAAATGTACTAATTTGAAAATCATTAATTTTAAAATTAGTTTGGTGGTGCGGTCCTTTTGCTTTAGGCTCATACTTTTCTCCCCCTTTGGCATGAATCGCCAAAAACGGATACTTTGAGTGAGATATAAGCCCTTTTCCTAACTACTTTCTCCCCTTTGGCAAATAAAACATATGAGTGAAGATTATACCAAAGACGAAGAATTGCTTGGAGCGACGACGAAGGATGAGTGATAGAGTGGAGTGGAAGCCTTGTCTTTGCCGAAGACTCCAATTTCCTTTCAATATACCTATGACTTGGTTTGAAATACACTTGAAAACAGATTAGTCATAGCATATATAAAAGAGACATGATCAAAGGTATATTTATGAGCTATGTGTGCAAATTAGCAAAAGAAATTTCTAGAATCAAGAATATTGAGCTCATGCCTAAGTTTGGTAAAAGTTTGTTCATCTAGTGGCTTGGTAAAGATATCGGCTAATTGATCTTTAGTATTAATGTATGCAATCTCGATATCCCCCTTTTGTTGGTGATCCCTAAGAAAATGATACCGAATGGCTATGTGTTTAGTGCGGCTATGCTCAACGGGATTATCCGCCATGCGGATTGCACTCTCATTATCACATAGAAGAGGAACTTTGGTTAATTTGCAACTATAGTCCCGCAGGGTTTGCCTCATCCAAAGCAATTGCGCGCAACAATGGCCTGCGGCAATGTACTCGGCTTCGGCGGTAGAAAGAGCGACCGAATTTTGCTTCTTTGAAGCCCAAGACACCAAGGATCTTCCCAAGAACTGGCAAGTCCCCGATGTGCTCTTTCTATTAATCTTAGACCTTGCCCAATCGGCATCCGAATAACCAATCAAATCAAATGTGGATCCCCGAGGGTACCAAAGCCCAAACTTAGGAGTATAAGCCAAATATCTCAAGATTCATTTTACGGCCGTAAGGTGAGATTCCTTACGGTCGGCTTGGAATCTTGCACACATGCATACGAAAAGCATAATGTCCGATCGAGATGCACATAAATAGAGTAATGAACCTGTCATCGACCGGTATACCTTTTGATCCACGGACTTACCTCCCGTGTCGAGGTCGAGATGCCCATTTGTTCCCATGGGAGTCTTGATGGGCTTGGCATCCTTCATTCCAAACTTGTTTAGAATGTCTTGAGTGTACTTCGTTTGGCAAATGAAGGTGCCCTCTTGGAGTTGCTTTACTTGAAATCCTAAGAAATACTTCAACTCCCCCATCATCGACATCTCAAATTTTTGTGTCATGATCCTACTAAATTCTTCACATGTAGATTCATCAGTAGACCCAAATATGATATCATCAACATAAATTTGGCATACAAACAAATCATTGTCAAGAGTTTTAGTGAATAAAGTAGGATCGGCCTTGCCGACTTTGAAGCCATTAGCAATAAGGAAATCTCTTAGGCATTCATACCATGCTCTTGGGGCTTGCTTGAGCCCATAAAGCGCCTTAGAGAGCCTATAGACATGGTTAGGGTACTCACTGTCTTCAAAGCCGGGAGGTTGCTCAACGTAGACCTCTTCCTTGATTGGTCCATTGAGGAAGGCACTCTTCACGTCCATTTGATAAAGCTTGAAGCCATGGTAAGTAGCATAGGCTAATAATATACGAATTGACTCAAGCCTAGCTACGGGTGCATAGGTTTCACCAAAATCCAAACCTTCGACTTGGGAGTATCCCTTGGCCACAAGTCGAGCTTTGTTCCTTGTCACCACAACATGCTCATCTTGCTTGTTGCGGAAGACCCACTTGGTTCCCCCTTATGAATGTCGCCGAGGATGGTGTCGACGAGGTGATCTCGTTGGATTGCTTGGTGGACTCTTGGGTGTGGCGGCCTTGGTTCTTCATCCTCCTTGTCTTGATCGTTTGTATCTCCCCCTTGATCATTGCCGTCATCTTGAGGTGGCTCATCTCTTTGATTTTCTCCTTCATCAACTTGAGTCTCATTCTCATTTTGGGTTGGTGGAGATGCTTGCGTGGAGGAGGATGGTTGATCTTGTGCATTTGGAGGCTTTTCGGATTCCTTAGGACACACATCCCTAATGGACATGTTCCTTAGCGTGATGCACGGAGCCTCTTCTTCACCTATCTCATCAAGATCAACTTGCTCTACTTGAGAGCCGTTAGTCTCATCAAACACAACGTCACAAGAAACTTCAACAAGTCCTGAGGACTTGTTAAAGACTCTATATGCCCTTGTGTTTGAGTCATATCCTAGTAAAAAGCCTTCTACAGTTTTAGGAGCAAATTTAGATTTTCTACCTCTTTTAACAAGAATAAAGCATTTGCTACCAAAAACTCTAAAATATGAAATATTGGTCTTTTTACCGGTTAGGAGTTCATAGGATGTCTTCTTGAGGATTCGGTGTAGATATAACCGGTTGATGGCGTAGCAAGCGGTGTTAACCACCTCGGCCCAAAACCGATCCGGCGTCTTGTACTCATCAAGCATGGTTCTTGCCATGTCCAGTAGAGTTCGATTCTTCCTCTCTACTACACCATTTTGTTGTGGGGTGTAGGGAGAAGAGAACTCATGCTTGATGCCCTCCTCCTCAAGGAAGCTTTCAATTTGTGAGTTCTTGAACTCCGTCCCGTTGTCGCTTCTTATCTTCTTGATCCTCAAGCCGAACTCATTTTGAGCTCGTCTCAAGAATCCCTTTAAAGTCTCTTGGGTTTGTGATTTTTCCTGCAAAAAGAACACCCAAGTGAAGCGAGAATAATCATCCACAATAACTAGACAGTACTTACTCCCGCCGATGCTTATGTAAGCGATCGGGCCGAATAGATCCATGTGTAGGAGCTCCAGTGGCCTATCAGTCGTCATGATGTTCTTGTGTGGATGATGAACACCAACTTGCTTCCCGGCTTGGCATGCGCTACATATCCTGTATTTCTCAAAATGAACATTTGTAAATCCTAAAATGTGCTCTCCCTTTAGAAGCTTATGAAGATTCTTCATTCCAACATGGGCTAGTCGGCGGTGCCAGAACCAACCCATGTTAGTCTTAGCAATTAAGCAAGTGTCGAGTTTAGCTCTATCAAAATCTACCAAGTATAGCTGACCCTCTAACACTCCCTTAAATGCTATTGAATCATCACTTCTTCTAAAGACAGTGACACCTACATCAGTAAATAGACAGTTGTAGCCCATTTGACATAATTGTGATACGGAAAGCAAATTGTAATCTAATGAATCAACAAGAAAAACATTGGAAATGGAATGGTCAGGAGATATAGCTATTTTACCCAAACCTTTGACCAAACCTTGATTTCCATCCCCGAATGTGATAGCTCGTTGGGGATCTTGGTTTTTCTCGTAGGAGGAGAACATCTTCTTTTCCCCCATCATGTGGTTTGTGCACCCGCTATCGATGATCCAACTTGAGCCCCCGGATGCATAAACCTACAAAACAAGTTTAGTTCTTGACTTTAGGTACCCAAACGGTTTTGGGTCCTTTGGCATTAGAAACAAGAACTTTGGGTACCCAAACACAAGTTTTGGAGCCCTTGTGTTTGCCCCCAATAAACTTGGCAACTACCTTGCCGGATTTGTTAGTAAGCACATATGATGCATCAAAAGTTTTGAATGAAATATCATGATCATTTGATGCATTAGGAGTTTTCTTCTTAGGCAACTTAGCACGGGTTGGTTGCCTAGAGCTAGATGTCTCACCCTTATACATAAAAGCATGATTAGGGCCAGAGTGAGACTTCCTAGAATGAATTCTCCTAATTTTGCTCTCGGGATAACCGGCAGGGTACAAAATGTAACCCTCGTTATCCCGAGGCATGGGAGCCTTGCCCTTAACAAAATTAGATAATTTCTTAGGAGGGGCATTAAGTTTGACATTGTCTCCCCTTTGGAAGCCAATGCCATCCTTGATGCCAGGGCGTCTCCCACTATAGAGCATACTTCTAGTTAATTTAAACTTTTCATTTTCTAAGTTATGCTCGGCAATTTTAGCATCTAATATTGCTATATGATCATTTTGTTGTTTAATTAAAGCCATGTGATCATGAATATCATCAACATCAATATCTCTACATCTAGTGCAAATGGAAACATGCTCAATGGTAGATGTAGAGGGTTTGCAAGAATTAAGTTCAACAATCTTAGCACGCAAAATATCATTGTTATCTCTAAGATCGGAGATTGTAATATTGCAAACATCCAATTCTTTAGCCTTAGCAATTAATTTTTCATTTTCAATCCTAAGGCTAGCAAGAGAGATGTTTAATTCTTCAATCTTAGCAAGCAAATTATCATTTTCATTTCTAAGATTGGGAATTGAAACATCACAAACATGAGTATCAACCTTAGCAATTAATTTGGCATTTTCATTTCTAAGGTTGGTAATAGTGTCATGGCAGGTGCTTAGCTCACTAGATAATTTTTCACATTTTTCTACTTCTAGAGCATAAGCATTCTTAACCTTAACATGCTTTTTATTTTCCTTGATTAGGAAGTCCTCTTGGGAGTCCAAGAGATCATCCTTTTCATGGATGGCATTAATTAGCTCATTTAGTTTTTCCTTTTGTTGCATGTTAAGGTCGGCAAAAAGGGTTCGCAAGTTATCCTCCTCATTGCTAGCATTATCCTCATCGCTAGATGTTTCATATTTGGTGGAGGATCTTGATTTTACCTTCTTCCTTTTGCCGTCCTTTGCCGTATTTGGGGAAGAAAAGGCCCTTGGTGACGGCGATGTTGGCGGCGTCCTCGTCGGAGGAGGAGTCGGTGGAGCTCTCGTCCGAGTCCCACTCCCGGCAAACATGGGCATCGCCGCCCTTCTTCTTGTGGTACCTCTTCTTTTCTCTTCTCTTGCCCTTCTTGTCGTCGCCCCTATCACTGTCACTGGATAGTGGACATTTTGCTATAAAATGACCGGGCTTACCACATTTGTAGCACACTCTCTTGGAGCGGGGCTTGTAATCTTTCCCCCTCCTTTGCTTGAGGATTTGACGGAAGCTCTTGATGATGAGCGCCATCTCCTCGTTGTCGAGCTTGGAGGCGTCGATGGGTGTTCGACTTGGAGTAGATTCCTCCTTCTTTTCTTCCGTCGCCTTGAATGCGATCGGTTGTGCTTCGGACGTGGAGGGGCCGTCAAGCTCGTTGATCTTCTTTGAGCCTTTGATCATCAACTCAAAGCTCACAAAATTACCTATAACTTCCTCGGGGGTCATTTGAGTATATCTAGGATTGCCACGAATTAATTGAACTTGAGTAGGGTTAAGGAAAACAAGTGATCTTAGAATAACCTTAACCACTTCGTGGTCATCCCATTTTTTGCTCCCGAGGTTGCGCACTTGGTTCACCAAGGTTTTGAGCCGGTTGTACATGTCTTGTGGCTCCTCCCCTTGGCGAAGACGGAAGCGACCGAGCTCCCCCTCGATCGTTTCCCGTTTGGTGATCTTGGTCACCTCATCTCCTTCGTGCGCGGTCTTTAGCACGTCCCAAATCTCCTTGGCGCTCTTCAACCCTTGCACCTTGTTATACTCCTCTCGACTTAGAGAGGTGAGGAGTATAGTGGTGGCTTGGGAGTTGAAGTGCTCGATTTGGGCCACTTCATCCTCATCATAATCTTCATCCCCTACAGATGGTACCTGTACACCAAACTCAACAACATCCCATATACTTTTGTGGAGTGAGGTTAGGTGATATCGCATCATATCACTCCACCTAGCATAATCTTCACCATCAAATGTTGGTGGTTTGCCTAATGGGACGGAAAGTAAAGGTGTATGTTTAGGAGTGCGAGGGTAGCGTAGGGGGATCTTACTATACTTCTTGCGCTCTTGGCGCTTAGAAGTGACGGACGGCGCATCGGAGCCGGAGGTCGACGTTGATGAAGTGTCGGTCTCGTAGTAGACCACTTTCCTCATCCTCTTGTGTTTGTCGCCTCTCCGATGCAACTTGTGGGAAGAGGATTTCTTCTCCTTCCCCTTCCCTTTGTTGGAGGAGTTCTTCTTCTCCTTCCTCTTGTTGTGGGACTCTTCCGATGAAGTCGACCCGTGGCTTGTAGTGGGCTTGTCGCTGGTCTCCATCTCCTTCTTGCCGTGATCTCCCGACATCACTTCGAGCGGTTAGGCTCTAATGAAGCACTTGGCTCTGATACCAATTGAAAGTCGCCTAGAGGGGGGGTGAATAGGGCGAAACTGAAATTTACAAATATAGACACAACTACAAGCGGGGTTAGCGTTAGAAATAATAATGAGTCTGAGAGAGAGGGCGCAAAACAAATCGCAAGCGAATGAAGAGTGTGACACGCGGATTTGTTTTACCGAGGTTCGATTCTCGCAAACCTACTCCCCGTTGAGGAGGCCACAAAGGCCGGGTCTTTTTCAACCATTTCCCTCTCTCAAACGGTCCCTCGGACCGAGTGAGCTTCTCTTCTCAAATCAACCCGGAACAAAAATTCCCCGCAAGGACCACCACACAATTGGTGTCTCTTGCCTCGGTTACAAATGAGTTTTGATCACAAGAACAAGTAAGAAAGAAAAGAAGCAATCCAAGCGCAAGAGCTCAAAAGAACACGGCAAATCTCTCTCGCCAATCACTAAAGCCTTGTGTGGAATTGGAGAGGATTTGATCACTTGGGTGTGTCTAGAATTGAATGCCTAGCTCTTGTAAGTGGTTGAGAAGTGGAAAACTTGGATGACTTGAATGTGGGGTGGTTAGGGTTATTTATAGCCCCAACCACCAAACTAGCCGTTTGGGTGGAGGCTGTCTGTCGTATGGTGCACCGGACAGTCCGGTGCGCCAGCCACGTCACCCGAATGTTAGGGTTCCGACCGTTGGAGCTCTGACGCTGGGCCCGCCTTGATGTCTGGTGGCGCACCGGACATGCACTGTAGAGTGTCCGGTGTGCCATGACGCGTGTGCCTGACTTCTGCGCGTTCTGGCGCGCATTTAATGCGCCTGCAGGTGACCGTTGGCGCCGAAGTAGCCGTTGCTCCGCCGTTACACCGGACAGTCCGGTGTACACCGGACATGTCTGGTGAATTATAGCGGAGTAGCCGTTGTGAATTCCCAAAGCTGGCGAGTTCAGAGTCGCTTCATTCCTGGAGCACCGGACACTGTCCGGTGTACACCGGACAGTCCGGTGAATTATAGCGGAGCGACTCTGCGTTTTCCCGAAGGTGAGGAGTTCAGCGCGTGGAGAACCCTGGTGCACCGGACATGTCCGGTGGTGCACCGGATAGTCCGGTGCGCCAGACTAGGGTGCCTTCGGTTGTCCCTTTGCTCTTTTTGTTGAACCCTTTTTCTTGATCTTTTTATTGGCTTATTGTGAACCTTTGGCACCTGTATGACTTATAGACTAGAGCAAACTAGTTAGTCCAATTATTTGTGTTGGGCAATTCAACCACCAAAATTAGTTTAGGAAATAGGTGTAAGCCTAATTCCCTTTCAGAGTTCAACTCTATTAAAATCAACTAAGTATAGCTGACCCTCTAATACTCCCTTAAATGCTACTGAATCATCACTTCTTCTAAAGACAGTAACACCTATATCCGTAAAAAGACAGTTGTAGCCCATATTGCATAATTGAGATAAAGAAAGCAAATTATAATCTAAAGAATCTACAAGAAAAACATTGGAAATAGAATGGTCAGGTGATATAGCAATTTTACCAAGTCCTTTGACCAAACCTTGATTTCCATCCCCGAATGTGATAGCTCTTTGGGGATCTTGGTTTTTCTCGTAGGAGGAGAACATCCTTTTCTCCCCTGTCATGTGGTTTGTGCACCCGCTATCTATTATCCAACTTGAGCCCCCGGATGCATAAACCTTCTTTTTCTTGCAATCCTTTGCCATGAAGCATTTGTGGCTGACGTTGGGGAAGAGAAGTCCCTTGTTGACGGTGATGTTGGCGGCGTCCTCGTCGGAGGAGGAGTCGGTGGAGCTCATGTCAGAGTCCCATTCCCGACATACATGGGCACCGCCGCCCTTCTTCTTGTAGTACTTCTTCTTTTCCTTTCTCTTTCCCTTCTTATCGTCGCCTGTGTCACTATCACTTGACATAGGACATTTAGCAATGAAATGACTGGGCCTACCACACTTGTAGCACACCCTTTTGGAGCGGGGTTTATAGTCCTTACCCCTCCTTTGCTTGAGGATTTGGCGGAAGCTTTTGATGATAAGCGGCATTTCCTCGTTGTCAAGCATGGAGGCGTCGATTGGAATCCTACTTGTTGTAGATTCCTTCTTTTCTTCCTCCGTCGCCTTGAATGCGACGGGTTGCACCTCGGGTGTGGAGGTGCCGCCTTGCTCCAAGTTCATGATTTGTTTGGAGCCTTTGGTCATCAATTCAAAGCTCACAAACTTTCCTATAACTTCCTCGGGAGACATTAACTTATATCGAGGATCACCGCGAATTAATTGAACTTGAGTGGGATTACGAAAAATAAGTGATCTAAGAATAACCTTGACCATTTCATGGTCATCCCACTTGGTACTCCCGAGGTTGCGCACTTGGTTGACCAAGGTCTTGAGCCAGTTCTACATGGCTTGTGGCTCCTCTCCTTGGTTGAGGACAAATTGACCGAGCTCCCCCTCGATTGTCTCCCGCTTGGTGATCTTGGTCACCTCATCTCCCTCGTGCGTGGTCTTAAGCACGTCCCAAATCTCCTTGGCACTTTTCAACCCTTGCACCTTATTATACTCCTCTCGACATAGAGAAGCGAGGAATATAGTAGTTGCTTGGGAATCAAAGTGCTTGATTTGGGCGACCTCGTCCGAATCATAGCCTTCGTCCCCCACGGATGGTACCTGCGCTCCAAACTCAACAATGTCCCAAATGCTTGTGTGGAGTGAGGTTAGGTGATGCCTCATTTTATCACTCCACATACAATAATCTTCACCATAAAAACCGGTGGTTTGCCTAGTGGGACGGAAAGTAAAGGAGTGCGTCTAGAAATACGAGGATAACGAAGTGGCATCTTACTATACTTCTTGCGCTCATGTCGCTTAGAAGTGATGGATGGTGCGTCGGAGCCAGATGTAGAAGGCGATGAAGAATCCATCTCGTAGTAGACCACCTTCTTCATTTTCTTTTTCTTTTCACAGCTTCGATGTGACTTGACGTGTGAAGGGGATGCCTTCTTCATCTTGTTATCGGACTCCCCCGATGGAGCCTTCCTATGGCTTGTAGACTTGTCACTGCCGATCACGATCTCCTTCTTAGCGTGATCTCCCGAAATCACTTCGAGCGGTTAGGCTCAAATAAAGTACCGGGCTTTGATACCGATTGAAAGTCGCCTAGAGGGGGGTGAATTGGCAGAATCTGAAATTTACAAACTTTAAGCACAACTACAAGCCGGGGTTAGCGTTAGAATAAAATCCGAGTCTGAAAGAGAGGGCAAAAACAAATCAACCAAGAAATAGAGCGGATGACACGGTGATTTGTTTTACCGAGGTTTGGTTCTTGAAAACCTACTCCTCATTGAGGTGGTCACAAAGACTGGGTTTCTTTTAACACTTTCCCTCTCTCAAACGGTCACCTAGACCGAGTGAGCTTTCTTCTCAATCAAACGGGTCACTTAGACCCCTACAAGGACCACCACAACTTGGTGTCTCTTGCTGTGATTACAAATGTCTTGAGAACAAGAATGGGGAAGAAGAAAGCCAACCAAGCAACAAGAGCAACAAGAAAACACAAGCGATCCTCTCTCAAGTCCTAGAGTACTAGAATTGAATTTAGGGACTTTGATTGGATCAGAGGCTTTGATTTGTGTCTTGGAGTGTTGCACTTTGCTCTTGTATTGAATGCACTGTTGTGAATGCTTGGATGGTTGAGGTGGTGGTGGTTGTGGGGTATTTATAGCCCCCAACCACCAATTCAACCGTTGGGGCAGGCTGCTGTCGATGGGCGCACCGGACAGTCCGGTGCGCCAGCCACGTCACCCAACCGTTAGGGTTCTGACGGTTTCGACCGTTGGAGCTCTGTCTTCATGGGGCACCGGATAGTCCGGTGCCTCACCGGATAGGTACTATGCACTGTCCAGTGTGCCTCTGGCGCCTGCTCTGACTTCTGCCGTGAACTGTAGCTCTGTCAGGGCACTGTGCAGTCAACCGTTGTGCTGGTAGCCGTTGCTCCGCTTGGTGCACCGGACAGTCCGGTGAATTATAGCGGAATGCGCCTGGAGAAACCCGAAGCTGAGGAGTTATGACTGTACGGTCCCTGGTGGACCATACACTGTCCGGTGGCACACCAGACAGTCCAGTGCGCCAGACCAGGGCAGCCTTCGGTTTCTTTTGCTCCTTTCTTTTTGAACCCTAACTTGATCTTTGTATTGGTTTGTATTGAACCTTTGACACCTGTAGAACATATAATCTAGAGCAAACTAGTTAGTCCTTTTGTTTGTGTTAGGCAATTCAACCACCAAAATCGTTTAGGAAAAGGTTTGACCCTATTTCCCTTTCACTTCCTCTTCCGAAGGTCCTCAAAAACATGACTAACCATTTGCTTCTAGCATAATATTGATTATTACAGGGAGCTTTGGTTCATGATGGAAGTTTTCTCCTCTGTCGAAGGCCTTCAAGACGAAGGTATAGCCCAAGAATGATAGCAATGATCGCTGAAGTTATGGTCGAAGAGTAATAGCTTCGGTTCAAAGCGGTGACGAAGATCAAGCATAAAGCTGAGCTAGTGAGGAAAAGACTAGCTATTCATTAGTGATTTAGTCTATAGTTATGAATAAGTATTAAGGTCATAAATGTATTTTTATCCGGGCTGCGTCTCATGCCTATAAATAGGTGAATAGTACCACCGTACTATTTACGCTGGATTATAATTGCTCTCGCGTCAACACCTTCGAACAAGCCGAATGTATCAATGTAATATAAATTCTGTTAATATTCATGTGTATATCATGAAATGCATATATGAATGAATGAATGGATTTCATATATTACCTTTATGTATTCTTATTCTCATAAATGATGAAGGTGTGTCCTTCACGACCTTCGCATGAAGATCATTATATCTAAAAGGAGATAATGCTTCGGAGGACAAAGATCCTTAACCTTTAACAATTGTGTTGTCTTGTTCTTGATTCACAACATTTGAGAACAAGTGAACAACAATCATAAACCCGAGAGACTATTCTTGTCGGTTCTTTTGAACTGACTGTAAAGAAGAACATGCTGAAGGTTTGGCTTTCGTTGGCCAAACAAGTTTGGGGATATATACATCTGTTGTTTCATCATCTGAACTACTTGGATCGCGCTCCACTAGACGCATATTATGGCCAACCAATTTTGATGCATCTTTACTTTAGCTTTCACATACCAAAGCCCATTGATGTAGCTATCTTATTGCAAGGAATTGGGTGCCATCTATTTTTTTCTTTAAGTAAGATCGTAACCCATTAAAAGCCAGCCCTGCCAACTATTTGTCCGCGACATGGATTTGGAAGCATCAGTTTCTAGTGTCCCAGAACATCCGGATATAGTCATTAACCGATTCTCTGCACCCCCTAGAGCTAAATCAACTAATTCCAATTCATACTCTCCAGAAAAGAAATGCTTATAGAATTTATTATCTAAATCATTCTAGAAATTAATGGAATTAAGAGATAGAGTGACGTACCATGCAAAAACGGTACCAGTAAGGGATAAAGAAAACAAGTGAACATGAAAGGCTTCTCTATCGGCCAATTTGCCTAACTGTGTGTAACACTCTAAGTCCATCAATTAAAGGCAACTTAGTTTATATTATTAATTTCTAGTATAAAGCAATATATTTAGGTTTTCAAACAATAAAATGGTGATATATATAAATTGAATAATTTCTCGACTACATAAAATTTTGCCAAATGTTTGATGTATTCATACCGAGGTATAATTTTTGTTTGATGTATCCAATTTTTGTATTTAAGTTGGTGTGAAAATCTTTTTTTTAGAAAATAATAATAAGTTGTTAAAATATTGTTTTGGAATATGTATTTTGATAGGTTTTGTAATACCTCAAATCAATCAATTTAAAACAATTCAACTCTAGTAGTTAAATCTAATGGAGAGAGAGAAAGAGATTATTTTTCTAAAATAAAGACAATAAGAATATAAATTATTTTCAAAATTTGAGAATATAAAATTGAGTTTAGTGATTGTATTCTATTTTGTATAGTCCAATTGATTAAAAACAGTTTTCACCAACAAATTTATATTTAGTTTTTATTTATGAAAATATTATTATTAGACTTACTATATTTTGAAATATTTAAAAATATATTTATTTATATTTTTAATGAGCAATCTATTCTAGAAAAATAAAAGTGAATGGACGAATGGCTCGACCGTTTTGCCTTTCCAAGTTCCAGGCCATCACCTACGCTCCTTTATCTATCGTTTCTCTCCCTGTTAGTGGGGCCAACACGGAAGTGGCATTTCTTTCTTCTTCCGCATGATGCTCCTCTGCTTGCGTCCGGCCGCACGCTGCTCACCAGTGTGATCCCGTACACGCCTCGCCTTCAGGGCTCGGCTGGATGCAGTAGAATGCCGCCGCCGTGACCCTTTCCTGCCAAGCACTACCGCTGCTGCGCCCCACCGTTTCCCTTGCCCATTCATGTCGCGCCTGCATTGCTATTGATGGGGTGGGTGTCTGTTCACTTTCCGGACGCCGCTCGAGCTCTCCCAGGTTATAAATTGGCGGCGAGCTCCCTCCTTTCTCCCTGCTCGCGTATTTCTCGCACACTCGCCTCGCTCAGCTCTGCAGCATGACACGCCATCTCGTCAGAATTTCCGCGTGCCCGGTCTCCTCAGCCGTTTGTGATGCTCCCCGCGCCATCCGCCACGCTGTCGTGCCTCTCCTTCCTCTGCACACACTGCTCTCCTTCGCGCTCGCTCCTCGCCGATCTCACGTTTTCCCCCAAGACCCTCGCTGCTCCGCGCCTTGCTGTTCCACGGCATGCCCCTGCCTTCAGCGTCGCGCCGCCACACACCAGTCTACATTTTCTCGCCTGATTCCACTTCCACTCAGTCGTCGTTTGTCGTTGCCATTCATCGACGTCCCTCGCCAACGCCGACGACTCGCTCGACTCTTGCCAACATGCTGTTGCCACCCTGCTTCTCTGCTTCCTTGCGACCGAGGACGCCGAAGCAGCGTCCCCTGCTCCCTGTCCTCGACCGGTAGAAGACGACATCAAAATTGCTTGCTACCCCTGCTAGTGTAACTAGTCCCTGCGACATTTTTATAAAAAAATTATAAAATATTTATTTAGAGTTCTTATTTTGTTAAGCTTCATAAGTTTATGCTAAACAATTTAAATTAGTATAGCAACAATTTACATGTTTTTAATTTAAATTTTATATAATTAATTTATATGTAGTTTTCTAAATAAGAAATTAAAAGAAAAATGTAGATCCCATGTTTCTAACTAAAATAAAAGATAATTAATCATATTTATACATAAAGTATGATTTAGTTTTGTATTCAAGTTTTATGCACATGTGTATATAAATTGCTTATTCATATTAACATAAAGTTTCCAAAAAATGCTAAAATAATATAACTGATGTTCATATCTTTAAATTAAAAATGATGACCTATTGGTTTCAATATAGTTTCCTTAACAAATTTAGGCTAAGTGTTTTCCTAATAAAACGATAACTATTTATTATCCTTTCACATAAAACTTATTTATTCTTTAAGTTATCCACAATTATATGCTTTACAATAGTAATATGCCATATAGCATTTTTAAATGTTAAAATGGATTAATTAGCGTTCATATTGTTTGGTAATTAAAAATAATAGTTTACAAATTGTTTTAATATAACATTCTAGGCCATGTGTTTTTTAATAAAAAGAAAGATAGTTATTTGTTCAATATTTTTTCATGAATATCAACTTAAGGCCTATGTCCTAACATTTCATAAATTAGTGTTTAATAATAATGATCTTTTCACATAAAATCTATTTACACTTATATTTAAAGTTTGTTATAAGTAAATGTTTAATAATATTTTATTATATGTACATAATGCTTCATAAATTAATAAGTGTTGCATAACTCATGAATCTTAGATATATAACATATTGCTTTTCTAAAAGGATGATAAAAGGTTTAATAATATTATAATGTGTTTTTAGTCTTGAATCTATAACCATAGATATTCTGCGGTGACTCGACCAGATTTATAAGAGGTCAAATATGAAAACCAACTGCCCGACAGTGATTTAACACACTTGAAACCATATAAACCCACAGGTCTAATGAAATCGCGAAGGATCTTAAACTTTTCCTTCGCAACCAAGATCGTAATAAATTAACATTCTGTAGCACCAAAAATCCTAAGCATGTGATATAAGGAAATTAGTTAAATAATAATAATAATACTAATAATAAATAAAGTACCCTTGATGAATAATTAAACTTTAGGATTCACCTCTATCGAAAGGAAATGCTCATAGTAGAATAATACTAGCAAAATTATATCCTAACTAGGTGAGTGTCCGTGCGTTGCAACGGAAACATATAATATCATAGTTAAGTGCTCGTACGCTACGACGGAAAATAAACCTCGTGCACAACAACTTTGATATCACTTCTCCATTTTTGGGTTAAGCTGTTATTGTAAGATTAGCCACACAAAGGAAATTTAGGCATGCAACCTTGGTCATCAGGAAAAAAAGTACCAAGAGGAAAGCAAAAGGGTGAGCCGATTCAAACTGTGAACATCTTGGTCATCAGGAAAACAAAGTACCAAGAGAAAAGTAAAAGAGTGAGTTGATTCAAACTGTGAACAGCTAGGCACTGGTGCCTAAGTCTATCATTTGATAAAATATCAGATAAATTACATCAGTAGCTAACCGTAGCAATGAAACAACCAGCACCATAAGTTGTGCAACTTCATTGAACAACAAAATGGGACAAATTGCATCACCAAGAATATGAACTAATCCAAGTGTTGTGCCATCTAACAGATTTTAGCTTTCAATAACCAGCTATACAAGTCCACCTAAGATTCCAAATACACATGACATACGAAAGTCAGAGAAGACAATAATAATTTTAAATAGCTGAAAATTATTTTGCATAACTGAGAAACTGATGAATAGTTGAATACCCTGCCTTAGTGGCATGAAGTTGTACTGATTTATCAATGACAAAAACAAACAATGGTGATCTGGAGTATTATACCGAGTGTTCGGGCTTATTCCTGTTACATTTTCCCCACCAGTGGCAATCTAGCAAACAAATGATTCCTAAGCGACACAAAGGAAATCTGAACAAAACAGGATATAGCCCTTCACACATGAAAATTCAGTCATCTTATATCTGCTAACTTCCTATGGTTGCCTGCTAGATCTGTCGGAGCACTACCTGAACTCCACAGCTCGCCATATTGTGCATAGAACAAGCATCTCCAAGAGGCCAACATTGAGTGATGTCTGTCACTTCCAAGAGGTTCGATGAAAGAGTTGTTAAATATATGGAATATGTATAGAACAAGCATCTCCAATGCGTAAGTAGATATAAGACCATGGTGAGCTCCAAGAATACGACTCTCATAGAAACACACTGCCTTTATCAATATGATACTCCTCTAGAATAAATGGTCTTGGCTGATCAAGTTGTCGATCTACTAAAATGCAATCATTAAACAAATATAGGCAGAAAATCAATCATATTTAAACACTTGAATCATAAATGGTAAAAGTTTTGAGAATGTGCTCTGTATTATTGCATATACAAATTAAGATGGTTTGGAAAGTAAGAACACACATCCTCAAAAAACATAGTGTGCATAATCCATCGACTTGATTAAATGAGATGTCAACAATAATGTTTTCCACAAGACAATTTATAATCTTGACATGTACATGATATACGAAACATGAGAGAATTACACAAGTGTATGAAAAAATATAGGTGGAAAATCCTTAAACATGGTATATTCCCTAAAAGAAGACAAGGGAAGGGAGCAAGAAAAAAAAATATAAGATGCATTTTCTGTATTAAGAACCAAGGATGATGCTAAAGAGTGTCTTCAAAAATAATCATCCAAAAATTAATAACATATTAGCATAGATGTTTTTCCCAGGTTACATTCTGCAAAGAACTATATTAAAGGAACAACTGCTACATACTAAACTAAAGTTTAACTTAGATATTTTGTAACTTTCTGTTATGTACAAATTTATATGGCATAGCATGCAATAGACAACTTCTGGTAATAACTTCGACACAATCGTGAAGTCGTAAATGCAACTGTGTTTTAGAGCATAAAGATATAGTTCATGTAAAGCATATTGTCCACCCCTGAAGCTTAAGGAACAAGAAGCACAACATAGGAAGCGGGATATATGAAAAGGCATAAATAGTGCTTACCATGCCAACCTGATACAACTGGTTCTATACCTGTATCTTGTACTTCAAAAGATAACATTTGATGCAACTATGTTTAAGTTCCAAGAACATCCCTTATGACATCAACTTCCTGTTTGAGTGTGTACTGACATATAAAATGACAGGTAGAATATATATATGAGGATATCCAGATCATCAGCAAGACATATTCTACATATAAATAGGTTTTCCTCTCATACATATAAACAGGTTGTATAGATGACCAAGCCTAATTGAAATTGAGATACCATGAACCCAAATTGCCATCAACAGATTGAGGTGAGGCAAAACAGAAGGGATTGCGAGAAGGCCAATTCATAGGAAAAGCACGACAACCTGACTTGGTATGATATTTTGTTTGCCCTTCAGGCACCAGAAGGGCAACCTGCCCTCGATATCTCAACCTGACCCTTTCTCTCTCGGTCGAATTCCCATGGCCCAGTCACTATCCTCATCCCTTGGAAAGAAGCTGTAAAGCATATTGTCCACCGACTTGATTAAATGAGATGTCAACAATAATGTTTTCCTCAAGACAATTTATAATCTTGACCTGTACATGATATACAAAACATGATAGAATTACACAAGTGTATGAAAAAATATAGGTGGAAAATCCTTAAACATGGTATATTCCCTGAAAGAAGACAAGGGAAGGGAGCAAGAAAAAAAAATAAGATGCATTTTCTGTATTAAGAACCAAGGATGATGCTAAGGAGTGTCTTCAAAAATAATCATCCAAAAATCAATAACATATTAGCATAGATGTTTTTCCCAGGTTACATTCTGCAAAGAACTATATTAAAGGAACAACTGCTACATACTAAACTGAAGTTTAACTTAGATATTTTGTAACTTTCTGTTATGTACAAATTTATATGGCATAGCATGCAATAGACAACTTCTGGTAATAACTTAAGCAAGGATGATGCTAAGAAGTGTCTTCAAAATAATTGAAAGTTGCCTAGAGGGGAGGGTGAATAGGCGGAATCTGAAAATTACAAACTTAAGCACAACTACAAGCCGGGGTTAGCGTTAGAAATATAAACGAGTCCGAAAGAGAGGGCGAAAACAAATCACAAGCAAATAAGAATGAATGGAACGGGGATTTGTTTTACCGAGGTTCGGTTCTTGCAAACCTACTCCCCGTTGAGGTGGTCACAAAGACCGGGTCTCTTTCAACCCTTTCCCTCTCTCAAATGGTCACTTAGACCGAGTGAGCTTCTCTTCTCAATCAAATGGGACACTAAGTCCACTACAAGGACCACCACACAATTGGTGTCTCTTGTTTTGATTACAAGTGTTGTGGAAACAAGAATGAGGAAGAAGAAAAGCAATCCAAGCGCAAGAGCTCAAAAGAACACAAAAGTCTCTCTCTCTCTAGTCACTAATTTGTTTGGAGTGATTCCGGACTTGGGAGAGGATTTGATCTCTTTGTTTGTGTCTTGTATTGAATGCTATAGCTCTTGTATGAGGTTTGAAGGCTGAAAACTTGGATGCCATGAATGTGGGGTGGTTGGGGGTATTTATAGCCCCAACCACCAAAATGGCCGTTGGGGATGGCTTCTGTCGACGGACACACCGGACAGTCCGGTGCACCACCAGACACTGTCCGGTGCGCCAGCCAAGTCACCCAACCGTTAGGGTTCGACTGTTGGAGCTCTGACAATTGGGGCCACCGGAAAGTCCGGTGGTGCATCGGATAGGTCCTGTAGACTGTCCGGTGCGCCTTCTGGCGCCTGTTCTGACTTCTGCGCGCGCAGGCGCGCACTGTAGCACACTTAATGCCTTCTGTAGATGACCGTTGGCGCGAAGTAGCCATTGCTCCGCTGGCACACCGGACAGTCCGGTGTTACACCGGATAGTCCGGTAAATTATAGCGGAGCGGCCTCCCAAATTCCTGAAGCTCGCAAGTTCAGCGTCGAACTCCCTGGTGCACCGGACACTATCCGGTGGTGCACCGGACACTGTCCAGTGGCACACCGGACAGTCCGGTGCGCCACACCAGGGTTGCCTTCGGTATACTTTGCTCCTTTGTTTTGAACCCCTTTCTTTTATCTTTGTATTGGTTTGTTGTGAACCTTGGGCACCTGTAGAACATATTTTCTAGAGCAAACTAGTTAGTCCAATAATTTGTGTTGGGCAATTGAACCACCAAAATTCATATTGGAAAAGGTTTGACCCTATTTCCCTTCCAATCTCCCCCTTTTTGGTGATTGATGCCAACACAAACCAAAGCAAATATAAAGGTGCAGAATTGAACTAGTTTGCATAATGTAAGTGCAAAGGTTGCTTGGAATTGAAACCAATATACTTATTTCAATAGATATGCATGGATGGTTTTTCTTCTTATTTAAAATTTTGGACCTCATTTGCACCACGGGTTTTGTTTTGCAAATTCTTTGTAAAATTCTTTTCAAAAACCTTTTGCAAATAGTCAAAGGTACATGAATAAGATTGAAAGAAGCATTTTCAAGATTTGAAGTTTTCTCCCCCGTTTCAAATGCTTTTCCTTTGACTTAAACAAAACTCCCCCTAAATAAAATTCTCCTCTTAGTGTTCAAGAGGGTTTTGCAAGTTTTGAAGATACTACTTTCTCCCCCTTTTGAACACAATAAGATATCGATTTGAAAAACTTCATTTTTAAAATTCGGTGGTGGTGCGGTCCTTTTGCTTTGGGCTCATACTTTCTCCCCCTTTGGCATGAATCGCCAAAAACGGATACTTGTGAGTGAAATATAAGCCCCTTTTTTTTAAAAAAAAAACTTTCTCCCCCTTTGGCAAACATAAATATGAGTGAAGATTATACCAAAGTGAAGAACGATGCAGAGTACCGGCAAATACAATTGGAGTTGAGTGGAAGCGCCTTCTTTGCCGAATACTTCATTTTCCTTTCAATATCTATGACTAAGCATAATATTATACTTGAAAACACATTAGTCATAGACATAAAAGAGATATGATCAAAGGTATATAGATGAGCTATGTGTGCAAAGAATCAATCAAAATTCCTAGAATCCAGAATATTTAGCTCATTCCTAAGTTCGGTAAAGGTCTTCTCATCTAGTGGCTTAGTAAAGATATTGTTGAAGGCTTGTTCTCAAGTGCTATGAATTAAGAACAAGGCAACACAGAAAATGTTAAACGTTAAAGTCCTTCGTCCTTCGAAGCATTATTTCCCTTAGGATATAATGATCTTCGGACGAAGGTTATGAAGGACATACCTTCAGCGGCATAACATATGATGATGAAGAAGGAATCATATGAAATATAAAATAACATAAACAATCATGTATCATTACCAACTCATTTCTATTTCATTACTATGGAAAATAGGGATGATATCAAATTACAAATGTACCTTCGGCTTGAAAGAAGGTGAAAGTACAAGCGTGACACAAAAGCAAATGCCAAGTCAGCGTGTCCAGTACGGGAGCACTGTTCATCTATTTATAGACACGAGACGCAGTCTATGTAAAATTACACCCATGCCCTTTACATTTGCTAATGGTTCTATAATAACCCATCGAGGTCTGAATAGCCTTTTCCTTTTTAAGTCGATTTCCTTTTCTGCTATCATGCCGAAGCTCTCCTGCATATAGCTTCGGCTCCGCACCAACCTTCGTATTCTTTGTGCTTCTTCACGCTGGTTCTGATCCGAGTCCGAAGGTACCTGTTCATGTATTATACTCCAGAAAAATTGTTAAATTATGTTTTTGAGGACCTTCGGAAGCCGAAGGCCCCCAACAGTAGCCCCTCGCAATATTAATTTGTTAGAATAATAAATTCAGATTGCGATATGGACGAAGGCTCTAAGCCGAAGGTCCGAAAAAAACACCTTCCCTTTGCTAGAATAGCAACAGTCAGGGACAAGCGGGGCCCTCCACCCTGCAACGCATTAGGCGTATAAATACGAGCACACCACACTCATTTGGTACGCTTTTAGCCATCTGCTCTGCTTGCTCAATTTTTAGCTCTTGCCTACCAACGCTTGCTTGGTTTTTAGATTTTCTGAGCTTCGGCTTTAAGAGCACATTTTCATCATTTCCGAAGAAAAGATGTCTCAAGATAAGAAAGCTGTTGCTGAAGCAAAGCTGAGCAAGGAGGAGAAGCTTCTTAAGGAAAAAACCGTTGGATTGATCGAGTCAATTGCAAAGACCAACACAGAGAAGATTACAAAAGAAATTCTAGAAGGCTTATCTGAAGATACCGATGACAACGATAGTTATGATGTGGAAAGTGGGGGCGAAGACTCCGAAGATCGGCCGTGGCGACCAAGTCACACAGTCTTCGGAAAATCGACCATCAGGAAAAGTCTTCTTAATAACATGAGAGGAAGGTATTTTCGAGACATATCCATCGTGAGGGCTAACAACGGAGACCGAACTGCTCCTGCTCCTGAAGAGAATGAAGTTGTAATCAATCAAAGCTTCTTCAAGGCTGGGCTTCGATTCCCTCTAAGCAATTTTGTGGTTGAAGTTTTAAAGATATACCAGATTTTTCTTCACCAAATTACTCCCAAAGCCATCATAAGAATGGGAATCTTCGTATGGGCTGTGAGGAGTCAAGGTTTGGAACCATGTGCAAAATGTTTCTGCAGTATACACGAACTTTTATATGAGACGAAACCCTTTGGTAAGGAGCAGTGTCACAATAATTTTGGTTGCTACAGCTTCGTTGCTCGTTCAGGCTCAAGCTGCCCAGTGCCAATCTTTCAGAAGAGGTGGCCTGGAGATTGGATGAAAGAATGGTTCTATGTGAAAAATGATTTAAAGGCGAGAGAAGATATCAAAGAGATCATCATGCGCCCCATCTGGTCCCGCTTCGGCCTTCGGAAACCGAAGGTAGAGATTGATGAAGCAGCTGAAGAATGCCGAAGGGCCTTTGGCATAGTTTGTTCTTTCATCGGGACAAGGGACTTAGTCCAAGAGAATGTGGCCTACAGGATATGGCCACTGCTAGAGAGCTGGGAGATGCCAAAAGAAACCATCAGCAACACTAACGAGGGTGATTTGGTTCGACTGAAATATACTTTCAGATTTGGAGACCAATTTATCGAACCAGACGATGACTGGCTGAAGTGCATCGAAGCTACTAGTGATGATCTGCTTGGGCCGTACTCCAAAGCAGAGGATAATGCGTTATCTGCGGCCTTCGGGAGCCGGAAAAAGAAAAGGCTAAATAGAGTTTTTGATGCTATTGGGTTTATGTATCCTGACTACCGGTACCCGCCAAAGGGACAAAAGAGAAAGAGTGTGACTTTCGGGAAAGATGCCAGTTCAGCTGCTCCAAGCGAGCCCGCGCCGAAGAGGAAGAAGGTGAAGGTTCTTACTCACCGGCCGCGATATATTAAACCGGCCGTAGTGCCCGAATTTGGCGGTGAGACCTCTTCGGCTACTGAAGCCAAAGAACCTGTGCCTACGCAGAAGATTGAAGAGCCGGCTGCAATACCGAAGACATCCTCAGCCAAATTAGCTGAGCCGAAGGCCGGTGATATAGGGGTCGAAGGAACAAAGATATCAGAAATTTCAAGCCCTTCGGCAGAAGTGACAGTGCCGAAGGCACAAAAAGGTCCTACAGCGACCCCTAAGAGGAAAAGAATGGTCAATGTTCTAGATGCGCTGGAGACAATAAAGACAAGCTCTACTCCAAGGAAAACTGCCGAAGCTCCAAAGACGCAGTCTGAGACAAGAGTAACTGAAGCCGAAGCTGCGAAGAGCCAGATGGAGACCGAAGCTGGGCCTTCAGAGCCCGCAAAGGAGAAATTCTTGGAAACCGGGGAGGAGAAAACAGAAAAAGATGCTGCAGAACAAATTCTGCCTAAAAAAACTGCCACTCCTACTCCCGAGGCATCCTCTGAAGTTCTTGATTATATCGTACGACACGCTTCGGGAAAAAGATTAACTGAAGAAGAGATTTTTGAAGCTAAACACAATGCCCGAGAACTGAAGTATCCAAAGGGCGCCTTAGTGTTCAATGGAACAGACGAAGATGATTTCTTATACTGCCTCTCAGACAACAAAGAATTATCTGTCTGCCGGGAGATGGCCAGAAGTATGGGGTTTCCGAAGCTTGAAGTTGGCCTTTGTGCCATGACAAAGGACGATCTTGCAGATAGTCTCGCATATAACAGCCTGAAGGTACAAAAATTATACATTTGGAAGTTTTTGAACTTTGAATTATTATTTTTTTGCTCTTATACTAATTCTTTTCATATAGGGTTTAATACTGAGCAACGCCTTGAGGGCGCAAAAGAATGCCGAAGATGAGAGCTGCACTATTGCTCTGAACAACCTTCGAACAGAGGTTATTAAGCTGAGGAACGAAGCTTTGGAAAAATATAAAATTTTACTTACATTGGTAGACAAGGCGAAGGGGGATGAAGCTAACTACAAGACCCAATCTGAAACCCAAAGGAACGAGATTAAAAACCTCCAAAAGCAACTGGCCGAAGCTAAATTGAAATGCGCTATTGCCGAAGCTAAGCGAGATGCCAGTGACTACTGGAAAAATTATTGGGAGAAAACAGTTGTAAAACTTCGCTCCTCAAAAGAAAGATGTTAAGAAAAATCTATAGAATGTGTGAAGAAGATAAAAACTAGTTTCGCCAATGTTGGCGCATATTCAAGTGAAGACAACTTCGTACGGGGTGATCCCGAAGGCCCAATTGAATGGATCAGCAGCGAGGCCGAAGCCTTTTAGGAGATTGTAAGTGGCCGTGGGGACGTCTGCGCCTTCTCAGGTGCAAGGGGAATCGCGGCTATCTTGGAGAAATCAGGTTGCGAACATGTGCAAATTCTGGCCCAAGTCGAAGCTACTTTATCTATTGATGATACAAAGGACCCCTTGGCCGAAGCAAGCTTAGTTGGTGGAAAATTCTTTACTGACATATCGAAAAATGGCGGTCAAGGGATGGCCCACAAAATAATAAAAAGAGCGAAAAAGATACTCACGATGAAAGGGAAGCTACGAAGGCAGCTGAAAAGGCTGTAGAACTCGAAAAGCGGATAGGTATTGCTTAATAGCTTTTAACTTTATTTTTATTTTTGCTACTTCTAATCTTATTTACGTTTTCTACAGCAGCCGAAATACGTCCTCCCCCAGAGCCCTTCGAGTTATTGATCGAGCCAGAGGCAAAGGAACCAGCAGAAATCATTAATATGGCCGAAAGCATTTTGGACGAAGTCGTTACTCAACTACTGACCGAAGCTGCAGACGAAGTTTTTAAGGAAGAATAATAGATATTGTAAAAACATTGTTAGAATACCAATGTAACATTTGCTGGACTATGCTTGTAATATTTGGCACTCATGAGTTTTTAATGTAATGTATAAATGGCTTTGTAATTTATTTCTTTGCGATGCATGAAACTTTTATTGTTCATACCGTTTTTAGCCTTCGGCGAAAAAACACCTTCCCTTCTTTTCATGCTTCGTAAAGAAGAATTTTTATGCTTCGTGAAAATTCTCCAATCGTCGCAGAAACATTAATGCTTCGTCAACAATAAACTTTTTCCTCCACTTTATAGCTGACAAAGCGGTATCTCTCCGAAACTTATTTTGTGCCTTAGCACAATTTCACTTTTTCGAAGCATTCTCCGAAGGTCAACATTGTATCCCCTTCTTGTGCCATTGATGCAGTATGATGTATGATATGTTATGCGAATGATGTGATGATGTTATGCTTATGCAGAATGATATTTATGCCGAAGATACACACACATTCCTGCTGTAGAATACACAATCTCTTTGCCGTTTATTTTTCGGCTTCACCGCTTATTTTTCGGTGTATCAGCGTTGACTTTTCGCTGTAAGTTCTGCATTCCCTTAGGAACGTCTTTTGAACTTCTTCGCCTTCTATTTCGGCGGTATTCGTGTTGACTTTTCGTGCTTCGCCTTATATTTCGGCGGAATCAGCGTTGACTTTCCACTGTAAGCTCTGCATTCCCTTTGGAACGACTTTTGAGCAGAAAACTTACACTACGCTCCTTTAGGAACGACTTTTTGTAGCTTCGGCAAACTTACACTGCGTTCAGTAGAATGACTTTTTGTAGCTTCGAAGACACTTATAACTTAGGAACGGCTTTTTGTGCCTCGTCGACTTTTGGGACTCCGTAAGTCTGTGGAGAAGATATATTTTCACTATGGCAAAAACGAAGCTATTACAAGGAATTAAAAACGATAAGAAAACTAAGTTTTCAACAACTGTTCCTTAGTAAGAAAGAGAATGACAATGAATGTAAAAACTGATTCAGGGGTAGGATATCTCTTAGTAGATATGCTTCGACTCTGGCACAGTACTGTTGACTGTGCGAGCTTCGAACTCTTCCCTGAAGTCTCTCTGCTGATGGGTCTGTTGACTCCCTTCTGGCTGTTGGCCGCGTGAATATGCAGGTTGTAGTGGTGGCGGAGGTAGAAGCTGTGGCCAAGATGCCTGTGGCTGACTAGCTGAAGCAACAGACGCTGCAGGATGGTTACCTACATACTCTGGTATGTAGGGTGAGTGATATGAAGCAGTATGCATGACCTGCTTCGGCTGGTTCTGCTGAGCTGCAGCTTCTGCTATTTCCTTCTGTTTCTGAATGGTGACATGGCACATCCTTGTAGTATGGCCCTTGTTCTCATCGCAGAATAAGCAATAAATTTTCCTAGACTGATCCCCAAACCTTCCTCCGAAGCCCCTGGCGCCTCTGCCCCTTGGAGCTGATGGCCGAGGATAGCTTTGTTGCTGCCCCGAAGCTTGCGAAGAATATTGCAGCCTCTGTTGCTGACTTCCTCTGTTGTCATTCTGGGTGGAATGAATTGATCTGACATGCCTTGGGTGGATTCTCCCTCCGAAGCCCCTGGTCATCTCAGAGAACCTGTAGGCTTCCTCCCTTCTCTGACGAAAATCATTGTCAGCGCGAATGTATTCATCCATCTTTTGAAGCAATTTCTCTAGGGTTTGAGGGGGTTTCCTGGCGAAGTACTGGGCCGTAGGTCCTGGCCAAAGCCCCTTGATCATGGCCTCAATGACAATTTCATTAGGCACTATTGGCGCTTGTGCCCTCAAACGCAAGAACCTTCAGACATACGCCTGGAGGTATTCTTCATGATCTTGCGTGCACTGGAACAAAGCTTGAGCGGTGACCGGCTTTGTTTGAAACCCTTGGAAACTAGTGATCAACATGTCCTTCTGCTTCTGCCATAATGTGATTGTTCCTGGCCGAAGAGAGGAGTACCAGGTTTGCGCAACATTCTTGACCGCCATGATGAAAGATTTCGCCATGACTACGGTATTGCCTCCATATGAAGATATGGTTGCTTCGTAGCTCATCAAAAACTACTTTGGATCTGAGTGCCTGTCATACATGGGGAGCTGAGGTGGCTTGTAAGACGGGGGCCAAGGTGTAGCCTGCAGTTCTGCTGACAGAGGAGATGCATCATCAAAAGCAAAATTTCCATGATGGAAATCCTCGTACCATTCATCCTCGTTGAAGAAGCCTTCTTGATGAAGCTCCCTATGTTGAGGCCTTCGCTCTTGCTCATCCTGAGCAAGATGGCGTACTTCTTTGGTAGCTTCGTCAATCTGCCTCTGAAGGTCGGCTAGTCGAGCCATCTTCTCTTTCTTCCTTTGTACTTGTTGATGAAGCATCTCCATGTTTCTGATTTCTTAGTCCAACTCGTCCTCCTGGGGTGTTGGACTAGTGGCCTTCCTCTTCTGGCTTCGGGCCTCTCAAAGAGAAAAGGTCTCCTGGTTCGGGTCCAGCGGCTGGAGAGCAGCAGTCCCTGTTGCTGAAGCTTTCTTCGGTGGCATGACGAAGGTCAATGCTTGCCGAAGGTGGTCGACAAGAGTTCACCGGAGGTGGGCGCCAATGTTGAGGGCTTGTTCTCAAGTGCTATGAATTAAGAACAAGGCAACACAAAAAATGTTAAACGTTAAAGTCCCTTTGTCCTTCGAAGCATTATTTCCTTTGGGATATAATGATCTTCGGACGAAGGTTATGAAGGACATACCTTCAGCGGCATAACATATGATGATGAAGAAGGAATCATATGAAATATAAAATAACATAAACAATCATGTATCATTACCAACTCATTTCTATCTCATTTCTATTTCATTACTATGGAAAATAGGGATGATATCAAATTACAAATGTACCTTCGGCTTGAAAGAAGGTGAAAGTACAAGCGTGACGCAAAAGCAAATGCCAAGTCAGCGTGTCCAGTATGGGAGCACTGTTCATCTATTTATAGACACGGGACGCAGTCCATGTAAAATTACACCCATGCCCTTTACATTTGCTAATGGTTCTATAATAACCCATCGAGGTCTGAATAGCCTTTTCCTTTTTAAGTCGGTTTCCTTTTCTGCTATCATGCCGAAGCTCTCCTGCATATAGCTTCGGCTCCGCACCAACCTTCGTATTCTTTGTGCTTCTTCACGCTGGTTCTGATCCAAGTCCGAATGTACCTGTTCATGTATTATACTCTAGAAACATTGTTAAATTATCTTTTTGAGGACCTTCGGAAGCCGAAGGCCCCTAACAGATATCGACTAATTGATCTTTGGTGTTTATATAGGCTATCTCGATATCCCCCTTTTGTTGGTGATCTCTCAGAAAGTGATACCGAATGGCTATGTGCTTAGTGCGGCTGTGTTCAATGGGATTATCTGCCATGCGGATAGCACTCTCATTGTCACATAGGAGAGGGACTTTGCTAAACTTGTAGCCATAGTCCCTAAGGGTTTGCCTCATCCAAAGTAATTGCGCGCAACAATGGCCTGCGGCAATGTACTCGGCTTCGACGGTAGAAAGAGCTACTGAGTTTTGTTTCTTTGAAGCCTAAGACACCAGGGATCTCCCCAGAAACTGACAAGTCCCTGATGTGCTCTTCCTATCAATCTTACACCCTGCCCAATCGGCATCGGAATATCCTAATAAATCAAACGAGGATCCCTTGGGGTACCAAAGACCAAACTTAGGTGTTTGAACTAAATATCTCAAGATTCTCTTCACGGCCCTAAGGTGAACTTCCTTAGGGTCGGCTTGGAACCTTGCACACATGCATACAGAAAGCATAATGTCCGGTCGAGATGCAAATAAATAGAGTAAGGATCCTATCATCGACCGATATACCTTTTGATCTACGGATTTACCTCCCATGTCGAGGTCGAGATGCCCATTGGATCCCATGGGTGTCTTGATGGGTTTGGCATCCTTCATTCCAAACTTGGTGAGAATATCTGGAATGTACTTCATTTTGCTGATGAAGGTGCCCTCTTGGAGTTGTTTCACTTGAAATCCTAGAAAATACTTCAACTCCCCCATCATAGACATCTCGAATTTTTGAATCATGATCCTACTAAACTCTTCACATATAGATTTGTTAGTAGACCCAAATATGATATCATCAACATAAATTTGGCATACAAACAAATCATTTTCAATGGTTTTAGTGAATAAAGTAGGATCGGCTTTACTGACTTTGAATCCATTAGTGATAAGAAAATCTCTTAGGCATTCATACCATGCTCTTGGGGCTTGCTGGAGCCCATAAAGCGCCTTAGAGAGTTTATACACGTGGTTAGGATACTCAATATCTTCAAAGCCAGGAGGTTGCTCAACATAGACCTCTTCCTTGATAGGTCCGTTGAGGAAGGCACTCTTCACGTCCATTTGGTAAAGCTTAAAGCCATGGTGAGTAGCATAGGCAAGTAATATTCGAATTGACTCAAGCCTAGCTACAGGTGCATAGCTTAAAGTAGTGCCTTGTTCCTTGTCACCACACCATGCTCATCTTGTTTGTTGCGGAAGACCCACTTGGTTCCTACAACATTTTGGTTAGGACGTGGAACTAAATGCCATACCTCATTCCTTGTGAAATTGTTGAGCTCCTCTTGCATCGTCAGCACCCAATCCGAATCTTGAAGTGCTTCCTCTACCCTGTGTGGCTCAATAGAGGAAACAAAAGAGTAATGTTCACAAAAGTGAGCAACACAAGATCGAGTCGTTACCCCCTTATGAATATCGCCGAGGATGGTGTTCACGGGGTGATCTCGTTGGATTGCTTGGTGGACTCTTGGGTGTGGCGGCCTTTGATTTTGCTCATCTTCCTTGTCTTGACCATTTGTATCTCCCCCTTGATCATTGCCGTCTTCTTGAGGTGGCTCATCTTCTTGATCTTCTCCTTCATCATCTTGAGCCTTGTCCTCATCTTGGGTTGGTGGAGATGCTTGCATGGAGGAAGATGGTTGTTGATCTTATGCTTGTGGAAGCTCTTCGGATTCCTTAGGACACACATTGCCAATGGACATGTTCCTTAGCGCGATGCATGGAGCCTCTTCATCATCTAGTTCATCAAGATCAACTTGCTCCACTTGGGAGCCATTAGTCTCATCAAACACAATGTCACAAGAAACTTTAACTAGTCCAGTGGACTTGTTAAAGACTCTATATGCCCTTGTGTTTGAATCATAACCAAGTAAAAAGCCTTCTACAGCTTTAGGAGCAAATTTAGATTTTCTACCTCTTTTAACAAGAATAAAGCATTTGCTACCAAAGACTCTAAAATATGAAACATTGGGCTTTTTACCGGTGAGGAGTTCGTATGATGTCTTCTTGAGGATTCGGTGTAGATATAACCGGTTGATGGCGTAGCAAGCGGTGTTGACCGCCTCGGCCCAAAACCGATCCGAAGTCTTGTATTCATCAAGCATGGTCCTTGCCATGTCCAATAGAGTCTTATTCTTCCTCTCTACTACACCATTTTGTTGTGGCGTGTAGGGAGAAGAGAACTCATGCTTGATGCCCTCCTCCTCAAGAAAGCCTTCTATTTGTGAGTTCTTGAACTCCGTCCCGTTGTCGCTTCTTATCTTCTTAATCCTCAAGCCGAACTCATTTTGAGCCTGTCTCAAGAATCCTTTCAAAGTCTCTTGGGTTTGAGATTTATCCTGTAAAAAGAATACCCAAGTGAAGCGAGAATAATCATCCACAATAACTAAACAATACTTACTCCCGCCGATGCTTATGTAAGCAATCGGGCCGAATAGGTCCATGTGGAGGAGCTCGAGTGGCCTGTCAGTTGTCATGATGTTCTTGTGTGGATGATGAACATCAACTTGCTTCCCTGCTTGGCATGCGCTACAAATCCTGTCTTTCTCAAAATGAACATTTGTTAGTCCCAAAATGTGCTCTCCCTTTAGAAGCTTGTGAAGATTCTTCATCCCAACATGGGCTAGTCGGCGGTGCCAGAGCCAACCCATGTTAGTCTTAGCAATTAAGCAAGTATCGAGTTCAGCTCTATTGAAATCAACTAAGTATAGTTGACCCTCTAATACTCTCTTAAAAGCTACTGAATCATCACTTCTTCTAAAGACAGTAACACCTGTATCCGTAAAAAGACAGTTGTAACCCATTTTACATAATTGAGAAATAGAAAGCAAGATGTAATTTAATGAGTCTACAAGAAAAACATTTGAAATAGAATGGTCAGGTGATATAGCAATTTTACCCAAACCTTTGACCAAACCTTGATTTCTATCCCCGAATGTGATAGCTCGTTGGGGGTCTTGGTTTATCTCGTAGGAGGAGAACTTTCTTTTCTCCCCAGTCATATGGTTTGTGCACCCGCTGTCGATGATCCAACTTGAGTCCCCGGATGCATAAACCTACAAAACAAATTTAGTTCTTGATTTTAGGTACCCAAACAGTTTTGGGTCCTTTGACATTAGATATAAGAACTTTGGGTACCCAAACACAAGTCTTTGATCCCTTGTGTTTGCCCCCAACATACTTGTCAACTGCCTTGCCTAATTTGTTAGTTAGCACATAAGAAGCATCAAAAGTCTTGAATGAAACATTATGATCATTTGATGCTTTAGGAGTTTTCTTCTTAGGCAATTTAGCATGAGTGGATTGCCTAGAACTAGATGTCTCACTCTTATACATAAAAGCATGATGAGATCTAGAGTGAGACTTCCTAGAATGAATTCTCCTAATTTTGTGTTCGGGATAGCCGGCAGGGTACAAAATGTAACCCTCGTTATCCTGAACCATGGGAGCTTTTCCCTTAACAAAGTTAGACAATCTTTTAGGAGGGGCATTAAGCTTGACATTGTCTCCCTTTTGGAAGCCAATGCCATCCTTAATGCCAGGGCGTCTCCCACTATAGAGCATGCTTCTAGCAAATTTAAATTTCTCATTTTCTAAGTCATGCTCATTAGTTTTGGCACTTAGTTGAGCTATGTGATCATTTTGTTGTTTAATTAAGGCTAGGTGATCATGAATAGCATCAACATTAATATCTCTACATCTAGTGCAAATAGTAACATGCTCAACGGAAGATGTAGAGGGTTTGCAAGTATTTAATTCAACAATCTTAGCATCTAAAATATCATTTTTATTTCTAAGATTGGAAATGGAAACATTGCAAACATCTAATTCTCTAGCCTTAGCAATTAATTTTTCATTCTCATTCTTAAGGCTAGCAAGAGAAGCATTCAATTTGTCAATCTTAGCAATTAAATTGGCATTATCATTTCTAAGACTAACAATCGAATCATCACAAACATCAAGCTTCCCAACCTTAGCAATTAAATTGGCATTTTCATTTCTAAGGTTGAGAATAGTGTCATGGCAAATACTTAGCTCACTAGTTAATTTTTCATTTTTCTCTACCTCCTGAGCATAAGCATTTTTAGTCTTAACATGCGTTTTGTTTTCTTTGATAAGGAAGTCCTCTTGGCTATCCAAGAGATCATCTTTCTCATGAATGGCACTAATCAATTCATTTAACTTCTCTTTTTGTTGCATGTTAAGATTGGCAAAAAGGGTAAGCAAGTTATCCTCCTCATCACTAGAATTATCCTCATCACTAGAGGTTGCATATTTAGTGGAGGACTTTGATTTTACCTTCTTCTTTTTCCCGTCCTTCACCATAAGACACTTGTGGCCGACGTTGGGGAAGAGGAGCCCTTTGTTGATGGCGATGTTGGCGGCGTCCTCGTCGGAGGAGGAGTCGGTGGAGCTCTCGTCGGAGTCCCACTCCCGACAAACATGGGCATCGCCGCCCTTCTTCTTGTAATACCTCTTCTTTTCTCTCCTCTTTCCCTTCTTGTCGTCGCCCCTGTCACTATCACTAGATACTGGACATTTAGCAATGAAATGACCGGGCTTACCACACTTGTAGCACACTTTCTTGGAGCGGGGCTTGTAATCTTTCCCCCTCCTTTGCTTGAGGATTTGGCGGAAGCTCTTGATGATGAGCGCCATTTCCTCATTATCGAGCTTAGAGGCGTCAATGGGGATTCTACTTGGAGTAGAATCTTCTTTCTTCTCCTCCATTGCTTTGAATGCAATGGGTTGTGCTTCGGGTACGGAGGAGGAGGCGCCTTGCTCGATGATCTTCTTGGAGCCTTTGATCATCAATTCAAAGCTCACAAATTTACCTATCACTTCCTCGGGAGACATTAGTTTATATCTTGGATCACCACAAATCAATTGAACTTGAGTAGGGTTAAGAAATACGAGTGATCTAAGAATAATCTTGACCATCTCATGGTCATCCCATTTGGTGCTCCCGAGGTTGCGCACTTGATTTACCAAGGTTTTAGCCGGTTGTACATGGCTTGGGGGTCTTCTCCTTGGTTGAGCATGAAGCGACTGAGCTCCCCCTTGATCATCTCCCTCTTAGTGATCTTGGTCACCTCTTCTCCTTCATGCGGTGTTTTGAGCACGTCCTAAATCTCCTTGGCGCTCTTCAATCCTTGCACCTTGTTATACTCCTCTCGACTTAGAGAGGCGAGGAGTATTGTGGTGGCTTGTGAGTTGAAGTGCCGGATTTGGGCAACTTCGTCCGAATCATAGTCCTCATCCCCTACGGATGGTACCTGTGCACCAAACTCAACAACGTTCCAAATACTAGTGTGGAGTGAGGTTAGGTGATGCCTCATTTTATCACTCCACATGTTATAATCTTCACCGTCAAAAACCGGTGGTTTGCCTAATGGAACGGAAAGTAATTGAGTACGTTTAGAAATGTGAGGGTAGTGTAGGGGAATCTTACTAAACTTCTTGCGCTCATGGCGCTTAGAAGTTACGGATGGCGCGTCGGAGCCGGAGGTGGATGGCGATGAAGAGTCGATCTCGTAGTAGACCACCTTCCTCATCTTCTTTTTCTTTTCGCCACTTCGATGCGACTTGTGTGAAGGGGATTCCTTCTCCTTGCCCTTGTTGCGGGACTCTCCCGATGGAGCCTTCCCGTGGCTTGTAACAGGCTTCTCGCCGGTCACCATCTCCTTCTTGGCATGTTCTCCCGACATCACTTCGAGCGGTTAAGCTCTAATGAAGCACCGGGCTCTAATACCAATTGAAAGTTGCCTAGAGGGGGGTGAATAGGCGGAATCTGAAAATTACAAACTTAAGCACAACTACAACCGGGGTTAGCGTTAGAAATATAAACGAGTCCGAAAGAGAGGGCGAAAACAAATCACAAGCAATTAAGAATGGATGGCACGGGGATTTGTTTTACCGAGGTTCAGTTCTTGCAAACCTACTCCCCGTTGAGGTGGTCACAAAGACTGGGTCTATTTCAACCCTTTCCCTCTCTCAAACGGTCACTTAGACCAAGTGAGCTTCTCTTCTCAATCAAATGGGACACTAAGTCCACTACAAGGACCACCACACAATTGGTGTCTCTTGTTTTGATTACAAGTGTTGTGGAAACAAGAATGAGGAAGAAGAAAAGCAATCCAAGCGCAAGAGCTCAAAAGAACACAAAAGTCTCTCTCTCTAGTCACTAATTTGTTTGGAGTGATTCCGGACTTGGGAGAGGATTTGATCTCTTTGTTTGTGTCTTGTATTGAATGCTATAGCTCTTGTATGAGGTTTGAAGGCTGAAAACTTGGATGCCATGAATGTGGGGTGGTTGGGGGTATTTATAGCCCCAACCACTAAAATGGCCGTTGGGGATGGCTTCTGTCGACGGGCGCACCGGACAGTTCGGTGCGCCACCGAACACTGTCCGGTGCGCCAGCCACGTCACCCAACCGTTAGGGTTCGACCGTTGGAGCTCTGACAATTGGGGCCACCGGATAGTCCGGTGGTGCACCGGACAGGTCCTGTAGACTGTCTGGTGCGCCTTCTGGCGCCTGCTCTGACTTCTGCGCGCGCAGGCACGCACTGTAGCGCATTTAATGCCTTCTGCAGACGACCGTTGGCGCGAAGTAGCCGTTGCTCCGCTGGCACACCGGACAGTCCGGTGTTACACCGGACCGTCCGGTGAATTATAGCGGAGCGGCCTCCCAAATTCCCAAAGCTGGCAAGTTCAGCGTCGAACTCCCTGGTGCACCGGACACTGTCCGGTGGTGCACCGGACAGTCCGGTGCGCCACACCAGGGCTGCCTTCGGTATACTTTGCTCCTTTGTTTTGAACCCCTTTCTTTTATCTTTGTATTGGTTTGTTGTGAACCTTGGGCACCTGTAGAACATATTTTCTAGAGCAAACTAGTTAGTCCAATAATTTGTGTTGGGCAATTCAACCACCAAAATTCATATTGGAAAAGGTTTGACCCTATTTCCCTTTCAATAATCATATTAGCATAGATGTTTTTCCCAGGTTACACCAAAAAATAGCAAAGCACTGGCCATGACTTGCAAATGTTGAAACAGTACAATCACAAGACCATACCTTCACAACGAAATGCTCATCTAAAAGAATGTTGCTTGATTTGATGTCCCTATGGCAAAGTGGAGGGTTACAAAAGAAGTGCAGATACTCCTAAAACGAGAAGAGGACATGGAGATCAACAAAACATAGTGCAATTCATATAAAAGCGAATTGTTCACACACAATTAGTTATAAAATGGACCAATTAAACATAGCTCGCACAACTGCAGGACAGAAAGTTCCTAACTGCAAAGCATCAAGTATGGTCCAAGGAAGTCCCAGAAAGACAAATGGAGTTGTAAACGCAGCACTAGTAAAAAATAGGCTAACTTTCAGAGTGGAGGAGAGGGGGACCTATTGGTTCCAGTTCTGGAGATTCAGAAGGCATGGGACACTTAGCAAATAGCTTGAATTTGGGCTGAGATTTTATTTCTTTGTGACCAAATAAAAAAATATTTTAATATAAAGTGTCCACTACCAATGTGCTCGATGAAATTAACAGTAACCCTTAGCAACCTTCAAAAAACTGCACTACACATTGTCTGTTCGCATCGCATCGCTCTTTGCTTGCATATAGCGATATAGCCACATAAAGGGCCATTTTCAGTTTCATATGCTATCGATGGCCCTGTTTTCTAAGAAGAATTTGCTTGAACTATGGCGTATCAAGGAATTCTTATATGCAGAAAGGGAAACAACAACATACACGAAGACTACGACCGGCTGAGGAAGGATTCTTACTTGGGTTACAAACATGGGCTAGAGCTCCAACTTGTCTTGGAACACCTTGGCTATGTCTGAGGTGGGAGTGAGAAGCAATCACCATGTTGATCCCCTTCTCCTTGAGGGCGTACATGATGCTCCTGGCATGACTGAAAAGGCTTGGTGAATCCCTCTTGGACCGGCACTCCGCTGCGAAATCAGAATTGAAAAAACCAGTAAATCAAACAAGGAACATCTAGCAGCGGTATTTGTGTACTGAGTTTAGGCACTAACTGACCTCCTCATAAAAGAAGTGCTCATGACTTAAAAGGCTTGGTGAATCCCTCTTGGACCGGCACTCCGCTGCGAAATCAGAATTGAAAAACTAGTAAATCAAACAAGAAACATCTAGCAGCGGTATTTGACCTTAGAACTCCCTTCTTCTGCGTCTAATTCAGATTCAAGTTTTTTCTCCTCTATCTCAGATAGAACATCTGCCTCCTCTTCTAGCTCAGTTTTCTCCTCAACCTCAACAATAGTCTCCAAAGATTTAACAAGTAAATTTTGCTTTGACTTAGTAGGAGATTGTTTTTTGTCTTTGGGTTTAACAAATAGTTGGGAAATGGAAGCTAGAAGGTCGACATTGTCTAGAATTCTCATTTTTAGCTTCTTTTTTAAAAGTTCAGTGTATGTAGTTCCATACTTTGAGACTGTTGTTTATCAGCGAGTTCCATACAGAAACCTAAAATTCGGAAAACCAAACACAAATCTTACCATAGGTTATTGTTATCACATTTAAATATAATCACCTATATGATATATAGAATCTGTGGTGACGCATGGGGGCCTAATTAGGATCTAACAGAACATAGTTAGGTTTTAATAAAACAGAACATCATTTCTGCCAACATGTTCAGAAATTGCATACCTCACTGAAGAAGGTCAAGTAACAATCTGCACGTGCACACAAAACAAAAAAACATGGGGTCGACATTTAGCATACGCATTGTTTCCTGTTAACCAAATCTCAAAAAACTTCAGCCACCTCATATGCTCCTAAAATGGTACCCTGCCACCAAAGCAGGTTGAAGAAAAACCATAGTACAGGGATTTCTAGTATTTCTCGAGTATTGGTGTCAACACTATGATCTGTAACATGGCAAAATTAATCACACTGACATGACATACGATTTGTTGGGGACTTGTTCTCAAATGCTTCGGATTAAGAACAAGGCAACATAAAAAGTGTTAAATGATAAGGTCCTTCGTCCCTCGAAACATTATTTCCCTTCAGGATATAATGTACTCCGGACGAAGGTTACAAATAATGTACCTTCGTAAGTGTGATAAGTTATGACGAAGGACTTATGAGCAACATTAAAAGTAATATAAACATTTAAACTTTATTATCATGTCATTTCTATTTTATTATCGTATACCAATAGAAATGACTTCAAGTTACAAGTGTACCTTCGGATTGCAGAAAGACAAAAGTACACGGATGACGCAAAAGTAAATGCCAGATCAGCGTGAACAGTACGGGAGTACTGTCCATCTATTTATAGACGCGGGACGCAGCCCACGTAAAATTACATTCATGTCCATTACATTTGCCAATGACTTATGGAAATCTGTCAAGGCCCAAGTAGTCTTTTCATCTTTAAGTCGGTTCCCCTCTCTGCTATCGCGACGAAGCTTCCCTGCGCACAGCTTCGGCTGTGCACCATCCTTCGTGGAGCTTGGTAATCAGCCCGTCCTCCATTTTAATCCCCCTTCGTCTGGTTCAGGCTTCGTCCTGACCGTACTTCATGTTCATAATTCTGAGTCCGAAGATACCTGTTCACATAATCCACTTGGAAAACATTGTCAAATCATGTTTTTGAGGACCTTCGGAGGACGAAGGCCCCCAACAGTAGCTCCTCGCAATATTAATTTGTTAATGATAAATTCAGATTGCGATATGGACGAAGGCCTTGAGCCGAAGGTCCGAAAAAACACCTTCCCTTTGCTAGAATAGCAACATTCACTGACAAGCGGGGTCTTTCAATTTTCAACGCCCTGGGGGTATAAATAAGATCATACCGCAAACTTATTTGGTACGCACACTTGCCATCTGCTTCGGCCCACTAAATTTTTAGCTCTTGTGCACTAAGATTTGCTGATCTTTTTTATTTTGAAGCTTCGGCCTTGAAAACAGTTTTTAGCGTTTCCGAAGATGTCTGAAGGTAAGAAGATCCCCGCTGAGACGAAGCTGAGTCTCGACGAAGAGAAGAACTTGGGGTTCCTTATAGCGATGGCGGAGACCAATACGGAGAAAATCACCAAGGAGATTCTTGAAGGTTTGTCCGAAGATACTGGTGACAGCGACAGTTATGATGTAGAAAGTGGTGGGGAAGAGTCCGAAGATCGACCATGGCGGCCAAGTCACACGGTTTTCGGGAAAACCACTATTAAGCAGAATCATATTGATAATATGAGGGGGAGGTATTTTCGAGATATATCTATTGTGAGGGTTGATGCTGGAGAAAAGACTTCTCCCACCCCCGAAGAAGATGAAGTCATAATCTTCCGAAGCTTTCTCAAGGCTGGGCTTCGATTCCCCCTAAGCAACTTTGTTGTTGAAGTCCTGAAGACATTTCAAGTCTACCTTCATCAAATTACTCCCGAAGCTATCATAAGAATGGGGATGTTTGTCTGGGCTGCGAGAAGCCAAGGTTTAGAACCAAATGCTAAAAGCTTTTGCAACATTCATGAGTTGTTATATGAGACGAAGCCCTGGGGGAAAGAACAATATCACAACAACTTTGGGTGTTACAGCTTCGGTGCCCGCTCCGGGTCAAGCCGTCCTGTGCCAACCTTTCGGAAGAGGTGGCCCGGAGCCTGGATGACTGAATGGTTCTATGTAAAGAATGACTTAACAGCGCAAGAAGATGTCAAGAATATCATTATGCGCCCCATCTGGCAACGCTTCGGACTTCGAAGGCCGAAGGTTGAAATGGATGAAGCAGCCGAGGAATGCCAAAGAGCCTTCGGCGTAGTCTGCTCTTTTATTGGGACAAGGGACTTGATTCAAGAACATATTGCCTTCAGGGTGTGGCCACTTGCAGGAAAGTGGGAAATGCCGAAGGAGACCATCAAAGAGTCCGACGAAGGCGGACTGGTCAGACTGAAATACACATTCAAATACGGGGATAAATTTGTTGAACCTGATGACGACTGGTTGAAAAACATTGAAACATTAAGTGACGAACTGCTTGGGGTGTACTCGAAGGCCGAGAACACTGCGTTATCAGCAGCCTTCGGAGGCCGAAAGAAGAAAAGGCTCAACCGGGTATTTGACGCAGTCGGGTTTGTCTACCCTGACTATCACTATCCGGTGTCGGGTCGCAAAAGAAAAAATACTTCTCCTGCGACAGAAGCTACCACGAGTGCCACTAGCGAGCCAGCGCCGCAAAGGAAAAAGATAAAGGTGCTCACCCACCGAGCGCGTTTTATTGAGCCGGCCACAGTGCCAGAATTTATTGGTGAAGTCTCTTTGGCCTCTGAAGCTACAGAACCAGCTCCAGTGCCGAAGATGGAAGAAAAGACTGAAGCGCCTTCAGCAGAAAAAGCAGAGAAACCGAAGATTGAAGAGCCAAAAATATCGGAAATCTTAAGTCCTTCAGCAAATGTCGAAACAATAAAAAATCAAAAGGGCCCGTCGGTGACCCCGAAAAGAAAAAGAATGGTGAACGTGCTAGATGTTTTGGAGACGATTAAGTCTTCAAGCACAACTCCAAAGAAGACTATTGAAGTTGCTGAAGTGTCTACCGAAGCTGTAGTTGCTGAAGCTTCGAAGCAACAACCTGAAGCTGAAGCTGGGCCTTCAGAGCCCACCAAGGAACAATCTTTGGAAACAAAAATATCAGAACCAAATTTGGTTGAAGAAATTGACACTGCCGCCCCCGAAGCTCCTTCCAACATATGTGATTACATCGTGCGACATGCTTCGGGGAAAAAATTATTCTGAAGAAGAGATTTATGAAGCCAATCACTATGCCAGAGAGTTAAAATATCCGAAGGGAGCAGTGGTGTTCAATGGGACAAATGAAGATGACTTCCTATACTGTCTCCCTGACAACAAAGAATTATCTGTCTGCCGGGAGATGGCTAGGAGTATGGGGTTTCCAAAGCTTGAAGCTGGACTATGCGCTATGACGAAGGAAGATCTCGCGGATAGTCTTGCATATAATAGCCTGAAGGTATGGGAATTAGACGTTTGAAAAAATTTTACAATACGTAATTCATTCCTTTATTCTTATATGGATTCTTTTTGTATAGGGTTTAATCCTAAGCAACACATTAAGAGCACAAAAGAGTGCCGAAGATGAGAGCTACGAAATTGCGTTCAACAATTTACGATCAGAAGTTATTAAACTGAGAAACGAAGCTCTAGAAAAAGATAAAATTCTGCTTACATTAGTAGACAAGATAAAAAAGGACGAAGCTGCTGCAAAGATTCAAGCCGAAGCTCACAGACGCGAAATTAAAGATCTTCAGAAGCAATTGGCCCGGGCGAAAGAAGAACGCATACTTGAAGAAACAAGACGTGAATGTAGCGACCAATGGGCTGATCATTTGGAAGCAACCGTGGAAGAGCTTCGGTCTTCTAAGAAAAGATGCTACGAAAAATCCATGGAATGCGTAAAGAAGATAAAGACCAGCTTCGCCAGCGTGGGCGCATTTTCCAGTGAAGAGAATTTCTCAAGAGGCAATCCCGAAGGTCCAATGGAATGGATCAGTCACGAAGCAGAGGCCTTCGAGGAAATCCTGAGTAGCCGCGGTGACATCTGCGCTTTTTCGGGCGCCAGAGGAGTTGCTACTGTCTTGGAGAAGAAAGGTTGTGAACATGTAAAATCTTTAGCTCAGTCCGAAGCTGCCTTATCCTCCGAAGACATCAAAGACCCCTCGGCCGAAGCAAGCATGGTTGGTGGCAAATTCTTTACTGATGTCTAGGACAACGGCGACCGAGAAATGGCGCAAGAAATTATTCAAAGGAGTGAAAAAGGCATCCATGATGCTAGGAAAGTGACAGAAGTTGCCGAAGGGCAAATAGGTATTAATTAGTCGCTCTTATTGTGTTGTAATTTTTATTTCAAACTTTGCTCGCGGTTTGTAATAGTAATGCAAAAATATTCTCTTCCCTCAGAACCTGCTGGATCGTCTGTTGACCCTCACACAAAAGAGGATGACGAAATCAAACAAATGGCCGAAGCTATCATGGATAAAGTTGTTGAACAACTTCTAAATGAGGCTGCCGAAGTAGTATTAAGAGAAGACTAGGTGTTATTAGAAAAAACATTTGAAGTGTGATCTATGTAATATTTTGTACATTTGAATGTAATATACAAGTCTCTTTTCATTATTCAATTCTTTACGATGCATGAAATTCTACATACATACCATTTTTGAGCCTTCGGCGAAAAAACACCTTCCCTTCTTTTCATGCTTCGTGAAGAAGACATTCTCCGTTAAAACTATTCTGATGAATCACGTCCACGCTTCGTGAAAACATTCTCCGAAGCTGTGCAATTTCGATATTACTCCGATGAAGCTCGTCCATGCTTTGTGAAAACATTCTCCGAAGCTGTATTCCGAAGATTGTTATTGTATTCCCTCGTGACTTTACACAATTTTCACTTTCTCAAAGCGTCCTTTCGAAGGTTGATACTGTGTCCCCTTCTTTTGCCATATGCAACATGATGTATGATGCTTATGCTATGCAAAATGATGTGATGATGTTATGTTATGCAAATGACGTTTGTTCCGAAGATACACACAAAATATCTTTGTAAGCTCTGCATTCCCTTAGGAACGTCTTTGGAGCTTCTTCGCCTTTTACTTAGGCGGTATCAGCGTTAACTTTTCGCTGTAAGCTCTGCATTCCCTTAGGAACGTCTTTGGAGCTTCTTCGCCTTTTACTTAGGCGGTATCAGCGTTGACTTTTCGCTGTATGCTCTGCATTCCCTTAGGAACGTCTTTGGAGCAAAAAACTTACACTGCGCTCCCTTTGGAACGGCTTTTTGTAACTTCAGCAACTTACTCTGCGTTCCTTAGAACGACTTTTTGTTGCTTCGAAGGATTTTTAATGATTCGAAGGTCCTCCTTGTTACCGCAAATTTTTAAGCTTCAGCAACTTAAGCCTGTGGAGAAAATAGGTTTTCCTGATAACCAACCACGAAACTATTACATGAAAACTGAGATGTTCTTTATTACACAGAAAATAGAACTAAACGGAAAAGACTGCTATCAAAGTAGGATATTTGTCAATAAATGTGCTTCGACTCTGGCACAGTACTATTGACTGTGCGAGCTTCAGATTGCTCTCTGAGATCCCTTTGGTGCGGAACATATTGGCTCCCTTCTGGCTGTTGGCCTTGTTGCAGCGGAGGTGGGGGTGGAGGGTGTTGCCATGAAGCTTGAGGTTGACTCGCCGAAGCTACGGAAACTGCAGGGTGGTTGCCCACGTATTCCGGGATGTAAGGCTGATGGTACGAAGCAGTATGCATGACCTGCTTCGGCTGGTCCTGTTGCGCTGCAGCTTCTGCTAGCTCCTTTTGTTTCTGGATGGTAACATGGCACATCCTGGTGGTATGGCCCTTGTTCTCACCACAGAATAAGCAAAATACCCTCCTTGGTTGATCTCCAAATCTTCCGCCGAAGCCCCTGGCGCCTCTGCCTCTTGGAGCTGGTGGCCGGAAGAAAGTTTGCTGTTGCCCCGAAGCCTGTGAGGAGCTCTGCGGTCTGTTCTGCTGACTCCCCTTATCATCATTTTGAGTAGAGTTGTGGATGGACCTGACATGCCTCGGATAAAATCTTCCTCCGAAGCCCCTGGTCATTTCAGAAAATCTGAAAGCCTCCTCCCTTCTTTGGCGAAAGTCATTGTCGGCACGAATGTACTCGTCCATCTTTTGGAGCAGCTTCTCCAGAGTCTGAGAAGGCTTCCTAGCAAAGTATTGAGCTGCAGGTCCAGGTCGAAGCCCCTTGATCATGGCTTCGATGACAATTTCATTGGGCACCGTTGGTGCTTGCGCCCTCAAACGCAAGAACCTTCTGACATACGCCTGAAGGTATTCTTCGTGATCCTGAGTGCACTGGAACAAGGCTTGAGCAGTGACCGGCTTCGTCTGAAATCCTTGAAAGCTGGTTAACAACATATCCTTCAGCTTCTGCCATGAAGTGATCGTTCCTGGTCGAAGGGAGGAATACCAGGTCTGAGCAACACTCCTGACGGCCATAACGAAAGACTTTGCCATGACTGCAGCATTGCCACCATACGAAGACACTGTTGCTTCGTAACTCATCAAGAACTGCTTCGGGTCTGAATGGCCATCGAACATGGGAAGCTGGGGTGGCTTATAGGACGGAGGCCAAGGTGTAGCCTGCAGCTCAGCGGACAGAGGAGAAGCATCATCGAAAACAAAATTTCCATGATGGAAATTGTCATACCAGTCATCTTCGTTGAAGAAGCCCTCCTGATGAAGGTCTTTTTGTTGAGGCCTTCGGTTCTGCTCATCGTGGGTAAGATGACGGACTTCTTCAGAAGCTTCGTCTATCTGCCTTTGCAGCTCAGCTAGCCTGGCCATCTTTTCCTTTTTCCTCTGCACCTGTTGATGAAGCATCTCCATATCCCTGATCTCTTGGTCTAGTTCATCGTCCTGAAGCGTCGGGCTGACGGCCTTCCTCTTCTGGCTTCGGGCCTCCCGAAGAGAGACGGTCTCCTGGTTGGGGTCCAGCGGTTGCAGTGCTGCAGCCCCAGTCGCTGAAGCTTTCTTCGGCGCCATAGCGAGGGTCTATAGCTTCCGAAGGTGTTCGAAAAACTCGAAATGGAAGTGAGTTCACCGGAGGTGGGCGCCAATGTTGGGGACTTGTTCTCAAATGCTTCGGATTAAGAACAAGGCAACATAAAAAGTGTTAAATGATAAGGTCCTTCGTCCCTCGAAACATTATTTCCCTTCAGGATATAATGTACTCCGGACGAAGGTTACAAATAATGTACCTTCGTAAGTGTGATAAGTTATGACGAAGGACTTATGAGCAACATTAAAAGTAATATAAACATTTAAACTTTATTATCATGTCATTTCTATTTTATTATCGTATACCAATAGAAATGACTTCAAGTTACAAGTGTACCTTCGGATTGCAGAAAGACAAAAGTACACGGATGACGCAAAAGTAAATGCCAGATCAGCGTGAACAGTACGGGAGTACTGTTCATCTATTTATAGACGCGGGACGCAGCCCACGTAAAATTACATTCATGTCCATTACATTTGCCAATGACTTATGGAAATCTGTCAAGGCCCAAGTAGTCTTTTCATCTTTAAGTCGGTTACCCTCTCTGCTATCGCGACGAAGCTTCCCTGCGCACAGCTTCGGCTGTGCACCATCTTTCGTGGAGCTTGGTAATCAGCCCGTCCTCCATTTTAATCCCCCTTCGTCTGGTTCAGGCTTCGTCCTGACCGTACTTCATGTTCATAATTCTGAGTCCGAAGATACCTGTTCACATAATCCACTTGGAAAACATTGTCAAATCATGTTTTTGAGGACCTTCGGAGGACGAAGGCCCCCAACACGATTCATATATCTCATTCTGAAAAAAGTTTGAGAAGCTAGCACCTTATTTATGTTGATTTGTTGGTCTGCCTCAATACCTCATGTTGGTCAGCCCCCATAGTTATATTGTGGCCAGAGACCATCAATTCAGTTAGAACAAAGATCATGAAATGGCTATCAGTAGTACAGTTATTGGACACAACTGTATTTTAGTACTCCCTAGTGACCTTCCACTTTTCCCATTTTTCAATCTGGCCATGGGGGAGAAAAAGATTTGCACAAAAAGAAAACGAAGATCCTTAAGGACATATACACGCAGAATGGTACATCCTTGAAAAGAGTCAGCTATTTAGATAGTAGCTTTATAATTCAGTAATTTCCATGAAGGTCCTACTTTTGCACTTTATTTGAAATGGTGTAGCATAAACCATTAAAGACAACTAAAATTCCTAATAGTAATCAACTGTGGAGCCAAGATTGTTTATTGTTGGGCCAGCAATTGACTCATGTTATAGTATGTAAAATTCTTTAGTAAATCACAATCTGAATCGAACTTAGCTGACCCTGGCAATATCTAATGCTTGCTTCGTCACCGATAAAAATATTTGCAATCTTCATAAATTAAAATAGATAACTATGCTAAATTAAAATAGAAAAAAATGCAAAGAATACTGTCAGTAATAATATCACAGTCGGCTGCCATACTGTCCACTGAAGGAGATGAAATGCAATGGAATGATTGAAAGTGACAAAATGAAGTTACGGACGGCTAAAATACGTCAACAGTAAACTTAGTCATGAATTAGTACCAATAATTCCCAAAAAGTGCAAATGCGAACACAGTCACTATTGTCGGCCACTGAATCCCCAAAAGTGCGAAGCACAGTACGAGCAGCTTCAAAAATCAGATAAAAAAGCTAAGTCAGTTGCCTCTATACAACAATAGTCCCATACCATTCCTAAAATTGAGTTATTTGTTCAGGAATGAACTGAAAACAAAAAAGGCATACAATCTACCACATGGTCAGTTTGTTCAGTTTACTAAACACTAAATAAAAACAGTGGTAAAATTATTCACCACAACCAGTTCGGAAACAAAATAGGCATGAATGTTAAAGTAAAACAAATGCACGAAGCTCTTAAGAAAAACATTATAATGCAACAAAAGTATTGTGAGTTGCAAACATACCCAATTGGTTAATCACAGGACCTAAACACAATATATGTCTATTTTTAGGTTGAATTGGAGAATAATTTCCTCATCTTCGTTGTACACCACAGATGGCTTGAATTAGGGTGTTGTTAATCAAACAATTCAGACAGACCACAGTAAAATATAGATGTCACAAAATTAATAAATTGACAAGTGCACATATTGTGGATGGGGTGTCGGTAAATTTATCCTTTTAGCTTGACGGCTTGTGCAGTTGTGTTCAGTTATCCAGGAGTAACATATATCTTTACCTCATAGCATGATGCAATAGAAACATCACTTCAGATGCAGTTATAAAACAGCACTATAAGGCTTGTGATCAAAAGACACGAGGTTTTACCCTTCTGAGTAGTCAGCCTGGAGGAGGTCGAGGTAGACATCCCACTTGTTCCCAATAACCTGAAATAGCGAGAAACAAATGCACCTTAGTTTAACTCACTTTTCACGGTAATGTCTCTCTCCCCCTTCTCAACATAAGAACAAACCTAATGAAAAATCAAATCCCTAAGGAACGTTGTCACCACCAAAACCCTAAGTCGCAGTCATGCTCGAGACGTGGGTGGTAGTCGGGTAGTCTAGCAAGCGGTGTACCCGAATCACGACGCGTTGAGTACTTGAGTGTTGCAGACCTAGAGGGGTACGCCAAAACCTAGAGGAACCAGCATAACCCAGACTGGCCGTGGGTGGGATGCAGGGTGGGGTGCGGCCGCGGGTGGGATGCAGGCGTCGAAGGAAGGAGCGCCATCGAAGGAAGCCGCGGCTGCTTGACTTTTGGATGGAAGTTAGCCTTCGCTGCTCGATTTCAGTTGGTTACAACATTAGCCGGAGCTATTGCAAGGGACCACCATTTTGATGCACTAGTAAAAATCTATATTTTCTTATCGTCAGATTAGCCTATTGTGATACAAGTACAATATTCTTGCAAAGTGACAATATTCTTTGCATATTTTTCCTCTCTTTCAGTTGGTTACAACATTAGCTGGAGCTATTGCAAAGGGACCACCATTTTGATATATTGGTAAGAATCTGCAATTTCTTTTCGTTAGGTTAGATACATGTAGTTACATGTCATTTTGAAAATTACATATAGTGTTAGATCTGTTCGTGCTTTTTTATAATTTTACGCTGTGTTAGATCTGCCCATATGCACCTCTTAATTATCATGTGTATGAAGGAGATGGTTATTGGTACTAATGCAAAGTAATAGGATTTTTCAGAATGTTTTTTTGCCAATACATTTTTTGCTTTCCCATATTACATATTTGGTGATGCTTTCTATTTTTAGAGCTGAGCTAGTAGGCTGTGACTTGTCAGATTTAGTTACCTTCGGTTCTGGAACCAGACCTTGATCTGCTTCGGCTCAATGTTGGAGTATAGGACACTCACGCAGCAGTTGCTGCCGCCGTGAGGAGCTTGGCTTGGGGCAATCGATGTAGAGCCGCTAGAGCACCTCTACTTGCTCCGGGGTGTAGCGCACGTATTTCCCCGAGTCCATCCTAGGAACCTTGTCAAATCCTCCGCTATCACTGCTTCCCCCTCGCATCGCCACTGCTGTAGCCATTGGTTCCCTTGCTCCCTCGGCAACGCAGAATCGTAGCCACGCAAATCTCGTGCTTCAACTCCCCGCTCGCGAAGATCCCTAGGAGGCAAAGGAAATGGAGGGCTGCAGTGAGCTACGGCAGCACCAAATTTTGCTACGACAGCCGTGGAGGGCAAAGGAACAAATGCTGGGGGGAGCGAGACTCGCTACGCACACAACAAAATTGTGCACGTAAAATCGGATTTCCAAGAACGGAGGGAAGGCAAAATGGAGTGGTAAAGTAAGAACTGGAGTTGGCCAAAACAAACAAGACTATTCGTGGAAATGGTAGGCACCTGCCACGATGAAACTGGAAGTATCAGTGGGCACGCGCAGATAGACATCAAAAGCGACATAGATCCACGCAGCACAGACGGGACGAGAGAAGAGCCCTTGTGTGCAAATTGCAAAAGCAAGCGGGAAGCCAAGGTAGGTAGATCCTAGAGCGCGGAGGTCTGACCTGCATGGGCGGGAAAGCAAACGCGCGGCGAGGCCGACCGTGAGAGGAAGGCAGGCGCACGACGCAGCGAGCGGACAGGCTCCTCACAGCCGACCCGAGCCCAAGCCGCCTCCCGCGCATGCCCCCTTCCTCCTGCTCCCGCCCCCCTTCGCCCCTCAATCAATCACGACGCCACAGCCGCACCCCGCGAACCCTAGTTGTTTGGTGGCGGGCTGGCTCGGGGTCGAGGTTGGTGGGGGCGCGTCCGCGGATCCCGCCATCACAGTGGGCAGCACCGTCGAGGGTGAGGGCGAGGGCAGGGGGCGCGTGAAAGTCGCCTAGAGGGGGGGTGAATAGGGCGAAACTAAAATTTACAAAGTTAATCACAACTACAAGCCGGGTTAGCGTTAGAAATAATAATGAGTCCGAGAGAGAGGGCGCAAAACAAATCGCGGGCAAATAAAGAGTGAGACACGTGGATTTGTTTTACTGAGGTTTGGTTCTTGCAAACCTACTCCCCATTGAGGAGGCCACAAAGGCCGGGTCTATCTCAACCCTTTCCCTCTCTCAAACGGTCCCTCGGACCGAGTGAGCTTCTCTTCTCAAATCAACCGGGAACAAAACTTCCCCGCAAGGACCACCACACAATTGGTGTCTCTTGCCTCGGTTACAAATGAGTTTTGATCACAAGAACAAATGAGAAAGAAAGAAGCAATCCAAGCGCAAGAGCTCAAAAGAACACAACAAATCTCTCTCACTAGTCACTAAAGCTTTGTGTGGAATTGGAGAGGATTTGATCACTTGGGTGTGTCTAGAATTGAATGCTAGAGCTCTTGTAAGGTGTAGAAGTATGAAAACTTGGATGACTTGAATGAGGGGTGGTTGGGGGTATTTATAGCCCCAACCACCAAACTAGCCGTTGGTGAAGGCTGCAGACGCATGGTGCGCCGGACAGTCCGGTGCACCACCGGACACTGTCCAGTGCGCCAGCCACGTCACCCGGTCGTTAGGGTTCGACTGTTGGAGCTCTGACGAGTGGGCCTGCCTGGCTGTCTAGTGGTGCACCAGACATGCCCTGTAGGCTGTCCGGTGCGCCACCACGCGCATGCCTGACTTCTGCGCGCTCTAGCGCGCATTTAAATGTCTCTGCAGGTGACCGTTGGCGCGAAGTAGCCGTTGCTCCGCCGTTACACCGGACAGTCCGGTGCACACCGGACATGTCCGGTGAATTATAGTGGAGCGGATTCCCGAAGCTGGTGAGTTCAGAGTCGCATTTCCTTGGAGCACCGGACACTGTCCGGTGTACACCGGACAGTCCGGTGAATTATAGCGCGGCGCCTCTGAGTTTTCCCGAAGGTGCGAAGTTCAGCTTGGAGTCCCCTGGTGCACCAGACACTGTCCGGTGGCACACCAGACAGTCCGGTGCGCCAGACCAGGGCACACTTCGGTTGTCCCTTGTTCTTTTTGTTGATCCCTTTTCTTGGTCTTTTTATTGGCTTATTGTGAACCTTTGGTACCTGTAGAACTTATAAACTTGGGCAAACTAGATAGTCCAATTATTTGTGTTGGGCAATTCAACCACCAAAATCAATTTAGGAAATAGGTGTAAGCCTAATTCCCTTTCAATCTCCCCCTTTTTGGTGATTGATGCCAACACAAACCAAAGCAAATATAGAAGTGCATAATTGAACTAGTTTGCAATATGTAAGTGCAAAGGTTGCTTAGAATTTGAGCCAATAAATATTACTTACTAGATATGCATGGGTTGTTTCTTTATTTTTAAACATTTTGGACCACGCTTGCACCACATGTTTTGTTTTTGCAAATTCTTTTTGTAAATCCTTTTCAAAGTCTTTTTGCAAATAGTCAAAGGTAAATGAATAAGATTTTGCGAAGCATTTTCAAGATTTGAAATTTTGTCCCCTTGTTTCAAATGCTTTTCCTTTGACTAAACAAAACTCCCCCTCAAATAAATTCTCCTCTTAGTGATCAAGAGGGTTTTAAGATACTAATTTTTGAAGGTGCTACTTTCTCCCCCTTTAGAACACAAAGAGATACCAATTTGAAATTTACCAATTGAAAATCATTAGTTTTAAAATTAGGGTGGTGGTGCGGTCCTTTTGCTTTGGGCTCATACTTTCTCCCCCTTTGGCATGAATCGCCAAAAATGGATACTTTGAGTGAAATATAAGCCCTTTTACTAACTATTTTCTCCCCTTTGGCAAATAAAACATATGAGTGAAGATTATACCAAAGATGGAGAGATGCTTGGAGCGACGGCGAGGAATGAGTTATGGAGTGGAGTGGAAGCCTTTGTCTTCGCCGAGGACTCCAATTCCCTTTCAATACACCTATGACTTGGTTTTGAAATTCACTTGAAAACACATTAGTCATAGCATATATAGAAGAGACATGATCAAAGGTATATTTATGAGCTATGTGTGCAAGACATCAAAAGAAATTCCTAGAATCAAGAATATTGAGCTCATGCCTAAGTCGGGTAAAAGTTTGTTCATCTAGTGGCTTGGTAAAGATATCGGCTAATTGATCTTTAGTATTAATGTATGCAATCTCGATATCCCCCTTTTGTTGGTGATCCCTAAGAAAATGATACCGAATGGCTATGTGTTTAGTGCGGCTATGCTCAACGGGATTATCCGCCATGCGGATTGCACTCTCATTATCACATAGAAGAGGAACTTTGGTTAATTTGTAACCATAGTCCCACAGGGTTTGCCTCATCCAAAGCAATTGCGCGCAACAGTGGCCTGCGGCAATATACTCGGCTTCGGCGGTCGAAAGAGCTACGGAATTTGCTTCTTTGAAGCCCAAGACACCAAGGATCTTCCCAAGAACTAGCAAGTCCCCGATGTGCTCTTTCTATTAATTTTACACCCCGCCCAATCGGCATCGAAATAACAAATTAAATCAAATGTGGATCCCCGAGGGTACCAAAGCCCAAACTTAGGAGTATAAGCCAAATATCTCAAGATTCGTTTAAAGGTCGTAAGGTGAGATTCCTTAGGGTCGGCTTGGAATCTTGCACACATGCATACGGAAAGCATAATATCCGATTGAGATGCACATAAATAGAGTAATGAACCTATCATCGACCGGTATACCTTTTGATCGATGGATTTTCCTCCCGTGTCGAGGTCGAGATGCCCATTTGTTCCCATGGGAGTCTTGATGGGCTTGGCATCCTTCATTCCAAACTTGTTTAGAATGTCTTGAGTATACTTCGTTTGGCTAATGGAGGTGCCTTCTTGGAGTTGCTTGACTTGGAATCCTAGAAAATACTTCAACTCCCCCATCATCGACATTTCGAATTTTTGTGTCATGATCCTACTAAATTCTTCACATGTAGATTCGTTAGTAGACCCAAATATAATATCATCAACATAAATTTGGCATACAAACAAATCATTGTCAAGAGTTTTAGTGAATAGAGTAGGATCGACCTTGCCGACTTTGAAGCCATTAGCAATAAGGAAATCTCTTAGGCATTCATACCATGCTCTTGAGGCTTGCTTGAGCCCATAAAGCGCCTTAGAGAGCCTATAGACATGGTTAGGGTACTCACTGTCTTCAAAGCCGGGAGGTTGCTCAACATAGACCTCTTCCTTGATTGGTCCATTGAGGAAGGCACTCTTCACGTCCATTTGATAAAGCTTGAAGCCATGGTAAGTAGCATAGGCTAATAATATACAAATTGACTCAAGCCTAGCTACGGGTGCATAGGTTTCACCAAAATCCAAACCTTCGACTTGGGAGTATCCCTTGGCCACAAGTCGAGCTTTGTTCCTTGTCACCACACCATGCTCATCTTGCTTGTTGCGGAAGACCCATTTGGTTCCTACAACATTTTGATTAGGACGTGGAACTAAATGCCATACCTCGTTCCTAGTGAAGTTGTTGAGCTCCTCTTGCATCGCCATCACCCAATCCGAATCTTGGAGTGCTTCCTCTACCCTGTGTGGCTCAATAGAGGAAACAAAAGAGTAATGCTCACAAAAATGTGCAACACGAGATCTAGTGGTTACCCCCTTATGAATGTCGCCGAGGACGGTGTCGACGGGGTGATCTCGTTGGATTGCTTGGTGGACTCTTGGGTGTGGCGGCCTTGGTTCTTCATCCTCCTTGTCTTGATCATTTGCATCTCCCCCTTGATCATTGCCGTCATCTTGAGGTGGCTCATCATTTTGATTTTCTCCTTCATCAACTTGAGCCTCGTCCTCATTTTGAGTTGGTGGAGATGCTTGCGTGGAGGAGGATGGTTGATCTTGTGCATTTGGAGGCTCTTCGGATTCCTTAGGATACACATCCCCAATGGACATGTTCCTTAGCGCGATGCACGGAGCCTCTTCATTACCTATCTCATCAAGATCAACTTGCTCTACTTGAGAGCCGTTAGTCTCATCAAACACAACGTCACAAGAAACTTCAACTAGTCCTGAGGACTTGTTAAAGACTCTATATGCCCTTGTGTTTGAATCATATCCTAGTAAAAAGCCTTCTACAGTCTTAGGAGCAAATTTAGATTTTCTACCTCTTTTAACAAGAATAAAGCATTTGCTACCAAAGACTCTAAAATATGAAATGTTGGGCTTTTTACCGATTAGGAGTTCATAGGATGTCTTCTTGAGGATTCGGTGTAGATATAACCGGTTGATGGCGTAGCAGGCGGTGTTGACCGCCTCGGACCAAAACCGATCCGGTGTCTTGTACTCATCAAGCATGGTTCTTGCCATGTCCAATAGAGTTCGATTCTTCCTCTCCACTACACCATTTTGTTGTGGGGTGTAGGGAGAGGAGAACTCATGCTTGATGCCCTCCTCCTCAAGGAAGCCTTCAATTTGTGAATTCTTGAACTCCGTCCCGTTGTCGCTTCTAATTTTCTTGATCCTCAAGCCGAACTCATTTTGAGCCCGTCTCAAGAATCCCTTTAAGGTCTCTTGGGTTTGTGATTTCTCCTGCAAAAAGAACACCCAAGTGAAGTGAGAATAATCATCCATAATAACTAGACAATACTTACTCCCGCCGATGCTTATGTAAGCGATCGGGCCGAATAAATCCATGTGTAGGAGCTCCAGTGGCCTGTCAGTCGTCATGATGTTCTTGTGTGGATGATGAACACCAACTTGCTTCCCAGCTTGGCATGCGCTACAAATCCTGTCTTTCTCAAAATGAACATTTGTTAATCCTAAAATGTGCTCTCCCTTTAGAAGCTTATGAAGATTCTTCATTCCAACATGGGCTAGTCGGCGGTGCCAGAGCCAACCCATGTTAGTCTTAGCAATTAAGCAAGTGTCGAGTTCAGCTCTATCAAAATCTACCAAGTATAGTTGACCCTCTAACACTCCCTTAAATGCTATTGAATCATCACTTCTTCTAAAGACAATGACACCTACATCAGTAAATAGACAGTTGTAGCCCATTTGACATAATTGGGAAACGGAAAGCAAGTTGTAATCTAATGAATCAACAAGAAAAACATTGGAAATGGAATGGTCAGGAGTATAGCAATTTTACCCAAACCTTTGACCAAACCTTGGTTTCCATCCCCGAATGTGATAGCTCGATGGGGATCTTGGTTTTTCTCGTAGGAGGAGAACATCTTCTTCTCCCCTGTCATGTGGTTTGTGCACCCGCTATCGATGATCCAACTTGTGCCCCCGGATGCATAAACCTACAAAACAATTTTAGTTCTTGACTTTAGGTACCCAAACGGTTTTGGGTCCATTGGCATTAGACACAAGAACTTTGGGTACCCAAACACAAGTCTTTGACCCCTTGTGTTTGCCCCCAACAAACTTGGCAACTACCTTCCCGGATTTGTTAGTTAAAACATATGATGCATCAAAAGTTTTGAATGAAATGCTATGGTCATTTGATGCACTAGGAGTTTTCTTCTTAGGCAACTTAGCACGGGTTGGTTGCCTAGAGCTAGATGTCTCACCCTTATACATAAAAGCATGGTTAGGGCCAGAGTGAGACTTCCTAGAATGAATTCTCCTAATTTTTCTCTCGGGATAACCAGCCAGGTACAAAATGTAACCCTCGTTATCCTGAGGCATGGGAGCCTTGCCCTTAACAAAATTAGACAATCTTTTAGGAGCATTAATTTTGACATTGTCCCCCTTTTGGAAGCCAATGCCATCCTTAATGTCAGGGCGTCTCCCATTATAAAGCATACTTCTAGCAAATTTAAACTTTTCATTTTCTAAGTTATGCTCGGCAATTTTAGCATCTAATTTAGCTATATGATCATTTTGTTGTTTAATTAAAGTCATATGATCATGAATAGCATCAATATCAACATCTCTACATCTAGTACAAATAGACACATGCTCAACGGTAGATGTAGAGGGTTTGCAAGATTTTAATTCTACAACCTTAGCATGTAACATATCATTTTCACTTCTAAGGCTAGAAATAGTAATATTGCAAACATCAAAATCTTTAGCCTTAGCAATTAATTTTTCATTTTCAATCCTAAGGCTAGCAAGAGAGATGCTTAATTCTTCAATCTTAGCAAGCAAATCATCATTATCATTTCTAAGATTGGGAATTGAAACATCACAAACATGTGAATCAACCTTAGCATTTAAACTAGCATTTTCATTTCTAAGGTTGGCAATTAGATCATGGCATGTGCTTAGCTCACTAGTTAATTTCTCACATTTTCAACTTCTAGAGCATAAGCATTTTTAACCTTAACATGCTTTTTGTTCTCCTTGATTAGGAAGTCCTCTTGGGAGTCCAAGAGATCATCCTTTTCATGGATGGCACTAATTAATTAATTTAATTTTTCTTTTTGTTGCATGTTGAGGTTGGCAAAAAGGGTACATAAATTATCCTCCTCATCACTAGCATTATCATCACTAGAGGATTCATATTTAGTGGAGGATTTGGATTTAACCTTCTTCTTTTTGCCGTCCTTTGCCATGAGGCACTTGTGGCCGACGTTGGGGAAGAGAAGTCCCTTGGTGACGGCGATGTTGGCAGCGTCCTCGTCGGAGGAGTCGGTGGAGCTCTCGTCGGAGTCCCACTCGCCGCCCTTCTTCTTGTGATATCTCTTCTTCTCCTTTCTTCTCCCCTTCTTGTCGTCGCCCCTGTCACTGTCACTAGAAATAGGACATTTGGCAATAAAGTGACCGGGCTTACCACACTTGTAGCAAACCTTCTTGGAGCGGGGCTTGTAATCCTTCCCTCTCCTTTGCTTGAGGATTTGGCGGAAACTCTTGATGATGAGCGCCATTTCCTGGTTGTCGAGCTTGGAGGCGTTGAGGGGTTGTCTACTTGATGTAGACTCCTCCTTCTCCTCTGTCGCCTTGAATGCCACCGGTTGTGCTTCGGGCGTTGAGGAGGTACCTTGCTCGATGATTTTCTTTGAGCCTTTAATCGTTAGCTCAAAGCTCACAAATTTTCCTATAACCTCCTCGGGAGACATTAGCTTATATCTAGGATCACCTCGAATTAATTGAACTTGTGTAGGGTTAAGAAATACGAGGGATCTAAGAATAACCTTGACCATCTCATGGTCATCCCATTTTTCACTCCCAAGGTTGCGCACTTGATTCACCAAGGTCTTCAAGCGGTTGTACATGGCTTGTGGGTCCTCCCCTTGGTGAAGCATGAAGCGACCGAGCTCCCCCTCGATCGTCTCCCGCTTGGTGATTTTTGTTACCTCGTCTCCTTCGTGCGCGGTCTTGAGTACGTCCCAAATTTCCTTTGCACTCTTTAACCCTTGCACCTTATTATACTCCTCTCGACTTAGAGAGGCGAGGAGTATAGTAGTGGCTTGGGAGTTAAAGTGGTGAATTTGGGCCACTTCGTCCGAGTCGTAGTCTTCATCCCCTACGGATGGTACCTATACACCAAACTCAACAACATTCCATATGCTTGTGTGGAGTGAGGTTAGATGATGCCTCATTTTGTCACTCCACATATTATAATCTTCACCGTCAAACACCGGTGGTTTGTCTAATGGAACGGAGAGCAAAGGAGTACGCTTTGAAATGTGGGGATAGTGTAGGGGGATCTTACTAAACTTCTTGCGCTCATGGCGCTTAGAAGTGACGGACGGCACGTCGGAGCCGGAGGTCGATGGTGATGAAGAGTCGGTCTCGTAGTAGACCACTTTCCTCATCCTCTTGTGCTTGTCGCCTCTCCGATGCGACTTGTGGGAAGAGGATTTCCTCTCCTTCCCTTTCCCTTTGTTGGAGGAGTCTTTCTTCTCCTTCCTCTTGTTGCGGGACTCTTCTGATGAAGTCTCCCCGTGGCTTGTAGTGGGCTTGTCGCCGGTCTCCATCTCCTTCTTGGCATGATCTCCCGCCATCACTTCGAGCGGTTAGGCTCTAATGAAGCACCTGGCTCTGATACCAATTGAAAGTCGCCTAGAGGGGGGGTGAATAGGGCGAAACTGAAATTTACAAAGTTAATCACAACTACAAGCCGGGTTAGCGTTAGAAATAATAATGAGTCCGAGAGAGAGGGCGCAAAACAAATCGCGGGCAAATAAAGAGTGAGACACGTGGATTTGTTTTACCGAGGTTCGGTTCTTGCAAACCTACTCCACGTTGAGGAGGCCACAAAGGCCGGGTCTATCTCAACCCTTTCCCTCTCTCAAACGGTCCCTCAGGACCGAAGTGAGCTTCTCTTCTCAAATCAACCGGGAACAAAACTTCCCCGCAAGGATCCACCACACAATTGGTGTCTCTTGCCTCGGTTACAAATGAGTTTTGATCACAATTACAAATGAGAAAGAAAGAAGCAATCCAAGCGCAAGAGCTCAAAAGAACACAACAAATCTCTCTCACTAGTCACTAAAGCTTTGTGTGGAATTGGAGAGGATTTGATCACTTGGGTGTGTCTAGAATTGAATGCTAGAGCTCTTGTAAGGTGTAGAAGTATGAAAACTTGGATGACATGAATGAGGGGTGGTTGGGGGTATTTATAGCCCCAACCACCAAACTAGCCGTTGGTGAAGGCTGCAGTCGCATGGTGCACCGGACAGTCCGGTGCGCCACCGGACATTGTCCGGTGCGCCACCGGACATTGTCCGGTGCGCCAGCCACGTCACCCGGCCGTTAGGGTTCGACCATTGGAGCTCTGACGAGTGGGCCCGCCTAGGCTATCCGGTGCGCCACCACGCGCGTGCCTGACTTCTGCGTGTTCTGGCGCGCATTTAAATGTCTCTGCAGGTGACCGTTGGCGCGAAGTAGTCGTTGCTCCGCCGTTACACCAGGACAGTCCGGTGCACACCGGACATGTCCGGTGAATTATAGCGGAGCAGATTCCCGAAGCTGGCGAGTTCAGAGTCGCATTTCCTTGGAGCACCGGACACTGTCCGGTGTACACCGGACAGTCTGGTGAATTATAGCGCGGCGCCTCTGAGTTTTCCTGAAGGTGCGAAGTTCAGCTTGGAGTCCCCTGGTGCACCGGACACAGTCCGGTGGTGCACCGGACACTGTCCGGTGGCACATAGGACAGTCCGGTGTGCCAGACCAGGGCACACTTCGGTTGTCCCTTGCTCTTTTTGTTGAACCCTTTTCTTGGTCTTTTTATTGGCTTATTGTGAACCTTTGGTACCTGTAGAACTTATAAACTTGGGCAAACTAGTTAGTCCAATTATTTGTGTTGGGCAATTCAACCACCAAAATCAATTTAGGAAATAGGTGTAAGCCTAATTCCCTTTCAGCGCGTGTTTGGTGTGGGGATGTCGGATCCAGGAAGGAAGACGCGCCGCGGGGGAGGGAGCAGTTCGCGGGGGAAGGAGCTTGGTGCGTGGGCAGGGGGCGCGAGCTCATGGGCAGGATACCCGACGGCAAGATTGGTGCGTGGGCGGGCTCGGGGGCTGGCGCGTGTGGCATGCAGGAGGAAGACGCGCGCGGGGTGTGCGGGATGTGGGGAGGAAGGAGGGTGTGCGCGGCGGCGGGCATCACGGCGCCGGGGGAGAGGGGGTGTAGCATCGCGGGCGGGGGTGTGGTGAGGCTTGTGGACGCCCTCCGTCCACCCTTAAGGATTAGTAGAGATAAAGATTAGTCGTTAGGAAAATGTTTTCTATCAAAATAAAGGAATATGAACTTGGGATATACATTTAAATTGATTTCACACCCAAAATAATATTCTAGGTAATAAATGTGGTGTTATATTTCATTACCTAAATAAGATAATAATAATAAATAAATAACATTATTGCAGGCATTAGAAGTAATATTCAAATTAGACTTTTATTTGATCTTTGAAATCTGAAATTTAAAATAAGAATTTAAACATAGTTTGAATTCTGAAAATGAGAACTTGAAAATAAGAAAAGAAAAAAAACAAAAACTGTGATGGGCCCAAACTCCAGGTGTTGGCCCAACTCGACATCAGCTGCGCTAGCCCAGTTATGGAGAATGGCGCCGATAGCTGGGCCAGGGTCGTCAGCCCGCTCGCCCGCGCTCCTGCACTTTCGCTGGCCAGTGGGGCCCAGTCATCATTCCCTCTACCTTCGCTTCACCTCCGCGTGGTCGGGCCCTTGCCACTGGCTGGTGGGACCCACGCTGTGGGACCACTGTTCCCCTGCGCAGTGGATGGTATACGGGGCCGCCCTGTGAGGTGCTCTTCTTCTTCCCCACCGAATCCTCCGCATCCGCTGCGGTCGACCAACGACGCTGCGAGATTCTCGGTCGTGGGTTCCCCGAATCTTGCGGGCTCGACCGAGGTATAAAAACCCTAGCGTTCCGCAACCCATTGACCCTACTCGACCGCCTAGACCGCTCGGGTGCAGCCGCCATCAAGGGAAGAAGAAGGTGTGGGGGAGCTCGATCCGCACAGCCGGGAGGTGTGGGAAGGCCATCTCCGCCGCTTCGATTGTCATAAGTCTTCTCTCGGGCATGCCTCTACACCTCCGCTTTCGCTTGCGTTCAGTTTTGCTTGGGGGGAAACGCCGTGCCGCTGGCGATTGCTCGTCGGAGCAATGCCTCCGCCGTGGGCCCGCCCTTGGCCATGAACGTGTGGTCTGCAAGGCGTAATCCATCGGTAGGTTGTCTATTAAATTCTAGGTGGTTCACCCATTCTTTCCCTCTGAGATTTGGTCAGCGTCGGGCTCTGGTTGCCGTTTAGACGTGCGCCGGCGGTGTGCGCCGCCGCGGGCCTCTGCTCCGTGGTTTCTTGGGCAGCGGAATTGGGGTGGCACGCGGGTGCCTGTTGGATCCACTGTAGGACAGATGGGATTAGATTGTGGGGTGATGGCGTATTGGCCGTAGGTCCCAGTTTATGCAGTTGCGATTAGATCTCAAGTCACCCCTTCGTCATTTTAAATCGGGCCATTGATCGATAATCATGCGGTCTAGAATGGGTAGGGGTCAGGTGCGATCCTCGGCCGTCCGATGCGATCGTGCGCGTAGGATTGGGCCTCGATGTTTAAAATCTCGGCTGCTGGTCTCTGAATCAACGGTTATTAGCGCATGTCGGTTCATGAGATAAATCTTTTAATCTGGGTCCGTCGGTGTTAGATCGAATGCCTCGCGTGGCGAGATACCCCTTCAGCCAAGCGAATAAGCAAAAGAGACCCTAGAGTTTTATCAATTCAATCTGCCATCCACTACCAGTATTATTTAATCTCGCATGTGCCCTGGTTATTTATAAACTAGCCCTTGTGCTCTTTACAATTTGTAACATCAGTCCGTAGCTCTTGTTTTTAGTAAATAAAAAATTTAGAAAATGATTTATAATATAGAAATAAATCAAATAATCTTAGAAAATTTATAATTTGCCGTGTTTTAACTCTGAATTGATCCATTCCAATTGCATTAAATTTATGTTAATATTGTTTATCGCATAAGTAACCTTATTTTAGTATGAAACACATGGTTACAATTATGCACTTAATTTATTTATTATCTAACACCTAAATCTTCAGAAAATCATAGCTTTATAACCGTAACTCCGAATTTAGTGGTTCTCGAATCTACGATCTCTTTATGACACGTAGAACATTATTATGCAGTTTGTTCTTATGTTTGGTATGATGTTAATTTGCCTATACCATGTTTATTTGTATTGCTACGAATAGCAGCGAGGTTATGAGTCACTTGAAGACCAGCTTGGTACCTAGGAATGTTGAGTCTAAGGCAAGTTGTGCACTTGATCACTTTTCTTTACCCAATAATGTTTCTGTTAATCACTGTGACATGCTCAGGTTAATTTGGTGGGACCCAACAGGTTTCCGTCGCATTGTTTATCCCCTACCTTGCAAACGAAACCACTATTGGATAGTTTTGCTATTGCTTTACCTGGTTTTGGGAAATTAATGTTACATTATAATCATGTTCCAGTTATATTGTTATTTTAATTACTATTCATGATAAGATCATTATATTAATTAGAACATGGAGCGACCACCCAAGAAAACAGTGCTACCACAAGGGTGGTATGGGACGCCCTTGACTGACTAATTAGGAAAGCTAGTGGAAGACTACCTTACCCAAAAGAGGCAAGGGCGGTAGAGGAGCTACGTATAGGGAGGTTCTCGGGTCGATAATGCTGCGATGGCTTTTTGGAAGAGGATTCCTATATTGCCCTTCTCAGAAACTGTAGCGAGTTTTCGGAAGCTAGTGAAACTTTGTAAAGGTCTCGTAGTGGCGTCCTGCCTCGTCTCCTCGGCAGAGATAAATGGGAAGTCGTGGTCCCTTAGCGAATTGGTAACATGACTTATGGTTAAAGATGCGTAACCTCTGTAGAGTGTAAATCTGGTATATCAGCCGTGCTAACTGTCATGAGCAGCTCAGACCCTTACATGAGTAATCTATGGAACTAAACTTAATTTGTCATATGCATTGCATTGTGGGTGTTGTTATTAATTTGATCTCTTACTTATTTGGGTTGATATCTACTTATACTTAGTAATTACTAATAAAATTTTGACCGACTTTAAAAGCAATGCTCAGCTTTAACCATCTTCTTTATTAATCCTTACACTTCACATGAACTCCCACCTTTGGTGAGTTCATGCATATTATTCCCCACAACTTGTTGAGCGATGAACGTATGTGAGCTCACCCTTGTTGTACTCACATCCCCCAGGTTAAGAACAGGTACCGCGGGATAAGGAGCATGATGGATGCCGCGATGAGTTCGTGAGAGATCTAGGCCATTGTCTCCCAGTCAACTATGGTTGCTGGATCGTTGTCTTTGTATGATATATTTATTTATTTATTTTGTATAAAAATCCTATTATATAGTAAAGATGTGACATTTGTTATGTACCATGAGTCATCATATGTGTGAGACTTGATCCTAGCACACATTTGATTATTTCGCGCCTGGGGTTTGGTGCCCCTAAAATCCAGGTGTGACAGAAGTGGTATCAGAGGAATGTTGAGTGTAGGACGTAACCTAGATAGAACTGGGAAACCCTTACCTACTTACCTTTGCTAATCAGATTCTTTCTAAACTTTTCTTAATCTTTTTTAATCTATTGCTACTTTACTCTGATTTTTCGTACTTTTCCTTTTTGGAAACCAAAAGTGGATTTCACACTTTGAAAATCTTGTACCTAAAGTGACTTTAGGAATAGGAGACCTAATCTTAGGAACAAAAACAGAACTATTTTTTATAGATATCTATGCGCTTGAATGCTTGTAATTATGATAATTATTTGATTTGGTTCTTCGATTGAGTGTGGTGAGTTGTGGAGTAACGTCCACAATTGCATCTGCATATACATATAGGCAAAAAATATGTTTATAAGATAGCTATCCAACCTAGATTGTCTCCTATTAAAATGTATCTAGTATCACATATCTATCTTATCTTTGGAGATTCATTTCATAAGCATAGTTATCCCGATTTATACACAAACCAATAGATCAAAACTCTATCTAAGATCCCTCAGTTTATGACCAGCTGCTAAGCTACCTATTCTGCCTACTAAATTATTCCCCTTACAAAACTATCTTACCATATGTCTCTAACCCAGATGGTTAATACCAGGAGGGGAGGAGGTTTTGATCTACCCGCACAAATTCGTCGAAGAAGGGATGTAGCTAATCCGGAACCAACAACGAATCCTCCTCTGAATCCCCCGCCTGTTGATGACATGGCTGCTGCTCAAATGTGACTACTACAACAAATGGCCAACACAATGACAGAAATGCAAGCATAGATCCGTCAGGAACGTCAGGAAATGGGGCAAGAACGCCAAGAAATGCGCTAAGAACGACAGGAACGACAACAACTACCACCTCTACCACCACCAACTCCGCCCAAGGATAAGCACAGGGAGTTTATGAGCCATAAGCCACCGACATTCTCTAACTCCTCAGACCCACTACAAGTTGATGACTGGTTAAAGTATGTGGACAAGATGCTCAACATAGCTTAGTGCTCCGATAGGGAGAAAGTACTCTATGCATCGGGTCGCCTTACTGGACTCGCTACGGATTGGTGGGATGCATATTGCGCTGCTCACGTTGCTGTCAACACCATCACCTAGGAAGAATTTTCCACTCACTTCAGGAATTACCATATTCCTGCTGGCCTTATGAAGATTAAAATGAAGGAGTTCCTATCCCTCAAATAGGGAGGGATGTCAGTAAGCGAATACAGGGACAAGTTCATCCAGTTATCCCGATATGCTCCTGGTGAAGTTGATGATAATGAGAAAAAGCAAGAGCTATTCTGGAGGGTGTGATTGGGCCACTACAATACCAATTGATATCACACACATTCCTATCCTTCTAGAGACTACTGGACAAAGCTTTTGCCTTGGAAAACAAGAGGGTTGAACTTGGAGAAAAGAGCAGGGCTACTAACCAAGGACAGGCTGGAAGTAGTTCCTGTCCCCGTTATACTAATCCTCAAAGTACACCTGCTTGTGGCAGTTCCAGGCAACAAACTCAACAGACCCAACCTGCTCCTGAAGCAAGCACTCCAGCGGGACCTATTGCTCCTAATACATCCACAAACAGGTCATGCTTCAAGTGTGGACAGGCTGGACATTATGCCAACTACTGTCCCAACAGGGCTGCTTATACCACTCTAGCTCTGATGAAGCATGGTTAGGCCTCAAGAGGCAAGAGTCAACCCTTATCCGTCAATCGGGGATAGGTCAACCATGTGGAAGTAGAACTGAACCTGGTGAACCCGAAAACATGGATGAGGTGCCGGTTGAAGGTGAAGAAGCTAGTCAAGAAGGAAACAAGCAGCAATATTAGATTATATCCATATATATATATATATATTAGGAAATAGTATTTGTTAGACCTAAATAATACCTTAGGTAGTAGCTAGTGTTTTACTATTTTATGAATAATAATAAGGTCTATTTGAACCTATGTATTAATAACAAGTTATGCATCATGTTGAGATTCTTGATTGTGCATATGTTTTGAGACAAGATTGGGATACATTCTTTTCTTACTAATCTCGAGGACGAGATTATTTTTAAGGGGTAGAATTTGTAACACCTAAAATCCTAAGCATGTGATATAAGGAAATCAGTTAAAATAATAATAATAAATAAAGTACCCTTGATGAATAATTAAACTTTAGGATTCACCCCTATCTAAAGTAAATGCTCATAATAGAATAATATTAGCTAAATCATATCCTAATAAAGATTAGATGATGGAAAATATTTTTTATCAAAACAAAGGAATATGAACTTTGGGATATACATTTAAATTGATTTCACACCCAAAATAATATTCTAGGTAATAAATGTGGTGTGTAATCATTACCTAAATAAGATAATAATAATAAGTAAATAACATTATTGCAGGCAGTAGAAGTAATATTCAAATTAGACTTTTATTTGATCTTTGAAATCTGAAATTTAAAATAAGAATTTAAACATAGTTTGAATTCTAAAAATGAGAACTTGAAAATAAGAAAAGAAAAAAAAACAGAAACTGTGCTGGGCCCAAACTCCAGTTGTTGGCCCAACTCGACATCAGCTGCGCCAGCCCAGCTATGGAGAACGGCGTCGACAGGTGGGCCAAGGTCGTCAGCCGCTCGCCCGCGCTCCTGCACTTTTGCTGACCAGCGTGCCCCAGCCGTCATTCCCTCTACCTCCACTTCACCTCAGCACGGCCCGTCCCTTGCCGCTGGTTGGTGGGACCCACGTTGCGGGACCATGTTCCCCTGCACAGTGGTTGGTATGCGAGGGCGCGCTGTCAGGTGCTCTTCTTCCCCATCGAATCCTCTGCATCCACTGCGGTCGACCAACGGCGCAGCGAGATTCTCGGTCGTGGGTTCCTTGAATCTTGCAGCCTCGATCGGGGTATAAAACCCTAGCGCTCCGCAACCCATTGACCCTACTCGACTGCCTAGACTGCTCGGGTGCAGCCGTCATCAAGGGAAGAAGAAGCTGTGGGGAGCTCGATCCGCATAGCCAGGAGGTGTGGGAAGGCCATCTCTGCCACTCCGATTGTCGTAAGTCTTCTCTCAGGCCTGCCCCTACACATCCTCTTCCGTTTGCACTTGATTTTGCTCGAGGGAAACGTCGTACCGCTGGCGATTGTTCGCCAGAGCAATGCCTCCACCGTGGGCCCACCCTTGGCCATGAACGTCTGGTTTGCAAGGCGTAATTCATCGGTAGGTTGTCTCTATCAAATTCTGGGTGGTTCACCCATTCTTTCCCTCTGGGATTTGGTCGCCATCAGGCTCTAGGCGCCATATTGACGTGCGCTGCCGCAGGCCTCTGCTCCGCATTGTCAGTGTTTTGGGTCCAACCGCGCACCCAGGGTTGCCCCTCGAGGTGCTTTTCGGAGTAGGATGGTGTTACCGACTGTAGCTCGATGGTTCGTGCCGAATGCACGAGAGACAGTGGACGGTTTTGTATAGGTTCGGGCTGCTTTGAGATGCGTAACACCCTACGTCCTGGCGTGGATATGTCGTGTGGTGGATTACAAGGGGATCCTCTAGTATCGAGGACGTTTAGAGAACTGAGTGGGTGGCTAGGTGATGAGATATGATCTTGAAGGGGTGCCCCCTAGGCCTTATATATTCGACCGTGGGACGTTACATGTGGATATGATAACCACGTGTTCCTAAGTAATAGTGAACCGACTGAGTTTATCTTCCTATAACCTCGCCGACTTAAAATCCTTCGGCTCTGACGTCTGAGAGCGCTGCGCGGGAAAATCAGATCAATGCTGCAGATAGCGTTTTGAGTTCAGCGAACCGCATGGGCTCGAGTTGATCCGTTCTGTTGAAAGTTCCTCCCTGGCCCATGAAGGGATGGCCTCGCGAAGTAATGGGCCTGGGGCCTTCCGCGAGGCCTTCTTGCCTTCTAGTGGACCCGGGGGATATCTGTCCCCCACAAGCCCCCAATCTTTGTGATGATTTTGAAATAATCGACCCAAAGATTCTAGGTCCAGTTTATGATTTTGAAACATGTCTGCTAAGTCATTACCTCCAGCTCCGAGTAACTTGGTAAAAAAGATCTTCTGTCATCTTCTTCTGGCATCATTCTATAGTCTCTTGCTTTTAACCTTCAATAATCTGTGTTCTGTTTACGCCTTGGAGGCCGGCGTTTCGTTCTTTGGGGTTAAGAATTCATTGGGTCCCTCGAGCTTTGAGTGGATTACTGAAATAATCCATTCAAAGGTCTTCATCCCATACTTCTTTAGAAATCGTAGCTTCCGACTTAAACTTATGCTTTAGAAATCAGCATTTTGCCATCAGCCTATGCTTTAGAGATCAGCATTTTGTTTTCGGGGTCTTATGATTCATTGGGTGCACCGAAGGTGCTCCCAATGGGTGTAGCCCCCGAGCTTCATTCCACGCCTTTTTTAGAAACCATTGCCCTTGACTTAGAGTTATGCCTTAGAGACCAGCATTGTCTCATCTTCACTTTGTGCCTTAGATTTCAGCATTACATCATCAGTTTATGCTTTAGAGATCAGCATATAGTTTTTTGTCTTTTGTGATCATCAATATGGCCTGACCATGCACCAACTTGAAATTTATTTGATCAGCGACGGATTGGACATCCGATAGATGGCCCTTGGCTAGTCTTCCTTTCGCTTCATGCTTCAATGCTCCTGTTGATTAGACTTGTACTTCATCGGCTATTTTTTTGGCTTTCTTTCGATCTCCATAGATATCTTCTTTTTGTCTTGATACATTCATTGCGTATACTGTATGGATGCGACTTCTTGGGAAAATCTATTGAAAATTCCTAGGCGTCCCCCCAATAGGTGTAGGCAAGGGACGGCTTGGTGCACTGAGCATATAGCAGACTAGCTCTGAGTAGTAACTTGATGTGACCGCGAGTGTAATCATATCATCCATGCAGTTGACTTGAGTCCCAATGGGTGCTGTGTTACGTGAAACGGTATCAGCCGCCTAACTTGTTTCCAGGCGATTTGAATTGCTTATTGAATACTTGTGACTGTTCAGTGACCGTGGTAGGAGATGAGCGGTTGCTTTCTTCTTCTATAAATAGAGCGCTTGCTTCACTGGCGTCTTCACACATTTCTCAATCGTTGCTTGCTTGTTCTCCCCTTTTCTGTTCCACCATGGGCAAGAGCAAGAAGAGCGGAGTTCGTCACACCACTCTGGTGACAAGCGGAAGCGCGAGCCGACCCCTCCCTCGGAGGATTTCGGCGATTCTGAGTACTCGGAGGAGGAGTTCTCCTCCGAGTCCGAGAGATCGCCGGTTTACACCTCGCCCCTAGCATCGTCCGAAGACTCAGACGATTCCCAGGGGATCGCCGCCGAGGTTTGGTCCTACATCCGGGCCGTCGAGCGCTCCGGGCTCGAGGGCTCAGATGAGTCGGAGGTCTCTTCGGACGAGGAGGGCTCCTCTGACTCGTCTGAGGAGGGGAGCGGCGGTGACGGCAACGGCGAGGGCGACGGCGATGACAGAGGCGACGGCAGCAAGGGCGATGGCAAGGGCGGCGACGGCAGCGGCAGTGGCAAGGCCAGTGGCAAAGCGCCACTAGCTTAATAATATTAGTATAGATAAGTAGTATTAGTATTATTAGAATAATGTAGTAGTAGTTAGTAGTATAGTGTAGTGTAAGTAGTTTAGTAGTAGTGTAATGTAGTAATGTAATTTATCGAAAAGTGGGAAGAAACCCGACTCATAATGAGTCGGCCTTTTGCTCTGTGTAAGAAATTCCCCCTTATATAATGAAGTGAACTTCGGGCTTGATCTTGTGCACATCCTTTGTATTTGCCTTGCTTCTTTATAGCTGACCGACAATTTGTGTTTGTATCCAATGCGGTCGTTGTTCTTAGAAATAACTCTTGAGTAATGACTTGCCATTGATGTGTTGCACTTTAATTCTGTCTGCATCTATGTGGAAAAAGAACTGTCTGGCTTGCTGCTGGTGCCTTCGGGGGTAATAGCCAAACGGTTTTTGGCGACGTCGGCGTTATAGAGGTGACAACCGAGTCACTTCGAGCCACGTCGGCGTCTTAGAGGCAATGGCCGAGTGATTAGGGGTGACGTCAGTGTTTTAGAAACAACAGCCGAATCACATCGAGCCACGTCGGGGTTTTAGAAATAACGACCAAGTGAATACTGGTGACGTTCGCATTTCGGAAATAACAGCCGAGTTACATCGAACCTCGTCAATGTTTTAGAAATAACGGTCGAGTGATGACTGGGCACTTTTTAGAAATGGCATCTGGCTCGGGAAAAACCCCATTTGTACCGCGCCGTCGCATGCCTCTGCATTCTGAGCCCTAGGCTTACTTTCCTCTTCCGAACCTTCTCTGTTTCCCTGTGATCTTGCTTCCACTCAGTTCACCGGCGAGATTGAGATGGCACCCAAGCAGAAAAGTCAGAATTCCACTGCTGTGACTATTCCTCCCATCGATCCCGACAGCCAATTACCTTTCGCAGGTAATCATATGTCTGTTGTTTCCGAGTCGGACCTTCTCCATCTTGTTTCTGTCGGAGTTCTTCCTCTGAAAGAGCTTTGCTCTTGGCGGATCTGCCGTGGGGTTACTATCCCGACGGAGGATACCCATGAGTCCGTTATTTACATTCATTTTCTCATCCGCGGCCTTGCTCTTCCTATTTCTCCTTTCTTTCGCGGTCTCCTTGATTTCTACCATCTGAATCTAACTCATCTGAACCCCAATTCTATTCTGCAAGTTTCTGTCTTTGTTCATTTGTGTGAAGCCTACCTTGGAATTCTGCCGCATTTTGGTTTGTGGAAGTACTTATATCATTGTCGTCCTGGGATGGCCGGGGGCAGCATCAGCTTGTGGGTGGTGCGAGTTTGGAGATGCGTCGTGGGAGGAAGACAGAGTACCTCGACATCCCCCTCAAGGACAGCATCAAAGGATGGCGCTTGGAGTGGTTTATTGTAGAAAATCATGGCAAGTCCCTCCCCCCTCGGTCAGGGAGACAGCTAGATGTTCGCGCTTCAAGTTGGACTGAATCCCCCACGGAATTGGAGATAACATTGGCCAGGATTCTGCTTGCCGAAATTGGTTTGTTGAAGGAGAAGGGTTTGACTGCTGAAGCTGTAGTTGCATACTTTGTTTTTAAGAACATTCAGCCACTGAAGGACAGAGCGTACCTGGCTTATTTGTATAGCGGTGCCTCTGACTCGACTCGGGTTACTGACAGGAGGATTCCGACTGTTGATCTAGTGAGCCGACTGGAGATGATATTGAGGGGCAAGGTATCGAATATTGGTGCTCCTGTTGCATATTCTGCTTGGAATTTGCCATCTTCTAAACCCTTTTCAGTTTTGTGTCCAATCCTCCTGCCGGTGACAGTGGTTTGGGTCTTAGAGTGCGACCCTCTCATGAAGAAGTTGAAACCCTGGTTGCTTCACTTTATGGCCTTTCCAATGATGAGAAACAAGTTCACTTTGAGATACCTACTAATCCTGAGTGATGCAGAGATAGGTGCTATGCTGGATATGTTGGCGGGGGATTCCTCTGACTCTGCCCTTGCTGAAACGGTGGCTACTCGGACTATTCTAGAGCCTGAGAAAGCTATGGATGCTCGAAGGCCTGAGGGTACTCGCCCGAAACGTCTTCGCCAAGTTAGTCATCCGACTGTTCCTGCTGAGGGGAAGAAAAAGAAAAAGAGGCGGCTTCGGCGAGTGTCGTGCTTGGATCATGATGCTGGCCCTTCTGCTCTTGCTGCTGAAGAGGTACCAGTGGAACTCTTTATTGGAGCTGATCCCAATGGGTGTGACCCTATGGACGCTGATCCCAATGGGTGTGACCCTGCCAGAGCTGATCCCAATGGGTGTGACCCTATGGACGCTGATCCCAATGGGTGTGACCCTGCTGAAACTGATCCCAATGGGTGTGACCTAGCTGAAACTGATCCCAATGGGTGTTGTCCTGCTGAAACTGATCCCAATGGGTGTATTGTTCGTATTGTTGATGAGGATGAGGATGAAGAGGAGTAATTCCCCTTAATTTGGAAAAACAGTCGGCGCTACCTAGTCAGTGGGGAGAGTAGTGATGTTCCTTCTCCAGCTTTGTCTGCTTTCGTTGGTCTACAAGAGTTGTCCATAGCAAATTTTGATCAGGCTCTCAAGGATATGGTTCCTGAAGATCTGTTGTCCGAGCCGATGGATGGTGGTATGATGGATGTTTGCACTGACATTCCGGATGTGGGGTTAGAGTTATCTCGAGCAGCGTCTCGTGCCTCGTCGACCTTGGAGTGCGGTCTTCAGAGTCAAGAAGCTAGTCTAGGTTGCTCCATTCCCATGGAGGTGGCTGAGAATTCTTCAGCCTTAAAGGTGGCTGCTACAGAGAACCCGGTCCCCAAGGATGGCGCCAACGATTACCCAGCCCCCAAGGGTGTTGCCGGTAATGATCCGGCTTGGGTGGGTAGCACGAACTGCAACCTAGCCCCCGCGGGTACTACCGGTAGTGATCCGGCTCCGATGGGCAGTGCAGGCTGTGACCCAGCCCCCAAGGGTGTCCGAGCGAGTTCCCCTTCCCATACCTCCATGGATGTCCACGTTGGGTCTTCTCCTCCACATTCTGATGGCATGGCAACAGACGGCTTAAACGAGAAAGTCGCCTTAGAGTTCAGCGTTCCTGACGCTAGAGTTCTGATTCCTGCTGGTAATGTTGAGTTGATCCCTGGTGATGTTATTCAGATTGATATTCCTTCGTCAATTCACCACCTAGCTTCTCATGATTTGGGGTTTCCTTCATTTTTCTCCAATCTTCAGGTAATTTGGCTTTTCCCGATCTGGCTATACTCCAGGCAGAGTATTGTCTTTGCACTCATTTGTTTTCAACGTCAGGCTTTGGTTGACGAGATGGCTGGTCAGCTGAGATCACAAGGTGCCTCTGTCCCAAAAAGAGCTATGTCTCTGTTGCATTGGAATCCGATGCTGCTTCAGAGGCGGATATCTGAGATGGAAATGACAAATGCTGGTCAGTGTCTTTGTTTCCTCCTTGTATACTTGATTAATCTGCTCTTTAACTGAATATTCCTCTTTGATTGTTTCTTGCTAGACATGACCCGGTGGTACTCTGAGCTCGAGGAGAAGTATTCCCAAGGTCAGATGGACCTGGCTCGGGTTTCTGCTTCTTTAGATGATGTCAACTCATTGAATTCTTCTTTCAGTGCTCAGCATGACTCTGAAAGGGCGGCCAATGAAGTAAGCTTACTTGACTCTCTCTATTGCGCTCTTGCTGTCTGCTGGGTGTTTGAAATCTGATTCTTATTTGTAGGAAGAAAAACGTGTACTCGCAGCTTCTCGCGATAACCTCGACAAGTTGTACCACGACGCCAGTAACTCTTTTACTATCTTGGAGAGGAGCCATCGTTTTACCATGGCAGATTTGGATAATCATCGTTACAAGCTGCAAGAGTCCCAGAATGAAATCATTCGCCTTAGGCAATTGGTGTCGAGCAAAGATTCCGTCATCAAGGATGTGCGCGCCTCCAAAAGATCGGTCATCCAAGAGCTAGAAGCTGCTCGACTGGCAACCAAGGTTGCTGAAGACACTTCTGCTACTTTGAAGGCTCAGCGCGACAAGGCTATGGATAAAGCCATTCGCGTGGGTCGGATCTTGATGAGGAGGCCGGGTGTGATTGTTCCTGATGACATAGTGTCGGGGACCATAATTAGGGGTACCCCCAAGACTCCTAAACTCGGCTGGTAACCACCATCAGCACAAAGCTGCAAAGGCCTGATGGGCGCAATTCAGGTCAAGGCTCCGTCCACTCAAGGGACACAATCTCGCCTCGCCCGAGCCCAGCCTTGGGCAGGAACAGTAGACCAAGGCAGATTCACGCCTCGCCCGAGGGCATCCCCAAGTAACGGGCGCACCTTCGACTTGCCCGAGGCCCAGCTCGGGCAGGCTTCGCAGTGAAGCAACCATGGCTAGATCGCCGCGCCAACCGACCACATCGCAGGAGCATTCAATGCAAGGATCACCTGACACCTTATCCTGATGCGCGCTCCTCAGTCGACAAGGCCGAAGTGACCGCAGTCACTTTGCCCCCCCCCACTGACTGACCTGACAGGAAAACAGCGCCGCCTGCACTGCTCCGATTGTTGTGCCACCCGCCAGGGTGAGGCTGACAGCAGCCAAGTCCAGCCTCGGGCGCCATAGGAAGCTCCGCCTCGCCCGACCCTAGGGCTCGGACTTAACCTCGACCCCGGAGGACGGTCTCCGCCTCGCCCGACCCCAGGGCTTGGACTCAACCTCGACCTTGGACGATGGTCTCCGCCTCGCCTGACCCCAGGGCTCGGACTCAACCTCGACCTCGGACGACGGTCTCCGCCTCGCCCGACCCCAGGGCTCAGACTCAGCCTTGACCCCGGACGACGATCTCCGCCTCACCCGAACCCAGGGCTCGGACTCAGCCTCGACCTCGGAGGAGCCTCCGCCTCGCCCGACCTTGGGCTCGGACCAACCACGTCGCAGGGGGGTACATCATTACCCTACCCCTAGCTAGCTCAGGCTACGGGGAACAAGACCGGCGTCCCATCTGGCTCGCCCCGGTAAAACAAGTAATGATGACACCCCGTGTGCTCCATGACGACGGCGGTTCTCAGCCCCCTACGGAAGCAAGGAGACGTCAGTAAGGTCCCGATAGCCCCGACAACTGTGCTTCTACAGGGTTTGAGCGCTCCTCCAACGGCCACGACATCACATGAACAGGGCACCAACACCTCTCCGACAGCCACGTCGGCATGTACATAGGACTCTGGCTCCTCTTTGCCGGACACGTTAGCACACTGCTACACCCCCCCATTGTACACCTGGGCCCTCTCCTTACGTCTATAAAAGGAAGGTCCAGGGCCCTCGTACGAAAAAGGTGGCCACGCGGGAGGACGGGCTGACGAGCAGGCTCTCTCTCTCTTCCTCGCGAACGCTTGTAACCCCCTACTGCAAGCGCATCAGCCCTGGGCGCAGGACAACACGAGCCGCAGTTCCCCTTATTGTTTCCCCCTTGTGTTCCGTCTCACGCCGACCCATCTGGGCTGGGACACGCAGCGACAATTTACTCGTCGGTCCAGGGACCCCCCGGGGTCGAAACGCCGACACATAGTCACTGATGTCAACGCTGCTCCTGATTCCTTAAGTCACCCTTCTTCATCGGTTGCTCCTGAGAAAAACATTGCCCAGTAGAATCATCGAATACTTTTATGAGTTATGTATGTGGTCAATGTGCTCAAATATTCTGTTAGAAAGTGTTCTCGGTACTGAATGCTATCTTGATTTTTCTGTTGTTTGAATTCAACAGTCGTTATGATTGCAGTAAGTGTGGCGTGATGGTTTTGAGACTTCTTTCCATTTTGCGAGGCATAGAGATCGCCCTAAGATGAGCGCGCTTATGCTGGATTCGAGTAGACGTGAACATGTCGCGCCGATTTAAGTTGCTACCGACTTAAACTGACTACTCTGTTAGTAGGGTATAGTGATTACCCTGAATTAAGTAAGCGTGAGCATGTCACATCATCTTAAGTCATTGCCGACTTAAGCCGATTGCTCTGTTGGTAGGGCATAGTGGTCACCCTGAATTAAGTAAGCGTGAGCATGTCACACCGTCTTAAGTCATCGCCGACTTAAGCCGATTGCTCCGTTAGTAGGGCATAGTGATCACCCTGAATTAAGTAAGCGTGAGCATGTCACACCGCCTTAAGTCATTGCCGACTTAAGCCGATTGCTCTGTTGGTAGGGCATAGTGGTCACCCTGAATTAAGTAAGCGTGAGCATGTCACACCGTCTTAAGTCATCGCCGACTTAAGCCGATTGCTCCGTTAGTAGGGCATAGTGGTCACCCTAGGTTAAGTAAGCGTGAGCATGTCACACCGTCTTAAGTCATCACCGACTTAAGCCGATTGCTCCGGTAGTAGGGCATAGTGGTCACCTGACTTAAGTAAGTGTGCAGATTTGACAATAAACAGTTCGAGTGCCCTTGAGAGTGAAGTCTTTTTATTGATAGTGTATCATCCAATTACAGAATACAATGCCGTCCCGATAGCTTTTGAAATCTAGCTAGGGATAAAACTTCCTGAGATGCTCTATATTCCATAAGTTCCCTATTTCCGTGCCATCCATTTGAGTAAGACGATATGATCCAGGCCAAGTGACTTCTGCTACTATGAATGGTCCTTCCTACAGTGGCGACAATTTGTGTCGTCTCTCCCCCGTTAGAATTCGGCGGAGGACAAGATCTCCCATTGCGAAGGATCGATGTCGTATGGCCTTATCATGGTAACGTCTCAGAGTTTGCTGATATCTGGCTAACTGAATCACTGTGTTCAATCGCTCTTCTTCTAGTATATCAACATCCTCCAGTATAGTAGCTTCAGCTATGTTTTCAAAGATTAATCTTGGCGCCCCAAACTTGAGATCAGCAGGTAGCACTGCCTCTAAACCATAGACCATAAAGAAAGGAGTATTTCTATGCAAAGCTCGGCTAGGTTGAGTTCTTAGGCTCCAAACCACATACGGCAACTCTCTGATCCACTTTCCTGCGAACTTTTCATTCTTGTCGAAGACTTTCTTTCTGAGTGCTTCCAATATCATTCTGTTGGCTCTTTCTACCTACCCATTGGCTCTTGGGTGTGCCACCAATGAATATTTGATCTGGATGCTTTTTTGTTCGCAGAAATCAAAGAACTCTGAACTAGTGAAATTGGATCCCAGGTCAGTTATGATGCTATTTGGTATTCTGAACCTAAATATTATGTCTTGTATGAATTCCACCGCCTTAGCTGAAGTTAGAGAAACGATGGGCTTGTACTCTATCCATTTAGTGAATTTTTTGATAGCAACCAGTACATGAGTGTATCCCCCTTGAGCTTTCTTGAAGGGTCCAATCATATCCAGTCCCCAGCACGCGAATGGCCATATTACAGGTATGGTTTGCAGCCGCTGCGCTGGTAAATGCTGCTGTTTTGATAAGTACTGACAAGCTTCACATCTCTAGACTAACTCGGCTGCGTCACTCTTTGCCGTTGGCCAGTAGAAACCAGACCTGAAGACCTTCCCAACCAAAGTTCTGGATGTTGCGTGCACCCCGCATTGCCCAGCGTGGACCTCATCTAGTAGTTGCTTCCCAGTAGCCGAAAGAATGCATTTCATGAGGACTCCTGTTGCGCCTCTTCTGTATAGTGTTTCCCCAATGAGAGTATAGTGAACTGACTGCCTTGCAATGCGCTCTGCTACATTTTTGTCATCCGGCTCCTCCTCATTCTTTATATATCTGATGATTGGTTCCCTCCAGTCATCAGAATTTGACTCTGGTTGGCTCAGAATATTGCACTCCTGTGCTGGATCTAATGAAATGCTTGGGTGTAGTACTTCTTGAACGAAAACTCCAGATAGGACCTAAGCCCGACTGGATCCTAGCTTCGACAACACATTAGCTGCTGCGTTGCGATCTCTTTCCACATGATGGAATTCCAGCCCTTCGAATTTGTCTTCTAGTTTTCGGACGGCGGTGCAATACTTGCCCATAGAATCATTCGAGCAATCCCATTCCTTATTTATCTGACTTATGACCACCAGCGAATCTCCATATACCATCAGTCCCTTAATGCCCAGTGATACGGCAATATTCAGTCCATGAATCAAGGCTTCGTATTCTGCTGCATTATTGGATGCTGAGAATAATAACTGAAGAGCATATTTGAGTTGTTCACCTCCAGGTGCAATAAAGAGGATCCCTGCACCTGCCCCTTGCAGCTTTAACGAGCCATCGAAATACATCTGCCATACTTCCACAGTCTTTGGGTTATCCGGCACTTGTTGCTCCGTCCACTCTGACACGAAGTCAACTAGTGTTTGAGTTTTTATTGCCGTGCGAGGTCGAAACTCAATGTCGTGAGCTCCTAGTTCGCAGGCCCACTTGGCTATTCTTCCGATGGCTTCCTTGTTGTGGAGAATATCTCCTATTGGAAATCCAGTGACTACTATGACTTTGTGGTCATCAAAGTAGTGTTGGAGCTTGCGTGCAGTTAGAAGTACTGCATACAATAGCTTTTGAATTTGAGGGTATTTCTTCTTCGAGGGCCCTAGAACTTCGCTGATGAAATAGACGGGATGTTGTACTGGATATGCATATCCTTCTTCAGCTCGATCGACTACCAACGTGGTGCTCACCACGTGAGTCGTGCAAGAGATATATAACAGTAGATCCTCGGCCGGCTGACCCGACATGGCCCAGCGCGGTGGTTTCAGTACTGGTGGTGTTGTCAGGAATTTCTTTAGTGCGTCAAGAGCTTCCTAGGCTTCTGAAGTCCATTAGAACTTGTCTACCTTCTTGAGCAATTTGTAGAACGGTAAGCCTTTCTCTCCTAGCCTTGATATGAACCTGCTCAAAGCTGTCATGCATCCAGTAAGTCTTTGTACTTTTTTCTGCGACCGTGGTGCTTCCATTCTCATGATAGCTTCAATCTTTTCTGGGTTGGCTTCAATTACTCGGTGGCTGACAATGAATCCGAGTAATTTTCCTGCCAATAACCCAAAGACACATTTTTCTGGATTGAGCTTCCATCGATATCTCCGTAGACTGTTGAAGACCAGTTGCAAATTTTCAATGAAATTTTCCGAGTCTTCTGTCTTGATCACCACGTCATCCACATAAGCTTCTACACGCTTGCCCTAGTGGTCGGCTAAGCATGTCTGAATGGCTCTCTGGTAAGTCGCTCCAGCGTTTTTAAGGCCAAACGGCATGGAGGTATAGCAGAAAGCTCCAAAAGGGGTGATGAATGCAGTTTTTTCTTCATCTTCTTTTGCCAAACTGATCTGATGATACCCGGAGTAGCAATCCAAGAAAGACAACATAGAGCACCCGGCGGTTGAATCCACCACCTGGTCTATTCTAGGAAGTCTGAAGGGATCCTTTGTACAGTGTTTGTTGAGATCTGTATAGTTGACACACATGCGCCAATCCACTTTATTCTTTTTAAGTACAAGAACAGGATTCGCCAACCATTCAAGATGCAGAACTTCTCTAATCAACCCCGCCACGACTAAGCGAGCTAGCTCGGCATGAATGACTTCTCTCTTGTCGGGCGTGAAACGACGTAGCTTTTGTCGAATTGGCCTCGCCTGAGGGTAGACTTTCAGTTTGTGCTCGGCCAGCTCTCTCGGGACTCCTGGCATATCCGCAGGTTGCCACGCGAATACATCTCGGTTGTCTTGCAGGAACTGGACGAGCGCGCTTTCCAATTTGTCATCTAGGCTGGAGCTGATGATAGCAGTCTTGCGCTCATCGGCGAACCCAAGGTTGATTCTCTTGGTTTCTTCAGTTGGCCGCATAGAGGTCACGGCTTGAGCTTCATTCGTGGGTACCGCGAGGTCTTCCCCAGGCTTTGAGTTCACCTGCGCGGAAGAAGTCGCTGATGGCTTGGTGGTGAGGGCCGCCTGAATGGCCACTCGGAAACACTCTGCGGCGCCTTGGAAGTTAGCGCGCACAGTTATGATTCCTTGTGGTCCTAGCATCTTCAATATCATGTACGTATAATGTGGAATGGCCATGAACTTCGCCAGTCCAGGTCTGTCGATGATGGCGTTGTATCCGCAGTCAAAGTTCGCCACCTCAAACCTTAGGAACTCGGTTCTGTAGTTTTCAGGAGTTCCGAAGGTGACCGGCATGTAGATGTGTCCGAGTGGATATTCACCTTCAGTCGCCACGATGCCGAAGAAAGGAGTGTCTGACTCGTGGAGCTCTTTGAGGGGAACCCCCAAGCCTTGAAGCATCCGGGGGAAGGTGACATTGATGCTGCTTCCCTCGTCTACTAACACCTTCTTCACCCTGCTTTCTCGGATCACCGGGTCAACAAGGAGTGGGTACTTGCCTGGATGATCGAAGTTGAGCCACTGATCTGCCCAAGTGAAGGTAATCGGGTGTTCGGACCATCAATACGGGGTGGGAGAGCTGGTTGCTGCCACCAGTATCTGACGGTCGTTGAGCTTCTGTTGCCTCTTACTTTCTTGCGATCCATGTCCGCCGAAGATGATGTTGACTTCTCCATTGACGCACGGGAATGCTCCACCTCCTCCCCCCTCCTGTTGTTGAGGTTGTCGAGGTTCTCCAGGTCCTCCTCGTGGTGGGGGAGGTGGCAGAGGCTGGAAGGGTCGGCCGTTCCCCACGGAGTGCTTGAAGTCTCTGCAGTTCTGGAGGGTGTGGCACATGTCTTTGTGGTATGGGCACTGGGCGTCGAGGATGTCGTCTAGTGTACGTTCGCCTCCACGAGGTCCTCCTCGGGCGCGAGAGGCGGGTGGTCCGATGGCATGGACTTCTTCACGAGGCCTCTTCTCCCAACGTTTGTCGGTTTGTTGGTTCGTGTCGCGCCGCGGTGCCGCCGATGCAGGCTTTGCTCCTCTGATGAGGTCCTGAGCTCGTTCGTCGGCGGTGATGTAGAGGTCAGCTTCCCGGAACAGCTGCTCGGAGGTAGTCGGCGCTTTCTGCAGTATGGCTCGGACGAAGGCGCTTTCTGCAGTATGGCTCACCGCTGCTTCCGCAACCTCAGGGATCTGATTCCTCATGGTCTGAAATCTTTTGAGGTATGATCGAAGAGTCTCATCCCCTCGGCACTTGATGGTCTTGAGGTCCCATGGCTATGCTGGCTTGTCGGAGAGGGATTGGAAGTTGGCGATGAAGCGCCAACTGAAGTCGCTCCAGTCGTCGATGCAGTATCGGGGTAGGTGTCATATCCACTGCAGCGCATCTTGCCCCGAGAACGATGGGCAGGTATGCAGTCATCACGTCTTCAGTTGCCCCAGCGGCCCGGGCGGCGGTGGTGTAGACGGCCAGCCAGCCTCCTGGGTCCTGCTTAGGCTCATACTTGTCGACGTTGGAGACCTTGAAGTTAGGGGGCCATTGAATGGCCCTAAGACGTGGAGTGAGCGCTGATACCCCACACGTGTCCTCCTGCCGATGATGATGATGTCGGTCCCGGGGAGGGGAGTCATTGACGTGGTGCCTCGACCATCCCTGGGTCGTGCCGCCAGTTGAAGCCATTGTCGACTCAACTCTGGTGGCCTGACTTCGCGCGGGGACGTCGTGATCCCGGTCATACTCTTCTCGGTGCCGGATCTTGTTCTCGTGCCGTCGTTCGCGCAAAACATTGATGGAGCTCTACGCGTCCCGCCGACTATTGATGGCGTGTCATAGGTCGCTCAGAGGATGGGCGAGGGGTAGAAGATGATTAGTTGCCCGAGTGAGTAGCCGCCAATAGCCCTCGGCGTCCGGAGTTCGAGGAAGACCATCGGCTATCCGAGCTAACACTCCACCGACCTCGCTTGGTGTGTTCATAGCTCGGGTGAAGTCAGGGTTCAGGTTTTGGCCGAGAAGAGGGTTCTCCCGGCGTTGTCTCGCTTCTTGTTCGGCCTACTCTTGAGCTTGCCGATGATTGTGCCGTCGAGAATTCCTTCTTTCCCTGAAGACTCGTTCATCTGGGGTTTCTCCCACCTCCGAGACCTCATCCCACGACACGGTTGTGCTGGATCGCGTTCTCCGGCTTCATGATGTCTCTGAATATTTCGGTGTCGGTTCCTTCGTCGGTGAGATTCTCGCTGAAGGGGTTCTTCTCCCGGTGCGGTTGGTTCATTGTCGGAGACGGGAGAAAATTCTACTCTTCCTTCGATAAAGAGGACGTCGGGGTAGAATGGAACCGTCGTTGTGACGAGCTTCTTTTTGTTCTCCTTTGAGGGCGGAGGTACCTGGAGAGCAGCTTGACAAGATTTTACCTTGTTTGGTTCCCTTTTCATTGTGATTTGTGTCCATTCTTCCGTGGAAGAGGTGGTCAGCGGAGTTCTCTAGGTAGATGGACCCTCTACTTCTGGCTTGTGGGAGGGAGTCTTTGCTTGGAGCGCTGGAGGTTGCGCTATTTCTGGCTTTGCTCCGACTTCTCCGGAGATTACTGAGGAAGGCTTTTTCTCCAGCGGATCCGTGATGCAATGTAGAGTTCCTTCCTCGTCTGCTATGGATGAAATGGTTCCGAAGCAGAACATGGACCCGGGGCGGAGGAAGATCTTGTGCTGGAAAGTGACGGCCATTGAGCTAGCTTGGATCAGTGACACACCCCCTACCTGGCACACCAGCTGTCGGTGTTTTGGGTCCGACCGCGCACCCAGTGTTGCCCCTCGAGGTGCTTTTCGGAGTAGGATAGTGTTACCGACTGTAGCTCGATGGTTCGTGCCGAATGCACGAGAGACTGGACGGTTTTGTACAGGTTCGGGCCGCTTTGAGATGCGTAACACCCTACGTCCTGGCGTGGATATGTCGTGTGGTGGATTACAAGGGGATCCTCTAGTATCGAGGACGTTTAGAGAACTGAGTGGGTGGCTAGGTGATGAGATATGATCTTGAAGGGGTGCCCCCTAGGCCTTATATATTCAACCGTGGGACGTTACATGCGGATATGATAACCACGTGTTCCTAAGTAATAGTGAACCGACTGAGTTTATCTTCCTATAACCTTACCGACTTATAATCCTTCGGCTCCGACGTCTGAGAGCGCTGCGCGGGAAAATCGGATCAATGCTGCAGATAGCATTTTGAGTTCAGCGAACCGCATGGGCTCGAGTTGATCCGTTCTGTTGAAAGTTCCTCCCTGGCCCACGAAGGGATGACCTCGCGAAGTAATGGGCCTGGGGCCTTCCACTAGGCCTTCTTGCCTTCTAGTGGACCCGGGGGATATCTGTCCCCCACACGCGTTGCCTGAGCAGCGGAATTGGGGTGGCATGCGGGTGCTGTTGGATCTACATAGGACGGATGGGATTAGATCGTGGTGTTATGGCGTATTGGCTGTAGATCCTAGTGTATGTGTTGTGTTTAGATCTCAAGTCACCCGTTCGTCATTTTAAATCGGGACCATTGATTGGTATCATGCGGTCTGGAATGGGTAGGGGTCAGATGCGAACCTCGATCGTCCGATGCGATCATGCGTGTTGGATTGGGCCTCGATGTTTAAAATCTCAGCTGCTGGTCTCTGAATCAACGGTTATTAGCGCATGCCGGTTCATGAGATAGATCTTTTAATCTGCACTGTCTGTGTTAGATCGAATGGCTCGTGTGGCGAGATACCCCTTCAACCGAGCGAATATGCAAAAGAGACCCTAGAGTTTTATCAATTCAACCCACCGTCCACTACCAGTATTTCTGCATGAAGATGGGTAAAAACCCGCAGCATTGCTCGTAGCTTTTTAGAGGCAAGGGAAAATGCCTCGGGAACTCAATAGTCCCATAGTAAAACGTCACCTTTCAACGGTCACATTTCAAAAACCTTAGCGGGCCCACTTCAACCGAGCGAGGGTAGCATTTCGGCCATTTCTCGATAGACTTTGGTACCAGCTCACTTAGTCAAACTGGCCCCTCGGAGGGCAAGTGTTGGGGCGAAGGTGTACCGCCCCCCTCGCTCAATCGTTTCATGACAGAGATAAATCATGACGGAGGTAAAGCGAAGGCAGACAAAGACTGATGGAGCAAAGGCCCTAAGACGGATGGAGCGTGCGAAGCAGGCGAAGGCCTTGTCGGTCCCTATCATAGCTACAAACGACGAAGGCCTCTCCGACCATCGAAGACCTAGCACATGGAGCATGAAGGCTTCATGTCGCCATCCGCGCGTAGTTAAGACGGTGAACCCGTGTAAAACCGCCCTAGGCCACTTGGTCCCACTTGTAAGCCACTGTGTGAGTAGAATTAATGGTGTGTCCATCTATGAAATACCTAATCACGTTGTAATGACCTATAATAACCCCTAAGAGGGGAATATTCCAGGGATAACGTAGGTAACCAGGGGCATAACTATATTTGATAGGGCAAAACTGTCCCCTGGTTACCTATAAATACCCCCGCAATGTACCCTATTGCAGGAGGCTAAAAACATTGTTGCTCTAATACACTGTGTTAACAAGCATCAAATCATCCCCATTCTCCCACTGTTTGGATTTGCTAGACCACATGTCGGCAAGTTCCAACAAGTACCCTGAGGCTGCGAGTAATGAGGATGACAACTGTTGCCTCCCTGTCCCTGAGTGATAGCCTTCCTCTTCATCTCACCTACCTGAACATGTTTGTGTTCAAGATCTATGGCCTTGTCCAGAAGTTTCTGGAAAGATGGGAATGAGTGAGACATGAGGTGGTATTGGAGTGACCCAATGAGTCACTCCAAGAACAATTTCTGCTTCTTTTCATCTTTAGCAACCTCCTTAGGAGCATATCTGGACAACTAGATGAATTTATCTCTATACTGACTCACTTACATGCCTCCCTACCTGAGTGAGAGGAACTCCTTATTCATCATTAATCCAACAAGAATATGGTAGATTCTGAAATTGGTTGAGAATTCTGCCCAAGTGATGGTGTCAGCGGTGGCATGTGCAGCACAGTAAGCATCCCACCAATCAGGAGTGGGGCTAGTGAGGCAACCCGGTGCATATTGTACCTTCTCCTTGTCAGTGCATTGGACAATATTGAGCATCTTCTCCACTAACTTCAACCAGTCATCAGCTTGCAGCGGATCTGGGGAGCAAGAAAACGTGAGTGGCTTGTGGCTCATTAACTCATGATGCTTATCTCTGGGTGGTGGGTGTTGCTGATTATTGTGGAGCTAAGCTTGCTTGTCGGCCATGGTGTTGGACATCTATTGCAGTAGCTAGATTTCGGCGGCAAAAAAGGCTTCCAACCTAGCAGCCGGAGGATTTGGGGATTCTTTTTCGGTTCTGGATTAACAACTGCCCTTCTTCAGCGGATGCGTGTAGGTTTATCGACACCTCCTCCTGCACTGGTATTGACCATCTGAGTTAGAGACATAATGTAAGATAGATTTTTTGATAAGACAAATGATTAAATATAGAAAACTTAACTTTTAGGTTAAGATCTTTTGGGTCAGAATAGCTTAGTAGATTAGAGTGTCACCTACCTATCATTACTATACTACCTCTATGTTAGTACATGATAGAATGTACCCACTAGGTACATGCTAGAATTTACCCACTTTTGGTCACTTGTTCTCAAATACTATAGATCAAGAATAAGGCAACACAATTGTTAATGGTTAAAGACCTTCGTCCTTCGAAGCATTATCTCCTTTCGGAAATAATGATCTTCAGACGAAGGTCATGAAGAACATACCTTCATCATTTTAGTATATAAATATAAATATAAATAATAAGACAATGGAGCACAATGAAATAAAGATAATACTTATATATCAATAATCTATTTGAATTTATATTCAGTGAATATGAATAAACATCAATGATATTCATATTACATTGGTACCTTCGGCTTGCTAGAAGGTGAGGATGCGAGAATGACGTGAGAGTGATTACAATTCAGCATGAACAGTACGATGCTACTGATCATCTATTTATAGGCACGGGACACAACCCGGATGAAATTACATTCATGCCCTTGACATTTACTCGTGATTATAATACAAATTATCACGGACTAAGTGGTCTTTTCCCCCCTTTAAGTCGGTGTCGTCCTTGATCTTCGTCACCATATCAAGCCGAAGCTTTCTGGCAATAGCTTTGGCGCTAACTCCTATCACCTTCGGGTTGCTCCTTTATACCGCGTATACTTTCGCCATTAGAGAAGGTCTTTTATTCGGGAGCCGAAACCTCCTGTAATAATCTATATCGTACTGAAAACATATGGTTAGTCACGTTTTTTAGGACCTTCGTAAGAGGAAGGCCCCCAATAGTAGCCCCTCGTAGTATTAGTTTGCTTCCTTGTAACAAATTTAAACTGCGACCTGGACGAAAACCTTTAGCCGAAGGTCTGAAAAAACACCTTCCCTTCGCTAGAATAGCGAACGACACTGACATGCTGGACCCACCAAGCCGTGGGGCGCTATGCATTTAAATATGAGCTCGTATGTACTACAAGAAACTGATAAATGTTCGTGGGTAAAAGTAAGAATGTGGGTACCGACGTTCTTACTTGAGTTAAGTTCATGGGTTATGTTAAGAACGTGGGTACTGACGTTCTTAAGTTAAGTTCGTGGGCCCTGGATAAAACCGTCGAACTTAACGAGTTAGGAACATGGGTACCCACGTTCTTAAGTTAAGTTCGTCGGGCATGTGGACACCGTCGAACTTAAGCCTGAAAACCTAAATCCAAATCCCACGCGCGGCTCTCTCTCTAACTTGTCTCAATCCCGCCCACGCGCTCCTCTCTCTCACCAGCGCCAGGCCACACCGCCGCCGTGCCACCGCGAGCAGGCCGTGCCACTGCAAGCGCCATCGCGAGCGGGCCACGCCACCACGCCGCCGCACCATCGCCCCAGCTCGGCACCGGCCGCCTCAGCTCGCCGCCGCCGCACCACCGCTCCGGCTCGCCACCCCTAGCAGGCCGCACCACCGCCCAGCTCGGCCTCGGCGACGCGCCGCCGCACCACAGCATAGCCCAAGCTTGGCCTCGGTGCCGCACCACAGCCCAAGCTCGGCCTCGGCGCCGCCATCGCCCAGCTCGGCCTCGGCTCGATGCCCCGCTGCCCAAGCTCGGCCTCGGCGCTGCCACCGCCAAGCTCGGCCTCGATCGGCTCGCCAGCACCGTCGCGCCACTGCCCAAGCTCGGCCTCGGCTCGCCAGCACCACCTCGACGATCTTCGCGAAGGTATAAGGTCTTCTACTACTATTTATTAGCATGTGCTTAATTTTGTCAATTGATTAAGGTCTTCTACTACTATTAACTAATCAGTAATCCGTACAATATGGTTAAGGATGTTAGTTTGTTAGTTAAAATTTGATGCCGAATTTTTGGGTAGTTGTTACAATTGATGCATAATTTCTTGTTCATTGTAGATTAATTGATGTTAGGTTCAATGTTTGCTTAAACAATTTTTTATTTCTAGTGATTCTTCCTAATAGGGTTATTATACACAGTCTCGATTTACGTTTATATGCTTAATGATGTTTATTTACACATTTTTTTATACATTGGGTTATTTAGTTTTGGAAATGGATGACAATAGAAGAAGGGCGATGTATGATGGATTCAATAGTGTGACTCTTGGTCACTCAAAGGAATGGGTTAGGGTTGCAAAACAATTCGTGGATCTCGCATTTTCCGGTTTACCTCGTGTGGTGAAGTGTCCGTGTACAAGTGTCAGAATTTTAAGTATGTGAGAAAGATCAAAGAACTAGAGCATCACCTTTGCAAGAATGGGTTTATGCCTAACTATCTTTTGTGGCGCTCACATGGAGAAGTAGAGCAGAACATCACAGAGTCAGAAAGAATTGATGAGGAGGAGGAGGATCGGATGGATGACTTGGTGGCTGATATTAGTAGAGAGTATCCAACATTGGCCTCAGAACAGGCTACACCAAAGGAAGTGCAGGAGTTTTATAAGCTTCTTCACGCGTTAGAGGAAAAAGTGCAAGACAACACCACTGTGACCGTGTTGCAGGTGGTTACACGTCTTATGGCAATGAAGGCAAAGTATAACTTCTCGAATAATTGCTATAACGATATAATCAATCTGATTATTGATCTCATCCCATCGAACCATAAGATGCCAAAAGACTTATGCCAGTCTAAAAATATTGTGTCCGGTCTTGGCATGAAGTATAAGAAGATTGATGTGTGCGAAGATAATTGCATGTTGTTCTGGAAGGAATATGAAGTGGCCACCCATTGTCAGAAATGCGGTAAATCAAGATATGCGGAGGTACTAAAAGAGGATGGAGCTACTTTTGCTACAAAAGTGGCAGTTAAACAGCTTCGATATATGCCCTTCACCCCAAGGTTTAAACGTTTGTTTTTAACCCCAGAAACTGCGAAGCTAATGTTGTGGCATAAGGAAGGAGACCATGAGAGCCAAGACCCAGACATTATGATGCATCCATCAGATGGCGATGCTTGGAAGGCTCTGAATCGTTTTGACCTAGAATTTGCAAGAGATGCTAGGAGTGTTCGTCTAGGCTTGTCCACTGATGGTTTCACTCCTTACGACAACAGTTCAACTTCATACTCTTGTTGGCCGGTTTTCATCATGCCCTACAACCCCCTCCCAACAAATGCATGAAAGAAGGGTTCATATTTCTTGCCCTTATTATTCTAGGGCCTAAACATCCTGGAATGAAGATCAATGTATTCATGCAACCGTTGATTGAAGAGTTCAAAGAGCTATGGGTAGGGGTAAAGGCTTATGATGGTCATCTAAAACGTGAATTTACCTTACGTGTTGTATATTTGTGGTCAATTCATGATTTGCCTGCATATGGTATTTGGTCTAGCTGGTGTGTCCACGGTCGACTGTGTTGTCCCATATGCATGGGGGACACACAAGCATATCGATTGGAGCATGGTAAAAAGGTCTCATTCTTTGATTGTCATCGACGGTTTCTTCCATCGAATCACCCGTTTTGAAATGATACGAAGTCATTTAGAAGAGGCATAAAAGTTAAAGAGGGTCCACCAAAACGTTTAATGGGTGAAGATATCATGATACAACATCGTGCCCTTCAAAGGGCTGTAGAAGGTCATGAGTTTGAAGGCTATGGCCAAGATCACAACTGGACTCATATTTCTTTTCTCTGGGGCTCATATTTCTTTTCTCTAGGAACATCGTGCCCTTCCGTATTGATTTTACCACCGGTCTAGATTGGAGGGAGGCACCTTTCTATCCGGATGCAGCATATGTTGCTGGTGGTGGGCTACCACATGGGAGGTATGATAAGATCAAAGCTGTGATAAATAAAAACTATTGGTTCATAACTTGTGATGATTCTAAGTTGGGGATCGGTGATGGGGTTGTGAGTCGCGATAGCTTTGGTCGTCGGTCTGTTTCCTCGGTGGGGAGTAGATCTCGAACTTCAACTTCGAGGGAATCAGAGCTTGATGAGCAACTAAGACAACAACAACAACAACAAGTTCAACAACTATCTCAACAAGTTCAGATGATGCAGGGAATGCTGATGCAGGTAATAATTTTAGTAATCCACCATTCATTCGATTACCTGCCTCCTAGCCGAGACCTGAGTGTGATTCCTGGATGGTGCTGTCTAGACCTGCATGTTCAATTTTAATTATGCAGTGAAGTAAATCATGTTTTCTGTAAAAGTGTTATATAGAAAAGTCATAGCTAACTCTTTTATCTTGCTTGTGCTAATCTTTCATGACCATAGGTATAGTAGTTTAAAAGTTATGATTTTTCAAAGTCCAATCTCAGAATCTGCCCAGATTCTGTACTGATTTCGAAAATAACCTTGTTTGCCCAAGTTAAACTTAGAATCCGCTCTTAGTAATTATAGGAGAATTGTAGTACTTTTCTTAAGATTTCCAACAAATTTTGGAGCACCCTTTTTGGTGGTCTAGAAGTCAAGTTATGGCTGTTTGAAATGTGATGTTCGAATCTATCAAAAGTCTAGACAGCAATGTTTATTTGTATTAACTGACTTCGATACACATTGAATCACCTTGAGATTATTATAAACAAGCTATAAACGTTATTTGTATTCAAACTACAAGAAAATGTTGATGAAGAAGAAAGCTTTCCCGTAGTTACATTGAGCTGATTGTTATGATTCTCTGGTCTTATCCTTTTGCATGCTTTAGGATAATAAGATGTTTGAGAGCTAGTGGAAAGAGGGTCATCAATATAGAACTTCCTTGTATTATTTGAGTTAACAAAGTCGATGTCAAAAGAAATCATGTGACCACTGATAGCATTGTGTTCTCTTTTTTTACCCATTGCAAGAACATCTAAATAGACTGGAGAATCATGAAAACCAAAAGTTGCTCCAGTTTGGTAGTTACTATTGCTAGAAAAATTCAAGTAATCTTTATACACAGAAAACTCGTTCAGATTTCCATTCATCACATCCCTTTCATTATGTTTGGGAGGTACAAGTGGACTTTCTAGAAGTCTATAACATTGGGCTATTTGTTTGGTTATCGTGCCTTCTCCTATACAAGCTCCGGGATTGAAATTACCCCACATTGACACCCTTTCAGTATACTGAGAAGCTGCTGTCCTATTTTCTGGAATTCTAGAACTACTAGGCATCTGATAATGTCTGCGTGAATTTTCTGTCCAATAAGCTTTCTTCTTCATCAACATTTTCTGCTAGTTTGAATACAAATAACATTGATACACATTGAATAAGCTTGTTTATTAACTGACCTATTTTCTGTCCTATTTTCTGTTCTATTTTCTGTTCTATTTTCTGTCCTATTTTCTGTTCATAAGCTTTCTTCTCCAATAAGCTCGTTTATTAACTGACTTTGATACACATTGAATCGCCTTGAGATTATTATAAATGAGTTGTATACAATTTAATTAGCTTTCTAAAAAAGTCTAGGATCACTTGATTTGGATGCCTGAGACTCCAGTTATAGATTTTTGAAGTGAGTAGTCGAATTCTGTCCAAATCTGGACAGAATTTATGTTTAGCACTGTTTGACCTTTCTAAAGGTAGAATCTTGTTATGATGATAATACAAAAGTTATAGAGTACTTTATAAGCTTTCTAGAAAGTCCTAGTTTACTATTTTTGGATGCATATCTTGTGAGTTATGAGCTAAACAAGTAGTTGTTGTCCTGCTGTCCAAAAATCAGCAAATATTAAAACGATTGCTTGGAGTCTCTTTTGTGTGGGTAACTAGATTTGGTTAGTTCTTGTCTTGATTAATGAAGTCTTGTGATATGATCATACATACTATGGTGGCACGAGTGCTTTTTAGCCCTGTTAGTATGTTAACCGTTGGTGTCAACGCGTGATGGCTTCTTACTCATTAATGACTCTATGCAGACTCTATCCCTGTTAGGAACAACGCAGATTTACACTCCTATTTTCTCTGTCTTTCTTCTGTGTCTATCAACCACTCTAATCCTACACTTTGTTAGGAGGCTAGTTTAAAACTTATCTGGAAAGTACAAAGCATCTATGATTGGAGGAAGTTAACTTGTGGGCTTATTTTCTAGAGTTCCTACGGCTCTTGATTCTCTATGGGAGCTGATTTTCCGAGAAAAGTGGTTCTCCTATTTAGTACAAAATATGTTTTCCAGTTGTTTAGTATAAACTCTATATATACATTAGTTTAAAATAAAACTCAATCTTATTGTATTTGCAGATGTATAGTGCTCAGATGGGATCTGAAATGGGACCCCAGTTCACCCGTCCGTCACAATCTAGACAGACCCCAAACACCAACGAAACACAAGTATAGTTTTGTAGTATATTTACTTTAATTTACAATTACAATCATGCATAGTTTTATTTGGTTATAGGGTTCTGAGACCGGACAAGGAAACCCACAGATGGACATGCAGTGGTTGATGCCTCCTAGAGGATAGATTCTTCCTCCTCCACAACCAGGTATGGGATATTGGCCGCCACCACCATGGGGATATCCTACACATCCAATGGGGCCTTGGGGATGCCCCCCATGGCCAACACAGCCACTTCCATCACCAGCGGTACGTTCCTGATTCATGTTGTTTGCTACTTGTTCACGCTGCAACAAATTAGCCTTCTTTTTTGGGACTACTCCACTGATGCTTGTTTCTTGTGATGCCAGCACTTTAGGCTAGGACAGATGTTTATCATGCTTTCCTATATCTTGGTGTACATGTCATTTTGTGATCTTCTTGGAAGCCACATTTTGTGTGTATCGTGCTTTCCTATATCTTCGTGTACATGTGATTTAATGCCAGCATTTTGTGATCTTCTAGGAAGCCACATTTTGTGTTTATAATGCTTTCCTATATCTTTGTGTACATGTGATTAATGCCAGTTGTATATTTATAAGAATTTTGGTTTATTTTGTAGGATTCCGGCTCTCATCAAGTGACTCCTCCCCCTCACGATGACTTTGCAGACAGATGTCTCAATTCTAGTGGTGGAGCTACAAACAACAATCCGATGTCCTGATCGAGAGCGATGGAGCTAATGTTTGAACTTGTGTGTTTGAACTTGTGAACTAAAAATGTGAACTATGGATGTGAACTTATGTGAATTTGTAAACTTATGTATTTGGACTTATGTGAATTTGTGAACTTATGTATTTGGACTTGTGTGAATTTGTGATATGAACATATATCCATGTGTTTGAAATCTGTATTGTATGTGATATTCTATGTTGCATGTGATTTTATGTTTGTCTAATTTTTCATTTCTATAATTTTTTTTCTAGAAAGGGTTAAGAACGTGGGTACCCACGTTCTTAACTTAAGAACGTGGGTACCGTCGAACTTAATGTGCAGCCCACGCAGACCCACGCAGGCCACATAAGTTCGACGACCACGTGGCCCCGTCGAACTTAACAATAAGAACGTGGGTACCGTCGAACTTATGTGAACAAATTCGACAGCCCCTGTCGAACTTAAAAACACATGTTCTTAATGTTAAGTTCGACGGTGTAACACTCCAGGTGTTACCTTGGCTAGAGCCCACCTTGGCACTAAAAAGGCTGTAATCACAAGTAGTAGAGACTTAAGGGAACATATAAGAACCTTGGGGTTATTGAGTTAATCAAGTTATAAATGACCTAAGAAGTATTAATCAAACCCTTGCACACTTTTTACTTGGATAGAAGGGAAAAAGAACCCTAGATCTCTCCAAAGCCCTACCTTCCAAAACCCTAAGTAAGGGGGGAAAGAAAGTGATCAAGTGGGTAAAGCATGTGTAACTCTTACCCAAACCCTAAGCAACATTATAACCATCAATTAGGAGAGGGAAATATTGCAAAAAGGCCCCTGGAGAAACCCCAATTCAAATCTCCAAGTGGAGAGAGAGCTAGAGCTCTCTATTTCCCTCTAAGTCACATTTTAGCCCTAATTCAAAGACCAGCCGTGTTCACTTTGAAAATGGCGCCAAAACCACTTGAGTTCTATACCAAAAATGTGCTATACCACTTAAGGCACCCCCTGGAAAAATTTGAAACCGAGACTTGGACGTTTGACAAGTTTTGACATCGGTTTTGTCGCGGTGTGGGCAGTGAGACAAACCAAACTTGGCGCCTGTCTATCTCCTAACCTAGGGCGTATCCTCCCTTGGAACCCACATGAACTAGGTAGCTCTAGGTGCAGGGAAGAGATCTCCCACAGGCGACATGGCAAGATTCGTACGCTTGGTCGCTCAGCAGAGCGAAGAACACGGGCAGAAGCAACGCGCCACGTGTTCGACGCGCTCTGAGCTCGCCAGAGCACGCCCGCGCGCGCGCCCCGCGTGCCCGCGTCGCGCCAAGCGGCCAAGCCAGCACCCTGGTCCGCGCCCGCGCCTATAAAACCCTCCCAAGCTTCGACCATACCCTTCCGCACCCACCCGACCCTCGCCGGAGCTTGGTTCGCCGTCGTTGGCCCGTGCGCAGCTTGTCCGCGGCCACCCAGTCCCCCTGCCACCGTAGACCGGCCCGCCCAGCCATTTCCAGCCCCGTCCAGCCCTCGGAGAAGCTTGTGCACACCTCCGTGAGACTCCCCGAGCAAGGAATCGGAGTTTCCTTCACCGGAGAAGCCAGTCCACACTCGCCGGAGCTCTCGACCCCGCCGGAGTACGTGGACCGGGTAAACCACTCCACCATTCTTCGATTCTTTGTGCACACGTTCACTACGTCACCCCGTGAAGCTCACCGTGCCCTTGGATTGGACCAGCTCGCCGTAGTTTGGCCGGTACACCCGCCGCCGACGAGCACACCCGCCTGCGCTCGTGGACCGGGCGACTCCGACCACCTCCGGCGACGACCCGCACATCGACGTGACCGTCGCGACCTCCTGAACATCCCTGACCACCTCGCCGGACCTCCCTCGCCGCCGGTAAGCCGCGCCGTCCTTTCTTTCCTACGGCTACTGTTCTGTTTAGGGGAGGGACCGCGGGTGTGAGGGAGAGAACCCTGGGGGGGGGGGTTAAGTGTAAAGCCCAAGACTCACATGAATAGTGGCCCGAGGGTAGATCTGCGAGACTTGAATCAGTTTAACCCCAGGGGTCTCGGTGCAAACTGCGTTTTCAGAAAAACCTAATTAAAACCTGATTTAAATTCAAACAGAAACTTTAAAAACCCATAACTTCTGTTTGGTTTGTCCAAATCTAGTCAAACCAATTTTGCCAGGCTCTAAATAATGTAACCTGTCTAAGAAAAATATAAAACCCCATATGAACTAGAGAAAAATATAAGGTTCTGATTTATTTTCAGTTTTGGCCAAAAGCTTAATAATAGCAAGAAAAATGGTTGCACTATTTAACTAGGGTTAGAAAAATTTGGAGAAGTTTATATCTACCCACTGACCTAGTTAAAAATGTTAAACCTCTCTGTCCATTACATTAAGATAGTTTTAACCCCTTACTCTATAATATGCTTAAGTTTAAGGAAAATAGAAAAAGTGCTATAAATGATGAACCAGAGAGCACACCTATTTTTGTTGAGATACTTAGTCAATATAGTTTACTGGAAAAATGTATCATACCCTGTTGTAGTGTAAGATAAGAAAGATACCTTTTAAATGAAGAAAATAGGGATAACTTAGAAAAACCCTACAAAAATACCCCTAAGGTGAAACCTCCCCAAACCTTAGGATAACTAATGTGTTGATAATAAGAACTTAAGAAAAATCTGAAATCTGTTGTTTGATATTTTTCAAATGACAAGTTAGTTCTAATCACTCTTTTTGCACCAAAGTTTAGAAAATCCATCATTAATTAACTACCATGTTGCTCTCTGCCAATTTTGGTACAAGAGCTTTTTATCACTACTAGAGGCCAGCAAAAATAACCACTAGGTCAGAAACCATTTTACTAAAGGACTTGTAGTGTAAAGTGGCCCATTTTGCCTAACTATTGTTATTTTTGTTTAAAGCCTAACTTTTGTACCTTAAGCCTCAATTTCTTAAAACAAGCTAGAATAGCAAAAGGCAACCCACTGTAATTTTTACAGAATTTTTGGAAATTATTAACCCACTGTCGTAGTTCAAACCTACACTAGAAACCCTAAATGGAAAGTAAAGAAAGGAAAGTGAATAGTGTAAATTAATGTCACCCTAAAACCTTTATAATTGTCCACAAAAATCTATAAAGGCCATGCAAATCCAATATGTTATTTTAAAAGAAAACCTAAACCTAAAGGGTAATAAGTCTATGTATACCACTAAAAGACCCTCGTAGCCAAGGATCCCTAAGTTAATTCTTGACTTAAATTCTGTAGCTTAATGTTCTTAAATTTTGCATAATCATGACATACATGTTCATTGCATTTCGATAGACTGTAATCTTGCTGACGGAGAGTACGTCCTCGTGCCGGAGCAAGGAGCTACCCAGGAGGTTGCCCCCGACCCAGCACCAGAGCCTGCACCAGAGGACCTGTCTGCCACTGCTTTGGAAGGCAAGCCCCGGTTTTATGCATAACCTGTTATTTATGCTATTTTACTTCACTTAATGATTGTAGGATTGATTGTGCACTTAGGTGTAGGAATTGTTTGGAACCCTAGTTGCATGATCTCAGGAATCCTAATGAGATGAATACTAGTACGCTAAGTCGAGTAGCTGCTTTACTAATTAGGTTCTCGGTAGAAGTCGAGTGATTTTTCTAGCACTCGCGCGAGGTTAGGAATTGGTTGTATCCACTTTCCTATCATATTGATGTGGTTTGTGGGCAACAATCCATGGGGATTGGTTGTTCACGGGATTAAAAGTTGATTAAGGATTAAGGTGTGGTACCGTGAGTCAAGCGTTTGAACGTACTAAACACATACCGAGAAATATGATAAATCGGTAAGCCTAGTACCTGAGTGAACCTGCCCGCAGATTGCCCTCCTCACGCGACCTGAGACGTAGTCTCCCATTCCGGTTATGGTGGGTACAAGTGCGGTCACTGCACGACGGCCAGTCGGGGTCAGTGGGGCATTGTACGCCAAGGCGGTGAGCCCCTTTCTGTTGCCAGGGAATCGATGGGGACGGTTGGTGTGTGTGGGGACGGAGTGCCCCTACATGCCGTGTGTTTAGGTTTACCTTGCAAGGATAAAAACTCGATTCGAATCGTCTGTTTCTTGCAGCCAATGAGACTGCTTGATCCATGCTGCTACATTGAGTAACAAGTGGAACTGGTTGAGATGATACAAACTGTTGATTGCTAAAAATGCTTGCTACTATGTATGAATAGATAGTACACTTTTAGCCTTAAGAGAGTCACACTTAACTTTGATTAAGTTAAAATCTTGCTTTAGAAACTCAGCTAGTGCTTTTGGCAACCAAACCCCCACAGCCAAACAGCTGCATGTCTAGAGGTAGAGGAGTATAGACTCCTCACACCGGGTAAGTCTAGCTGAGTATTAGTATACTCAGCCTTGCTTGTGGCATAACTTTTTACAGGTTCTCTGGAGGACATGGTTGCTGGAGTGACTTGGCCATCCACCCTGCCACCGGGTTGGACTGTCGAGTGGGACCCTGCCTCGGCTGAGGAGGAGCGTGAGGAGTGATGGGATAGGCTTCCCCATCTCCCCATTTATTTATCGTTAGTTTATTTCCGCTGCACTCCAAAAAACAATGATGGTTACTTTTGCGAAAACTCCGGTGGTGACAATGGTGATGTAATAATTTAATACTCTTTCATGTATGGTTTTATGCTTTATTGTATTTGCTCTGTGACTCACCATCGAGTGAGACTGTGGTACTTGATCCTGTCAGTGGCCGTGTCGGACTAGATCCGAGGGATTGATGGGTTATTCCCATTTAAGTGTGGTCTAGCCTCTAAGGTCGGACTTAGGCACTTAAGTTGGAATAATTCGGGCAGTTCCGCCACAGCTGGTATCGGAGCTTGTACCACCACAGAGGAATCAATAAAACATGAATACCATCCCTTTTCTAAAAAGTAAAACTTGATAGAAACAATGTTGGATAGATAGTAGGGCGAGCAGGATAGACCTAGGACGTGAAGCCTTAGGACCATAGAAGGGTAGCTAGGTGGCTAAGTGATTAGGCCCTATAGGCCACTTTTACAGGATGGGAGTTCTTCCCTGTTCCTTTTATTTTTCTTGTGAGGTCGTACAGGACGTGCATGCATGCATTCTTAATTAAGTAAATGAATAACTAAGTAAAAGGACTTAAAAATGAGATAGCAGCCAACTAGGTCCCTAGTGCCTTTTTCTTTTTAGAGGCAAGCTGAGTTTTATTTTCTTTGTTCTTTTTGTAATTCTTTTTCTTTACTTACGCTTAACCGTGCACAGATGACTTCCCACGGATCCTCCGAGGATGGAGATGCACTGACCCACACTGACGGACTTGCGCGAGAGGGTTTTCCCCGCATCTTGTGGGAGGTACTTCAGGGGGCGGGATATTTGACACCCCCTCAGTACGCGGTGCAGCAGTTCGAGAAGCACCGGGTACCTCGCTGTCGGGTGAGGATGACTTTGGAGCCTCATCCCCTGCAGCCAGGCTGGCGCTCACTGGACTCCGAGTCCTACGGATACCGGGCTGAGGACACTATTGAGGCTATCGCTCTGCATGGACTGACCACCTTCTGTGGATTTCACCCCTTGGAGCTGGCTACTCACCCCATTGGGTTGTTCCCTGCGGAAAAGGAGGACGACCCGATGTGGAAGGACCGGGTGGAGCATGCCAAGGACATCTGGGCTCTCTACCCAGGCCACACCGCTCACTTGTCGGTACGATGCATGAATGCTCTGTATCGTCTGCAAGTGATGCGTGGGGAGGCCATGTCCCACCTAATGGCATTGCTGGAGGCCACCAAGATCACCCTGGATAACAGGGAGGAGCTCGTGGTGGACTTATCCCAGGAGCTGGTGGAGAAAGATCTACAGGTGGAGCAGCTGACTGACGAGATTCATGAGTTGGAGGAGCTAGTGGGCACCAGGGAGAATACCATTGAGGTCCTCGAGGATCAGCTCCTCAACACTCAGCAGCAGCTAGCAGAGGCTAATGCGCATCTGGACATGCATCACCAGGAGATCCATGATGCGGAGGCTGACGAGGACGTTGACATCGAGGGAGGAGACGAGTCTGCCTCCAGTGTAGACACCGCTGGCTCAGGGAGACCACCTTCCCCCGAGTCCAGCGTCGCCTCGTTCGCTCAGTAGAGGCCAGACTAATACTAGAAGTTGGTGATAGTGGGACTCCTCGCCGCTAGCTTAGCTTTTGCACCCTTAGGGTACTAGGCTAGGTAGAGTTGAGTCTTTTGATCCTTGATGTAACCAGTAGTAAAACTCTTTTGGATGTTTAAGGATGATTAATGGTAATTTAAATTTGGATGGAAGGATTATGTTTTCGTTGTTTTATTTGGAATCTATCAAATTACTTTGACTCCCCTACCATGTTCGAACCTTAAGCTTGGAGATGTGTTATTAAGCAACCATGTGACTTTTTCAGATGGCTGGGAGAGCGCGCCGTGGTCAGAATGAGCACGTTCCTCCACCGCCACCGCCTCCCACTCTGCAGGAGCTCATGGCCCAGCAGAATGAGATTCTGAGGCAGCTAGCTCAGCGTCAGCCACCACCTCAGCATTTTGGTGGAGACCATCAGCGTCACCCCGTCGCTGCTACTTACCAGGAGTTTCTCAGCACCCAGCCACCATTGTTTACCAGGTCGGAGGACCCACTTGATGCAGATGTGTGGTTGAGGGTGGTAGAATCTAAGTTCCCACTGCTCCATGGGGCTTGCTCGGAGGTCACCAAGGTCAGGTTCGCCACCCAGCAGCTTCGCGGACCCGCAAGGACTTGGTGGGACCATTTTCTTGCCATGCAGCCAGATGGTAGAGAGGTGGAGTGGAGGGAGTTCAAGGCCGCTTTCAGAGGGCATCATATTCCCGCTGGCATCATGGACCGTAAGCTCAATGAGTTTCTGGCACTCACTCAGGGCAGCAGGACAGTGCTACAATATGCCCAGGCCTTCAACGATCTGTGTCAGTATGCCGGATACCATGCAGATACGGATGAGAAGAAGCGAGACAGGTTCAGGAGAGGGCTCAGCACCAAGCTCCGTGACCGTCTCAACACCGTCAGGGCCAACAGTTACAATGAGTTGGTTAACATGGCTATCTCCCAGGAAGACTGCATCTTGGCTCGGCAGGCGGAGAAGAAGAGGAAGACCCCTGTGGCAGGACCCTCATCTCAACCACAGCGCTTCAGGATTGTGTCTGACTCACAGAGCAGGGGACCTCAGCAGCAGCAAGGAAGGTGGGTGATCAGGCCACCGCAGCAGCAGCAGCAGCAGCAGGCACCCAACCGTGCCCAATTCCCAGCTCAGAGGAACAATCAGCAGCAGCAGTACCGCCAGGCCAATGATAACAGGTGTTTCACTTGTGGCAGCACTGGGCATTATGCCAAGAATTGCCCCAAGAATCAGCAGAGGCAGGGGCAGAATGTTAACCAGAACCAGGGAAAGAGGCAGAAAGTGCAAGTGAGGCAGGGCAAGCTGAACTTCACTACCATGGCTGACATTCCAGAGGGAGCACCCGTCATGACTGGTATCTTTACAGTTTTAAATTTCCCTGCTATTGTACTTTTTGATTCCGGTGCTTCGCATAGTTTTATCAGTGCCAAGTTTAGTGCCAAATGCCAGTTGCCCTTTCACCATACCGATGGGGGCATTACAATTTCAACACCCGGAGGCAGAGTTGCCACTTATCAAGTCAACCGGCAAGTGCCTATAAAATTTGGTAGTCTGGTAATTAGAACCACCCTTCTCATCTTAGGATTGGATAGCGTGGATATTATTCTGGGAGCTGACTGGTTGACCAGGCATCAGGCAGTATTGGACATTGCAGCCAGAGCCATTGAAATTCATTCCCCTGCTTATGGCGAGACTGTTTTGTATTTACCCAACCAGAGTTGTACCCGGTCTTGTGCCTTTGTTATGATAGATTCCCCAGTGGAAAAGATCCCAGTAGTCTCTGACTATCCGGATGTTTTTCCGGATGAATTGCCCGGAATGCCACCTGACAGAGATGTTGAGTTTGCCATCGAATTGCAACCCGGGACTGCTCCTGTCTTCAAGAGACCTTATAGGATGCCTCCCGCGGAGTTGGCAGAACTGAAGAAACAATTGCAAGAATTATTGGACAAGGGGTTTATTCGTCCAAGCACTTCGCCATGGGGATGTCCCGCCTTGTTCGTGAAGAAGAAGGATGAGAGTTTGAGGATGTGTGTCGACTACCGCCCTCTCAATGCGGTGACTATCAAGAACAAGTACCCGTTACCCCGCATTGACGTTCTGTTTGATCAATTGGTAGGAGCCAAGGTATTCTCCAAGATAGACCTTCGCTCGGGCTACCATCAGATCAAGATTCGAACCAGTGATATTCCTAAGACGGCTTTCTCTACCAGATATGGGCTCTATGAGTTTTTGGTGATGTCTTTTGGGCTAACCAATGCCCCGGCTTATTTCATGTACTTGATGAACTCAGTATTCATGCCAGAGCTGGACAAGTTTGTGGTTGTCTTCATTGATGACATTCTGGTTTATTCCAAGAATGAGGCTGAGCACACTAAACATTTGCATATCGTGCTTCAGAGACTTCGCGACCATCAGTTGTATGCTAAGTTGTCCAAGTGTGAGTTCTGGCTGAAAGAAATAAGATTCTTGGGTCACACAATTTCTCAGGATGGGATATCAGTTGACCCTGAGAAAGTACAAGAAGTGATGGACTGGAAACCTCCGACTACAGTGAGACAGATTCGGAGTTTTCTGGGATTGGCAGGATATTACCGACGATTCATTCCGGATTTCTCTAGAATTGCCAAGCCAATGACTGAACTGTTGAAGAAGGGAGCCAAATTTGTGTGGAGCCAAAAATGTGAGGATGCTTTTCATACCTTGAGGCAACATTTGACAACAGCTCCAGTGCTAGCTCAGCCGGATAATACCAAGCCATTTGAAGTTTATTGTGATGCTTCTGGGACAGGACTGGGTTGTGTGTTGATGCAAGAGAACAGAGTGATTGCTTATGCTTCCCGAGCCCTCAGACCTCATGAGCAGAACTACCCGACCCATGATCTGGAGTTGGCAGCAGTAGTTCATGCCCTCAAGATATGGAGACACTACTTGATGGGAGCTCACTGTAACATTTACACTGATCACAAGAGCCTCAAGTACATTTTCACTCAGGCAGATCTCAACATGAGGCAGAGAAGGTGGTTGGAATTAATCAAGGACTATGATTTGGAGGTGCATTACCATCCTGGCAAGGCAAATGTTGTGGCAGATGCTTTGAGCCGAAAGGCCCAATGTAATTGCATGAACATGGATGCAAGAATCACCACCTTGTGTGATGAGTTGTGCAAGCTGAACCTGGAAGTTGTTCCTTCCGGTGAATTAAGATATATTGCAATGGAGCCCACATTGCAAGAACAAATAGCTCAGGCACAGTTTGGGGATAAGGGAGTTCAGGTTATTAAAGAAATGATCCAGCTGAAGGCAGAGAAATACAAGTGTTTCCGCCAGGACAGCAAAGGAATTTTATGGTTTGAAGACCGATTGGTGGTTCCCAAGGACCCAGAGCTCAGAAAGAAGATATTGGATGAAGCTCACCTTTCTAAGTTCTCCATGCACCCTGGTAGCAACAAGATGTACCATGATCTCAGACCTCTTTATTGGTGGACCAGAATGAAGAGGGAAATTGCCAAGTACGTTTCAGAATGTGACACTTGTCAGAGGGTGAAAGCTAGTCATCTGAAAGCAGTAGGCCCTTTGCAACCCCTTCCCATACCATCTTGGAAATGGGAGGACATTTGCATGGACTTCATAGTAGGATTACCCAATACCTCCAGGCACCATGATTCCATATGGGTTATTGTGGACAGGTTGACCAAGACTGCTCATTTCTTGCCAGTGCACACTACCCACCGGACGGAGAAGTATGCGGAAATTTACATCGACCAGATAGTTCGTCTGCATGGGATACCAAGGACCATAGTTTCTGACCGAGGAGCACCTTTTGTGGCACGATTTTGGGAGCAATTACAGGAATCACTTGGGACCCATGTAATCCGAAGCTCAGCATATCACCCTCAAACAGATGGTCAAACAGAAAGGGTAAATCAGGTTTTGGAAGACATGTTGAGAGCATGTGCACTGCACTATGGAAAGGACTGGGACAAGTGTCTCTCCTTAGCGGAGTTCTCCTACAATAACAGCTATCAGTCCAGTCTGAAAATGGCACCTTTTGAGGCTTTGTATGGGAGAAGATGCAGAACCCCGTTGAATTGGTCTCAAGCAGGAGAGAGGGAGATATTTGGGCCAGATCTGGTAATTGAAGCAGAGGAAAAGGTCAGAGTCATCAGGAAAAACTTGGAAGCTGCTCAGGCCAGGCAAAAGAGTTATCATGACCAGAGGCGGAAGCCACTACAGTTTGAGGTGGGAGATCATGTCTATCTCAAGATATCGCCAACCAAGGGTATCCAGAGATTCGGGATCAAGGGCAAGTTGGCCCCTCGCTACATTGGACCATATAAGATCAAGGAAAGTTGTGGACCCGTAGCCTACCAATTGGAATTACCACCCCATATGTCAGCAGTTCACAATGTGTTCCATGTATCTCAGCTGCGGAAATGTGTTCGTCTACCCACTAAAGTGCTACCAGAACCAGACATTGAGATAGAACCAGACTTGTCTTACCAAGAGTACCCCGTCAAGGTATTGGATCAGAAGGAAAGATCAACTCGGGCAAGGTCAATCAAAATGTATAAGGTTCAGTGGAGTCATCATTCAGCAGAAGAAGCTACATGGGAGACGGAGGATTTTCTACGCTCTCGCTTCCCCGACTTTCTACCCAAAGGAATCGGTATGTAACCCAAAACCCCACCCCCCACCTGCCCTTTGAAGTCAATTATAAGAAAAACTTAGATAACAAGGATAGTCTAAGTTATGGACTTAACTTAAGAAGGGCTTCCTTCTGAAGTTGCAAAGAGGATGACATTCGAAGAACAGTTAAGAAAGTGGAACTTGAGTTTAAGGGGAGAGTGGCACCAGCACACATTCAAAGCATCCCTCCAAGGGACTCTACCTGAAATCTCGGGGCGAGATTCCTTTAAGGGGGGAGGGCTGTAACACTCCAGGTGTTACCTTGGCTAGAGCCCACCTTGGCACTAAAAAGGCTGTAATCACAAGTAGTAGAGACTTAAGGGAACATATAAGAACCTTGGGGTTATTGAGTTAATCAAGTTATAAATGACCTAAGAAGTATTAATCAAACCCTTGCACACTTTTTACTTGGATAGAAGGGAAAAAGAACCCTAGATCTCTCCAAAGCCCTACCTTCCAAAACCCTAAGTAAGGGGGGAAAGAAAGTGATCAAGTGGGTAAAGCATGTGTAACTCTTACCCAAACCCTAAGCAACATTATAACCATCAATTAGGAGAGGGAAATATTGCAAAAAGGCCCCTGGAGAAACCCCAATTCAAATCTCCAAGTGGAGAGAGAGCTAGAGCTCTCTATTTCCCTCTAAGTCACATTTTAGCCCTAATTCAAAGACCAGCCGTGTTCACTTTGAAAATGGCGCCAAAACCACTTGAGTTCTATACCAAAAATGTGCTATACCACTTAAGGCACCCCCTGGAAAAATTTGAAACCGAGACTTGGACGTTTGACAAGTTTTGACATCGGTTTTGTCGCGGTGTGGGCAGTGAGACAAACCAAACTTGGCGCCTGTCTATCTCCTAACCTAGGGCGTATCCTCCCTTGGAACCCACATGAACTAGGTAGCTCTAGGTGCAGGGAAGAGATCTCCCACAGGCGACATGGCAAGATTCGTACGCTTGGTCGCTCAGCAGAGCGAAGAACACGGGCAGAAGCAACGCGCCACGTGTTCAACGCGCTCTGAGCTCGCCAGAGCACGCCCGCGCGCGCGCCCCGCGTGCCCGCGTCGCGCCAAGCGGCCAAGCCAGCACCCTGGTCCATGCCCGCGCCTATAAAACCCTCCCAAGCTTCGACCATACCCTTCCGCACCCACCCGACCCTCGCCGGAGCTTGGTTCGCCGTCGTTGGCCCGTGCGCAGCTTGTCCGCGGCCACCCAGTCCCCCTGCCACCGTAGACCGGCCCGCCCAGCCATTTCCAGCCCCGTCCAGCCCTCGGAGAAGCTTGTGCACACCTCCGTGAGACTCCCCGAGCAAGGAATCGGAGTTTCCTTCACCGGAGAAGCCAGTCCACACTCGCCGGAGCTCTCGACCCTGCCGGAGTACGTGGACCGGGTAAACCACTCCACCATTCTTCGATTCTTTGTGCACACGTTCACTACGTCACCCCATGAAGCTCATCGTGCCCTTGGATTGGACCAGCTCGCCGTAGTTTGGCCGGTACACCCGCCGCCGACGAGCACACCCGCCTGCGCTCGTGGACCGGGCGACTCCGACCACCTCCGGCGACGACCCGCACATCGACGTGACCGTCGCGACCTCCTGAACATCCCTGACCACCTCGCCGGACCTCCCTCGCCGCCGGTAAGCCGCGCCGTCCTTTCTTTCCTACGGCTACTGTTCTGTTTAGGGGAGGGACCGCGGGTGTGAGGGAGAGAACCCTGGGGGGGTTAAGTGTAAAGCCCAAGACTCACATGAATAGTGGCCCGAGGGTAGATCTGCGAGACTTGAATCAGTTTAACCCCAGGGGTCTCGGTGCAAACTGCGTTTTCAGAAAAACCTAATTAAAACCTGATTTAAATTCAAACAGAAACTTTAAAAACCCATAACTTCTGTTTGGTTTGTCCAAATCTAGTCAAACCAATTTTGCCAGGCTCTAAATAATGTAACCTGTCTAAGAAAAATATAAAACCCCATATGAACTAGAGAAAAATATAAGGTTCTGATTTATTTTCAGTTTTGGCCAAAAGCTTAATAATAGCAAGAAAAATGGTTGCACTATTTAACTAGGGTTAGAAAAATTTGGAGAAGTTTATATCTACCCACTGACCTAGTTAAAAATGTTAAACCTCTCTGTCCATTACATTAAGATAGTTTTAACCCCTTACTCTATAATATGCTTAAGTTTAAGGAAAATAGAAAAAGTGCTATAAATGATGAACCAGAGAGCACACCTATTTTTGTTGAGATACTTAGTCAATATAGTTTACTGGAAAAATGTATCATACCCTGTTGTAGTGTAAGATAAGAAAGATACCTTTTAAATGAAGAAAATAGGGATAACTTAGAAAAACCCTACAAAAATACCCCTAAGGTGAAACCTCCCCAAACCTTAGGATAACTAATGTGTTGATAATAAGAACTTAAGAAAAATCTGAAATCTGTTGTTTGATATTTTTCAAATGACAAGTTAGTTCTAATCACTCTTTTTGCACCAAAGTTTAGAAAATCCATCATTAATTAACTACCATGTTGCTCTCTGCCAATTTTGGTACAAGAGCTTTTTATCACTACTAGAGGCCAGCAAAAATAACCACTAGGTCAGAAACTATTTTACTAAAGGACTTGTAGTGTAAAGTGGCCCATTTTGCCTAACTATTGTTATTTTTGTTTAAAGCCTAACTTTTGTACCTTAAGCCTCAATTTCTTAAAACAAGCTAGAATAGCAAAAGGCAACCCACTGTAATTTTTACAGAATTTTTGGAAATTATTAACCCACTGTCGTAGTTCAAACCTACACTAGAAACCCTAAATGGAAAGTAAAGAAAGGAAAGTGAATAGTGTAAATTAATGTCACCCTAAAACCTTTATAATTGTCCACAAAAATCTATAAAGGCCATGCAAATCCAATATGTTATTTTAAAAGAAAACCTAAACCTAAAGGGTAATAAGTCTATGTATACCACTAAAAGACCCTCGTAGCCAAGGATCCCTAAGTTAATTCTTGACTTAAATTCTGTAGCTTAATGTTCTTAAATTTTGCATAATCATGACATACATGTTCATTGCATTTCGATAGACTGTAATCTTGCTGACGGAGAGTACGTCCTCGTGCCGGAGCAAGGAGCTACCCAGGAGGTTGCCCCCGACCCAGCACCAGAGCCTGCACCAGAGGACCTGCCTGCCACTGCTTTGGAAGGCAAGCCCCGGTTTTATGCATAACCTGTTATTTATGCTATTTTACTTCACTTAATGATTGTAGGATTGATTGTGCACTTAGGTGTAGGAATTGTTTGGAACCCTAGTTGCATGATCTCAGGAATCCTAATGAGATGAATACTAGTACGCTAAGTCGAGTAGCTGCTTTACTAATTAGGTTCTCGGTAGAAGTCGAGTGATTTTTCTAGCACTCGCGCGAGGTTAGGAATTGGTTGTATCCACTTTCCTATCATATTGATGTGGTTTGTGGGCAACAATCCATGGGGATTGGTTGTTCACGGGATTAAAAGTTGATTAAGGATTAAGGTGTGGTACCGTGAGTCAAGCGTTTGAACGTACTAAACACATACCGAGAAATATGGTAAATCGGTAAGCCTAGTACCTGAGTGAACCTGCCCGCAGATTGCCCTCCTCACGCGACCTGAGACGTAGTCTCCCATTCCGGTTATGGTGGGTACAAGTGCGGTCACTGCACGACGGCCAGTCGGGGTCAGTGGGGCATTGTACGCCAAGGCGGTGAGCCCCTTTCTGTTGCCAGGGAATCGATGGGGACGGTTGGTGTGTGTGGGGACGGAGTGCCCCTACATGCCGTGTGTTTAGGTTTACCTTGCAAGGATAAAAACTCGATTCGAATCGTCTGTTTCTCGCAGCCAATGAGACTGCTTGATCCATGCTGCTACATTGAGTAACAAGTGGAACTGGTTGAGATGATACAAACTGTTGATTGCTAAAAATGCTTGCTACTATGTATGAATAGATAGTACACTTTTAGCCTTAAGAGAGTCACACTTAACTTTGATTAAGTTAAAATCTTGCTTTAGAAACTCAGCTAGTGCTTTTGGCAACCAAACCCCCACAGCCAAACAGCTGCATGTCTAGAGGTAGAGGAGTATAGACTCCTCACACCGGGTAAGTCTAGCTGAGTATTAGTATACTCAGCCTTGCTTGTGGCATAACTTTTTACAGGTTCTCTGGAGGACATGGTTGCTGGAGTGACTTGGCCATCCACCCTGCCACCGGGTTGGACTGTCGAGTGGGACCCTGCCTCGGCTGAGGAGGAGCGTGAGGAGTGATGGGATAGGCTTCCCCATCTCCCCATTTATTTATCGTTAGTTTATTTCCGCTGCACTCCAAAAAACAATGATGGTTACTTTTGCGAAAACTCCGGTGGTGACAATGGTGATGTAATAATTTAATACTCTTTCATGTATGGTTTTATGCTTTATTGTATTTGCTCTGTGACTCACCATCGAGTGAGACTGTGGTACTTGATCCTGTCAGTGGCCGTGTCGGACTAGATCCGAGGGATTGACGGGTTATTCCCATTTAAGTGTGGTCTAGCCTCTAAGGTCGGACTTAGGCACTTAAGTTGGAATAATTCGGGCAGTTCCGCCACAGACGGTACCCATGTTCTTAATGTTAAGTTCGACGGTACCCACGTTCTTAATGTTAAGTTCGTCGGGGCCGTCGAACTTCCTTCTCTAAGTTCGTCCAAAAATCATCGTCGGCTATATTCGTCGGTAAACCCACGTTCTTATTGTAAGTTCGTCGGCTATTACATTAACTTCGACAGTTTGTCACCCACGTTTTTTAAATAGTTTCCTGTATATTGAAAGCGTTTCTTGTGCTATTTCAGTTGCGTACACTATGCTCGCTATTTTAAACGCTCTTGTTTTGTCGTGAGTTTGAGCTTCAGCATTTCAATAATTTTTGATTTAATGGCTGGTGAGAAGAATACCGTGGACCTAGCGTTGTCCGAGTTTTACGAGGCTATGGAGAGGACCAACATAGAAAAGATTGCACACGAGACATTAGCTGTAATATCTGAGGGCTCTAGTGACAGTGAAGACTTTTGATGCTAAAAGTGAGACTGAGGATGCCGAAGATCAGCCCTAGAGGCCAAGCCATGTTGTTTTCGGAAAGTCAACAATCAAACAAGGACAGATTGATGCCATGAGGGGAAGGTATTTTCGTGACATTTCTATTGTGCGGGCTAGAGGAGAGAGTAATGTCCCTCTACCCGAAGCTGACGAGGTGGTTGTCTATAGAAGTTTCATGAAAGCAGGGCTTCAGTTTCCTTTGGATAGTATGCTAGTCGAAGTTCTAAGAACCTTCGAAGTCTACCTTCATCAGCTGACCCCCGAAGCCATTATCAAGATAAGGGTTTATATTTGGGCGATGAGGAGTCAAGGGCAAGAGCCGAATGCGAAATGTTTTAGCAACTTGCATGAATTGTCTTATGAGACAAAGGCTATTGGAAAAGAACAATACCACAACAATTTCGGTTGTTATGGCTTCGTAACCCGTTCCGAAGTAAGCAATCCAGTGCCAACGTTTCGCAAGAGATGGCCAGGAGCCTGGATGAAAGAATGGTTCTATGTAAAGAATGATCTGGTTGAGAGAGAAGACATCAAGGGAATTATACAATGTCCCATATGGTCTCACTTCGGCATTAGAAGACCATATCTTGCCCTTGGAAACGACATTCAAGTGTGCCAAGCCGCTTATAACACAGTATGCACCTACATAGGCACCAGGGACTTAGTCCAAGAGCACATTGCCTACAAGGTGTGGCCACTCGAGAGTGGGTGGGAGATGCCAAAGGAAGCTGCTGCCGGGTCTAGCTAGAGTGGCTTGATTTACTTGAAGTATACATTCAAATACAGGAGTCAATTTGACAAACCAAACGATGACTGGCTAGACGCCATTGACGCAACCAGTGATGAGTTGCTTGGTGCCTACTCAAGGGCTGAAGATGATGCCATGGCGGCGGCCTTCGGAGGGCGAGGCAAGAAAAGGTTAAACATGGTTTTTGATGTCATTGGTTTTGTATACCCATACTATTCCTATCCCTCGCGAAAGCAGGGAAAGAAGAGAAAGGCTGCTGCTTCAGCTATCTCTACTACGCCGAAGGTGAAAAAGGTTAAAGTTTTGACACATTGGCCTAGGTACGTTGAAACGGCCAAAGTGACAAAGCTTGCTGAAGGGCCTTCTTCTACTGTTGAGCCAAGTCACTCTGCTACTACCGAAGCTAGGGTGGAATCGACCGAAGAGCTAATCCCAAAGACAATAGCGGATCAGCCAAAAACTTTGAGTTCATTGCAAGAAGCGGAACTGCTGAAGGTTCAAAAGATTGCCCCAATAACTCCAAAGAGGAGGAGAATGGCCAGTGTATTGGATGCTGTTATGGAATCCTCAAAGGCACTAACTCCTGCCTCTGCAGAAGCACCCAGCGTGGAAGACAAGAATACAAAGAAATCTACCGAAGCCGTCATGACGCAGGTTGAAACTGAAGCTGGGCCCTCAGTTCCTGCAGAAGCAGGGCCTGCAGAGATTGTTGAGAAGGATGCGGAATCAATACCTTCGGATGCTTCAAAAGTACCGTTGTCGTTAGAAAAAGAGAAGGCTGCGAAAGAATCTAAATTCCCTGCTCCTGAAGCGTCTACTGAGGAATTAGAATTTATAGTGCGTCACACTGCAAGGAAAAAACTATCGGAGGAGCAAATTGTCGAAGCTAGGCAATATGCCAAGGATCTGAAGTATCCATCAGGATCCTTGGTATACAATGACACAGACGAAGATGACTTTCTATATTGCCTACCAGACAACAAGGAGATATCTGTTTGTCGAGAAATGACAAAGAATATGGAATTCCCGAAGCTAGAGCTTGTCTTATCTGCGATGTCGAAGGATGAACTTGCAGACAGCCTTGCTTACAATAGCTTGAAGGTATGTACAATTTTGCTCGTAAAATGAGTTATGTTTATTGGTTTTCTTACTGTTTTTATGTTCTCACACATATATTTTGTTATTAGGGCTTAATTCTTAGTAAAGCTTTAAGGGCTCAAAAAGAAGCCAATGACGAAAGCTGTCAAATTGCACTTCGGAAACTTCGGTCAGAGGTCATCACACTAAGGAATGAAGCCCTTGAAAAAGATAATATTCTGCTCTCCTTAGTAGATAGACTAAAAATCAGTGAGGCCAGGCTTATTGCCGAAGCCGAATCTCACAAAGCCGAAGTTAAAGATCTAAAGAAAAGACTTGCCGACATGAATGAAAATTTTGAAGTTGCAAAGGCAAAGCAAGAAATAAGTGAGTGGACAAGTTCAAGGCTAGAAAAGAGTGTTGAAGAGTTTCATGATTCTAGGGAGAGGTGCTATGAAAGATCCTTGGATTGCGCGAAGAAGCTAAAAGATAGCTTTGCGAAGGTGGGAGCGTATTCCTCAGAACAAAAATTTATTCGTGACGACCCCGAGGAAGTTATTCAATGGATAGGTGAAGAAGCCGAAGCTTTCGATGAGATCCTTAGCGATCGCGGAGATTTTTGTGCTTTTTCCGGTGCCCGAGGGGTTGCGGCAATTCTAGAAAAGGCTAGGTGTGAACATGTCAAGGCCGTGGCCTAGCCAAAATCTATTCTCTCAGTTGACAACACTAAGGACCCTTCAGTTGAGGCTTCTACATTAGGCGGCAAATTCTACTCCGATGTGTGGATGAAGGGTGGTCGTGAGATGGCTGACGAAGCCATAAAAAAGAATGAGAAAGAATCTCACGACGCCCGTGAGAAAGCTAAACAAGCTGAGGAAGCTGTCGAACACGCCATGATTATAGGTACTTTTATTTGAAATTTTTTTGCCTTTTCATTTTTACCTTCGAAATTTACCATCACATGTTTGTTACAGCCGACCTCTCTCCCCCACCGGAGCCATACAACCTCGAAGCCGATCCGGTTATGAAAGAAGCTTTAGATGTTATGCAAATCGCTAATGAAGTTGTTGATGAAGTTGTCGACAAACTTTTACATGAAGCCGTTGAAAGAATTTTGAAGGAGGACTAGATTCTTGTTTTACTAGGAAATTTAATATTTATGTATGAGTCAAACATCAAGTACTTATATGTATATTAATGTAATATGTTTCTTTGTGATGCATAAAATTTGTGTACATACCTTTTTTGAGCCTTCGGCGAAAAAACACATTCCCTTCTTTTCATGCTTCGCAAAGAAAAAATCACCCCTTCTATGCCACAGATGTTGTATAATAACATTGTCGACGAAGATTTCCTTGGTGTGTAAAAATTATACCTACCGAAGGTATACTTTTGTGCTTCAGCACATTGTTTCATAACCCATCCAATATTTTGGGAGAATCATCTTTCCCTCTCCATAGTTTTGTTGCTGATGCAATATGATGTACGATGTAATGCTATGCGAAATGATGTGATGGTATGATGCAATATGATGTTTATGTCGAAGGTAATCGCTCATACGAAAACACACCCAGACTCTGCATTCCCTTAGGAACGACTTTGGAGTCCCTTCACCTTTTACTTAGGTGGAATTTGAGCTCTGCATTGCCTTAGGAACGACTTTGGAGCTAAGCTCTGCATCCCCTTAGCAACGACTTTGGAGCTTCTTCACCTTTAATTTAGGTGGCATTTTGGCTCTGCATCCTCTCAGGAACGACTTTTGAGCTTCAGGACTTCCACTGCGCTCCCTTAGGAACGGCTTTGTAGCTTCGAAACTTACTCTGCGCTCCCTTAGGAACGGCTTTATAGCTTCGAAACTTAATTCTGTCACACTCGATGGTGTAATGACAATATCATTAAGTTGAAAAATTCATCCCTGTTGTATTGTTTTTCTTTCAAGAGAATATAAAAGGCAGAAAATATTAAGATACATCAAATCATCATATTCCTTGACCAAGCCTCTATAGCTCTTTTAGTAAATATGCTTCAACTCAGGCACATTGTTGTTGACTGTGCGAGCTTTGGATTCCTCCTGAAGGTCGCGCTGCTGCTAAGTATGATTGCGCCCTTTTAGCTGTTGACTGTGGATCAGTGGTGGTGGTGGTGGCAACTGGGGCCAAGAAGCTCGGGAATGGCTTGCTGAAGCAATAGAAGCCATGGGTTGTTAATTGCCCACGTATTCTAGGATGTATGGGAGTAACACAAAGTAGTGTGGAGGACTTGCTTTGGCTGACGCTGCCGCGCCTTAGCTTCGGCAATTTCCTTCTGCTTCTGAATTGTTACCTGACATGTCCTTGTTGTGTGGCCCTTGTCCTCATCACAAAAAAGGCAGTACAGCTTTCTAGGTTGATTGCCAAATCACCCTCCACCGAAACTCCTTCCTCCCCTGCCCCTTGGAGCCGGTGGTCTAAAAGAAGTCTGTTGCGTGGTTGAAGACTGAGAACTATGATGACTATGTTGAGCATTGCTGGCCCTTTCATCATTGGATTGGAGTTGTGAATTGACCGGACATGCTTAGGATTAAGTCTCCCTCCGAAGCCCTTGGTCATCTTGAAAAACTTGTAGGCCTCCTCCCTTCTTTGGCAAAAATCATTATCAACCCGGATGTACTCATCCATCTTCTAAAGCAGCTTCTCCAGGGTTTGTGGAGGCTTCCTAGCAAAATACTGAGTTGTAGGTCCTGGCCTAAGTCCCTTGATCATGGCCTCAATGACAATTTCATTGGGCACTGTGGGTGCTTGTGCTCTTAGTCGCAGGAACCTTCGGACATACTCCTGAAGGTATTCCTCCTAGTCTTGTGTGCATTGAAACAATGCCTGAGCAGTAACCGGCTTCGTCTGGAAACCTTGGAAGCTAGTGACCAGCATATCCTTAAGCTTCTACCATGATGTAATTGTTCCTAGCCGAAGAGAGGAGTACCATGCCTGGGCCACACTTCGGACTGCCATGACGAAGGTCTTTGCCATGACAGCGGCGTTGCCTCCATATGAGGATATTGTTGCTTCATAGCTCATCAAGAATTGCTTTGGGTCCGAGTGCCCATCATACATGGGCAAATGGGGTGACTTGTAGGATTGTGGCCATGGGATAGCCTGTAGTTCTGCTACCAGGGAGAAGCATCATCAAAAGTAAAGTTACCATGATGAAAGTCATCATACCATTCATCTTTGTTGAATGAGCTCTCTTGACGAAGCTCCCTGTGCAGAGGCCTTCTATCCTGGTCATCTTGAGTAAGATGACGCATTTCTTCAGCGACTTCATCAATCTTCTTCTAAAGGTCGGCCAGTTGGGCCATCTTCTCCTTCTTCCTTTGTACTTGCTGATGGATGACCTCTAAGTCCCTAATTTCTTGATCGATTTGCTCCTCCGGTAGAGTTGGGTTGGTGGCCTTCCTCTTTTGGTTCCTGGCCTCTCGCAGAGAGAGGGCATCTTGATTTGTGTCCAATGTTTGCAGAGCAGCCCCTGCCACCGTTGTCTTCTTCGGTGGCATGTCAAAGATAGATGGTCTTCCAAAGGTTGTGGAAGTGAGTTCACCGGAGGTGGGCGCCAAATGTTGGTCACTTGTTCTCAAATACTATAGATCAAGAACAAGGCAACACAATTGTTAATGGTTAAAGACCTTCATCCTTCGAAGCATTATCTCCTTTCGGATATAATGATCTTCTGACGAAGGTCATGAAGAACATACCTTCATCATTTTAGCATATAAATATAAATATAAATAATAAGACAATGGAGCATAATGAGATAAAGATAATACTTATATATCAATAATCTATTTGAATTTATATTCAGTGAATATGAATAAACATCAATGATATTCATATTACATTGGTACCTTCGGCTTGCCAGAAGGTGAGGATGCGAGAATGACGCGAGAGTGATTACAATTCAGAGTGAACAGTACGATGCTACTATTTATCTATTTATAGGCACGGGACACAGCTCGGACGAAATTACATTCATGCCCTTGACATTTACTCGAGATTATAATACAAATTATCACGGACTAAGTGGTCTTTTCCCCCTTTAAGTTGGTGTCATCCTTGATCTTTGTCACCATATCAAGCCAAAGCTTTCTAGCAATAGCTTCGGCGCTTACTCCTATCACCTTTGGGTTGCTCCTTTATACCGCGTATACTTTCGCCATTAGAGAAGGTCTTTTATCCAGAAGCTGAAACCTCCTGTAATAACCTATATCGTACTGAAAACATATGGTTACTCAGGTTTTTGAGGACCTTCGTAAGAGGAAGGCCCCCAACACCCACTATAATAGGTTTTATTGCAGATATAACCCCACAAATTTCCCACAGTGCAATGCAAATGCAAATGAGATGCAATGACTATGCAACCAACCCAATTAAAAAAGAGATCACAATTATTAATAAATCCCATAGTGCAATTCAAATGATAGATTATGTTTAATTCCATAAGTTACTGATGTGAGGGTCTGAGCCGCTCATGACCGTGAGCATGGCTGATATATCAGTTTTACACTCTGCAGAGGTTACACATCTTTACCCACAAGTCGTGATACCCATCTGCCACAGGGTCATGAATTTCATACACCTCTATCGAGGAGGCGAGGCAGGGTAGCACTACGAGGCCTTTCTGAAGTTCCACTAGAGGAGAGAACCCGCTATGGATTCTGGGCCATAGGCGATATAGGAATCCCTCGTCCGAAAAGCTAAAAAGATAGTTCGACCCAAGGACCTCCTACACCTGCACTCCTCCACCCCGCTTGCCCCTTTCGGGAAAGGATTAACTCACACTAGCTTTCCTAATTAATTAGCCAAGGGCGTCCCATTCCACCCTTGTGGTAGCACAGTTTTCTCAGGTGGTCGCTCCATGTTCCAATTAACCAAAATAATCTTATCATGAACAATAAATAATCCATTGGCATCAATAAGCATGACCATGAATAATATGTATCGTAACACCAAAATCACATAGAGTAGATAAGACTAGGGTAACCTATTTGTCGGGGACCATAATTAGGGGTACCCTCAAGACTCCTAAATCTCAGCTGGTAACCCCCATTAGCACAAAGCTGCAAAGGCCTGATGGGTGCGATTAAGTCAAGGATCGGTCCATTCGAGGGACACGATCACACCTCGCCCGAGCCCAGCCTCGGGCAAGGGCAGCCGACCCCGGAGGATCTACATCTCGCCCGAGGACCCCCTCCAGCAACGGACACACCTTCGGCTCGCCCGAGGCCCAGTCTTCACCAAGAAGCAACCTTGGCCAGATCGCCATGCCAACCGACCAAATCGCAGGGGCATTTAATGCGAAGGTGGCCTGACATCTTTATCCTGACGCACGCCCTCCAGTCGACAGAGCCGAAGTGACCGCAGTCACTTCGCCGCTCCACTGACCGGCCTGACAAGAGGACAGCGCCGCCTGCGCTGCTCCGACTGCTGAGCCACTCGACAGAGTGAGGCTGACAGCGGCCAAGTCCGGCCTCAGGCGTCATAGGAAACTCCGATTCGCCCGACCCCAGGGCTTGGACACGGGCTCATCCCCGGAAGACGACGAACTCCGCTTCGCCCGACCCCAGGGCTCAGACACGGGCTCAGCCCCGGAAGACGACGAACTCCGCTTCGCCCGACCCCAGGGCTCGGACACGGGCTCAGCCCCGGAAGACGACGAACTCCGCTTCGCCCGACCCCAGGGCTCGGACTCGGGCTCAGCCCCGAAGGACGACGAACTCCGCTTCGCCCAACCCTAGGGCTCAGACTCAGCCCCGGCCTCAAGCCAACGGTCTCCGCCTTGTCCGACCCGGGGGCCCGGACTCGACCTCGACCTCGGAGGAGCCTCCACCTCGCCCAACCTAGGGCACAGACCGACCACGTCGACAGGAGGCGCCATCATTACCCTACCCCGAGCTGACTCAGGCTACGGAGAACAAGACCGGTGTCCCGTCTGGCTCGCTCCACCATACGAGTAATGATGGCGCCCCACATGCCCTGTGACGACGGCGGCTCTCAGCTCCCTTATGGAAGCAAGAGGACGTCAGCAAGGACTCGACAGCCCTGACAGCTGTCCTTCCGCCAGGCTCCAGCGCTCCTCCGACGGCCACGACATCACACGAACTGGGTGCCAAAAACCTCTCCGGCTGCCACGATGGCATGTACTTAGGGCGCTAGCTCTCCTCTGCTAGACACGTTAGCACACTGCTACACCCCCATTGTACACCTGGATCCTCTCCTTACGCCTATAAAAGGGAGGTCCAGGGCCCTCTTACAGAGGGTTGGCCGCGCGGGGAAGGACGGGACGGCGCTCGCGCAAGGCCGCTCGCTCCCTCCCACGTGGACGCTTGTAACCCCCTACTGCAAGCGCACCCGACCTAGGCGCGGGGCTAACACGAAGGCCGTGGGTTCCACCTCCCACGCCTGTCTCCCTTCGGCTGCTTCTTCCCCCCTTCGCGTTCCGCCTCGCGCCGACCCATTTGGGCTGGGGCACGCAGCGACGATTTACTCGTCGGTCCAGGGACCCCCCGGGTTTCGAAACACCGACAGTTGGCGCACCAGGTAGGGGCCTGCTGCGTGTTGACGAATAGCTTCCCGTCAAGCTCCAGATGGGCAGTCTCCAGCAACCTCTCCAACCCGGGACGGTGCTCCGTTTCGGGAGTCTTGAGTTCATGTCCCTCGACGGCAGCTACGACATGATACTCCTTCCCCCGCCGCGCGACAGCGACAATGGCGTTCGACAACCCGCCTGCGGCGGGGAAATCGACGACGCCTTCCCACGTGGTGGAAGGACGACATTCGGACTTGTCCCGTCCCCTCCCCCGCCGACGGAGGAGGAGGCGGGGCAACCAAGGCCAAGCGGGAGGCGGCACCTCGTTGGCTGTCGAGCGAGTCGACGGTGCCAGTGCCCCAACGGGGAGCGCGTCGGGTGTCGGCCTCACGTCTGAGACGAAGACGAGCGCCATCTCCCCGCAACACACCAACCTCAAGAAAATGGACGACGCCAGCACGCTCGCGAAGGGCTTGCTGGGCGTCACCCTCATACCTGAGACGACAGTGCAGTCAGTCCCAGACGTGACTTCGTCACCGCCCGTCGACCAAAAGGTACCGACTGATTTCCACCTCGCGCCTTTTGGATTCGGCCTCGACCCGCCAAGAAACTCTGCTTCGGTGGACACTCTCATAGAGGCGAGTCCAAACCCTCTGGGGTATCATGTGCGGTCACCCTAGGACCGGCTGACGGCCGTCTCGACCTATGGGCCCTCGGGGTCCGAGGAAGATGGCGAGCCTGACCTCTGTTGGGATTTCTCCGGACTTTGTAACCCCAGTGACGTGCGGGACTTCATGACCGCATGCGACTACTGCCTTTCCGACTGTTTCGACGGTAGCCGCGGCCTCGACGACGACGACTGCGGCCCAAGTCGCGAATGTTTCCACGTCGATCTAGGGGGTCCCGGCGAAGGCAACCATCTTGGTATGCCGGAGAACGGTGATCCCCCTAGGCCCGTGCCTCGCGTCGACATCCTTCGGGAGCTAGCTGTGGTCCCCTCCCGGCGGGGGGCCCCGACCCACAGCTCGAGCAAATCCGCGAGATGCAGGCCAGGCTCGACGAGGGAGCAGGAACGCTTGTGCCGATCCGCTGGGACATCGGGCAGGAATGGGCGGGCCAACCTCCGGCCGGAGAAGCACGTCATCTCCCCCAGGGCATCCAGCACCGCATCGCCGACGACGTCAGGGTAAGGCCGCCACCGGTTTCCAGTGGAGTCGGCCAGAACCTGGCTGCAGCGGCAATACTTCTCCGCGCGATGTCGGAGCCATCAACCACCGAGGGGTGGCGTATCCAGGGAGAGCTCAAGAATCTCCTGGAGGACGCCGCGGTCCGACGGGCCGAAAGCTCCGCCTAACGAAGGCAGGGGTACCCCTCGGAACATCGCGCCGTGACTTCCCGATTCATGCGGGAAGCCTCGGTCCACACCGGGCGCACGCGCAACACAGCGCCTGCGGCCCCGGGTCGCCTCGGCAACGAGCACCATCACCACAGCCGTTGGGCCCACCTCGATGAGAGGGTGCGCCGAGGCTACCACCCCAGGCGTGGGGGACGCTACGACAGCGGGGAGGATCGGAGTCCTTCGCCCGAACCACCCGGTCCGCAGGCTTTCAGCCACGCCATACGACGAGCACCGTTCTCGACCCGGTTTCGAACCCCGACTACTATCACAAAGTACTCGGGGGAGACGAGACCGGAACTGTGGCTCGCAGACTATTGGCTAGCCTGCCAACTGGGTGGAACGGACGATGATAATCTCATCATCCGCAACCTCCCCCTGTTCCTCTCCGACACCGCTCGAGCCTGGCTGGAGCACCTGCCTCCGGGGCAGATCTCCAACTGGGACGACCTGGTCCAAGCCTTCGCCGGCAATTTCTAAGGCACGTACGTGCGCCCTGGAAACTCCTGGGATCTCCGAAGCTGCCGCCAGCAGCCGGGAGAGTCTCTCCGGGACTACATCCGGCGATTCTCGAAGTAGCGCACCGAGCTGCCCAACGTCACCGATTCGGATGTCATCGGCGCGTTCCTCACCGGCACCACCTGCCGCGACCTAGTGAGCAAGCTGGGTCGCAAGACCCCCACCAGGGCGAGCGAGCTGATGGACATCGCCACCAAGTTCGCCTCTGGCCAGGAGGCGGTTCAGGCCATCTTCCGGAAGGACAAGCAGCCCCAGGGCCGCCCATCGGAAGATGTCCCGAGGCGTCAACTCAGCGCGGCACCAAGAAGAAAGGCAAGAAGAAGTCGCAAGCGAAACGCGACGCCGCTGACGCGGACCTTATCACCTTCGCCGAGTACAAGAACCCTCGGAAACCTCTCGGAGGTGCCAACCTCTTCGACAAGATGCTCAAGGAGTCGTGCCCCTATCATCAGGGGCCCATCAAGCACACCCTTGAGGAGTGTGCCATGCTTCGATGCCACTTCCACAAGGTCGGGCCACCCGCGGAGGGTGGCAAGGCTCTCGACGACGCTAAGAAGGAAGATCACAAGGCAGGAGAGTTCCCCGAGGTCCACGACTGCTTCATGATCTACGGTGGGAAAGTGGCAAACGCCTCAGCTCGGCACCGCAAGCAAGAGCGTCGGGAGGTCTACTCGGTAAAGGTGGCGGCGCCAGTCTACCTAGACTGGTCCGACAAGCCCATCACCTTCGACCAGGCCGACCATCCCGACCATGTGCCGAGCCCGGGGAAATACCCGCTCGTTGTCGACCCCATCATCGGTAACGTCAGGCTCACCAAGGTCCTCATGGGCGGAGGCAGCAGCCTCAACATCATCTACGCCGAGACCCTCGGGCTCCTGCAGATCGATCTGTCCTCGATCCGGGCAGGCGCTGCGCCTTTCCACGGGATCATCCCTGGGAAGCGCGTCCAACCCCTCGGACAACTCGATCTACCCGTCTGCTTCGGGACGCCCTCCAACTTTCGAAGGGAGACCCTCACGTTCGAAGTGGTCGGGTTTCGAGGAACCTACCACACAATGCTGGGGAGGCCATGCTACGCCAAGTTCATGGCCGTCCCCAACTACACCTACCTCAAGCTCAAGATGCCGGGCCCCAACGGGGTCATCACCGTCGGGCCCACGTACCGACATGCATACGAATGTGACGTGGAGTGCGTGGAGTATGCCGAGGCCCTCGCCGAGTCCGAGGCCCTCATCGCCGACCTGGAGAGCCTCTCTAGGGAGGCGCCCGACATGAAGCGCCACGCCGGCAACTTCGAGCCAGCGGAGACGGTTAAGTCTGTCCCTCTCGACCCCTACAACGACGCCTCCAAGCAGATCCGGATCGGCTCCGAGCTCGACCCCAAATAGGAAGCAGTGCTCGTCGACTTTCTCCGCGCAAACGCCGACGTTTTCGCGTGGAGTCCCTCGGACATGCCCGGCATACCGAGGGAAGTCGTCGAGCACTCGCTGGATATCCGAGCTGGAGCCCGACCCATGAAGCAGCCTCTACGCCGATTCGACGAAGAAAAGCGCAGAGCCATAGGCGAGGAGATCCACAAGCTAATGGCGGCAGGGTTCATCGAAGAAGTATTCCATCCTGAATGGCTTGCCAACCCTATGCTTGTGAGAAAGAAAGGGGGGAAATGGCGGATGTGTGTAGACTACACTGGTCTAAACAAAGCATGTCCGAAAGTTCCCTACCCTCTGCCTCGCATCGATCAAGTCATGGATTCCACTGCTGGGTACGAAACCCTGTCTTTCCTCGATGCCTACTCAGGGTATCACCAGATCAGGATGAAAGAGTCCGACCAGCTCGCGACTTCTTTCATCACACCCTTCAGCATATACTGCTATGTTACCATGCCGTTTGTTTTGAGGAATGCGGGTGCAACGTACCAGCGATGCATGCACCATGTGTTCAGAGAACACGTCGGTCAAACGGTCGAGGCCTACGTCGATGACATCGTAGTCAAGACGAGGAAAGCCTCCGACCTCCTTTCCGACCTTGAAGTGACATTCCGATGTCTCAAGGCGAAAGGCGTGATGCTCAATCCCGAAAAGTGTGTCTTCGGGGTCCCCCGAGGCATGCTCTTGGGGTTCATCGTCTCCGAGCGGGGCATCGAGGCCAACCCAGAGAAGATCGCAGCCATCACCAGTATGGGGCCCACCAAGGACTTGAAAGGCGTACAAAGGGTCATGGGATGCCTCGCGGCTCTGAGCCGTTTCATCTCGCGCCTCGGCGAAAGAGGCCTGCCTCTGTACCGCCTCTTAAGGAAGGCCGAGTGCTTCGCTTGGACCCCTGAGGCCGAGGAAGCACTCGGGAACCTGAAGGCGCTCCTCACGAACGCGCCCGTCTTGGTGCCCCCCGCGACCGGAGAAGCCCTCTTGATCTACGTCGCCGCGACCACTCAAGTGGTTAGTGCCGCGATTGTGGTTGAGAGACGAGAAGAAGGGCATGCATTGCCCGTCCAGAGGCCAGTCTACTTCATCAGTGAGGTACTGTTCGAGACCAAGATCCGCTACCCACAAATCCAGAAGCTGCTGTACGCGGTGATCCTGACGCGGCGGAAGTTGCGACACTACTTCGAGTCTCATCCGGTAACTATGGTGTCATCCTTCCCCCTGGGGGAGATCATCCAGTCCCGAGAGGCCTCGGGTAGAATTGCAAAGTGGGTGGTGGAAATCATGGGCGAGACGATCTCGTTCGCCCCTCGGAAGGCCATCAAGTCCCAGGTCTTGGCGGACTTCGTGGCTGAATGGGTTGACACCTAGCTCCCAACAGCTCCGATCCAACCGGAGCTCTAAACCATGTTTTTCGACGGGTCGTTGATGAAGACAGGGGCCGGCGCGGGCCTGCTCTTCATCTCGCCCCTCGGGAAGCACCTACGCTACGTGCTACGCCTCCACTTCCCGGCGTCCAACAACGTGGCTGAGTACGTGGCTCTGGTAAACGAGTTGCGAATCGCCATCGAGCTAGGGGTCCGACGCCTCGACGCTCGCGGTGACTCGCAGCTCGTCATCGACCAAGTCATGAAGAACTCCCACTGCCGTGACCCGAAGATGGAAGCCTACTGCGATGAGGTTCGGTGCCTGGAAGACAAGTTCTACGGGCTCGAGCTCAACCACATCGCCCGACGCTACAACGAGACTGCGGACGAGCTAGCTAAAATAGCCTCGGGGCGAACAATGGTTCCCCCGGACGTATTCTCCCGATACCTGCATCAACCCTCCGTCAAGACCGACGACACGCCCGAGCCCGAGGAGGCCTCGGCCCAGCCTGAGGCACCCTCGGCTCGGCCCGAGGCACCCTCGGCTCAACCTGAGGCACCCTCGGCTCAGTCCGAGGTACCCTCGGCTCGGCCCGAGGCACCCTCGGCTCAACCCGAGGCACCCTCGGCTCAGTCCGAGGTACCCTCGGCGCAGTCCGAGGTACCCTCGGCCCCCGAGGGTGAGGCACTGCGCGTCGAGGGGGAGCAGAGCGAGGTCACGCCTAACCAAAACTGGCAGACCCCGTACCTGCAATATCTCCACCGAGGAGAGCTACCCCTCGACCAAGCCGAAGCTCGGTGGTTGGCGCGGCGTGCCAAGTCTTTTGTCTTGCTGGGAGATGGGAAGGAGCTCTACCACCGCAGCCCCTCGGGCATCCTCCAGCGATGCATTCCCATCGCCGAAGGCCAGGAGCTCCTACAAGAGATACACTCAGGGGCTTGCGGCCATCACGCAGCACCTCGAACCCTTGTTGGAAACGCCTTCCGACAAGGTTTCTACTGGCCGACGCCGGTGGCCGACGCCACTAGAATTGTCCGCACCTGCGAAGGGTGTCAGTTCTACGCAAGGCAGACCCACCTGCCCGCTCAGGCTCTGCAGACCATACCCATCACCTGGTCGTTTGCTGTGTGGGGTCTGGACCTTGTCAGCCCCGTGCAGAAGGCACCCGGGGGCTACACGCACCTGTTGGTCGCCATCGACAAATTCTCCAAGTGGATCGAAGTCCGACCCCTAAACAGCATCAGGTCCGAACAGGCAGTGGCGTTCTTCACCAACATCATCCATCGCTTTGGGGTCCCGAACTCCATCATCACCGACAACGGCACCCAGTTCACTGGCAGAAAGTTTCTGGACTTCTGCGAGGATCACCACATCCGGGTGGACTGGGCCGCCGTGGCTCACCCCATGACGAATGGGCAGGTAGAACGTGCCAACGGCATGATTCTGCAAGGACTCAAGCCTCGAATCTACAATGACCTCAACAAGTTCGGCAAGCGATGGATGAAGGAGCTCCTCTCGGTGGTCTGGAGTCTGAGGACAACGCCGAGCCGAGCCACGGGCTTCACACCGTTCTTTCTAGTCTATGGGGCCGAGGCCATCTTGCCCACAGACTTAGAATACGGTTCCCCGAGGACGAGGGCCTACGCCGACCAAAGCAATCGAGCTAATCGAGAAGACTCACTGGACCAGCTGGAGGAGGCTCAGGACATGGCCTTACTACACTCGGCGTGGTACCAGCAGTCCCTGCGACGCTACCACGCCCGAGGGGTTCGGTCCCGAGACCTCCAGGTGGGCGACCTGGTGCTTCGGCTAAGACAAGATGCCCGAGGGCGGCATAAGCTCACGCCTCCCTGGGAAGGGCCGTTCGTCATCGCCAAGGTTCTGAAGCCCGGAACATACAAGCTGGCCAACAGTCAAGGCGAGGTCTACAGCAACGCTTGGAACATCCAACAGCTACGTCGCTTCTACCCTTAAGATGCTTCCAAGTTATTCGTACACCCCATTCACACACAAAGTCTGGTCGTCAAGGAAGGGTCAGCCTTGCCTCAGCAAAGCCCAACCCTCCCTCGAGGGCTAGAAGGGGGGAACCCCATCTGCGTCGAAATTTTCCTCGAAAAAAGAAAAAAAATCTTTTCTGCCAGAATGCCTTTCGTGCTTTTCGACTACTTCGAATGTGGATCCTGAAAACGATGGAGTACATGTAAGCAGCCAAGGCTGACCGAGCCGAGGGACTCCTACGCCTCCGGGATACGGATACCTCACTCATCACCTTATGCGATAAGTAACTCACGCTCGGATAAGTGATTCCACGGACCGAACAAGTCTTCACGCCCTAAAGCTCCTCTGCCGGAACGGTTTTTCGGGCCTTCTCGACTGCGTCGGTGACAGAACCCTATGGACGAGTAAGAGTGTGCGTAAGCGGCAAGGCCGACCGAGCCGAGGGATTCCTACGCCTCCGGGATACGGATACCTCACTCATCACCTTCCGTGAAAAGCAACTCTCGCCCGCACAAACAATTCTGTTACCGACAAATAAGTCCAGATACTCGAAACAAGAGGAAAAGAAACGCAACTTTACAACACGACGACAGTGTGTTTGGGCCTCGGCGGCCGCAGAAAACATACACACGCTACAAGACAACCCGATCCTGCAGGCTCGGACGTCGACAGTTGAAGGGGGCAGCAGCACCCTCGGCGTCAACTACACCTTCGGCGGGGTCTGACCTAGCCTCGAACGGCGACGCGGTTGGAGGATCTCCACTCTGAAGGGCGACATCAGCACCACACCCGGGCCATCGCCGCCAGGGTCTTCTCCAGGAATCCGGCTCGAGCAGACGGCTCGGCCGGCCACCCCGAGGCCTCGCCCAGCTGTTCCCCGAGGACATCATCCCGGCTTGTGGCCTCGACAACTCAACTCCGGCGTCGGTCCCGCCAGTGGACGACCTGGCCAGGCTCCGGCCGACCAAATCCTCTTTTCGAGCCAACTCTGCCTCTGTCCGTGTTGACACCGCTACCTCCGGCTTCGGCTCATGAAGGGCGGCTGAGGGGTTCCTTTAACTAAACAAGAGAAGCCTCGGACAGCAAGGCCGACCGAGCCGAGGGACTCCTACGCCTCCGGGATACGGATACCTCACTCGTCACCTTCGCACGAGGCAACCCACGCTTGGTGAAGCAGTTCAGATAGTCGGCAGGCGAGTCTTGGTGCTCGAAATGAAGGAAAAACACGGCTCCATGCCGAAGATACATACATGTTCAGGCCCCGACAGCCACAATGAACAAGACACCGGCACTCAAAGTGCCAATACAAACGGAACTCCGGTTCCAACCCCACAGCAGCAGCTATGGTCCCAATACGGACGCGGCCACCGGAAGGCTCTCGTTCGCGTCCCCACTCAAGGGACGCGAAACAGACATTAAAGCCAAAGAGCCAGGGGCCGGCCCGTAGGCGGCGCCGACGGCCTCGACGGGGGGGGGAGCTTCCTCCAGCTGCACCCACGTCAGCACAGACAGCGGCGTCCGCCTCTCCACCAACGCCGACAGTTGGCAAGGCGCACCGGCAGGTCCTCACTCCCGTCCTCGCCACGAAAGCGAGGAGAAGGACGGAATGTTGCATCCTAGCTGGACAGCAATAGTTCGCCTTCCCTGGCATGGCTGGAGGACGCCACCTCCGCAGGGCCGGAGGATGGTTTCCACCACCAGAAGCTGGAAGAGGAGGTGACCGGCCGACCCGCACGGGGGGAAGAGCTCCGGCTCAGCCCGGCCCCCGCCCCAGCAAGGATGATGAACATCCTTGAAGCTGAGGGCGGGGCCAAGATCGCAGCTCGGCTTGCTTCTCCCCATCCAGGGGCTGGTGGTCACTGTCTTGGGTGACCACCGGCGAGGGGATGCAGCCGGGCTGTGTGATGAAAATCCTTGAAGCTGAACGATGGCTGAAAGGTACCAACTTCCACGAAGTTGCGTTCCTCCGACGACAAGGCGAAAGGATTGCGGGCATCCCCCATCTGGGGGCTTGGAAGGTGGAAAGACACGGTGCATAAGGGAGCGCGAAGACATGGCCGCCTTTCAAGGAGGTCACCCTCCTTTTAAAGGCGACTCTCCCTACTTGCGTCCCCTGCCGTCGTGGGCTGAGTCTTCTCCAACACACTCCAAGGTCCTCCCCCTACGGCGTGGGGGCTGGGCCCCACGCGTCATGCAAGCTGGTCCAGGGCAGAAGGAGCCAAACCGCCGCGCGCAGGGCATGCAACTGCCCAGCGGTTACAAGCGTTCCTCCACTTTCGCCCAGACCAACGGGTGAAAAGGTGGACAGCTGTGCAGTCAGCATGCAACCGCGCCAAGTGGGTGCGCCCCTTCGACTCCAACGCACCCAGCATGGAGGTCTAGGCCCACGCGTCATGCAACCGGCACGCCAGTTGCTACGTGCGAGCAACTGCACCGCCACTCGCACCACTACCGTGCCTCCTCGACTGCGGAACCAGTACCGTGACTCGACGCAACCCGACATATGACCCAGCAGTGCCAGCCAGGCGCGACGGTCAATACGGTCAAAAATGGGCCAGCAGTAATGGCGGTGGCAGGCGGGCAGGAGCAGCGGTCACGTCGTCAGCCAAGCTTACGTCCCATCCAGGGGCAGCGAGAGAATCCTCTCTCACGGCGTGAAGACGACGCGCCCGTGTTCCGTTCCTCGAACGGCTCGCGCACGCGCAACGACCGCCTCGTGAACCACTCGCCCCGTCGCATTAACTCCGCGGCGGGACAGGCGGCGCCTCAGGCAGGAGAAGCAAGCGACGCTTCGCCTTCGCCATAATGACCACGTCGAAAAAAGGTGTGCCACGTCATTCGATTTCGTATCCTTTTCCTTTTCTTCTTTCTCTCTCTTGCAACAGGGACCGAGAAAGGGGGATACCCTGAAAAGGATCCTTCTCCGTGAAGGAAACAGGCCCCGAGCCTCCCTACTGATCAGAGGTTCAAAGGCTGGCCCCTCGGAGGGGTTCAACGGCCACCTCAGAGCGCTTGGGTTCTGCGCCCACTACTGGTCAGAGGTTCGATGGCCGGCCCCTCGGAAGGGTTCAATGGCCGCCTCAGGCCACTCGGGCTCCACGCCCACTACTGATCAGGGGTTCGTAGGCTGGCCCTCGAAGGGTTCACAGTCGCCTCAGACACAGAGCGAGGGATGACCCTGGGTACGTTCGATACATAACCAAGGCTCGGGCTACGCTCCTGAGGTACCCTAGGACATTTCCGAGACCAGCGGGAACGATCTTGTAACGGAATCCCATCAGAGGGAGGCATCAAGCCCTCGGACCCCGTCAAAAGGGGACCAGGTCCGGTAGATCACCCGCAGGTACTTTTGGAGCGCGCCTCCGGGCCTCTAGCCGACCCCTAACAAATGGGGCACAGGCATCCACTCGGATTACCCGCCAGCAGCTCACCGGAGACACCATGTTCGGTGCCCTCCGAGGGCAACATGGCGCTTTCCCCCCTCCTCCTTGCAGAAAGGCGACGCAGGGGCGTATGTAAAAAAGTCGAGTCTGTCCTTGACCGTCCTCTCGCCCTGTGCAGAGGCTCGGGCTGCTCTCGCAAACCCGGCTTCGGCCAAACCATTGACAGCGTCGACATACCAGCCCGAGAACTTGGGATCCGGCCGTGCACCCGGGCTACGGCCAGCTCGCATGAGGGAACAACTAGACCAGCCGAAGTGTTGCGAAACGCACTAAGACCTCGAAGGAGTCAAACTACTCCTCCGAGGCCTCGGGGGCTACACCCGGCGGGTGCGCTCGCGCGCACCCACCGGAACAAAATGCAACCAAAAAAGGCTGGTCCCCTTGCAAAAAAGTCCGGCAAAAGCCTCCAAGCGAGTATTAACACTCCCTTCGAGGCTCAGGGGCTACTGTCGGGGACCATAATTAGGGGTACCCTCAAGACTCCTAAATCTCAGCTGGTAACCCCCATCAGCACAAAGCTGCAAAGGCCTGATGGGTGCGATTAAGTCAAGGATCGGTCCATTCAAGGGACACGATCACGCCTCGCCCGAGCCCAGCCTCGGGCAAGGGCAGCCGACCCCGGAGGATCTACATCTCGCCCGAGGACCCCCTCCAGCAACGGACACACCTTCGGCTCGCCCGAGGCCTAGTCTTCACCAAGAAGCAACCTTGGCCAAATCGACATGCCAACCGACCAAATCGCAGGGGCATTTAATGCGAAGGTGGCCTGACATCTTTATCCTGACGCACGCCCTCCAGTCGACAGAGCCGAAGTGACCGCAGTCACTTCGCCGCTCCACTGACCGGCCTGACAAGAGGACAGCGCCGTCTGCGCCGCTCCGACTACTGAGCTACTCAACAGAGTGAGGCTGACAGCGGCCAAGTCCGGCCTCAGGCATCATAGGAAACTCCGCTTCGCCCGACCCCAGGGCTCGGACACGGGCTCAGCCCCGAAAGACGACAAACTCCGCTTCGCCCGACCCCAGGGCTCGGACACGGGCTCAGCCCCGGAAGACGACGAACTCCGCTTCGCCCGACCCCAGGGCTCGGACACGGGCTCAGCCCCGGAAGACGACGAACTCCGCTTCGCCCGACCCCAGGGCTCGGACACGGGCTCAGCCCCGGAAGACGACGAACTCTGCTTCGCCCCACCCTAGGGCTCGGACACGGGCTCAGCCCCGGAAGACGACGAACTCCGCTTCGCCCGACCTCAGGGCTCGGACTCGGGCTCAGCCCCGAAGGACGACGAACTCCGCTTCGCCCGACCCCAGGGCTCGGACTCAGCCCCGGCCTCAAGCCGATGGTCTCCTCCTTGTCCGACCCGGGGGCCCGGACTCGACCTCGACCTTGGAAGACAGACTCGACCTCGACCTCGGAGGAGCCTCCGCCTCGCCCAACCTAGGGCACGGACCGACCACGTCGACAGGAGGCGCCATCATTACCCTACCCCGAGCTGACTCAGGCTACGGGGAACAAGACCGGCGTCCCGTCTGGCTCGCTCCACCATACGAGTAATGATGGCGCCCCGCATGCCCTGTGACGACGGCGGCTCTCAGCCCCCTTACGGAAGCAAGAGGACGTCAGCAAGGACTCGACAGCCCCGACAGCTGTCCTTCCGGCAGGCTCCAGTGCTCCTCCGACGGCCACGACATCACACGAACTGGGTGCCAAAAACCTCTCCGGCTGCCACGATGGCATGTACTTAGGGCGCTAGCTCTCCTCCTCTAGACACGTTAGCACACTGCTACACCTCCATTGTACACCTGGATCCTCTTCTTACGCCTATAAAAGGGAGGTCCAGGGCCCTCTTACAGAGGGTTGGCCGCGTGGGGAAGGACGGGACGGCGCTCGCGCAAGGCCGCTCGCTCCCTCCCGCGTGGACGCTTGTAACCCCCTACTGCAAGCGCACCCGACCTGGGCGCGGGGCTAACACGAAGGCCGTGGGTTCCACCTCCCACGCCTGTCTCCCTCTGGCTGCTTCTTTCCCCTTCGCGTTCCGCCTCGCGCCGACCCATCTGGGCTGGGGCACGCGGCGACGATTTACTCGTCGGTCTAGGGACCCCCCCCCCGGGTTTCGAAACACCGACACTATTAGGTCCCATCAAGTTAACCTGAGCATGTCACCATGATTAACAAGAACATTATTGGATAAAGAAGAGTGATCAAGGGCACAACTAGCTTTCAGCGAGCTCCTGCTCAGAATCTTCAACCTGTTGTGCTTCGAGTTCCTCAGTTGCTTGCTCATCTACTCGCAACAATACAAACAAACATTGTATAAGTAAATATAACATCAAACCAAGCATGATAACAATTGTATAATAATGTTCTACATGTCGCTATGAGATCGAAGGTTCAATAACAACTAAAATTAGGGTTATGGTTGAGAAGATGGGGATTTCTAAAGTTTTAGGTGATTAAACTATAAAACTAGATTCTATGTTAATTAATATAATTCACGTGAGAAAAATATTATGAATAAATAACTAAATCAACTTAAATCTAAGTTATAACTTGATTTGAGGTTATATTTTAGTCGGATTATAACTATAGACAAATTAACTTGGTTTGGTAAAATTAATCTACTAAACATAGGTAAATAAAATCTAATTACAAAAGCATGTGATATATTACAAAAAATGTTGTTACAGCATAGGCAATTTTATTACGAAGCTAACACAAATGGAACGAGTTAAATCGGAGCTAAAACAGAGAAGTTATGAATTATCTAAGCTTTTTGGAATTATTTTTATACTAAAAATAATTTCTATATTTATTTTATAGTTTTATGGATGGCTTATGGACGGAGGGCATACTTTTCTAGAAGTCTAGGGTCAGTTTTATAAAAGTTTGGACTTATACGTAAGGATCTATATATATACAGGGATGGACGACATGTTTATTTAAAAATCTGCAAGGACTCTTATGCAAATTGTCCTGGCGAAGGGGTATGTACACCTATGAACCGTGGGATCATAATCCAGCAACCTAAATTAAAGGCTGAACCAGTATACCCACGCGACCATAGGATTATACATCAATGGTCCATGTTTTAAGATATCGCGATCGGATCACCACCGCACATCAGCCAACCCACGATCGAGGATGCTACCCGAATCAGTACGCGCTCCGAACTAATCTCAACCATCAGTAATAGGATCGATGACCCAAACGCCTTCTTCTACACTGGATGGGCACCCGGTGGTGCCGCTGTTGGTGACTTGTTCTCAAGTACTATGTATTAAGAATAAGGCAACACAGAAAATATTAAACGTTATAGTCATTCGTCCTTCGAAACATTATTTCCCTTGGTATATAATGGTCTTCAGACGAAGGTTATGAAGGACAAACCTTCAACATAACATAAAATGAGGGAGAAGGAATCACGTGAAATATAAAATAACATAAACAATCATGTATTATTATCAACTCATTTTTATTTCATTTCTATTTTATTACTATGGAAAATATAAATAATATCAAATTACAAATGTACCTTCGGCTTGAAAGAAAGTGAAAGTACATGTGTGACGCAAAAGCAAAATGCCAAGTCCGCGGGAGTACTGTTCATCTATTTATAGGCACGGGACGCAGCCCATGTAAAATTACATCCATATCCTTTACATTTGCTAATGGTTCTGCAATAACCCATCGAGGTCTGGATAGCCTTTTCCTTTCTAAGTCGGTTTCCTTTTCTGCTATCATGCCGAAGCTCTCCTGCATATAGCTTCGGCTCTGCGCCAACTTTCGTATTCTTGGTGCTTCTTTACGCTGGTTCTGATCCGAGCCCAAAGGTACCTGTTCATGTATTATACTCCAGAAACGTTGTTAAATTATGTTTTTGAGGACCTTCGGAAGCTGAAGGCCCCCAACAGTAGCCCCTCGCAATATTAATTTGTTAGAATAATAAATTCAGATTGCGATATGGACGAAGGCCCTAAGCCGAAGGTCCGAAAAACACCTTCCCTTTGCTAGAATAGCAACAGTCAATGACAAGCGGGGCCCTCCACCCTGCAACGCACTAGGCGTATAAATAAGAGCACACCACGAGCTCATTTGGTGCGCTTTTAGTCATCTGCTCTGCTTGCTCAATTTTTAGCTCTTGCCTACCAACGCTTGCTTGGTTTTTTAGATTTTCTGAGCTTCGGCTTTAAGAGCACATTTTCATCATTTCCGAAGAAAAGATGTCTCAAGATAAGAAAGTTGTTGCTGAAGCGAAGCTGAGCGAGGAGGAGAAGATTCTTAAGGAAAAAACCGCTGGATTCATCGAGTCAATTGCAAAGACCAACACAGAGAAGATTACAAAAGAAATTCTAGAAGGCTTATCTGAAGATACCGATGACAGCGATAGTTATGATGTGGAAAGTGGGGGTGAAGACTCCGAAGATCGGCCGTGGCGACCAAGTCACACAGTCTTCGGAAAATCAACCATCAGGCAAAGTCATCTTGAAAACATGAGAGGAAGGTATTTTCGAGACATATCCATCGTGGGGGCTGACAACGGAGACCAAACTGCTCCTGCTCCTGAAGAAAATGAAGTTGTAATCTATCGAAGCTTCTTCAAGGCTGGGCTTCGATTCCCTCTAAGCAATTTTGTGGTTGAAGTTTTAAAGATATACCAGATTTTTCTTCACCAGATTACTCCCGAAGCCATCATAAGGATGGGAATCTTCGTGTGGGCTGTGAGGAGTCAAGGTTTGGAACCAAGTGCAAAAAGTTTCTGCAGTATACACAAACTTTTATATGAGACGAAACCCTGGGGTAAGGAGCAGTATCACAATAACTTTGGTTGCTACAGCTTCGTTGCTCGTTCAGGCTCAAGCTGCCTAGTGCCAACCTTTCGGAAGAGGTGGCCTGGAGACTGGATGAAAGAATGGTTCTATGTAAAAAATGATTTAAAGGCAAGAGAAGATATCAAAGAGGTCATCATGCGCCCCATCTAGTCCCGCTTCGGCCTTCGGAAGCCGAAGGTAGAGATTGATGAAGCAGCTGAAGAATGCCGAAGGGCCTTTGGCATAGTTTGTTCTTTCATCGGGACAAGGGACTTAGTCCAAGAGCACGTGGCCTACAAGATATGGCCACTGCTAGAGAGCTGGGAGATGCCAAAAGAAACCATCAGCAACACTAACAAAGGTAATTTGGTTCGACTGAAATATACTTTCAGATTTGGAGACCAATTTATTGAACCAGACGATGACTGGCTGAAGTGCATCGAAGCTACTAGTGATGATCTGCTTGGGCCGTATTCCAAAGCGGAGGATAATGCGCTATCTACGGCCTTCGGGAGCCGGAAAAAGAAAAAGCTAAATAGAGTTTTTGATGCCATTGGGTTTATGTATCCTGACTACCGGTACCCGCCAAAGGGACAAAAGAGAAAGAGTGTAATTTCCGGGAAAGATGCTGCTTCAGCTGCTCCAAGCGAGCCCGCGCCGAAGAGGAAGAAGGTGAAGGTTCTTACTCACCGGCCGCGATATATTGAACCGGCCGTAGTGCCCGAACTTGGCGGTGAGACCTCTTCGGCTACTGAAGCCAAAGAACCTGCGCCTACGCAGAAGATTGAAGAGCCGACTGCAATACCGAAGACATCCTCAGCCAAATTAGCTGAGCCAAAGGCCGGTGATAGAGTGATCGAAGGAATACAGATATCAGAAATTTCAAGCCCTTCGGCAGAAGTGGCAGTGCCGAAGGCACAAAAAGGTCCTACAGCGACTCCTAAGAGGAAAAGAATGGTCAATGTACTAGATGCGCTGGAGACAATAAAGGTGAGCTCTACTCCAAGAAAAACTGCCGAAGTTCCAAAAACGCAGTCTGAAACAAGAGTAACCAAAGCCGAAGCTGTGAAGAGCCAGATCGAGACCGAAGCTGGGCCTTCAGAGCCCGCAAAGGAGAAATTCTTGGAAACCAGGGAGGAGAAAACGGAGAAAGATGCTGCAGAACAAATTTTGCCTGAAAAAACTGCCACTCCTACTCCCGAGACATCCTCTGAAGCTCTTGATTATATCGTACGACACGCTTCGGGGAAAAGATTAACTGAAGAAGAGATTTTTGAAACTAAACACTATGCCCAAGAACTGAAGTATCCAAAGGGTGCCTTAGTGTTCAATGGAACAGACGAAGATGATTTCTTATACTGCCTCCCAGACAAAAGAATTATCTGTCTGCCGGGAGATGGCCAGAAGTATGGGGTTTCCGAAACTTGAAGCTGGCCTTTGTGCCATGACAAAGGATGATCTTGCAGATAGTCTCGCATATAACAGTCTGAAGGTACAAAAATTGTACATTTGGAAGCTTTTGAACTTTGAATTATTTTTCTGCATTTATACTAATTCTTTTCATATAGGGTTTAATACTGAGCAACGCCTTAAGGGCGCAAAAGAATGTCGAAGATGAGAGCTGCACTATTGCTCTCAACAACCTTCGAACAGAGGTTATTAAGCTGAGGAACGAAGCTTTGGAAAAAGATAAAATTTTACTTACATTTGTAGACAAGATGAAGGGGGATGAAGCTAACTACAAGACCCAATCTGAAATCCAAAGGAACGAGATTGAAAACCTCCAAAAGCAACTGGCCGAAGCTAAATTGAAATGCGCTATTGCCGAAGCTGACCGAGATGCCAGTGACTACTGGAAAAATTATTAGGAGAAAACAGTTGTAGAACTTCGTTCCTCAAAAGAAAGATGTTATGAAAAATCTATAGAATGTGTGAAGAAGATAAAAACAAGTTTCGCCAACGTTGGTGCATATTCAAGTGAAGACAATTTCGTACGGGGTGATCCCGAAGGCCCAATTGAATGGATCAGTAGCGAGGCCGAAGCCTTTGAAGAGGTTTTAAGTGGCCGCGGGGACGTCTGCACCTTCTCAGGTGCAAGGGGAATTGCGGCTATCTTGGAGAAATCAGGTTGCGAACATGTGAAGATTCTGGCCCAAGCTGAAGCTACTTTATCTATTGATGATACAAAGGACCCCTCAGCCGAAGCAAGCTTAGTTGGTGAAAAAAAATTTACTGACATCTGGGAAAATGGCGGTCGAGGGATGGCCCACGAAATAATAAAAAAGAGCGAAAAAGATACTCACGATGAAAGGGAAGCTACGAAGGCAGCTGAAAGGCTACGGAACTCAAAAAGCGGATAGGTATTGCTTAATAGCTTTTAACTTTATTTTTATTTTTGCTACTTCTAATCTTATTTACATTTTCTACGGCAGCCGAAATATCTCCTCCCCCAAAGCCCTTCGAGCTACTGATCGAGCCAGAGGCAAAGGAAACAGCAGAAATCACTAATACGGCCGAGCATTTTGGACGAAGTCGTTACTCAACTACTGATCGAAGCTGCGGACGAAGTTTTGAAGGAAGAATAATAGATATTGTAAAGACATTGTTAGAATACCAATGTAACATTTGTTGGACTATGTTTGTAATATTTGGCACTCATGAGTTTTTAATGTAATGTATAAATGGCTATGTAATTCATTTCTTTGCGATGCATGAAACTTTTATAGTACATACCATTTTTGAGCCTTCGGTGAACCTTCCCTTTTTTTCATGCTTCATAAAGAAGAATTTTTATGCTTCGTGAAAAATTCTCCAATCGCTGCAGAATCATTAATGCTTCGTCAAAAATAAACTTTTTACTCCACTTTATAGCTGACAAAGATGTATCTCTCCGAAACTTATTTTGTGCCTTAGCACAATTTCACTTTTTCGAAGCATTCTCCGAAGGTCAACATTGTATCCCCTTCTTATGCCATTGATGCAATATGATGTATGGTATGTTATGCGAATGATGTGATGATGTTATGCTATGCAGAATGATATTTGTGCCGAAGATACACACACATCCCTGCTGTAGAATACACAATCTCTTTGCCGTTTATTTTTCGGCTTCACCGTTTATTTTTCGGTGTATCAGCGTTGACTTTTCGCTGTAAGTTCTACATTCCCTTAGGAACGTCTCTTGAACTTCTTCACCTTCTATTTCGGCGGTATTCACGTTGACTTTTCACGCTTCGCCTTATATTTCGGCGGAATCAGCGTTGACTTTTCACTGTAAGTTCTGCATTCCCTTAGGAACATCTTTTGAACTTCCTCGCCTTCTATTTCGGCGGTATTCGCGTTGACTTTTCGCGCTTCGCCTTATATTTCGGCGAAATCAGCATTGACTTTTCGCTGTAAGCTCTGCATTCCCTTTGGAACAACTTTTGAGCAGAAAACTTACACTGCGCTCCTTTAGGAACGACTTTTTGTAGCTTCGGCAGACTTACGCTGCGTTCAGTAGAACGACTTTTTGTAGCTTCGAAGACACTTGTAACTTAGGAACGACTTTTTGTGCCTATGCGACTTTTGGGACTTCGTAGGTCTGTGGAGAAGATATATTTTCACTTATGGCAAAAACGAAGCTATTACAAGTAATTAAAAACAACAAGAAAACTAAGTTTTTAACAACTGTTCCTTAATAAGAAAGAGAACGACAATGAATGTAAAAACTGATTCAGGGGTAGGATATCTCTTAGTAGATATGCTTCGACTCTGGCACAGTACTGTTGACTGTGCGAGCTTCGGACTCTTCCTTGAAGTCTCTCTGCTGATGGGTCTGCTGACTCCCTTCTGGCTGTTGGCCGCGTGAATATGCAGGTTGTAATGGTGGCGGAGGTGGAAGCTGTGGCCAGGATGCCTGTGGCTGACTAGCCGAAGCAACAGATGCTGCAGGATGGTTACCTACATACTCTGGTATGTAGGGTGAGTGATACGAAGCAGTATGCATGACCTGCTTCGGCTGGTTCTGCTGAGCTGCAGCTTCCGCTATTTCCTTCTGCTTTTGAATAGTGACATGGCACATCCTTGTAGTATGGCCCTTGTTCTCACCGCAGAATAAGCAATAAATTTTCCTGGGTTGATCCCCAAACCTTCCTCCGAAGCCCCTGGCGTCTCTACCCCTTGGAGCTGATGGCCAAGGGTAGCTTTGCTGCTGCCCCGAAGCTTGCGAAGAATATTGCGGCCTCTGTTGCTGACTTCCTCTATCATCATTCTGGGTGGAATGAATTGATCTGATGTGCCTTGGGTGGATTCTTCCTCCGAAGCCCCTAGTCATCTCAGAGAACCTGTAGGCTTCCTCCCTTCTCTAACGAAAATCATTGTCAGCGCGGATGTATTCATCCATCTTTTGAAGCAAATTCTCTAGGGTTTGAGGGGGTTTCTTGGCGAAGTACTGGGTCGTAGGTCCTGGCCGAAGCCCCTTGATCATGGCCAAAATGACAATTTCATTGGGCACTGTTGGCGCTTGTGCCCTCAAACGCAAGAACCTTCGGACATCTGCCTGGAGGTATTCTTCATGATCTTGCGTGCACTGGAACAAAGCTTGAGCGGTGACGGGCTTCGTCTGAAACCCTTGGAAACTAGTGATCAACATGTTCTTCAGCTTCTGCCATGATGTGATTGTTCCTGGCCAAAGAGAGGAGTACCATGTTTGCGCAACATTATTGACTGCCATAACGAAAGATTTCGCCATGACTGCGGTATTGCCTCCATATGAAGATATGGTTGCTTCGTAGCTCATCAAAAACTACTTTGGATCTGAGTGCCTGTCATACATGGGGAGCTAGGGTGGCTTGTAAGATGGGGGCCAAGGTGTAGCCTGCAGTTCTGCTGACAGAGGAGAAGCATCATCAAAAGCAAAATTTCCATGATGGAAATCCTCGTACCATTCATCCTCGTTGAAGAAGCCTTCTTAATGAAGCCCCCTATGTTGAGGCCTTCGCTCTTGCTCATCTTGAGCAAGATGGTGTACTTCTTCGGTAGCTTCGTCAATCTGCCTCTGAAGGTCGGCTAGTCGAGCCATCTTCTCTTTCTTCCTTTGTACTTGTTGATGAAGCATCTCCATGTTTCTGATTTCTTGGTCCAACTCGTCCTCCTGGGGCGTTGGACTAGTGGCCTTCCTCTTCTGGTTTCGGGCCTCTCGAAGAGAAACGGTCTCCTGGTTCGGGTCCAGCGGCTAGAGAGCAGCAACCCCTGTCGCTGAAGCTTTCTTTGGTGGCATGACGAAGGTCAATGCTTGCCGAAGGTGGTCGAAAAGGGTTCACCGGAGGTGGGCGCCAATGTTGGTGGCTTGTTCTCAAGTGCTATGGATTAAGAACAAGGCAACACAGAAAATATTAAATGTTATAGTCCTTCGTCCTTCGAAACATTATTTCCCTTGGGATATAATGATCTTCAGACGAAGGTTATGAAGGACAAACCTTCAGCATAACATAAAATGAGGGAGAAGGAATCATGTGAAATATAAAATAACATAAACAATCATGTATTATTATCAACTCACTTTTATTTCATTTTTATTTTATTACTATGGAAAATAGAAATGATATCAAATTACAAATGTACCTTCGGCTTGAAAGAAAGTGAAAGTACAAGCGTGACGCAAAAGCAAAATGCCAAGTCAGCGTGAGTACTGTTCATCTATTTATAGGCACGGGGCGCAGCCCATGTAAAATTACATCCATGCCCTTTACATTTGCTAATGGTTCTGCAATAACCCATCGAGGTCCGGTAGCCTTTTCCTTTCTAAGTTGGTTTCCTTTTCTGCTATCATGCCGAAGCTCTCCTGCATATAGCTTCGGCTCTGCGCCAACCTTCATATTCTTGGTGCTTCTTTACGCTGGTTCCGATCCGAGCCCGAAGGTACCTGTTCATGTATTATACTCTAAAAACATTGTTAAATTATGTTTTTGAGGACCTTCGGAAGTTGAAGGCCCCCAACAGCCGCATCATGCCCATGGCGGAGGGCTTGCCGGAATCGAGTGATCAGACGCCCCTAAGCCCCAAAAGGCAAACCGAACTAAGTACACGCCCTATGTACTAAGGCGAATTGTTTGAGGGTATTCTCACCAGTGGTGAATATGTAGCGAAGTCTGGCAACAGCGTGGCGCAGCCGGCGGTACACCCTGGATTCCGGTGAACAATTCGTCCGTCACCAGTCGTTGAATCCCACCCCCAAAGTTGAGAGCACAAGCGGCGAGCACCATGGACCGCTCCTGATCCCAAAGCGAGGCATGTATCGTGGTCAAGCCCGGTTCAGCTGGCAATGACGACGAGCTCTTCCCGCTTTGTCATCGTGTTGGTGGTGGTGCTTGGCTGCTTACGATGTCATTGGCTTTTTGGGACAGGGGCACGACGCTCACCTAAATAACCTAACGCATTCGCCAGCGCAGGCTTACCTGGAGTAACAACCTTCATCGAGGATGGTGGTTTTTGTTACGCGTGAGCAGGGGGATAGGGTTGACGAGGTGGTCCCCACTCGTCGGTGATTCATGCGTGCGAACTGATGGGATGAGGGCCTAGCGGCTGGGTCCTGTGGATCATAGAGACGCCACAATTACGCGTGATATGGAGAAGGGGTGATGGGCGGGCCCACGTGCGATGCATGTGGAATCCGGCTGATAGGTGGGGCCTGCATGTCGATGCACGATGTCCAACCGGACTGACGTTGTGGGGTTAAGTGGGTCGGGAGAGGAGGGAATTGGCCCAAAACTGCTTTATTGTTTTCTTTTTTCCTATTTCCATTTTGAATTTCTATGTCAAATCCAATTCACAATTTCATATCTATTTAAATTTTCAAATTTATGTTCAAATGCACACATAAAAAACCCAACATGAGATGCAAATATATTTTATGTTTATTTACTCATTTATTTACTTTGCTCAATATGTAACAATTGTGTACGTGAATTTCTGATCCTGACACATAAATGGTTCGCATTCGGTTTGCCTTCCAAAATCGAGTGTGAGATGGATAGGGGTGACGAGGTGGTCCCCACTCATCGATGATTAATGCATGCAAATTGATGGGATGAGGGTCTGGCGGCTAGGTCCCGTGGACTAGAGAGACGCCAGGATTACGCGTGATATGGAGAAGGTCTGACAGGCGGGGCCCATGCACGATGCATGTGGAATCCGGCTAACAAGCGGGGCCTGCCTATCGGCGCATGATGTCCAGCCAGGCTGGCGATGTGGGGGGGGGGTAAGTGGGCCGGGAGAGGAGGGAATTGTCTAAGCTACTTTATTATTTTCTTTTTCCCTATCTTCATTTTGAATTTCTATTTCAAATCCAATTCACAATTTTAAATCTGTTTAAATTTTCAAATTTAAGTTCAAATGCACACATCAAAAACACAACATGAGATGCAAATATATTTTATGTTTATTTACTCTATTATTTACTTTGCTCAGATAGTATAGGAATAACTCCTGTAAAATAATTCACCATCCTATTTATTTAAAAGGAACATGCCTCAATAATAAAACACATACTAAAATAAATTCTAATATTATTTATCAAATAATAAAAGGACTAACTAAATTCCATAATGCCATATTTAGGGTTTACAATGACATAATTGTCTTTAAACATTATTCCATCACAGCACAATAGTTCTCATGGGTGAATTCCCATAGGAAGATGACTGACACATTGCTAGATCTAGAATTCGTCAATATCTTCCTCAAAGCCTTCTTTGTCACATCCTTTTGATCAAAATTTAGCATGGGTGATCACACTTACAGTGGGAGCTCAGCAAGAGGTGGAAATATGCAAAGCTTAGCAAGGATGGCTGAGAGGTTATGTAGTTAGAATTTTAGTTGGTCAAACTTTATTAGCAACACCTATTTACTAAGGGTGAGCAATTCCCAAAACCCAACTAATAAGTATCATTAATCATCATCACGAAACCACTTAAGCAAAAGGAATCATGATTTAATCTCCATCTTCTGGTTCGATTATCATGTGAGGGTCCAGGCTGCTCATAACCGTGAACATGGTTGATATATTAGTTTTTACACTCTACATAGCTGGTACAACTTTACCCACAAGCCATGCATCCCTTCTAGCCTGGGTTCACGCGTCCCGTATTCACTTCCAAGGTGAATGGCTAGGGATCCTGTCACACCCGGTTTTAGGGCAAAACCGAATGCATAGCATATGTGTGCCAGGATCCATTTTCCACACATATGTTGACGTCACAAGTGTAATATATCAAAAGAGAATGAAATAAAGGTGTAAAAGAGAGTATAATAACTTTATTATATCATCCAGACTTAAGAGTCTTGAATAGTATATCATCAAAGTTCATCAGAAATATCATGGGCAATCTCCCACAGGAAGATGATCGGAGCATTGCTAGACTCAGTACTCGTCAACATCTTCGTCAAAGTCTTCCTCAGCAGCTTCTGATAAAAAATTTAGCAAGGGGTGAGCTCACTTACGGTGGGGGCTCAGCAAATGGGAGGAATTATTCAAGGTTAACTAGGTAGGCTAAGGTTAAGCAGTAAGCATTTTAGTTGGTCAATATTTTATTAATAACGCCTAACTTACTAATTGTAAGTGTATCCCAAAATCCCAATTAATCATGAGCATATAATCCCAAAAGCACTTAAGTGAATCCACTTAAGCAAACCGTTTTAAAACCAAAGGATCATGATTTATTCTCTATCTTTAAGTTAATTTATCATGTGATGGTCCAGGCTGCTCTTAATTGTTAGCACGGCTGACATATCAGTTTTACATTTTACAGAGGTAGTACAACTTTACCCATAAGCCATGTATCCCCTCTAACCTGGGTTGTACAGACCCTTAAACACTGCCGAGGCAAATGGCTAGGGATTCACTATGAGGCTTTCACAAAATATCCTTAGTATAAAGTCACTCGCTAAGGTTTCCACGCCAGTATTGGTGACCCTCTGGGCAAGGTACCTTAGCCAAGACTACCACCCCATGTTAACGTGAGCTACCACCAAACCACTGCCGCCCCTCTTGCCCATCTTTCAGGTAGGGTTTCTAAGCACTAAGTCTATAAAGCTATTTACCAAAGCCAGAGCCATGATAGCACTCGCGGCTGCGTTGTTTTCCTTGGTGGTCACTCCATGTTCCGTTTCATATAAAATGATCTTGTTTAATCATTGGATTAACATCAATAGTATAAATTTCATCTCCAGAACAATAATATCTTTAAAAGAATGGCATCATAATGATAAAGTTGAGCAATAGCATAATTACTAAGCATAGTATTCAACCCAGGTTAATCAAGGAATAAGGTTTGTATTTCTAGGTAATCCTATTTAGGCAAAAACCCATCAAATTTATGCACATATCCAAAAGTAAATATTATTGTATGCATTATTTGGGTACAAGAAATGCAGAGTGAGAATCCACTTGCCTTGTGTAAGGAAAATGGACCCCGGGCCTTTTGGTTAATTGAGTTTTGGTGTTTGATGAACAACACAATCAGTGAACTAATAAGTTTTCTAGTGTCTGTGTTTGTAGTTCACAGGATGCGAAGAGAATTGGACCAAGGCAATGAGGATGCAACACCTCAAAAGAAGACATAAAAAGATGCATAGGAGTCCAATACTCAAGAACAAAGAAGCCCGAAGAAATCAGCGAAGAAATCCAAGATGAGGGCTGTCAGCCAGCGCCTGGTGGCGCACCGGACATCGGTGTCCGGTGTGCACCGGACTGTCCGGTGAGGCACTGGACAGTCTGCGCAGAGAGGCCACAGACAGGCGCTCTCTGGCTGTAGCACCGGACTGTCCGGTGTGCCAACAGGCAGAAGGCAACGGTCGGATCCAACGGTCGATTGCTACAGGCGCCAACGGTCGGCTGACGTGGCGTGCACCGGACATGCTACAGTGTAGTGTCCGGTGTGCACCGGACTGTCCGGTGCACCCGACGACAGAAAGCTGCTGCTTTCTGTCCAACGGCTAGTTTGGGGTGTGGAGGCTATAAATACCACCCCAACCGGCCATTCTCAAGGGTGAGAGCCCAAGCAACATACCAATACACATAGTGCATATTTCCAAGAGCTCAAACACCCAAGTGCTTAATAGAATCACTCGGTGATTAGCGTAGGTGCTTTGCGAAGTGCTTAGGTTAGTTAGACCGCTTTAGCGCTTGCTCTAGGTGAATCCTAGTTAGTTGAGTGAGTTTTGTAAAACCACACAACCCCTCGGCTCTTGCGTGAGTCGTTGTAATTGTACCGAGTGGGGCGAGAGTCTTGCGAGACCGTGACAACCGCGTTTGTGTCACGGCCGCCACCGTGTACCGGAGGGAACGAGGCCCGCGGCGTTTCGGCCGGAAGCTCGATAGTGGAGACGGCGGGGAGCGTCCGAGAGGAGCCGGAAGCGGAGCACCACTTGCGCGTGGAGAAGGCCCGCGGCTCTCTACGGAGTTACTCGACCGTGGTGCTTGGCCCTCGCGTGGGCTTCCCTTTGCGTAGGGGCACCAACGAGGATTAGTCGGGACCTTGCGTGGTTCTGGATACCTCGGTAAAAATACCGGCGTCATCCACGAGAGTTTGCTTCTCTACTTAGCTCTTTACATTCCACATTTATATTAAGCATTTAAGTTTCAATCTTGTAGTCATACTTATTTAGTGTAGATTGAAACTTAGCCTTTTGCGGTAGAGATAGCAACACTTAGACAAAACCTAGTTTGCATATTCTAGTTTTGATTAGTTGCATAGGTTTTGCTCTAGGGATTTAATTGTGGCCTAGTTTAGTAAAAGTTTTAGAAGTCCTAATTCACCCCCCCCCCCCCCTCTTAGGCGTCACCCGTTTCCTACAAGTGGTATCAGAGCCCGGTTTGGCTCATTTGAAACGCTTTAGCTTCACCGCTAAAAGAGCCGACGCTTTTTAGAGGAAGGGATGGATACCCATAGGCCACCACACTTCGACGGCACTAACTTCCCATATTATAGTGCTAGAATGGCTTGTTACCTAGAGGCCGTTGATCTAGGTGTTTGGAGAGTCACTCGTGACGGGATGAAACCACTCAAGAATCCCGAAAAACCCACCACGAGTGAGGAAAAAGAAATCTATTTAAATGCTAGAGCCAAAAATTGCTTGTTTGAATCTCTTAGCATGGATATTTTTAACCAAGTATTTACCTTGAAAACTGCTAATGAGATTTGGCTAAAATTGCATGAGCTCCATGACGGCACATCCAATGTCCGTGAGCAAAAACATTGCCTAGTCCTAAATGAGTATAATTCTTTTGCTATGAAAGATGATGAGCTTGTTAGAGACATGTATTCTCGTTTGAATCTAATTATCAATGAGCTCAATTCTATTGGCATTAATAAGCTAGGTGATGCGGACATTGTGAGGAAGATTATCTCCCTGCTACCTCAACAAAGATATGGGAGCATCATCACCATCCTTCACAACATGGAGGACTTGAGCAACATGACCCCGACCATTGTGATTGGGAAAATCGCGGCCTTTGAGATGTCGCGAAAAATGAGTCGGGGAGAGGAGCCAACTTCCTCAAGGCCATATGCTTTTGCATGTGATGAAAGGAAGGGCAAAAAGAAGGCTCCCACTCCAAGTTCCTCAAGTGACGAAGAGGAAGAAGAAGAAAGTGATGATGATGAAGATAATCAACCATGCACATCATCCTCCGAGGACGAAGAAACAATCCGACGCGTCGGAAAGGTAATGAGGATGATCCGCAAGATTAATCTAATGGGTGTGCCCCTGCAGGTCGAGGATCTTCTCTTTAACATTGACAGGAAAAAGCAAAGGAAGAGAGGATGCTTTGCATGTGGGGAGAAGGGCCACTTCAGGGACAACTGTCCGAATATGGCCAAACCCAAAAAGGAGAGGAGCAAAGGCAAGGCGCTCACAAGTGTTAGAACTTGGGATGATTCTTCAAGTGAAGATGAACCTCCAAGGACGCGCAGCCACCGGTCCTCGTCACGATCATCACGGTCATCACACAAATGCCTTATGGCAAGAGGTAACAAAAGCATTCCATCCTCTAGTGATGAAAGTAGTAGTGATGATGAAGGCGAGGGAAAGGCCTCTCTAGAAGAGCTTGCGGAAGCCGTAAAATTTTTCCAGGATGTTTGCACTAAGCAAAAAGCTCAACTTAAAACTTTGAAAAGTAAGTTGGTTAGTTCTCAAAATGATTACAAAGGTTTGCTAGAAAAATTTGAAACTTTTGCAAACTTAAATAGTGAGCTATCAACTAAAATTGAGCTATTAGAATCTAGTGCTCCATCCACTGCTACCAATGATAGCCTTATTAAAAAGAATGAAAAACTTAAGGCTAAGTTAGCTAGCTCCCAAGAAGCTACTGAAAATTTGCTAGAGAAAATGGAAATTCTTAGCATACACAACAATGAGCTAACTACTAAGCTAGAAAACATTGGTAGCACCCCAGCAGCATCTTTAGTTGAAATACCTGAAATAATTAAGAAAGATGCTTCTACTTCCTGCTTTGATTTAATTGATGATTCTAACCCCTGCAATCAAGTCGTTGTTGAGAATATTATTGTAGAGACATGTACGGATGAGGTTGCAAAGGAAAATGAACAATTAAAGCAAGAAGTGGCTCGCCTTGGCAAGGCTTTGTATGACAAGAAAGGCAAAGCCAAACAAATCCGACCTCCACAGGATAACACCACTGCGGGAGTGAACAAGCCTGTAGAGGGAGAAACTGTGATTTGTAGGCTATGTCACAAGGAAGGCCACAAGTCTTTCCAATGCAAGGCGATGACCGGGGATAAACAAAGGCAAAAGCTCAAGCAAAAGCCATCAAGCAAAATCTCCAACACCTACATCAAAAGGGTGAACAAAAAGGATGCTACACCATATTTGATCAAGAAGAAAAAGAATGGAAAGGTGATAGCAATCAAGGCCAACAAGCAAGCCAACAAAGGAAAAGGGGCCAAACGCATCTGGGTGCCAAAGGAGATAATTTCAACCATGAAAAGCACCAAGAAGGTTTGGATCCCGAAAGGGAAGTGAGTGGACCGAAGGTCTGCGGGAAATTTGGAGACTTGGCAAATTTGGGATGTATATCATGGGATACATCATATTGGATCAAGATAATTGCCAAGTGGGTTAGTGAAAATTTTGGACCCAAATTTCCCACCCATGACTAAGGTAACTAGTTTTATTGTATTCTTCGTTTTTAGATATGCGTATCTATTTACCTTTTATCTAGTTTACCTTTCTTGCCTAGTATTACATTTGTTATGTACTTTTGTTTAAAATCATGCATACTAGGTAAATCATATGGTAGGATTGCTTGTTTTTAATTCATATGCTTAAGCAAACCTACATGGCTTAAAATGTTTATTTAAGCACGGCACATAGCTTTTATATCACTCCATAGTAAATGATGCATCAATTGAAAATCTTGATTTCTATAAAGTGTATCATTTAACTTATATGTGCCGAAGTTTGGATTATGGATAATTTGCCCCTCTTGATATCAAATCAAAGTGCATGTCTCCTACAAGTATTCAAAACTTGTATGCACACCTTTAGGGGGAGGTTACTCTATAATCTAACACTTTGAGACTAACACCTTTTCAAGTCTATTTCTTGTGATAGTCTCATTGTAAGGAAAATAAGGTCCCCGGAGAAAAACAACAATCTTCCACTGCAAAATCTCCAAGAACTCTCACGTCTCTCAAGCTCACCATTGACTTTCAATTGGTATCTTTTGAGGCTACTTTCAATATCATTTACATGTCTTCTCCAATATTTGATTAGACTATATTTCATATCATATGCTTCCATGTTGCAAAAATGCATAAGTAGTTAACTCATATTCTGTTACCTATGCATAAGGGAAGTCAGTCTTTTCAAATCATGTCTTGCACCTCTAATTTTCACATGCTTTTTCCTAAGTAGAGGATCTCTGTCAGGGGGAGTATTTCTTCATCTCTAAAGGGGGAGAAAAACTCTTTCTAAAGGAGAATACTCATTTAGGGGGAGAAATCTTCTGAGGACTCCTTCAAGTGGTATTATTCACATAATTTAATTTAATATCCTTCTAGTGATATCATTTGATTCAATTCTTGATGAGGGCAAGCTTTTATTTACTTCCTACATGCTTTTAATGTCTTCCTTTTCGGTGGTTGATGCCAAAGGGGGAGAAGTTTAGGGACCAAAGCAATGAAAACTATATCAAACACCAAACACCACCTATTTAAAATTTTATATCTACAAATGGCTTTTCAAGTGGTTTTGGTTATTTGGTCCAAAAATAGGAAGTAAGTGAATTATGGAGTTAGGGGGAGGCTTAAGTCCATAATATCACATTGTGGGGACATCCATGCATCTTAGCAAGTAAAATGCATATTTTCATTCAAATACTTGTATTATTTGCTTGCTTTGGTTGTGTTGTCATCAATCACCAAAAAGGGGGAGATTGTAAGGAAAATGGACCCCGGGCCTTTTGGTTAATTGAGTTTTGGTGTTTGATGAACAACACAATCAGTGAACTAATAAGTTTTCTAGTGTCTGTGTTTGTAGTTCACAGGATGCGAAGAGAATTGGACCAAGGCAATGAGGATGCAACACCTCAAAAGAAGACATAAAAAGATGCATAGGAGTCCAATACTCAAGAACAAAGAAGCCCGAAGAAATCAGCGAAGAAATCCAAGATGAGGGCTGTCAGCCAGCGCCTGGTGGCGCACCGGACATCGGTGTCCGGTGTGCACCGGACTGTCCGGTGAGGCACTGGACAGTCTGCGCAGAGAGGCCACAGACAGGCGCTCTCTGGCTGTAGCACCGGACTGTCCGGTGTGCACCGGACTGTCCGGTGTGCCAACGGGCAGAAGGCAACGGTCGGATCCAACGGTCGATTGCTACAGGCGCCAACGGTCGGCTGACGTGGCGTGCACCGGACATGCTACAGTGCAGTGTCCGGTGTGCACCGGACTGTCCGGTGCACCCGACGACAGAAAGCTGCTGCTTTCTGTCCAACGGCTAGTTTGGGGTGTGGAGGCTATAAATACCACCCCAACCGGCCATTCTCAAGGGTGAGAGCCCAAGCAACATACCAATACACATAGTGCATATTTCCAAGAGCTCAAACACCCAAGTGCTTAATAGAATCACTCGGTGATTAGTGTAGGTGCTTTGTGAAGTGCTTAGGTTAGTTAGACCGCTTTAGCGCTTGCTCTAGGTGAATCCTAGTTAGTTGAGTGAGTTTTGTAAAACCACACAACCCCTCGGCTCTTGCGTGAGTCGTTGTAATTGTACCGAGTGGGGCGAGAGTCTTGCGAAACCGTGACAACCGCGTTTGTGTCACGGCCGCCACCGTGTACCGGAGGGAACGAGGCCCGCGGCGTTTCGGCCGGAAGCTCGATAGTGGAGACGGCGGGGAGCGTCCGAGAGGAGCCGGAAGCGGAGCACCACTTGCGCGTGGAGAAGGCCCGCGGCTCTCTACGGAGTTACTCGACCGTGGTGCTTGGCCCTCGCGTGGGCTTCCCTTTGCGTAGGGGCACCAACGAGGATTAGTCGGGACCTTGCGTGGTTCCGGATACCTCGGTAAAAATACCGGTGTCATCCACGAGAGTTTGCTTCTCTACTTAGCTCTTTACATTCCGCATTTATATTAAGCATTTAAGTTTCAATCTTGTAGTCATACTTATTTAGTGTAGATTGAAACTTAGCCTTTTGCGGTAGAGATAGCAACACTTAGACAAAACCTAGTTTGCATATTCTAGTTTTGATTAGTTGCATAGGTTTTGCTCTAGGGATTTAATTGTGGCCTAGTTTAGTAAAAGTTTTAGAAGTCCTAATTCACCCCCCCTCTTAGGCGTCACCCGTTTCCTACACCTTGATCAAAAGTGTCTTATGGGTCGTCTTCAACCGTATTTGGGTCCTCTACCACGAAATCGGCTTTTAATATAGATTCGTACATCGTACATACAAAAAGAAAACATACACCAATAAATAAATATACACCATTACATAAATAAACATACACTATTACACAAATAAACATGCACCATTACACAAATAAACATACACCATACAAATCATACCTATAAAAGGAAAACGTAAATAGAACTTGATTTGTAACTATAATATAAGTCTACTCACATCGACGCCCATCTCATTTGCTATGACAAAAATACTAATTTTTTTTCGAGAATTCACTAGTGACAACTATATAGCAAATTGACTATGAAAGTACTTTATATAAATTCATATAAAATAACTTAGAAGTAGCGATTAAACCAAACTCTACGGAATTGGATTAATTATTAATTAATTATTTTTACCGTAAACATGGGTCTCATTTTAGTTTTATTCTTTCTTTCTAAAAGGAAATGATACTAGTTGTTACAATGTTAATTAGAGGCCAAATAACTTTAGTATTAAGGGAACTAAATTAAACTACTAATTTAACTATACTATTTAGATTATGGTGGACATGGGTACTACTTATATTATCTCAATGTTAGTAGAAACTCTGTTATTTGTTAGTAAATATGAATTAGGCATATGAACCTATGAGCACATACATCTCGACTAAAACTCTAAAGTTCATCATAAGCAAAGTTAACCGTAAAATTACTCATCTAGTGTTTTTGTTACAAATATGTGGTCTACCATATCCTTTTATTCTTTATTCTAAACACTAATTCCAAAACAATAATAAACAAATTAACATATACAATGTGACAGATAATAGGAACAACAGTCCATCACATACACTTGGTACTAATCGCTCAACGTCCTCATGATCTCAATTTCACAGTATATACAAATTTAAACAACAAGTCGCTGCAGTTATTCTTAAACTAAATTAAACATAGTTTTGATAACAGAACACAATTTGTATCATCATCGACCTTGTTCACTAGTTCTTACGCAGGGACAAAATCGAAAGGTAGGGGTCGGCTAGGGAGGAGGGGGCGCGACCACGGCAGCAAGGGAGGCGCAGGGGCTCCGGTGGCGGACCTCGGCTGTGGTCAACAGCGACGGGCACGACGGTGGGCGGTCTCGGGTCGGTGGCGACTGATGGGATCAACGACGGGTGGTCTCGCGCGAGCAAGGAGGAGAGGAGTGGGGAAGGGTGAGCTCGAGGGCGAGGGGAACCAGCTCCATGGGCTCGACGCCAAGTTTTATAGGGGGGAGAGAGGAGAGGGAGAGGCCGACGGTGGTGTCTTCAAAGCCATAATGGCGGCGGCTATGGTGGAGGGAGAGTGGGGGGAGAGGGCGGTGGTTTCCGACGTGGGGAGGTGAGGGGCCAGGCGTGGGAGGCGTGGGGCCTGGCGCCAGGGCGGCTGCGGCGCGGCATGGGCAGGCGCGCGTGCCTGCGCGAGGCGAGGAAGGGGAAGGGGTCTCGGGTGTGCACCGTTCCACGTGGGACTATGGTTGGAGGTCGAGGGCGAAACTAACATGTGGGTCTTAAGTGTAAGTGAGGGATGGGATTGGGTGTGGCTCTAGGCGATCTAGCTTGTTTGGTTCAGCTTTTTTCTGACCAGCTTTTCTGAAAATCTGGATGTGGGGAGAATCTGGCTGTGGGAAGAATCTGAGTATCATTACGATTACGTGTAGAGGAAGATAAAGTTATTCATAGGGCTCAGGATCTAGAAAGTAACGGATTCCTACTATTACAACGATTCAACTGATTATGTGTTTATGTAGAGGAAGATAAAGTTATTCATAGGGCTCAGGATCTGTGTTTGGATGGTTTTTGTCCCAACGAATTTTATAGAAGCTGGCTGAAAAGTTGAGTGTTTGGCAGTCCACAGCAGCTTTTGGTGGCCAGAAGCTGCCAGAAGCTGAAACAAACAGAGTGTTCTGGTGGCAAGGTGTTGGCTATGGTGTTGGGCTGCTCCTGGACCGTCACGTGGCAGAGCAGGGATGCACACGTGCATGGGTCGCCGGCTGCTGGTGGGTTGGGCCAAACGGGGGTCGAGAGGGGTTTTACTTTTCTTTATCTTTTAGGGATTTAGGGGGTTATTTGATTTGAATTCAAAACAAAAGGGGTGTCAAAAACATATATGTATACATTTAAAACCATATGAATAGGCAAAAACTTATGCACCAACATGAAATGCAACAAAACACTTAACCTTATATTTATTTTAATGATTTAATTTCTCCTTGATTAATGGTATCTAGAAAATATCTGAGATAGATTTATCTCCTCTATAGAAAATATATTAGGGTTTGGGATTCAAAGAGAAAATTTGATATTGGTAAAACTAGGGTGTTGCACTTCTTGAGTAATGAAGGTCATGAGAAAACTGAGGACTTGTTGCTCAAGCACTGTGCACTAGGTGTGAAATGAATTTGGTTTATCTAATGGATCATCACCTTTTTGGTGTTGATCTTGTCTTCTAGTACAACAACCGAGCCATCGAGGGAGTCCTACAGCTGCGCAATCATAAGGATAAGCACAAAGTTGTTCTTGGTAAGCTTCACCACCATATATTCCTCTAAAAGGGATGTTGGTATAGCAAAGCTTGAGGTAGACGCTATAGAAATTGTTATTGTCGTCGACTAGTTCTAGAGGTGGGTAAATGAGTTGAATCTAATTACAATATAAAAATAACATGTATGAAAACATGACACCAGTTCTATTAAGTCAAAGGACCTAAACATAGAGCAAAATATTGTCATCAAATCTATAACATGACAAGAAATCTAATTCAAGTAAACTATTTTAATCAACTTCTATCCTAATTCTATAACAGATTAAATCTAATTCTGTTGGGGGCCTTCCTCTTCCAAAGGTTCTCAAAAACGTGACTGACCATATGTTTTCAGTATGACATGGATTATTACAGGGGGATTCGGCTTCGGAATGAAGGTCTTCTCTCGTAACAGGGTGAAGATGTAACCCGAAGGTGATAAGAATGGACGACGAAGCTATAGCCGAAGAGCTCTGGCTTGATGTGATGACGAAGATCAAGTACGATGATGACCGAAAATGGACAAAGACTATTTAGTCCTTAATGATTCGTGTTATGGTTATAGATGAATGTCAAGGGCATAAATGTACTTTCACTCTAGTTGTGTCCCATGCCTATAAATAGATGAACAGTAGCACCATACTATTCACGCTGAATTGTAATCACTCTCTCGCGTCTTCACCTTCGAGCAAGCCAAAGGTATCAATGTAATATTAATACTTTAATATTCATATATGTTTTATGGAATGCAAATATGAATGAATTAATGAGATGTAGTTACTGTTTTTTATCCTTTCGCATTCCAATTCATATATTAAATGATGAAGGCATGTCCTTCTTGACCTTCGTCTGATGAGTATTATACCCATGAGGAGATAATGCTTCGGAAGACGAAGGTCTATAATAATTAACGTTTGTGTTGCCTTGTTTTTGATCTACAACATTTGAGAACAAGTGACCAACATTGGCGCCCAACTCCGATGAACTCGAATGACCACCTTTGGCAAGCATCCACCTTCGTAATGCCACCGAAGAAGACAACTACGCCAGGGGCTACCCTGCAGCAACTGGACACAAATCAGGAAACACTCTCCTTGCGAGAAGCCAGGAGCCAAAAGAGAAAGGCTACTAGCCCAACACCTCAGGAGGAGGAGCTGGACCAGGAGATCAGGGACCTGGAGGCTATTCACCAACAAGTGCAAAGGAAGAGGGAAAAGATGTTTTGCTTCGTCGACCTTCAGAGAAAGATTGACGAAGCTGCCAAGGAAATGTGTGTCTTACTCAGGATGACCAAGACCGAAGGCCCCAACACAGGGAGCTTCGTCAAGAAAACCCAATCAATGATGATGAATGGTACGATGACTTTCATCATGGTAACTTTGCTTTTGATGATGCTCCTCCTATAGCAGCAGAGTTGTAGGCTACCCCATGGCCACCATCTTACAAGCCACCTCAGCTCCCCATGTATGATGGACACTTAGATCCGAAGCAGTTCCTGATGAGCTACAAAGCAACCATATCCTCAAATGGGGGCAACACTGCTGTCATGGCAAAGTCCTTCGTCATGGTAGTCAGAAGTGTGGCTCAAACATGGTATTCTTCTCTTCGGCTGAGGACAATTACATCGTGACAGAAGCTAAAGGATATGCTAGTCACTAGCTTCAAGGGTTTCTAGAAAAAGCCAGTCACTGCCCAAGCTCTGTTCCAATGCACGCAGGACCATGAGGAGTACATGCAGGCGTACGTCCGAAGGTTCTTGCGACTGAGAGCTCAGGCGCCTACAGTGCCCAATGAGATTGTCATTGAAGCCATGATCAAGGGGCTTAGACCAGGACCAACGGTGCAATATTTTGCAAGGAAGCCACCGCAAACCTTGGAGAAACTTCTCCAAAAAATGGATGAGTACATCAGAGCCGACAATGACTTTCGGCAAAGAAGGGAAGAAGCCTACAGATACTCCGAGATGACCAGGGGCTTTAGAGGAAGACTCCACCCTAGGCATGTCAGGTCGATCCATAATCCCAGCTCAAGCGACGAAAGGGGAAATCATACCCAAGGGTAACAACACAGCTCTCAATCATCAAGGGCACAACAAAGTTCTTTCTGGCCACCACCTCCAAGAGGCAGAGGGGGGAGAAGTTTTGGAGGAAGATATGGTAATCAGTCTAGGTTACTATTCTGCCTATTCTGCGGTGAAGATAAGGGACATACCACAAGGACGTGCCAAGTCACGATCCAGAAGCAGAAGGAAATCGCTAAAGCCGAAGCACGGCAGAACCTACCAAAGCAGGTTTTGCATACTGCTTCGTGCTACTCTCCATATATCCCAGAGTATGTGGGCAATCAACAGCCTACGGCTTCTGTTGCTTCTTCAAGTCATTCGCAAGCTTCCTAGGCTCAATTGCCACCATAGCCACCGCTGGTGCCTGCCCTGATTCATAATCAACAGCTAGAAGGGCATCATCAGGCTTAGCAACAGCTTGACCTTCGGAAGGAGTCCGAAGCTCGCACAGTCTACAACACTGTGCCTGAGTCGAGGCATATCTACTGAAGGTGGCACAACGTTTCGGCCAAAGAGTGCCTTGATCCATGTATTTTTTACTCTTTTTTTGCCTTTACATTTTCTTTTAAAAAGACAATACAAGAAGGTCTAACCTTCAGTTTGATGTAATAAGCCTGTGGTTACACCATCGAGTGTAACAAAAAATGGATCAAGAAGCTCCAAAGTCATTTCTAAAGGAATGCAGAGTAAGTTATGAAGCTCCAAAGTCGTTCCCAGGGGAATGCAAAGCAAAGATACCACCTAAGTAAAAGGTGAAGAAGCTCCAAAGTCGTTCCTAAGAAGATGCAGAGCTTAAATGCCACCTAAATCAAAGGTAAAGAAGCTCCAAATTCATTCCTAAGGGGATGTAGAGCTTAGCTCCGAAGTCGTTCCCAAGGGAATGCAAAGCTAAAAACCACCTAAGTAAAAGGTGAAGAGACTCCAAAGTCGTCCCTAAGGGGATGTAGAGTCTGGGTGTGTACTCATGTGGATTTTTATCTTCAGCATAAACATCATTTTGCATCATACCATCATATGACATCGCATAGCATCATATCATACATCATTTTGCATCAGCAAAAAGCCGTGGAGAAGAAGGAAAATTGCTCCTTCAAAAATACTTGTCGGATCATGAAAGAATGTGCTGTAACACAAAATATGCCTTCGGCAGATATATTTTTACACAGGAGTGGAATCTTCGTCAGCAATATTATTATGCAGCAAACATGGCAAAATACACACTATTGAATCAACAGAAGGGGAATCTTTTTCTTCGTGAAGCATGAAAAGAAGGGAAGGTGTTTTTTCGCCAACGGCTCAAAAACGGTATGTACGGAAGTTTCATGCATCACAAAGAAATATATTGCATCAATATACACACAAATTGTTTGCAAGTGTTTCTTGCAAGACTAGAGATCATGTTCAACGATATCAAACTAGCAAAAATAAAAGTTCTAGTCTTCCTTCAGGACCTTCTTGGCAGCTTCGTTTAACAGCTTATTGATAGCTTCGTCAATAGCTTCATTGGCAATTTTGATAGTCTCGAGTGCCTCCTTCAGGAACAGGTCGGCCTCTGGATCATATGGCTCCGGAGGGGGAGATAGTTCAGCTACACCGAAGTATGTTTGTTAGTTTCAAAGCCAAAACAGAATACGAAGCTAAAACACAATAGATGTACCTATAAGCCTAGCCAGCTCGGCAGCTTCTTCAACCCTTTTCGCCACTTCTGAAGCATCATGTGATTCCTTTTCATTTCTTTTGATGGCTTCATCAGCGACTTCTCGTCCGCCCTTCAGCCATATCTTAGAGTAAAATTTTCCACCGAGGGTAGTAGCTTCGGTTGAAGGATTTTTTATATCATCAACTAAGAAGGCGAAGTTTGACTGAGCTACAGCCTTAGTATGATTGTAACCAGCCTTCTCCAAGATGGATGTGACCCCCCGGGCACCAGCAAAGGCGCATAAATCTCCTCGATCACCAAGAATTTCTTTGAAAGCTTTGGCTTCCCTACTGATCCACTGGATAACTCCATCGGGGTCACCGCGGATAAATCTTTGCACAGAGGAATAGGCTCCAACCTTGGCGAAGCTGTTCTTTAAACTCTTAGCACATTTCAAGGATACTTCGTAACATTTTTGTTTGGCAGCGCGAAGCTCATCGGCATTCTTTTGCGCTCCTAATTTTTCGATCTCGCATATCTCATGCTTCACCACTTCAACTTTGAATTTTTCGGTTGCTTCAGCAACCTTCCTCTTTAATTCTTCTACTTCAGCTTTATGAGCTTCGACTTTGGCAGCAAGCTTAGCTTCGTTAGATTTTAGTCTATCCACTAAGGAGAGTAATATTTTATCCTTTTCAAGAGCTTTGTTCCTTAGTGTGATAACTTCCGAGCGAAGATTCCCAAGAGCTATTTGGTAGCTCTCATCCTTCGTATCTTTCTGGGCCTTCAGAGCCTTGCTTAGATTTAAGCCCTAAAAACAAAGAGTGAGCACGTAACAGCGACAAGAAAAATCATAAAAGTAAACAAGTCAAAGTGCACACACCTTCAGGCTATTGTAAGCAAGACTGTCTGCAAGTTGATCTTTTGACATTGCAGATAGGCCAAGTTTAAGCTTCGGATATCCTATATTGTCCATTATTTCCCAGCAGACATGTATTTCTTTACTGTCTGGCAGACAGTAAAGGAAGTCATCTTCGTCATTACCACCATATACCAAGGATCCTGGCGGTCTTTCAGATCCTTGGCATAGTGTTGGGGTGAAGGCGAAGACGCCACCCTTCGCTCGAGGCCTTCGCCGTAGTCGCTGGCCCAACGGAGACAAGACAACGGGCAGGGACACCCTTCGCCCCATACGACATCGGGCGAAGACCCGTGACGAAGACCCATGACGAGGTCGTCCTGCCGTGCGGCCTCGTCCAGCATGGAGGCCCACGTGTGATCCGGCCCATTGTAACGGGCCCTGCGTGGCCGCTGAGTGTTACGGGCCTAATTTGTAAAGGCGTCCCTGTAATTACAGTCTGTAACCCCGCTTTATGGGAATATTCCGGGGATAACCTAGGTGTCTGAGGGCACATGCGTCCTTAACACGGGACGCTGGGCACCCGGACACCTATAAATACCCCCGCACAGTGCCCTTAAGAAGCTAGATGAACAGAGCTTTTGCCATCACGTGCTGAAACCCTGTTTGCGCTATTACTCCCCCCTGTTGGATCAACTTGCGCCCGTGAGCAAGTTCCAACATTTGGCGCCCATCGTTCGTGCTACGAAAAAACCACCCTCGATGGCACCCAAGAAAGCTAGCTCGAAGGCTGACGAGGCTGCGAAGGCAGCACTGCTGGCCGCAAGAAAGGGCAAGGCCCTCGCACTCACCCACTCCACCCACCAAGAGGCCGCTGCAGACGATGTTCCCCGCACCTGCGAAGTCGACACTCTCCGCACCAGAGGCCTTGAAGGACGACCGCAACCTCCCCCAGGCTTCGCCCCACCGGAGGGCGCGGACCTCGCCGACGGTGAAGTCCTCGGCTTCGCCCCACCAGAGGGTGCGGACCTCACCGAGGACGGCGAGGTCCTCGGCGTTTCAGCGGAAGAACAGCTGCAGTTGCGCGCCCTACGCCTCAAGAACCGCAATCTCCAGAGGCAAAAAGAGATACTGGAGGCCAAGCGCCAGCGCGTGTCTGCACTAGCCAAGGTGCGGCAAATGATACGCGACGAAGAGCAGAAGGCCCAGGACCTCGAGCGGGAGATCGCGCTGATGCAGCGCGAAGGCCACCTCGGCCTGCAGCACGGCCCACCCCTGCAACAGCGCGCGCAAGTGGAAGACCCGCACTTCCCCCAGCGCGACTACGCCTTCCCACACGCCGCGCCATTTCAAGGGGTCAACTACCTCGACGAGCGAAGTCCCCTGGCGCCACATCTGCAAGTGACAACGGCAGCACAGACCCAGCACATTACATCATGAGCTATTAGGTCGCCGTTGCATCTTCCGGAGGGGACGACGCCACAATGGCCAAGTCTTTCATCATCGCCCTCGAAGGCCCGGCTCTCACCTGGTTCACCAGGTTGCCCCCGCTGTCCATTGACTCCTGGAGAAGCCTAAGGGACAAATTCCTGCTCAACTTCCAAGGGTACCGCCCAGACACCGACGCCCTGGCTGAACTCTCACTCTACAAGCAGCTAGAAAAAGAGACCCTGCAGGAATATTACCGCAAGTTTCTAACACTCAAGTCACAGCTGCCCTCAGTTGATGACCAGATCGCCATTCACTACGCAATCAGCGGCCTTCGCGCCGGCGTCCTTTACAGCCACTGCATCAGGGACCCACCCAAGAACCTCCAGGAGTTATATCAACTATTTGAAAAATATGCCAAATCCGAAGAGCTCCACCAGTGCAAGGTTGAGTCCCAGAGAAAGCCCAAAGACGCTCCACAGTCCAGCCGCACGTGGACGAGGACTCCGCAGCCAGACTCCGGCCGAGACGGCCGTAACCAGCAGCAGGTGCACAACATTACCAACTAGCACCCCGCTGGTGATGCCCCTCGCCGACAGGAATATCCCCCCCAGGGCCGCGGAAGTGGAACTCGCGGTAGGGGCCGGGGACACGCGCAGCCGCTGCGCCGATTCTACTGTCTCTTCCACGGCGAAGACTGCGCCCACCAAACAAAAGACTGCCCAGAAACAAAGGCCACCAGAGACAGGATGGCACGGGCGCAACCGGCCGACAACCCACGGGTCGTTGCACACACTTATCAGCAACACCCTCCACCATATATCCACGCCCCCGCCCCGCATCCACCGCACCACGCTTACCAACACCATCAGGAAGTACAAATCGTACCTCCCCCACCCCCGCCTCCACACTAGCAACAACAAAACATCCCCCACCCCCACGCCCCCAAGCAAGAAGACTTCGCCGATCAGCCGTATCGCGGAGTCATTCATATGATCACTGGGGGGTCCAGTGTCGACTTCGACACCAAGCGACAGAAGCGGGACCACTACCGCAGCATCAACCACGTCGCCATCACCGGTCCAGTCGTGCAGATGAAGTGGTCCCATGTACCGCTAACTTTCGACGCCCGAGACGTCGACCTGCGCAGCGCCCCCCATATCGATGCCATGGTCATCAACTGCAGCGTGGCAGGCTGGGACCTGCACAAAGTCCTCGTTGATAATGGCAGTCAGGCAGACATCATTTTCCTCCATGCCTTTGACCGCATGGGCATAAGCCACAGCTTGCTCAAGCCTTCGGACAATCCGTTGTACGGCTTCGGCGGCAAGGGCACTTTTCCTGTCGGCAAAATAGAGTTGCCTCTCTCCTTCGGTGTAGCTCCCAATGCCCAAAGTGAGCAAATAACCTTTGACATCGTTGACATGGTGTATCCGTACAACGCCATCATGGGTCGAGGCTCCATCAACAAGTTTGAGGCAGCCATTCACGGATTGTACCTGTGCATGAAGATACCAGGTCCGTTGGGCGCCATCTCGGTCTACGGCAATCAGCAGACTGCGCGCAACATAGAGCGGGACTTTGTCCCCGGGCAAAGAAATGTCCACTGCCTCACGGCCCAGCGCGAAGTCCCAGCGCCCGCCAGCCCAACTGAAAAACAGCACAAGGCGCAGCTGCAAAGCAACGACGGGACCAAGACTGTTCCCCTTGACCCGGCCACACCCATGCAAACAGTCACGATCAGCGAAGACCTCACCTCGCATGACGAGGAAAAACTCCTGTGCTGCTTGTCCAAGAACAAGGACGTCTTCGCTTGGTCAGCCCTCGACCTGGTCGGGGTCAGCCGATCCATAATTGAGCACAGCCTGGGAATCGACCCCTCGGTAAGACCGAGAAAACAACGGCTTCGCAAAATGTCCGACGAGAAGGCAGAGGCCGCCAAGGCAGAGGTACACCGCCTCCTGGAAGCCAAATTTATCGAGCCAGTGGCTTACCCCACGTGGCTCTCCAACGTGGTAATGGTGCAGAAAAAGAGCGGCAAGTGGCAAATGTGCATAGACTTCACCAGCCTCAACAAGGCCTGCCCAAAGGACAACTTCCCATTGCCCCGGATCGACAAAATAGTCGATAGCGCGGCCGGTTGCGAGGTCATGTCACTCCTCGACTGCTTCTCTGGTTATCATCAAATATACATGAAGGAGGAGGACAAGGCCAGCACCAGCTTCATAACACCCTTCGGCACATATTGCTTTATCAGAATGCCGGAGGGACTCAAGAACGCCGGGTCCACCTTCTCCCGGCTCACCAAAACAGTGCTCGAAGGGCAAGTCGGCAGAAACGTATTCACATACGTGGACGACATCGTCGTCGCCAGCAGGAATAAAGAGGACCATCTCGCAGACCTCGCCGAGACATTCGCGAACATGCGGGACGCACGACTTCGCCTCAACCCCGATAAGTGCGTCTTCGGTGTTCGCCATGGGAAAATATTGGGTTATCTGGTATCACACCGCGGCATCGAGGCCAACCCAACCAAAATCCAGGCCATTATTAACATGACGCCCCCGCAGTCAGCCAGAGAGGTCCAGCGTCTGACGGGCAGATTGGCCGCCCTCAACAGGTTCATTTCCAAATCTGCTGAGCGAAGTCTTCCCTTCCTCAAAACACTCCACGGCGCAAAAGACTTCGCTTGGGGACCAGAGCAGGCGGCGGCCTTCGCCTCACTAAAACAGTACATGATGGAGTTGGCCGTTCTCACGAGCCCCAACTCTTCGCTACCACTATTGCTTTACGTCGTGGCTTCGCCGCACACGGTCAGTGCGGCACTGGTTCAGGAGCAGACAGTAGAGGGCGTGATCAGGCAGTGCCCAGTATATTATGTCTCCGAAGTGCTCACACCATCAAAGTGTAACATGACGGAGCTCGAAAAGATTGCATATGCAGTTGTTATGTCTTCGCGCAAATTGCGCCACTACTTTGAAGCATTCAAGGTCCGCGTCACCTCAGATAGGGGACTCGGCGAATTATTCAGAAACCCGGAGGCATCGGTACCGATCGCCAAATGGGCGGCCGAACTCTCCGGCTACCACATCACTTTCAAGCCCAGGACAGCGATCAAGTCACAAGTTTTAGCAGACTTCGTCGTCGACTGGACCGGGCCAATAACACAGCTGGAGCCGTCCGCAGAGAAGGTTTGGACAATCCACTGCGACGGCGCTTGGTGCCATGCGGGGGCAGGCGCTGCTGCAGTCATCACCTCACCCGCCGGGGTCAAGCATAGATACGCGGCACGCTTAAGCTTCGCCCTGGAATCTGAAAGATGCACAAACAACATCGCAGAATACGAAGCTGTCATCCTCGGCCTCCGCAAATTAAGAGCCCTCGGCGTCACCACCTGTATAGTCCGAACAGACTCCAGGGTAGTCGCCGGCCAAGTCGAGAAAGACTATGCAGCAAACGACCCCGCACTTATGCAGTACCTCGCGGCCATCCGAAGCCTCGAGAAACAATTCAAGGGATTCACTTTGCAGCATGTGGACCGGGCCAAGAATGAAGAAGCTAACGCATTGGCCAAAGCAGCCGCCAGGGGTGAAGCCCTCCCCTCCGACATGTTCTATCACGTCATCGGCACGCCAGCCGTCCGCAGCCCCGAAGGGCTCCAAATAACCAACGACAGCGAGGGCCAGCGCATGATCAACCTTATCATGACCGAAGACTGGCGGGCGCCATTAACCCTGTACCTGCAAGGGTTCTATCACCCAGTCGACAGCAACGAGGCCAAGCGCCTCCACCACCGAAGCCGAGACTTCGCATTGATCGAGGGCCAACTGTACAAAAAGGGGGTCAGCCAGCCGATGCTTAAGTGCGTCACCAAGACCGAGGGCGTTCAAATCCTGCGCGAAGTCCACAGGGGGACCTGCGGCTCCCACGCAGGCCCCAGGGCCCTAGCGGCAAAGGTGATACGCCAAGGCTTCTACTGGCCCGCCATTATCTGCGCCGCAAATCGGGTTGTCAGATCCTGCGAAGCCTGTCAGAAATTTTCCCCACGCTCGGGACGCCCCTCGCAGTTCACGAAGCTGATCGCCCACACGTGGCCCCTTCAGCGCTGGGGCCTAGACATCGTCGGGCCCCTACCCATGGCTCAGGGGAACCTCAAGTTCACCTTTGTAGCCGTTGAATACTTCACCAAATGGATTGAAGCGAGGGCAGTCTCCACCATCACATCAAAGACGGCCCAGAAATTCTTCTGGCAAAATATTGTTTGCCGCTTCGGAGTACCATCCGAACTCACGGTCAACAACGGCAAGCAGTTCGACAACCAAGATTTCAAAGACTTCTGCTTCTCCATCAGCACCAAGCTTGCCTTCGCCTCCATGTACCATCCCCAGTCCAACGGAGTCATGGAGCGCGCCAACGGCAAAATTTTCACAGCTGTCAAGAAAATGCTCCTCGATGACAAAAAAGGCAAGTGGCCCGACCTGCTACCCGAAGTGGTCTGGGCACTGAATACAACTGAGTGCAGGGCGACTGGATTTACCCCCTTCCGCCTATTATACGGATCGGAGGCCATGACTCCGCAAGAAATAAAGCATGGGTCGCCTCGGACAGCCGTGTCGGCCGTCCCAGACGTAGACGAGCCGTCCTCGAAGGATCTCATCGACGGAGATCGCGTCTTCGCCCTACAGGCTCTGGACAAATACCAAGCCCAGACAAAAGCATGGCGCGACCAGGCAGTCATCCCAAGGGAATTCAGCGAAGGGGACCTCGTACTCATCCGGACGGCTCGAACGGAGTCCAGAGGCAAGCTGGAGCCCATGTGGGAAGGCCCTTACATTGTCAAGTCGAAGGCCTCCCCCAGCGCATACAGGCTCGCAACACCAAACGGCAAAGACTTAGAGCATTCCTGGAACATTGATAATCTGCGCAAATTTTTTGTTTGACTCATCAGGGCCAGCTCGCCCTTGTAATTTGCAAAAACAATTTTGTTCTGGCCCGCACTCTTTTCCTCCCGGGGGGGTGAGGTTTTTAACGAGGCGGAGTCATGTAATATACAAGAGAAAAATCCCCCGCAAAATCTACGTCGAAAAAAGACCGCATCAACGGTCTTCGACATTCGACTAATACAAAGTCACCGCGAGGCCCAGCGGCAGCCGCCCTCGCGTGCGACAAATCCGCGCAGAAGTCGCCTAAGGGTGCAGCCGGATTAGCACAACAAGTGCGAAAAATCGAAATCTTCCGCGAAGACTATCCGCGCAGAAGTCGCCTAAGGGTGCAGCCGGATTAGCACAACAAGTGCAAAAAATCGTAATCTCTCGCGAAGACTATCCGCGCAGAAGTCGCCTAAGGGTGTAGCCGGATTAGCACAACAAGTGCGAAAAATCAAAGTCTTCCGCAAAGTCTATCCGCGCAGATGTCGCCTAAGGGTGCAGCCGGATTAGCATAACAAGTGCGAAAAATCGAAGTTTTCCGCGAAGACTATCCGCGCAGAAGTCGCCTAAGGGTGCAGCCAGATTAGCACAACAAGTGCGAAAAATCGAAGTTTTCCGCGAAGGCTTTCCGCGCAGAAGTCGCCCAAGGGTGCCGCCGGATTAGCACTACTAATACGAAAAATCGTAGTCTTCCGCGAAGACCATCCGTGCAGAAGTCGCCTCACGGTGCAGCAGGGACAGCGCAACAAGTGCGACGAGTCGACTACAATGGTATAGTCGGACGTAGCTTAACGAGTGCAAGAACGACTACAAACTGTCCGCACAAAGACCGACCACATGCGCACCAGACCAACATAACAAATACACCAGACCAAGTACGTAACGCCTTCGCAAACATAGCCGAGTGTGCGAAGGCACACAACCTCATCATACAGGTCATTACACATGCACAAGCGAGGGCATCACACCCTACATCGGCTCAACCTTGGGAATAATTCCCATCTCCCTATAGTTAAATAACATTATCCTAAGCTCCTCACCCGCAAAAAGACTTCGCAACTCCCCCTCACCCGCACTCACAGCGGCCGGCAAGGACAACAGTTCCTGCCTACCAGCCCCACTCACACGAAGTCGACCGCCCTCCGCCCCACTCACCCTACGCTTCACAACCGCCCTTCGCCGCCTATGCCCAGTACTCGGACCAGACACAACTTCAGCATCCGCAACTTGCGGCGAAGCCTCCGCCGCTGCCGCATCCAAGGCCGCAAAGTAGTCCAAGTCCTCATCCGACGACTCCTCAGTCCACTCAACCGTGCTCCCAGAGTCACCAAAATCAGAAAACTTAGATGCAGACCCGTCTGATTTACTATCACCATCCACGGTCGAAGCCGCCAAAAAATTAGTAGTAGCGGTTGCGTGCGCAAGCCCGAAATCTTGAACCTGCGCAGCAACCAAGATTTAGCAACATATCCAAAATTCCCTAACTACCCGCACCGACTAAGCCACCTGCGAAGACCCAGCCGTCGCGGGAGCCTCCGCTGTCGCCTCCGCAGCCACCGTCACAGGATCCTCGGCCCTCGGCGTGGTGGTTGGCGGCGGGCCTCCGCCGGCCGCAGCGGCTGCGGGGGCATCGGGAACGCCTTCAGCAGTCTCCGGGGCCGGGCCCCCGCCGGCCGCAGTGGCCGCGGGGGCATCAGGAGCGCCTTCGGCGGTTTCCGGGGGCGGCTCTAGGGTGGCCTCGGGCACAGCCGCCACCGGGTCCGACTCCGGGCCAGGCAGCGCGCTGTTCAAGGCCCCGAAGTCATCCACCCTCTCGCCACGCGCCGCCTGAGACATAGCACACAAATTCAACAAACCCATCCATAGCCCACATTCAACAAACACCAAACAAAAGCCAAACATTACCTAACCCCTCGCCACCTCGGCCCGCTCCCTGACCACCTCTCGACCGTGGGGGCCCCACATCCGGTCGTAGGGGGCTCTGGCGGATTCCTTCACTATAGGGTCCTCAACCTTGTAAATATCACGCTCAAAGTCCTCATCAGCTTGGTCGAAGACCTCATAGTGCCGGCACCCTTCGCGGGAGAGCGCGTTCATCGCCCCCTCGCAGGTGACCAGGGAGGCATAGGACATGAACCCCTCCACGATGGTGGGGAGTGCCTGCAACTCCTCCTGCACCCACTCAAGGCAGCGAAGTCCGGGCTCTCGGTCCGGCACCTCGAATTCAGCGGTCCGCGCGCCCAGCTCACGGTATGAATCCATAAGCTGGTTGCATGTCCGCTCGGCCTCCGCGCGCGTCGAGGCTTGGGCCCTCTCCACACGAGCCCGCAGCACGCTGAGCTGCTCCTCCAGCTGCTCGGCGCGCTGCTTGGCAAGACTGCCCTCCGTCCGCGCCAAATTGGCCTCCGCCTGTGCAGACTGCGCCTTGGTGAGGGCCTCATTGGCCTCCTTCCTCTCCTCCGCCAGTTGGCGCCGGAGGTCAGTCCTCTCACCCTCCAGCGTGGCCACCTTATCCGCCAGCTTGCGGCATTTGCTGTCGGCGGCCGATTTTTCCCGGACGGCGTCAGCATGCTGCGTCCGAAGTCTCTCGACTTCGGCAGACACAACCGCCGTCAGGACCCCCGACGCCGTACGGTCAGCGAAGTCAGTTGTCTACAAGACACAGATAAGACCACAGCCCCAGCAAAGCCGGTAAAAAACCGAAGTCCAGTTCCATGTACCTGACTTAGCGCCTCCTTCAGCTCCTTCAGCCGGCGGGACACAGCACCCGCCTCATCCCTGACAGCAGCGAGCGCCGGAATCTCGCCACCGGCACTAAAGGCACCGCCCTTCGCCCCGGCAGGCGGCGCAACAATAAGTTGGCCTTCGTCCGACCCTACAACATATCAACTTATTATCAAAAAAAACTCGAGTCGGTGACTTATCGATAAGATAATCCTCCACACTAATGTCTGTGGCGAAGTCGGCGATGCGCTTGCCCGGCGGCGGCAACTCTCGGGCCGCCTTCGCAGCCTCCGGCACCCCGCTGGGCACGGGGGCAGCCTTCGCAGACTTGGAACCACCAGCGGCAGCCGCCTTCGCAGCCTCCGGCACCCTGCTGGATACAGGGACGGCCGACTTCGGCTGGCCTCCGCCAAGGGCAGTAGCCTTCGCAGCCCCCCGCTGCCTCTTCGGCCTGGCTTCATGAAGCCTGACGACCGCCTGGCGCTTCTGTGCAGCTCCCTGGCGATCCTTGTCCATACTGCCGACACAACAGCAGCAATATTCCGCCCGTAAGGAAACACTTTCCAAGCACGAACCATGTGAGATGTAAAAAAGTCTTCACCGGCCGCGCGGGGGACAGGAACATTCTTAGGCCACCAACCCCCGGTAACCCTCAGCATCCGCGCCGAAGACTCCCGGAGCTCGGGCGAGGACATCCTTCCCCCCGGGGCCGCGCATGTCCTCATCAATTCTCTAGCAAAACCATAAGAAACCCCAAGTCCTCCCACAGCAGTACCTAGTTTCCTCTTCTTAGAGGACGGGGTGGCCGCCGGCATGGGGTCGTCTCTAGACTCCACCACCGGTTTCTTCCCGCGATGATCCGCATCGTCTTGGCCGGGATAACCGCCATACGGCAGACGATTCAACTCAAAAACTCTGTTCAAGCGGTCATTTGACCCGTGAATGTCCCAGCTACGCTGGCCCTCTGTCCTCGGCACGTACCGACCAACGATCCGCACCGCCCCATCTTCCGCCTCACGCACAAAGGCGGCCGGATCGCGGCTATGCAGATCCAGCGCGAAGGCAGGACTTCGCACCAGTTTCCCACCATGGGAAGGCATCTGGCGAGGGCACACTTCGCCCAGCGCCCAGCCATGCGCCAAAGGCCATACCCCATACGCCACAAACTCCTCAACCAAATCGCGCCCGCTGCTCATGCCGGCGGCGCACCAAAGGGCCCCTTTGTCAGCATCCTCCTCCGCCACTTCAAAAGGCGGGTATGCTGAGTAAAAATGCGAGCACATCTCGGACACGGGGAGCCCCGGATGGTCTTCGATTATACCCTCCGCGACGTAGAACCAAAAATCATGCCAATTGCCCCACTTGTTGCGGGCGCAAGGAACCAACTCAACTACCTCCATCGTGGTCTTGCCGGTCTTCGGCGTAAATGTACAGGACCCAAACTGAGCGACTTCATTTCCAATCATCCTCTTCTGCCAGTGCAGGCAATAATACTTCGCGAAGACTTCGACTGATGGCTGTCCGCCGTACGAAGTCGTCGCCCAGACATACTTCGACAGAGCCACCACGGCATTCGGAGTCAGCTGATGGATCTGAACGTTAAATCTACGCAGGACTTCTCCAACAAATCGGTGCGCAGGCAGGCGGAGACCAGTGGCAAAGAACGCCTCGAAAACAACCAACTCGCCTTCCGGCTCGGGGACTTCCTCCGTCCCCGGGACACGAGTGACCCCGCCGCTAAAGTAACCAAGCCGCTGCATATCTTGCACGCGGACCGACGACATCCGCGACACACCAAAATCCACCGTATCGCCGGCGCGCAACTCCTCCACCGCCACAGTACTCAGCGTTTCCTCAGACGACGCGTCGGCCGGCGGCGTAGCAGCAGCAGAAGAAGAAGAGGTCGGCATCGCTACGTACCGTCGGCGGCGGCGGACGGTCTGCTTCACTCGAGCTAGATCTCCGGCGAACAAGAGCAAGGAGGGCAGACGAGCAGCGAGACGGTGGAAAAAGCGGCTAGGGTTTTCACAGAGCGCGGAAGGATAAATTTCAAAACGCACCGCCCCCCGACCCCTTTTATACACAGGGCGCGGCGCTTCGGGAAACCCGCAGTCCAACAGTACGGTGTCAATCAACGGTCATGTCAAAAACCCCCGCGGAACCACTTCGAGTGAGGGCAGCGCCTCCGCCATCTAGCGACGTCTTCGGCACCAGATGACTCAGTCGAACTGGTCCCTCGGAGGGCAAATGTTGGGGCGAAGGCGAAGACGCCACCCTTCGCTCGAGGCCTTCGCCGTAGTCGCTGGCCCAATGGAGACAAGACAACGGGCAGGGACACCCTTCGCCCCATACGACATCAGACGAAGACCCATGACGAAGACCCGTGATGAGGTCGTCCCGCCGTGCGGCCTCGTCCAGCATGGAGGTCCACGTGTGATCCGGCCCATTGTAACGGGCCCTGCGTGGCCGCTGAGTGTTACGGGCCTAATTTAAAAAGGCGTCCCTGTAATTACAGTCTGTAACCCCGCTTTATGGGAATATTCCGGGGATAACCTAGGTGTCTGAGGGCACATGCGTCCTTAACACGGGATGCTGGGCACCCGGACACCTATAAATACCCCCGCACAGTGCCCTTAAGAGGCTAGATGAACAGAGCTTTTGCCATCACGTGCTGAAACCCTGTTTGCGCTATTACTCCCCCCTGTTGGATCAACTTGCGCCCGTGAGCAAGTTCCAACACATAGTGTTGCACTTTGACAACCTGCTCTTCTGATAGCTGCTTTGCCGAAGCATGACGAACAATGAATTCCAGCTCTTTAAGGGGTACTTTAGGAGCAGGAGATTTAAATTTCTCAGGAACACTTTCTTTCTCCAGGTAGGAGCTTCCGAAGGACCAGCTTCAGCAGGAGCGTTGGCTACGCCCGCGACAGCAGTTTTCCTTGCATCCTTGATTTGTGCGCTAAGAGCTTCGACAGAGGCAGGAGCTGATGTCTTTATGGACTCCAAAACAGCGTTTAGCACGCTAGCCATTCTCCTTTTTCTTAGAGTCGCTGCGGGAGCGCTTGATGGCTTTGGTAATCCTATTATACCTGGTGGGTTCAACACCTTCACTGACCTACTGCTTTCTCTAATTTTGGCTCTTCGACTGGGTTTGTACTAGCCTCAACTGGCACAGCATGATCTGGTTCTATGGTAGAAGGGGCAACTCCTGTACGTTCAATAAGCTCCGGCACATCGGCCATCTCAATGCGTCGTGGTCTACGTGTCAAGACCTTTACTTTCTTCACCTTCGGTGCACAAGAAGATGCCGAAGCAGCAGTCTTCCTTTTCCCCTTTTGTTTCCGAATAGGAAAACAGTAGTCAGGGTAGATAAACCCGATAACATCGAAAACCCTATTCAGTCTCTTTTTTCCTCGAGCACCGAAGGTGACTATCATAGCTTCGTCTTCAGCCCTCGAGTAGGCTCCAAGCAGCTCATCACTTGTTACCTCTATAGCATCCAACCAATCATCATTTGGCTCGTCAAACTGATCCCTAAACCTAAATGTGTACTTCATATGAACCAGGCCACTCTAGCTAGAGCCAGCGACAGCCTCATTTGGCATTACCCATCCACTTGCAAGGGGCCATACTCTGTAGGCAATATGCTCTTGGACCAAATCCCTCGTGTCGATATAGGTGCATATAGTATTGAAAGCCGTCTGGCACGCTTGCACGTCATTTCTAAGTGCGACTGAAGGTCTTCTGATGCCAAAGCGTGACCATATAGGACGTTGAATGATGCCCCTTATATCCTCCCTCTGGTCCAGGTCGTTCTTCACATAAAACCACTCATGTATCCAAGAGCCCGGCCACTTCTTTCGAAATGTAGGCACAGGATAACTGACCTCTGAGCGGGGCACGAAGTTGTAGCAGTCGAAGTTGTTGTGGTATTGTTCTTTCCTAGTCGCCTTTGTCTAATATGATAATTTGTGAATATTACAGAAGCACCTGGCGTCTGGCTCTAACCCTTGGCTCCTCATGGCTCATATAAAAACCCCTACCTTGATAAAAGCTTCGGGGGTAAGTTGATGATGATAAATTTCAAAAGTTTTTAGAACATCTTATCCAGGGGGAACCAAAGTCCAGCTTTCATGAAGCTTCTGAAAATCACCACTTCGTCAGCTTCAGGAAGAGGAACGGTACTCTCCCCTCTGGCCCTCACGATAGAAATATCACCAAAGTATCTCCCTTTCATCGCTTCGATTTGCCCTTGCTTAACAGTCAACTTTCCAAAAACAATGTGGCTCGGCCTCCATGGCCGGTCTTCGGCATCTTCATTTCCACTTTCTACGTCAAAACTCTCACTATTGCTGGAGTTTTCAGATAACCCAGCCAGCATCTCATTGGTGATTTTCTCCATGTTGGTTTTCTCCATAGCTTCGTAAAAACCGGCCAGTGCGGGGTTAGTGATCTTCTTCTCCTTAGCCATTCAGACGGTGGTTGCGCAAATACCGAAGCTCAAAAGTTAATCGAACTCGATAAAGCAAAGAAGGTTAAAATGGCATGCACAGTACAAGCAGCTAGATAGCGCAAAAAATACTCACGACACAGGTCTCTATATATACACTCAGAACCCCGCAGTGTGGTGGGTCCCACGGGTCAGAATGATTCGCTATTATAGCGAAGGGAAGGTGTTTTTCGGACCTTTGGCTAAAGGCCTTCGTTCACGTCACAGTCTAAATTTGTTACAAAGAAACAAATCAATACTGCGAGGGGCTACTGTTGGGGGCCTTCCTCTTCTGAAGGTCCTCAAAAACGTGATTGACCATATGTTTTCAATATGACATGGATTATTACAAGGGGCTTTGTCTTCGAGATGAAGGTCTTCTCTCATAACAGGGTGAAGATGTAACCCGAAGGTGATAAAAATGGGCGACGAAGCTATAGCCGAAGAGCTCCGGCTTGATGTGATGACGAAGATCAAGTACGATGATGACCGAAAAAGGACAAAGACTATTCAATACTTAATGATTTGTGTTATGGTTATAGATGAATGTCAAGGGCATAAATGTACTTTCACTCGGGCTGTGTCCCATGCCTATAAATAGATGAACAGTAGCATCGTATTGTTCAAGCTAAATTGAAATCACTCTCTCGCGTCTTCACCTTCGAGCAAGCCGAAGATATCAATGTTATATTAATACTGTTAATATTCATATATGTTTTATGGAATGCAAATATAAATGAATTAATGAGATGCAGTTACTGTTTTTTATCCTTTCGCATTCCAATTCATATATTAAATGATGAAGGCATGTCCTTCTTGACCTTCGCCTGATGAGTATTATACCCATGTGGAGATAATACTTTGAAAGACGAAGATCTGTAATAATTAACGTTTGTGTTTCCTTGTTCTTGATCTACAACATTTGAGAACAAGTGACCAACAAATTCTATCCAAGTTTAACTGAAGTCATTTATGTTCTTCCTCTATTATAGAATTTCTTGTGAACCCATGATATGATATAATAATAGTTTAATATAGAAGCACATTACATTCTCACACGTATTAATATATCTTGAAAATGAAAAGTGTCTTATAATTTTATAATTTTGAAACAATATCAAATACCCACGTTGTCAACCTCACAGTTACGGTACCTTAACATTAAAATGTATACATACGATGAAAGTAGGGATGGCGGTTTTATCCGTGGATTTGGATATCTGTCGGATATCCAACCCAACGGGTTCATATTTAGACACAAAATTTGTCATGCGTGTCTCACCCGCACCCGATCCGTGACAAAATCGGTTTGAATACATGTTTTACCTCTCGCCTGCGGTCCCAACGGATATCCGAAATTAGTTTTTAGCCCACCATCCTAGCACCAGGAGCCAGCCCACCAATGGCCCATCACCGCCAACCCTAGTCCCACTCGGTGTCTATGCCTTGGCTGCTCCCACCCCCAACCACCAAAATGCAGGACATAGGACAGGAGCCACCCACTGAACGCTGAGGCGCTGATCTGCCCAAATGCCCATGCCCACTGTTGCAAATCAGTGGTAACAAATTTGAGAGAATGACAGTTGTAATCTTTATTGCAGGGGAGATTCAGTTTATGTACAAGTGAAAAGGGGGCATCCCCAAGGGGTGTGTCCCTTGGGGAGAAATCGTCGAGCCCCTTGGATTGGTCAAAATGTTTTGTAACATGTTGTTTTGTAACACTACCCCTTGATCAATCCAAGTCCATTTGATCATCTGTCAGCTATCTTCCAATATATTATCTCCTCAAAAATCCTGTGGGAATAATAAGGAGTACACAATGTCTTTTGGATTATGAGTAAATCTCACTTTGAACTCCAAAAGAAAATATGGTTGTAATCATCATTCATAAAAACCCCTTGTGGGGAAAAGTCAATGATGAAGCATATAGCTTAGTTGATATTACCTCGTTAAAAACTTTGGATGAGAAAACCTCAGCAAGGCAAAACTCATACAAAGAAAAGAGTGTAATATGATGGTTCAAAATAGGTCAAATATCATAGAGAATTACTCTCTCTGATCTTTGCAAGCACCTAAGTCTTCTCATACCAATCCCCTCAACACATTTTTGGAATGTGGAGTATGGTAGAGATTTTGTGAATAAATCAGCAAGATTATCAGAAGACTTTGTTTGCAAGATGTTTATATCTCCATTTTTCTGAAGCTCATGGGGATAAAACAATTTAGGAGCAATATGCTTATTAATATTCCTCTTGATATAACATGTTTTCATCTGAACAACACAAGCTAAATTATCCTCATAGATAATAGTTGGTGATTCAACTGAACCAATACCACAAGTTGTGAGTATATGATTCACCATTCTACGAAGCCATACACATTCACGTGATGCTTCAAATAATGCAAATATTTCAAAATGGTTGGTGGACGTGGTCACCAAAGTCTGTTTAGAAGATTTCCACGAGATGGCAGTTCCACCTTGTAAAAATACGAATCCTGTTTGCGATCTGCCATTGTGGGGATCAGATAAATAGCTAGCATCAGTATACCCAATTAAACTAGGATCATTATTTCTTTTGTAAAAGAGTCCTAAATCCTTTGTGCCATTTAGATATCAGAAAATATTCTTAATGCCAACAAAGTGTCGTTTTGTTGGAGCACAATTGTGTCTTGCTATCAAATTTACTGCAAAAGCAATATCCGGTCGGGTATTGTTAGCAAGGTACATTAATGCACCAACGGCACTAAGATATGGGAACTCTGGTCCCAATATCTGTTCTTCATTATCCCTTGGTCTGAATAGATCTTTCTCTAAGTCCAAAGATCTGACCACCATAGGAGTCTTTGAAGGATAAAACATATTCATATTGAATTTTTCCAATACCTTTTGGGTATATGTACTTTGATGTACAAGGATTCCAGAAGGTAAATGCTTAAGTTGAAGACCTAAGCAAAATTTGGTTTACCCAAATCCTTCATCTCAAATTCTATCGTTAAATGATGACGTGCTTCAGCGATATCAAGTTTATTTCCTATGATGTTAAGGTCATCAACATAAACTGATATGACGCAAAATCCCATTTTGGATCTTTTGATGAAGACGCATGGACAATCATCATTTTTCGTGTATCTCTTATGTAAAAGGAATTCACTTAATCGGTTGTACCACATTCTGCTCGATTGTTTTAAGCCATATAATGACTTCTGCAACTTTACGCAATAAATGTTGTGTTTTGCCTTTGGATTTGGTACATCTATTCCATATGGAACTTTCATGTATATATCAGAATCTGGTGACCCATAGAGATATATGGTAACTACGTCCATCAACTGCTTAGATAAACAATTTTGTACTGCCAAAGATATTAAATATCGGAATGTTATTGCACTCATAACTGGTGAGTAAGTTTCGTTGAAATCAAAGTCAGGTCTTTGCGTAAACCCTTGTGCTACTAGCCTTGCTTTATATCTCACTACCTCATCATTTTCATTTCGTTTCCGAATGAAAACCCACTTGTATCCCACAGGGAAGATATCACGTGGTGTAGGCATTAAAGCCGAGAAAACTTCTCTTTTGTAAAGCGATGCTAACTTCGCTTCAATTGCTTCCTTCCACATGATCCAATCCGAGCGCTTTGTGCACGTTGCCATGGTCTTAGGATCTAGATCATTTTGAAGGTCCTCAGCAATTTTCTTGGAGAAATATATGTCGACATTGGTAGCTTTTCTATCATAGGTTTCACCGGTCTCAACATAGTTGATGGCAATTTTATCACCCTTTAGAGACTCATCAAAATTTTCCAAATTGATGTGTCTAGGATTTTCCAATGTCCCAGCCTCGGCAATGTGCACATCCGAGCTAGGTCGCAGATCATCACAATCCACTTGATACATTGTATCCTCTTGGTGTCTGTGTGCATTCACTATTGTTATTTGCTTCTTAGCAATAGAATAGCGCTTATTCACCATACTTCTCTCTAGGAGTTGAGTGGTTTTATTCGGTACTTCCACTCTTTCCGGTGCATTCCTAGCAGGAATAAATGATTTAGTGACATCTTTATAATTAGTGAATGCATCTGGCGGTTCATTTGCAAGCCTCTACAATGTATAATCTTCTGAACTTGCAGTTTAGTTTCTGTAGTACGTGGATCGATACCTGGAACACTTTGAGTATTTCAATTTATTTTCCTGCATTCCTTTTGGTACTTAAAGTCTCCCCCTAATGCTAGGAAATGTTCCACATCAAAAATAGAATAAGCAAACCAGGTTGTAAATAGATCCCCTGTCAAGGGTTCTAAATACTTAATGATCGATGGAGATTGAAATCCCACATAGATCCTCACTTTCTTGTGTAGGTCCATGGATGTTCTCTGAGGTGGTGAGATTGGGATGTATACGCAACATCAAAATTTACGCAAATAGGAAATATTTGGAGAATTTCCATGTAACATTTGTATTGGGGAAGTAGAATGATATGCAGTAGGTCGTAGTTGTATAAGGTCGGCAGCGTGCAGAACTGCATGACCCCAACACGATGAAGGCAATTTGCAATTCATCAATAATGGTCTTGCAATGAGTTTAATCCTCTTGATTAGTGACTCAGCCAAACCATTCTGGGTGTGGACATATGGTACCAAGTGTTGTACTTGAATACCCAGTGCCATACAATAATCATTGAATGACTGAGATGTAAATTCAGCAGCATTGTCCATCCGGATTGTATTAATCCGATGTTCAGGAAAATTTTCCTTTAACTTGATAAATTGTGACATTATCTTGGCAAATGCATGGTTGCGTGTTGATAGTAAACACACATGTGACCATCGTGTAGATGCGTCAATCAATACCATAAAGTACCTGAACGACCTAGAAGTTGGTGTAATTGGCCCACAAATATCTCCTTGAATTCTTTCAAGGAATTTAAGCAGTTCGGTTTTACTTTTGAGATGTGGTGGTCTCAAAATCATTTTCCCAGTTGCACATGCAGTGCTAATAAAATCTTTTGATTTGGGAAAATTAGTTGTAGGCAAATTATGACCAATAGAATTGCCTATGATTTTCCTCATCATCCCTAAGCCTGGATGACTAAGTCGATCATGCTAAATCTAAAATGGATCAACATTTTGGAAGATCACCTTATATGCAACATGTGCAGTGGACTTAATGTATGTAATAAACCCAGACGTGAGTGATGGAATTTTCTCGCATATGCGTTTGCCATATTTGTTCGGCTTGGTCAAGAAGAGAAACTCTTCTTGATTTTCATCATGGGTTTCAATATGAACCCTGTTCTGCCGAATATCTCTAAAACTTAGGAGGGTACGAGTGGAATCAGGATACAACAATGCATCCTCAATAACAATTTTAGTATCCATGGGGAGGGTAATAGTTGCTCGTCCAGAGCCAACTATCACCGCATCGCGTCCAGCGATGGTCAAAACTTTTCCATCTCTCCTTTTAAGAGTCTGAAAATATTTGACCTCCCTAAGTATAGAGTTTGTGGACAACTATCCACAAGGCATAATTCATCTTCCGTCGAGTTGACATCATGATGCATCTATAAATAAAGAAAAATCTGAATAAGAATTTGTGATGCAACTTATTACTACACAAACATTATATTAATCAACACATTATTGAAACAACTTTACAATAATGATATGGCAACTCAATCTGATGAGTTCGCACAACTCACATGACCCAACACTAGTCTGGAGAGTATCTTACATCTCATAATATGAGTTTGTATATCTCTACTATATTACAACAGTATTATAATGACAATATAGGACAGCCACACAAGCCAAATTGATTATAGATCAAATCTCCAAGAATGAGAGATTATGCCAAATCTTCATATGGATCCTTCGATAGATACTCAATGATCATGTCATCTGTTTCATCCTCTTGTAGAAGGATAGGCTTGTTGTCAACAGCAGTGAGGTTCTCTTCAAGAGTGTTCTTCGGTTCAGTAGAAGTTAGTGAAGAACTTCCAACCTCAGTTGTTGCTTCAGCAAAATTGAAATGAGCCTCAAAGCTAGGCTTGTCAGACTTTTCCTTCTTGAGTGATTGTTGATATAAAAGAACAAGATGCTTAGGGCAAGTGCAAGTCCCTAGCAAAGTGGCCCTCACTACCACATTTGTGGCAAACTTTATTGCCCTTAGGTGGTGGAGGCTTGCCTTTGCCCTTTCCTTTTACTTTATTATGGAATTTGCGCTTATTGAATTTGCGAGGTCCAGTGGGATTCTTGATTTTTTTTCTTGAATCCTTTTTATTATCAAGCTTATGAACATTGAAATGCATTTCAGGCAGTGGAGCAGACCTTGGAGGGTGTTGCTGAGCATTCTTTAAAAGAAGCTCATGATGTTTTTCTGCCTGAGTCAATGTATGCATAAGCTGAGAATATTTCTAGAAATTGTTAGAGCGATATTGTTGATACAATATCCTATCCTCTAGAAGCATGGTAGATAGAGTCTTCTCTATCTTGTCTGCCTTTGAGGGCTCTTTCTCACAAAACTTTAATTTAGAGCAAATACTATGAAGAGCATGATTGTATTCTGCAACAGATTTGAAATCTTGCAGGCGAAGGTGATTCCACTCATGATTGGTCGAAGGCCATATGAGTTCCTTCTGCTGTTCATAGCGCTCTTTAAGAGCTTTCCATAAGTTATGAGAGCATCTTTCCATAAGGTACTCTTGCTTGAGATCTTTATGGGTGTAGAGCCTCAAAAGGAAAAGAGCAGTGTTCTTTTTAACAACTTTAACTGGATCAGTACCAGTGATTGGTGTTGCAATAGCATTAATAATCCCACGAGAAGCAAACGTTATTTTTATGTCTGAAGCCCAAGCTGGGTAATTATGCCCATCAAGAGCGAGTTCCTCGAACTCTTTAGTTGACATGTTCCTACAGTCATGACCTTGGACTTCCATTAATTTATGTGTAAATTACCAGTCATGACCTTGGACGTCCATTGGTGCGGTTGCCGATGACTCAGCGTCTCCCATCGGCACTGGTGGTGACGGGAATGCGGTGGAGAGACCGCATTCAACCTCCGGTAGCGGCACGACCGCTGTCCATCCGTGGACCACACAAAAGTGCACATTTTGCACTTGGACACGGCGTTCAGGGATGGCGTTCACCGGTGAAATCGCAGCATCTTGCCCAGCGACGTATGCCTCCAACAGCGCATCATCGACAACATGGAGAACTTCACGCATACGACGGATGCGAAGGAAAACGGTTTGTTCCATCTCTCTCCTGTCGATTTGGAGGCCCTTGCCTCTGTTCTTGTCAAAAACAGCGAGTGTTCTTCTCCTTCTCCCTCTGTTCTCACGAGCAAGTGCTGATAACGTGTTGCAAATCAGTGGTAACGAGTTTGAGAGAATGACAGTTGTAATCTTTATTGCAGGAGAGATTCTGTTTATATACAAGTGAAAATGGGTATCCCCAAGGAGTGTGTCCCTTGAGAAGAAATCGACGAGCCTCTTATATTTGTCACAATGTTTTGTAACATGTTGTTTTACAACAATCACCACAAGTTGATCGGCGGCAGAATCCGATCCCATCCGACCTGACTGGCCATCCCCTCCACAGCTAACAGCTTCACTGCTCCACCACACGGATCCAACAAGGCAAGATGGCCTCCAGCAAAGCTGCACGCCTCTGTCCCCTAGGCAAGCTACCGGCCGCCGGGCGCTAGGCTCCACCACTAGCTCCAGAGACCACCCAAAATGTTTACGTGCAGAAACAAAACTATACAGCTTGATTGGATTGCTGCACGTCCATGCATAGGCTGAGCGTCCATGAGCTGACACTACCATCACTAGCCAGATACGATAATTTTGAGCGAATGTAAATTAATAGTATCAAAATAGCTTATTTACATCCACTCATAGTAATTTTGAGCGAATGTAAATTAATAGTATCAAAATAGCTTATTTACATCCACTCATACAAGCTATGATTCCTACATACAAATAACCAAACATAATCTCAAATAAAGTCAACACATGTGGTGACCTAAAATAAAATAATACGGTAACCAATCAAACAGATAGCTACGGATACCGGTTCAAGTTATCCACGAGTATAGTCATAGACAGATATAAATGATCTTCGCAAATATTATAGCGGACGGATATTTATTCTACCCTATCCAAATGTCATCCCTAGGTAAGGTGAATTACTCTTAGTTCGGGATGAAGCTAATCAAGCCAAGAAACAAGACATCATAATCTATGACCAAATAATTTCCATGTCATTATACATGCTGAAACGGACGCAGACTGCAGACAACTAGAAAACTCCGAACAAACTTCGCTTCATATCCTGTCCACATCCAGAAGTGATAATGGATCAAGATCCACATGCCCAGAAGTGGTAATGGATCACGATCCAAATGCTTCACAGAATAGTAGGACACTAAATAAATTTTAATTTAAAAATGAATAGAAATAGGGTCCAATGTTAATTCGATCCTTAAATCTTATTGTGTAAAATTTAGAGCCCATTGTCACCCCTCCAATAAACAAAGCCAAGTTTGATTTTCCCAGGGGCGTCCTTTCTTCCAAGGTCCAAAAGACCAGTGAAGAGAAAGGGCTCCGATGCAGTAGATATGTCTAGTTGAATTGGTTGCCAACATTACGGCCACCATACCCTCTGCCCTCGCCTCTGCTGCTGCTGAACACGATGCTGGTTGAAATGACTCCAGGGGGAAGAATTTGCCTGCTGTTGTGGTACCGTCCTCAAGCGTTGCGCCTTCATCTGTGAAAAGAGTGCATCCATCGTCCTTGGTGCTGCCTGGTTGAACTCCTTGACCTACAAATAGATTACGGGCGTATGATCAGCAGCGACAAAAAAAACTACAGGACATGATAATTCAACGAATATATTAATCAAACAAATAGAAGTTCATGTATCACGCAACTTCTAAAAATAAAAATGGACTCAAGTATAGCATTGATCACGGCTCTGGAACTACTGCAGATGGTTATGAAGTGACACGAGGATACCAGAATAAAGATGGATTATGTGAGAAAACTATGCTGTCTATGCATTAAAACATATCAAGAAAGAACACAAAATATAAATTACAATAGCAATGGTTTTCCAAGATGTCATTATATTGATAGGCCAAAAGATCACCATTACATCTTAAGTTGATTATTATGCATCAGATACAATACATTAGGAAACAGTTCACCTTTTCTGCCAGTTTGTTCTATTTACTCAGCATTAAGGTCAAGATTTGACAAAGTCCATACCTTGGCATTCTGAAAAGCACCACCTACAGGCCTCCTCTGCACTAAGGTACTTGCACTGTATCAAAATCAAAACATTAGTATCTCACATGAGCAGGAGTGCTCGAGTACCAAGAATCATAAGCAACGGAGAACCAAGAGCCATATTGTTTTCTGAGCAAACTCACCATACCCCCATCAAAACAAGGATACAATTCTCGCTTCTCAAGGGAAGTCAGGGAGTACATACCATGCTTTGAAATAAAATCAAACAGAAACAATAAAGTGTTCATTGAAAATATCTAGTGCGTCCTCTTGGTTTCCAAGGCCCTCAACATTTTAGAGTCTAAACTGTTTAGTTCCACCCAAATTTCAATGCACATGGTTCAACAATGTCCCAAGTTGACACAACTTATTGATCGATTGAACTGATAAAACTCAAGCCATGTAAATAGTGACCACTGATCCAGAACAAACAAGGTCACATAAGGAATCATAAAAATAAATCCCAACAGTTGACCTTGAAAAGATAGCATCCATACAGCCCAGCATACTGAGATAAATAGTAAGATACCATGATTTACTCTTATCCAGTAGAAATGCAGGCAAGCATTATCTCTGTGGGAAGCAGTGAACAAGGGGAGCATATAGCAGATTATGATAGGATGCTCAAAACTGGCATGATGTTACGGATACAGCCAACTCGAATATGAGGCAGTAGCAAAATATACTCCCCTGGAGGCATACAACAATTGTCCTGTTAGCAGCACTACCCTAGATTTACACTGCATTCATCATTCAACAAATAAACACTGAACACTGCCAAGGAGCCAGTAGTCAAAACCAATTGAAACTCAGGCATGTAACATCCCTGTATATGGATGATCAGTCACCAGTGGCATGAGACGCTAGCCATTATCACATCTCCTTCAGTCCTTCCAACAATAGTTGACAAATAACACTAATGAAACCCTCACAGACAGTTAATGCTGGTGTCCAAAATAACACTCATCCAGCAGCTATAAATTACACCATGAAACTGCATAGAAAAATGTCAGGCAACAGCAGATACATATCCAGGGTGTTCCTGGCAGGTTCACAAATTTGACCAACTCAACCAGAATAAAGGAGAAGGCCATAACTTTATGAAGCTTCAAGGCTCATATGCTATATTCACCATATATTTGTAGCAGTTCAACCAAGAAAACAGGCCTTGTGCCACAAGAATATGAAATCGATTGTTCTTTATAAGCTTGTGTGTGTATCACCAGAGAAGTTAAGGCAGTTCCATGTAAACACCAGCATCACAATCATTCTCAGCCAATATAATCCAAGGTGCATGACTCAAAAAATTGAACAACCCCTTGAATGCAGTAAACTTTCTCATAAGCAATAAGAGAACACCATTGTTTACCTGTCCATAACAATTTATTGAGATGAAAACATGGCTAGAAAAGGAATGACAACAAACACATAATGATTGATTAATACCTTGGCTTGTTCCAACGGATAGCCCCATTGCGCATTGGCATAACAGCAGCCTTCTTCGCAGCCTGCTTTGTAGCAAGGAACTGATTTCCACCAAGATTTGACCTTCTCTGTGCAAGAACACCCTAAGCATGAAAGAGAACGTTAGAAACTTAACATGACATAAGATGCAAAAAACAATTTAAATGTCATTGAACATACTTGTCTAATGGTTGATCTAGACTCCATAAAACTTTGAACCTTGCCATTCCCTTTATTAGAGTTGCCATTCTGGAATGGACGCTTTTTTATCTGTTAAAATGAAATGAAAGGCGTAACTAACAAACTTCCACAGGGAGTTCACAAATGCAACATTGAGTACATCGAGATAATATGTTTACCGGCTGCCTCGGGGGTTTCTTGCCGCCAGGATTCTTTTTCTTTGACATTTTAATTATATCCTCTGAGTAAACACAGAAACAATAGATGAGTAAAATCAACAATAAAATATCAATTAGCATCCTATTAAACCAAAAATATTGGTCAAATAGCATACCCAAAGCCATGTCCATTTTTTTCTCTGTATAAGCAATTGCTTCAGCTGTGAGGGGCGGTGATTCCATCTCTATATGAATAGATAGTATAATTAGAGTAAGAAGAAAACCCTATTCTTGGCAGAAACTACAAAGATAGCATTAAATTCAAGCTTGCAAGAAGCTAAATGAAGTATATAAAGCCCCAACTTGAGGACGGAGGACCACTAAATTCAAGCTTGCAAGATGTTAAATTAAGTATGTTAAGCCCCAGACAGATAAGACAAAGAAATCTACTACTTCCAACTAAAAAGTTGCAAAAGGACAACATTACACTGTTTTATGAGCAAAAATAGCTACAGGAATTATATGTACCAATACAACCATGACCTGAAGGAAACAGGCTGAAATCCATTATGTCCAAATCTAAACAACTATGCCCAGAAAAAAAAAACCTAACGCAGTTTGGGAGCAAACCAAACTAACCTAATTATAACAACAGCAAAACCACACGCAACCTTAGCTTCTAGTTACTCGTTGCCCAAATGATAGTTCTTTAGCCTAAAAATAGCCCCTTCTTGCCATAAACAACATTAGGTGGCGCCAACGAGTTTGCGTGACAAAACACGCTTGCTAAGACTAAAGAACTAATATGTGATTCAAACAATGAGATATACAGGCATAGTTATTCATTCTACACCTGCTGCCAACGCAACTTAAGATTGAATAAACAATCACAAAATATCAAAAGAAACAAGTTGATTCACAAAAAAAAAAACCCCCCGCAGGTGTCTTGGCTCTGGAGATATCCCAATTAGATCAACAATCAGTAATGACACAGAGAACCAGACGAAACACGAAGAACCTGTCCTGTAAAATTACACCATCCGAGGAAGGTAATCACCATGCCAAAACCAAGGCACAGAGATTTGACTACGAGAGAACACCACCAACGCCAACAGCGCGAAACGCACCAGTTCCACCTTTCACAATCGATTCCCCTGTCTCCGCGACCCTAGACCGAAAGCAGACACGCAATAGATTGCAAGGACCAAGCGGGTAGGCGCCGTCGAGGGCTCGTCAATTCGAGAAAGGGAGAGAGGCGTACGGGAAGGAAGACTTACCGGATCCAAGCCGTGGCGAACGGAGACTAAGAGGGATGACGCAGAGCGGCCGCAAGGCTCGGCGGACGGGCGGCTCGGCCGGGGACTAGGGTTCGATGGTCAGCCCCGCTTGCGCGTTGCCGGGCCTGATGGCGCCGGCTGGATGTATTATTTGGGTGGGAGGGATGTGATGGTGATGGAGGTTGGAGATGGACTCGAGAAGGGGATTTATGACATTACGGAAGGGCCGTGGCTGCGGGCCGCGTCGCGGCCGGTGAGGTTTGGATTTGGATTCTCTACCTAAAAGCACCTTATAAATCCTAGCTAAATACTACTTCCTTTCTTAAATAAATGATGTCATGTCGTTGACTTTTTTAAAAAAAATTAATCACTCATTATATATTAAAAACGGAGATAGTATAAAATATCGAAGGCTCTAAAAAATAAAGATAAGTTTCTAGTGAGAGAATATATATAACAAACTCTTCGAATACAGATAATGACATGTAAAATCTCAACAACCCACAACATATATGATTCTATTTTTGGTGCATGAAATTTTATCCGTAGTATCCAACGCAAGTGGCGCAGAATCAACATCTGCATTGTCTACATTTGTCATGGGAGTCGGCGGAGAATGGCAAAAGTTAAAACATTGCAGATCTACATCACATACAGTATCCTGACAAAACTTGGTACCAGGAAAAAAAACAGATAGCGAAGAAAGCATCATCTATCACATCATAACACAAAAAAGCAGATAGTAGAGAAAGCATATAATAGAGTATTGAAGGAAGGCAACTTTCAGATTTGAATATACCTGAAGGCTGAAGCAACTACCATCATACTTGTTGGTATTGATCTCGACGCCAATCACTGTGAGTTGTGCTGCTTGGCACGCTCTATGCGGCGATGCGGACGGTTCGTGGCCTAGGACCAGATGATCCGTGACCTGACGACAAGAGCGGGTTTCCCTGCGTCGAGCCGGACGATCCGCGCCTGGTGGGTGGACAGTCGGTGTGTGCATAGGGGCGACGGCGTTCGCCAATGGCACCTAGATCTCGCCTCCCGGGAGGAATCCCGTCAGGGAGGAGTGATCCTAAGGTTTTTTGTCTTGGGATCGGCAAGCCACTCAAGACACCTCCAGACGATGTAAAGTCGAAGAGAGGTGAAGATTGAGACGAAGAAAGCTATGTTACTGGCTACTCGTAGGGCAAAAGGTAAAAGAACAAAAGATATATTGATTTGATTCCATTGTTCGTGTCCGCAATCGGTTGTACTCCTTCCTATATATAAGGGGGATCTGGACTCGTTCCTAGGCATTCTCCAACAGAATCTGCGAGTTTAGATGGATAAACACGCACAGAAAAGGGGTTAATCACGCCTAAACTGATCTAATTGCGGACTATCTGCGCCCAAGGGAGAACCGTTCGCGGTTCGGATTGGCTGCCATAGATCCGGACCGTCCGACCATGCCCAGTGCCACAACTCATACTCAACACATGCCCCTGTCTTTTAGGAAAGCTAAGCGAAACAAAAGCACTGGAACAGGATAGAATCAACTCGATGTGACAACATCGATTTTTCTAAGCATCTTGTCATACACTAGGATGATATTGCTTCAAAAAACGATTGTTCAGTGCTTTGGGTAGATCCTCACCTTGTAAAGCCTATAACATGTAGGCATTACCCGATACTACCTATGTGATTTTGTAAGGTCCTTTCCAGCATGGGGACCATTTGCTTAACTTCCGGTCTCTACTTCTTAGTGGCAAGATGGTCTTCCACACTAGGTCTCCAACATGGAATGACTTAGCCTTAACCTTCTTGTTGTAAGCTTTGGTGACTATGATTTTGTCTTTCTCGATCTCCCTTAAAGTCACCAATCTCTTGACGGTCACTTCATCAATATTGTCCATCATCTGATCAAAGTAATCACGACAGCTAGATCATTCTACATGGCAAACCTGATAGCATTTAAGCTAATCTCCACAGGCAAAACAACTTCATGTCCATAAATAAGCTCAAAAGGAGAAACTTTAGTAGCATGGTGCTTAGATATTCTATGAGCCCATAGAGCTTCAGACAAAACCTTATGTTAATTCTTAGGATGATCAAATATCTTCTTCTTAATAAGGCTAATCAATGTCCTATTGCTAGACTCGGTCTGTCCATTGGCCTGAGCATAATATGGGGATGAATTGCGCAATTTGATATTATATGATTCAGCAAACTCACGTACCTCTCTTGACATAAAAGAAGTCCCCCGATCTGTAGTCAAAGCTTGGGAAATATCGAATCTATGAATAATATGCTTAGTTATAAACTCAATTACTTCCCTATGTGTCATGTTCTTCAGAGCAACGGCTTTAGTCTATTTGGTGAGATAATATGTGGCATCTAACACAAACTGATGCCCTTTTGATGACGAAGGGTCAATTTCTCCTACAAAGTCCAAACCTCATTCTCTAAAGGGCCAAGGTTTGATAATAGGATATAGTTCGGCTGCAGGAATTAATTGCAGATCGCCGAACTTCTGACATACTTGACATCCTTTGTATTATTTAAAACAATTAGTAATCAGGTTATGCTAATAGAAGCCAGAACTCGTCAATAGACCCTTCATCTTTGGAGCCAATTGATGAGTACCACAAATCCCTTCATGTACTTCGGCCATGAAAGTAGCCAACAGGGGGTAAATAGGCCACACCTGCAATTCTCAACAAAAAACTTCAAACTCTTGTGAGAAAAGATAGTTCAACAGGGGAGGCCGGTTCAACCGGGTTTAAGGCTGGTTCAACCGAGATTCTCCTGTTCAACTGCGAACTTAATTCAAACTACTTAGATCTACTAACAATAATCATAGTGGAAGCGTTGAATTAAAACCAACTAAGTAGATCTAAGATCTGATATGATGAGAGAGAAAAAAAACACGCCCATAAAAGCACACGAGACACACGATTTTTACCGAGGTCTGATCACAAAACCAAGGTGCCCTACTACTCATTGAGGTGCCCACAAAGGGTCGGGTCTTTCTCAACCCTGTTCCTCGTTGCCGACCACACAGGTCAAGGCGATCCCTTACTCAATTTGCCCACAAAGAGCTAGTGATACAAATCGTTTTTGGGGTCGTCTGCAACTTTGGAGACTCCCAAGGCAAGATTACAAGCACACAAGGAACAACACGTTCCAAGAACAATGAATTCGCAAGTAAGAATGATTGCACCAACTCAAGAGAGATAGAGATCAGGAAACATGAATCAAAATTGCGCTTTAGATCAAGAACTTATCTCACACCAAAGAGGCTTCCCACCAATTGAAGGGAGAAGAACTTGGGGCGCGAGATCAGAGTTGAATCGCTTTGAATCGATGGAGAGGAGCCATCAAAGTGTTTTGGTTCATGAGGCTTAGTTATATATATAGAGAGAGAAAGGCTTATATAGCCGCCTGTGGCTTAGATCTCAAAAAACTAGGCAAGTGCACAAATCCCGGTTCAACCAGCCTAACTTCTGGTTTAATCGCAATTTACCAAGTAGCTCTCTGTAAAATCCCGATTGAACCTCAAATTGAATCCCAGTTTTACCTAGATTTTTCAAAGAAGAACCTAAGTGATCCCGGTTGAACTGGCTCAGATCCCGGTTGAACCGACATCCTTAGAAAAAACAGTTTTGGAGCTTAAATGAGGAGGAACTAAATGGAAACCTCGTGACTTTTCAAAACAAGAATTTTGAAGAGGATAGAATGAGTTGGTGCATGCCATTTTTACCTTGCGAAAGATCTAAACAAGTGGAGATTTCTACCACTAAGAATAAACTTTAAATTAAGGAGGATTTTCGCCGGGAATCACATGGAAATACTTCACTTTTCATCACTTGGTTGCCTGTTCATTCAACTTTCACTTTCATGTGCATCTTTTTATATTTTAACTGGATATACACTAGGAGCAAACTGTTTAGAACATTTTTATTTGTTTTGTCATTTAATCACCAAAACCCTCAAGAGGTTGATTGCACTTACAATCTCCCCTTTTTTGGTGATTGATGCCAAAACAAATAAAATAATAAGAATAATAAAAAGTATTGTTGCAAACTTTTTTTGAACATTTGTATTTGTATGACTCCCCCTAAATATGTGCATCAAATAAACCTTTGAATTGACCTGATAACAACCATTGTAACATAATTGATCACATCATAAAAGAATACTCAAGTAAGACAAAAGCAATATCCATCATAGACATGATATGAGATATAAAGCATAGAACCATAGATGTCCATTACATAGAGATCCATCGCATCACATAGTTCAAGACATAATTATTACAAACGAGTTGTTCAAAAACAATAACCAACAAAAAACAACCAACTGCTTCAGCTCTGCCCAAACATCTCTCCCTTTTTGGCACCAAGCACCAAAAAGGCAAGAGAAACAACTCACAGCCCACCATAAGGATCAACACTTTGAGGTGGTGCGAAGAATTGCTCGGTGAAGGCTGCAGCAAAGTCCTGATCATCTGAAAGAGCATGACCAGAAGGAGGCGGATGAGCATGAGAGGATCACAACTGATCTGGGCGTGAAGAAGGATGCACAATAGACTGACCTTGCCCCCCAAACACCATCATCTTCATCATCTTTTGGGGTTGTGAAGGGGACAACATAATGATGTTGGTGCCACTGATCAACGTCATCGAATGGCTGATGAAGAGGGACATCCTAGGAGCGAGGTGGAAAAGGAACACTGGGAGTCGACGACTGACAATGAATGTTGTCATTGGTCACCCGTTGTTGCCAACCGCCAAGCCAACTCATGCACATATGCCAAAATTATCCCGACACATAGAGAACAAGGCATCAATGCCATGTGCCAACCGAGAGCCCAAACCTCGACCATGTCCAGGTCTACTACGACCCATCAAACATGAAGCAGAGGTAGCACGAGAGGAGGACGGGTGGTGAGGGGGCACAGGAGCTATCACACTCAGTTTTGGAATGCAAACCGAATGCAAACCATGTACATGCCAGGATCAGAAATTCACATACACAGCAATTACATAGTTGGACATCATCACACATTGCTCGAAATAATAGCGGAAATAAGTACTTTATTACATCAAGGTGTCCAAGATGTCCAAGACATCCTGAAAGTTGCCTAGAGGGGGGTGAATAGGCAAGTTAAAACTTTTTCAACAAAAACTAGAAGCAAACTGGGTAAAACTGAATTGATCTCAAAATTCACCCAGTTAACTTTGGAAATGAGATGTTCTAAATTATCCACAGGGTTCAAAGTAGTAGATCTGAGAAGGGCACTTCTCAAAATCCACACACCAAAAAGATATAAACAAATCTTTCACGGAATGGTGAGAGAACGAAGAACACGAATAAGCACAATGAACAAGAACACAAGAGACACAAGATTTATCCCGAGGTTCGGTCACACCACCAAGGTGCCCTACTTCCTCGTTGAGGCGCCCACAAAGAGCCGGGTCTCTTTCAACCCTAATCCTCCCTTTGCCGACCACAAAGGTCAAGCTCACACACTAATCTTTGCTCAAACGAGCGGGTAATACAAACTTTCTTGTGGTCTTCCACAAGATTTGGAGACTCACAAGCGACACCTAGTCATCTAGGAGCTAGAAGCTTCAAGAGTAATGAATCCACAAAGAACTCGATGTAGTACCAAAGCTCGAATCAAGAAGAGTGAGAGAGATTTAGAGATGAAGCACAAAAAACCGCAGCTCTCAAGCTCACTCAAAGATTTCTCTCCAAAGATTTGAAATGGGAGAGGCAAGAGATGTGTGAGAGAGAGAGTGGGAGGTGTTTTTCAAGTTAGAAATGGAGTTTGGGTCGTGCTCTTGTGTGGGGAGAGAGGTAGGAGTGAGTATATATAGGTGGGGCTTCAAAACTAGCCATTGGGCTGATTTTGGCTGTGGAGGACCGGTTGAACCGCCCCTAGGACCGGTTCAACCGCCTAGGGCAGGCTGACAGTCAGTCTGCCAGTCAGACTGGCAGACTGCAGGTCAGACTGCAAAAACAGGTCCTGACACCAGTTGAACTGCCCCTAGGGCCGGTTCAACCGCCTGGGGGTCAGACTGGCAGTCATTCTGCCAGTCAGGAGGTCAGACCGGTCAGGTGACCCTGACACCGGTTGAACCTCCCCTAGGACCGGTTCAACCGGTATTGACCAGTGAGGTCCGGGGAAAAAACCCCGGCTGAACTTTTCTTGGACCCCGGTTGAACCTCTCTGGACCCCGGTTGAACTTGCCCTGGACCCCGGTTGAACCTGCCTGGACCCCAGTTGAAGTTGAAGTTCAGCTGAAGTTGAGAAAGTTCAACTCAGCTGAAGTTCAGCTCAGTTGCAGCTGAAGAAGCTCAACTCAGCTGAAGTTCAGCTCAGCTGAAAAGCTCAGCTGCAGTTGAAGAAGTTCAGCTGCTTTTCAACAAGAACACTCTAGGTTTCTTAAACCTAACTGTTGGGGGCTTGTTCTCAAATGCTAAGAATTAAGAACAAGGCAACATAGAAAACGTTAAGTGTAAAAGTCCTTCGTCCTCCAAAACTTTATATTCCTTCGGGATATAAAGAATTTTGGACGAAGGTTGCGAAGGACGTACCTTCGTGAGCATAATAACAAGGGATGAAATATTCATACAAGTCATGAGGTATAAAATAAACATTATAGAATCATCTTCATTTTTATTATCATGAATGAATATAAATGACTTCAAATTACAAATGTACCTTCGGTCCTGAGGAAAGCAAAAGTACAAGCGTGATGCGAAAGTAAATGGCAGGTTCGCGTGAACAGTACAGGGGTACTGTTCATCTATTTATAGACACAGGACGCAGCCTGTGACGAATTACAATTATGCCCCTTACAAAAGTTTACAACATTAACTCAGACCTCTATGGATAAAAAGGTCATTCTATCTCTATGTCGGTTTGTAACGCCGAAGCTCCATAAAAAGGAACCTTCGGCCATCTCCTGGGGACAACTTCAGCCGAAGCTGCTTCTTCGTGTAAGACCTTCGGCGCAACGAAGCATGGCCCCAACAGTAGCCCCTTTCGCGGCACTAGATCGTTTTTCGTAACGAGCTTGATCCGTGAAAAATGCCTCTTAAGCTTCGGGAAGCCGAAGGTCCAAAAAACACCTTCCCTGAGCTCATTGCCGAGAAACGATTCAATTCCCGAGCTCGTGTCGGTCCCACCTTGCAGAGTTACTGTTTGATCTTTGCGGTCCACTACGCAGCGAGTACAAGTGACTGCCCGCCTGGTGTAAAAATCCTGCCGCTTCGCCTTCTTACCTGCAGCACTATATAAACAGACGAGTAGGTGTGAAGTTACCACAGCATTCATTGCTATTTGCACTATTTTGCTGCCAAAATTTTTAACTATAGCCGAAGCTTGATTCTCAGAATCGAACGAAGGTCCATCTCGAAGCCTGCTTCGTCAGAAAGAAAAACTTCGGGAGAAAAGGAAAAAGAAAAAAGTATCTAACTTCCCCAAACTCAGAATCAAATGGCCAGAGTGCGATCTACTGCCAGAGTCGAACGTGAAGGAGACGAAGCCGAAGGTTCGAATACTGTGCCCATCTCCGAAGCAATGCGGCGTTCCGGACTGGTGACTGCGGAAGAAATGCTGGCTGCTGAAGCAGACCCGACAACTGCCGAAGGAGAAGGGAACATTGAAGAGACTGACTCCGAAGATGACTATCGCATTGCCATGCCCATCAAGCCCAGCCACCTGGATTTCGGGAAATCAACTGTTTCAAAGGCTGATCTTTCCAAGATGGTGAAGGCAGGTTATTTCAGTGAAAATCAGAAGAAGCTACTTCGCTTCGGGGGAGAAGAGACCACCCCGAAGCCAGAGAAGGACGAGATTGTCATCTTCAAGAGCTTTTTAAAGGCTGGGCTGAGATTCCCTCTTCATGGAATTATTGCAGATGTACTGAAAAAGTTTGGTATTTACTTTCATCAATTGACTCCTAACGCTATCGTTAGGCTTAATGTTTATATCTGGGCCCTCCGAAGCCAAGCAGTGGAGCCATTTGCCGACAGTTTCTGTCGAGTTCATGAGTTACATTACCAAACAAAGGCCAGAAAAGATGGGCTACATGATAACTTCGGTTGCTACAATTTTGCCTACCGGAAGACAACAAAGTGTCCTGTTATCAGCTACCGAAGCAAATGGCCAGCAGGCTGGAAATCTGAGTGGTTTTATGTAAAAGTTGACGAAGACGAAGAAAAATTGGTACAAAGCCCTCTTGATTTAATCTTCGGAGAAACAAGGCCGCGATGCCACATGAAATTGGAGGGTCCCACCTGGGCTGCACTGGGTGAATTTGAAATTATTTCAGAGCATATCGGCACCAGGGATCTGGTTCAAGAATTCTTGGCGTTCAGAGTCTTCCCTACTCTGAAAGAATGGGAAATGCCAAAGCTAGAGGGGGAGAAGAAGAAGGGGGAACTTGTCCGGCTTCCTTATCAATTCAAATTCAAGAAATACTTTAAGAAGCCCTGCCAAGAGTGGCTGGACACAGTTGAGGTGATGTGTAACGAAATTCTTGGAAATTATTCCAAAAAAGAAGATCAACTGATGACAGCAGCCTTCGGCACCCGTCCGAAGCGAAGGCTGAACCGAGTGCTTGACGCCCTGGGCTTCGAGTACCCTGACTATGAACGATTGAGCAAAGGTGCTGAGGGCCAAAAAAGAAAAAGAGTGGCCGAAACTTTAAACAAGGATGAAGAAAAACCAGCAAAAGAGAAGAAAATTCCCAAGAAGAGAAAAATATCAACTCCAAAGCGAAAATTATCCGATGAAGAGGGGTCCCCCGCACCACCTTCTACCAGCGACGTGGAGGAAATTTTAAAGGTAATGACTGAACCCGTGCCCACGAAGCTAAGTCCATTAGGGCCCTAACTGACGAAGCTTTTTCGAAAGGTGGAAGAGCCGGAACAAACGAAGATAACCAAACCAAAGCGACAAAGAATTATTGCAGTGACCGAAGTTATCGACAAGACGCCGCCGAGGGCGTCAATTCAGAAAACACCAGCTGCTGAAGGCACCACAAACGTCGAAGTCGCACCTTCGGAGGTCGCGGCTACCGAAGCCGCTACAGCCGAAGATGTGAACTTAGAAACTACCATTGAGGACATCAACAAAATTTTGCAAGACATGGCTGCAGAAGAAGCTGCTACCGCTGCTGAAGAAACCATGGCCACAGTGCCTGGGAAGGGGAAAGAAATAGCCGAAGACACTTCGGACGACGAAGCCTACACATTTCAAAACTTAATTGGGCAAAAACTGTCGAAGGCCGAAATAGAAGAGCTCAAGGAATATGCCAAATCTTGCGGATACAAGCCAGGAGCTCTTCTATTTGAAGGCATTGATGATGAAAAATTGGGCTGCATTCGTGATCAGGCTGGGGCTAAGGTCATCGGTACTCTATCAAAGAGTATCGGTTTTCCGAAGCTAGAGACAGATATCAGCCGCTACCGACGACAACATATCGTCGGCAGCTTATTTTATTCCAATTTCAAGGTAAACAACCTTTTTCTCTGGTTTTTATTGCTTTTAATAATGAAAATGTTACTAACGAAAGTTGTTTCTGTACAGAGCATGCTACTGAGCAAAGCTCTGAAGATGCAGCAAGATTTGGAGGACAAAAAACACGAAGCTATAATTGAAAATTTAGAGAGCAAGATAAAAGAACAATCAGCTATCATTGAAAAGAAAGACTTCGAGCTCCAATCAACCGAAGGCTTGCTGGCAGAGACTGGGGCTAAGGTATCAGAATTGAATTCGAAGCTTATCGGTCAATCAAAACAATTTGAACAGGAGAAGCTAGAGCTTAATTCGAAACTTGAAGCCGAAGTCCAGACCAACTCAGACTTGAAGAAATCATTAACAAGCCTTCAAGACAAGTGCTTGAAATTTAGCAACAACTGTATCCAACAATTAAAGAAGATCTTTCACTCAGTTGGAGCTAGCAGCGGGAAGTTTAACCCTTCAGCTGAAAATTTACCAAAAGCCTTCGATCATATTGAAGCTGAAATTGAAGAACTTGACGAAGTTATAGCCGGGCACGGTGACTTCTGTGCCTGGGTAGCTTCTCGGGGTACCGCTGCAGCGTTCCTGAAGGCCGGCTGCGAGCATGGAAAAATCGTCAACAGGCCCAACTTCACCCTGTCTCCAACAATCCTGGACGATATTCCTGACCTCGCCCGAAGCATCTCAAATAGATTTATAAAAATGATATGGACAAAAGGCGGGCGGGAGAAGGCTGGAGACGAAGCTCGAAGTCATCTTGAACCAGTAAGAAATGATACTTCGTACTTACCTTCTCCTTTGCACTTGATTTTTACTCGCGATACCTTGATTCATGTAGGATGACGAAGCTGAAGGTGATACTTAAAGAATATGCCGCCGAAGCGGAAGCCTGACGAAGATTAGTAGGAGTAGACTAGAAAAACTCAGGAGAATTTGTAACAACTTTTTGTAAATACAATTAAATTGTCCTCAATGAACTTTGTACATACCTTGTAATATATTCTTACCCTTCTGTTGAGGCGCTTTGATGTGGACGAAATTAGTATTTTGAGCCGAAAGCGAAAAAACACCTTCCCTTCTTTTCGTACACAACGAAGCATAGAAGACCACTTCTTCTTTTTGCCGAAGCTTTTCTTTTTTGTACATAACGAAACATAAAAGACCACCTCTTCTTTTTGCCGAAGCAACCACTTAGGAACACAAATACTATGAATGAATGCTTATGAATGCAAATGCTATGATGTAATGTAATGTGCGAATGAATGTCCAAAACATACGCCCGAAGCCACACTCTTAGCCATTATTTCCATAGAAACACCCACACATCAGCTCTGCATTCCCTTAGGAACGACTTTGGAGCTTCTTCGCCTTTTACTTAGGCGGTATCAGCGTTGACTTTTCGCTGTAAGCTCTGCATCCCCTTAAGGACGTCTTTGGAGCTTCTTCGCCTTTTACTTTCGGCGGAATCAGCGTTGACTTTTCGCTGTGAGCTCTGCATCCCCTTTAGGGACGTCTTTGGAGCTTCTTCTCTTTTTCAGTTTCGGCACTCGATGGTGCGTTCTCAGCTTTTACATTTACATTCTTTGGGGGATTTTGCTCTTATAAAACTAAAAAGGAAATTACATATGATGGCCCCATTAAAAACCTTTCTCCCCCTTTAGAAAGGAAAAGGGTGCCATGAAAAAGAAAAGAAAAAACATAAAAAGTTACATCAAGTTATACATAATATCGCCGAAGCTCATCCGCATTCCAAGACCTTGGAATTTCGTTGCCATCCATGTCCTTCAATCTGTACGACCCAGGCCTTGACGAAGATGCTACTAAGAAAGGCCCTTCCCATTTCAATTGTAACTTGCCCACTGTATCCGGGTTGGCCACTCTCCGAAGCACCAAGTGTCCCGGCTCAATATTTTTTAGCCGGACCTTTCTATCTCGCCATTTAACTGTTTCAGCCTGGTATTTATTGATATTTTCCACAGCTTGAAGCCTGATTCCTTCTAAAGCATCTTTTTCCACAAGACAAGCATCTTCAGGACTTGATTCTGCCGAAGCTACTACTCTTATTGATCCAGCTTTGGCTTCTTCCGGAGTTATTGCTTCGTCACCGAATAATAACTTGAATGGGGTAAAGCCTGTAGACCTTGATGCTGTTGTATTGTGGCTCCACACCACTTTGGTTAACTGATCTAGCCACTTTCCCCTGGGTTGATTGAAGATTAACTTCATTATTCCTGTCATTATAATGCCATTGGCCCTTTCAACGAGCCCATTCGACTCCGGATGCCTGACTGATGCAAAATGGATCTTCGTTCCAATTTGATCACAGAAATTTCTGAAAGCTTCGGAGTCGAACTGCGTTCCATTATCTACAGTGATGGCCTTCGGTACCCCGAAGCGACAGACAATATTCTGCCAGAAAAACTTTTGGACAGTGGCCGAAGTTATTGTGGCTAATGGCTTCGCCTCAACCCATTTGGAAAAATACTCCACTGCCACTATAACATATTTCAGATTCCCCTGAGCCGGTGGTAATGGGCCTAGCAAGTCAAGGCCCCACCTTTGCAATGGCCAAATGGGTTGTATCAGCTGTGTCAAAGACGAAGGTTGCTTTTGATCTCTTGCGCATTTCTGACAACCTTCACACTTTTGAACTAACTCCGCTGCATCCGAAGCTGCCTTCGGCCAATAAAACCCTTGGCGGAAAACTTTTCCGAGTAACGGCCTAGATCCGATGTGGGATCCACACAGGCCTGCATGTATTTCTTTCATTAACTCTATACCTTCGGTTCTAGACAAGCACTTGAGCAGCGGGGCGCAAACTCCATGCTTGTATAGTTCCCCTTCTATCATGACATACGGACGAGCTCTTGCCTCTATTCTTTTATTGTAAGCTTCGTCATCTGAAAGGAACTTACCCTGAAGGTAAGAAATTATTTCAGTTCTCCAATCTTCGCTGTAAACAGGAGATATGTTGAGGACTGCTCTTTCAAGGAGCTCCACTGAAGGTGCCTTTATTGTTTCGAAGAACACATCCGAAGGTAACGGCAGCCCCTGTGCTGCAGACTTGGCTAGCAAATCAGCATGCTCATTTTGTCCTCGAGGGATATTCTTGACAGAAAATCCTTCGAAGGAGGCTTCGATCCTTCGGACCGTGTCTAGATATTTTTCAAGCTTCGGATCTTTGGCCTTGCAACTTTTGTCAATATGACCCGAAACAACCTGGGAATCAGTTTTAAGAATCGCCCTTCTGATTCCCATTGCCTTTAATTTCCGAAGGCCCAGGAGCAGGGCTTCGTACTCAGTAATATTGTTTGTACAACTGAAGTCAAGTCTTGCTGCATAACAAGTTTTAACCTTGGATGGTGAGACCAACACAGCAGCTGCACCTGCTCCGAAGGTTCCCCAAGAGCCATCACAAAACACTGTCCACACTTCGGCATCTTTATTTGCTTCTTCATCCTGAGCCCCTGGCGTCCAGTCGGCAATGAAATCTGCCAATGCTTGAGACTGGATCGAGGATCTATGCACATAATCAATGTAAAATTCATTGAGCTCTGCAGCCCATTTTCCAATCCGTCCAGTAGCTTCTCTATTTCTCATGATATCCTTCAACGGCTGCGAAGAAGGAACAATAATATTGTATGCCTGGAAATAATGCCGAAGCTTCCTGGATGCCATTAAAACGGCATATAATACCTTCTCCAGCTCTGTATAATTTTTCTTTGATATACTAAGGACTTCAGATACGAAATATATTGGGACCTGCTTCTTGACTTGGCCATCAAACTTCTCCTGGACAAGCGCCGCACTTACTGCTGAGTGCGAAGCTGCCACATATAACAACAGAGGAGCCCCTGGCGTTGGTGGAGTTAATGTTGTTAAATCTATTAAGTATTGCTTCAGCTCTTCGAAGGCTTTTTGCTGACTTGGGCCCCATTGAAAGACTTCAGCTGACTTCAGCACCTCGAAGAATGGTAAATTTCTTTCTGCTGACCTGGATATAAATCTGTTGAGAGATGCCAGCCTTCCTGTCAATCTTTGGGCCCCCTTTCTTATGGTTGGTGGCTCCATTCGAAGTATAGCTTCGATTTTATTTGGATTAGCTTCGATTCCCTTTGTTGAAACCAAGCATCCAAGGAATTTCCCCTTCTTTACTCCGAAGACGCATTTTTCTGGATTCAGCTTCAGACCAGCTTGTCTGAAGCTGGCGAAGGTCTCCTGCAGATCAGCAATATGATTTTCTTGCTTCGTGCTTTTTACAATGATGTCATCGACATAAGTCAACACATTTCTGCCTATCTGAGACTGGAGAACCTTCGCTGTCATTCGGCTGAAACTTCCTCCGGCATTTTTGAGCCCCTCAGGCATCCGAAGATAGCAATATGTGCCACTTGGGGTTATGAAGCTAGTCTTCGGCTCATCTTCCTTCTTCATCCAGATTTGATGATAGCCTGAGTAGCAGTCCAGGAGACTCATGAGCTCTGAAGAGGCTGCTGCATCGACTAAAGAGTCTATCCTTGGCAGCGGGAATTCATCCTTCGGACAAGCCTTGTTGAGATCTGTGAAATTGATACACATTCTCCACTTGTCATTGGCCTTCTTCACCATAACAGTGTTAGCTAGCCACTCTGGATACTTTACTTCTCTGATAACCCCTGCACTGAGGAGTCTTTTTACTTCATTGCGAGCCCCTTCGGCCTTGTCATCAGACATTTTCCGAAGCCTCTGCTTTCGGGGTCTGAAGGATGGGTCAACATTGAGCGAATGTTCAATAACATCCCGATTTACTCCACAGAGATCATTAGCTGACCATGCAAAAACATCTTTGTTGTTGAATAAAAACCTTATCAAGGTTTTCTCCTGATCTTCAGATAATTGCGAGCCCAACAGCACCTTCTGGTCTGCTATGTCCTCACACAATAGCATGGGCTTCGGCTGATCTGCTGAAGCTGCTTTCTCCCTTCTGAATTTGTACTGTTCACAAGCTTCAGCTCCATCTATGTTATGGATTGCTTTGGAGTCAGTCCAGCTTCCTTCGGCCCTTCTAGCAGCTTCCTGGCTTCCATGAATAGCAATAGGCCCTTGGTCCGAAGGTATCTTCATGCAGAGATAAGCTGGGTGAAGAATTGCTTCGAAGGCATTAAGAGTACCGCGACCAATGATAGCATTGTAAGGATACTCCATGTCAACAATATCAAACACAATTTGCTCAGTCCTTGTGTTGTTGACAAATCCGAAGGTTACCGGCATGGTAATCTTCCCAAGTGCTACAATCTGCCGCCCTCCGAAGCCACAAAGAGGGTGCGTAGCATCATGAATCTTGTCTTCAGGCTCTTGCATTTGTCTGAAGGCTTTAGCAAATATAATGTCAGCTGCACTGCCTGTATCAACTAGGACATTGTGGACCAGAAATCCTTTGATCACGCAAGAGATAACCATGGCATCATTGTGAGGATAATCCTTAAGCTGAAGGTCTTCCTGAGAGAAAGTAATTGGAATGTGGGACCATTTTGACTTGATGAAGGGTCCCTGCACTCCAACATGCTGCACCCTTCTCTGAGCCTCCTTCTTCTGCTTCTTGTTAGCCGGCTCTGAGCAAGAACCGCCTGTTATCGGGAGCACCAGCTTCGAAGCCGAAGCAGCTCCAGCTTGATTGTTGAACGAAGCCATCAGCTCAAAAAAGTGGAAGTGAGTTCACCGGAGGTGGGCGCCAATGTTGGGGGCTTGTTCTCAAATGCTAAGAATTAAGAACAAGGCAACATAGAAAACGTTAAGTGTAGAAGTCCTTCGTCCTCCAAAACTTTATATTCCTTCGGGATATAAAGAATTTCGGACGAAGGTTGCGAAGGACGTACCTTCGTGAGCATAATAACAAGGGATGAAATATTCATACAAGTCATGAGGTATAAAATAAACATTATAGAATCATCTTCATTTTTATTATCATGAATGAATATAAATGACTTCAAATTACAAATGTACCTTCGGTCCTGAGGAAAGCAAAAGTACAAGCGTGATGCGAAAGTAAATGGCAGGTTCGCGTGAACGGTACAGGGGTACTGTTCATCTATTTATAGACACAGGACGCAGCCTGTGACGAATTACAATTATGCCCCTTACAAAAGTTTACAACATTAACTCAGACCTCTATGGATAAAAAGGTCATTCTATCTCTATGTCGGTTTGTAACGCCGAAGCTCCATAAAAAGGAACCTTCGGCCATCTCCTGGGGACAACTTCAGCCGAAGCTGCTTCTTCGTGTAAGACCTTCGGCGCAACGAAGCATGGCCCCAACACTAACCACGGTCAACCATAGAATTTTAAAGAGATTTTTGGTTTTCAAAAAATAGCTTTTGAATATAGAGGCTTGAGCTTTGGCAAACACCTACCTTCTTTTTGGATCCCTCTTTATAGTACGACGAGTCCTATACTCAAGTTAAATAAAATATAATTAAGTAAACTCCTTGAATAATTGGTGTCTCATGTGTGATTTCTCCATTACGTTGCTTCATAAGGATCACGAACATCTTTGTCTCACCTTTTGAAGCAAACACAAATCAAACCCTATGACTTGTACCATATCACCATATATGAGTTCAAATCATGGCTTCAAGTCACCTTACTGATGCATCAACATGTTATAACTCTTCATAGCTGATTAGTTCATCGACTTAGTGCAAGTACTCTCTTCTTCACCTTAGCCATGGTACCTCGGTCCACAAGTCGTCACTTGGCCTTCACCTTCGCTTAGTTCCTCGAAGCCCTTTCCTTGCTATCTTCACCCTATCAAGCCATTCTTGAGTAACATCATATTGAGCATCCATTGAGAGAATCATTTCTTCAATATTGTGAACCTTGCTTGAATGTCTTCTAGATATAACTGTTAAGATCAATCAAGCTCTAGTTTGATTCTCATAGAAGCATATATGGACTGGTAGTAATATGGTCAAGCCAATTCACGATTCCTCATATCTTATTCACTTTGGCTTGACCAATCCTCTTAATCACTTCATCCTCTATTATGATCATATGTATGTATTGATTTGTCAAGTCTTGTCCATATATTCAAACCAATGTAGAGATCATATTATATCCATTTGCATTGTCTCATTGGTTATTTAACCTCGTGTTGAATCTTTGTTCACTGATCATTATACACTATTCAAGTATGTTCATCATACTAAATTTCCTGTTCAACACTTAGCAAACTCATTAGATCTTTAAATGTGTTGTTATCCAAATCACCAAAACTCACAAAAGGGATGAATGCACTTTCACATCCACAGAGTCATTACCTTAAGTCATAGTCATAATCAAAGTGCGGATATGAAACGTAGAATGATAGGGCCTTCACAGGTAGCTGACTAGGGGTTTGCCACTAAACACGACTAGAACTCATCGAAGTCCTGAAACTCCTAAAAGTCCTCTATGTTGCCTTCATCTTCTCTTGAGCACTGATTGCAATGGGGACAACCTAGGGTTGGGTAGTTTTTAAAGCAAGGGTTGGGTAGTTTTTAAAGCAAGGGTGAGTACACATCAACGTACTCAGCAAATGTCCTGTTTGGCTAAAGTGGACTAGCTGTATGTGGAGTTAAGCTTAAAGCAGTTGCTTTTAATTGTTCAAGTATTTATTACTAGTAGTAAGCCAAGTTTTAGTAATGAACATAGTTATTACCCAAAAGTACTCCCTCTAAGAGGAAATACCTGTTGGGGGCCTTCGTCCTCCGAAGGTCCTCAAAAACATGATCCGACAATATTTTCCAAGTGAATTATATGAGCAGGTATCTTCGGACTCAGATCATGAACATGGAGTACGGTCAGAACGAAGCCCAAGCTGTACGAAGGATGGAGCACAGCCGAAGCTATGCGCAGAAAGCTTCGTCGTGATAGCAGAAAGGGGAACCGACTTAAAGATGAAAAGACTACTTCGGCCTTAATAGATTCCCATAAGTCATTAGCAAATGTAATGGACATGAATGTAATTTTACACGGGTTGTGTCCCGTGCCTATAAATAGGTGAACAGTACTCCCGTACTGTTCACGCTGACTTGTACTCGCTCGTGCGTCACGCTCGTACCTTTGCTTCCTGTCAAGCCGAAGGTACAAATGTAATTCAACATTATTTTTATTCTTCCATGATTATTTAATAAGAACATGTAATAATGTTATGTGATTATTCATATCATTCTCTCATTTTTCATATGCTTCTCCTTTTATCAATATAAACTGCAATGATGAAGGTATGTCCTTCGTGACCTTCGTCTAAAGATCGTTATATCCTAAGGGAAATAACGCTTCGAAGGACGAGGGGTATTTATCATTGACTTCTTTCTGTGTTGCCTTGTTCTTAATTCATAGCATTTGAGAACAAGTCCCCAACATTGGCGCCCACCTCCGGTGAACTCACTTCCACTTTGAGTTTTTTGAACACCTTCGGAAGCCATAAACCTTCGCTATGGCGCCGAAGAAAGCTTCAGCAACTGGGGCTGCAGCCCTGCAACCGCTGGACCACAATCAGGAGACTGTCTCTCTTCGGGAGGCCCGAAGCCAGAAGAGGAAGGCCGTCAGCCCGACGCTTCAGGAGGATGAGCTAGACCAAGAGATCAGGGATATGGAGATGCTTCATCAACAGGTGCAGAGGAAGAAGGAAAAGATGGCCAGGCTAGTTGAACTGCAAAGGCAGATAGACGAAGCTTCTGAAGAAGTTCGCCATCTTACTCAGGATGAGCAGAACCGAAGGCCTCAGCACAAGGATCTTCATCAGGAGGGTTTCTTCAACGAAGATGACTGGTATGAGAATTTCCACCATGGAAATTTTGCTTTTGATGATACTTCTCCTCTGTCCGCTGAGCTGCAGGCTACACCTTGGCCTTCATCCTACAAGCCGCCCCAGCTTCCCATGTTCGACGACCACTCAGACCCGAAGCAGTTTTTGATGAGCTACGAAACAACAGTATCTTCATATGGTGGCAATACGGCAGTCATGGCAAAGTCTTTTGTTATGGCTGTCAGGAGTGTTGCTCAAACATGGTATTCCTCCCTTCGACCAGGAACGATCACTTCATGGCAAAAGCTGAAGGACATGTTGTTAACCAGCTTCCAAGGTTTTCAGACGAAGCCGGTCACTGCTCAGGCCCTGTTCCAATGCACTCAGGATCATGAAGAATACCTTCAGGCGTATGTCAGAAGATTCTTGCGTTTGAGGGCGCAGGCACCAACGGTGCCCAATGAAATTGTCATCGAGGCCATGATCAAGGGGCTTCGTCCTGGACCTTCAGCTCAATACTTTGCTAGGAAGCCTCCTCAAACTTTGGAGAAGCTGCTCCAGAAGATGGACGAGTACATTCGTGCCGACAACGATTTTCGCCAAAGAAGGGAGGAGGCTTTCAGATTTTCTGAAATGACCAGGGGCTTCGGAGGAAGATTCTATCCGAGGCATGTCAGGTCCATCCACAACTCTACTCAAAATGATGATAAGGGGAGTCAGCTAAACAGGTCGCAGTGCTCCTCACAGGCTTCGGGGCAACAACAAAGTTTCTTTCGGCCACCAGCTCCAAGAGGCAGAGGCGCCAGGGGCTTCGGCGGAAGATTTGGAGATCAACCAAGGAGAGTATTTTGCTTATTCTGTGGTGAAAACAAGGGCCATACCACCAGGATGTGCCATGTTACCATCCAGAAGCAAAAGGAGATAGCCGAAGCAGCAACGCAACAAGCTCAGCCAAAGCAGGTCATGCATACTGCTTCGTACCATCCGCCTTACATCCCAGAATACATAGGCAACCACCCTGCAGTTTCTGTTGCTTCGGCGAGTCAACCTCAAGCTTCCTGGCAACAGCCTCCGCCTCCACCACCGTTGCAACAAGGCCAACAGCCAGAAGGGAGCCAATATGCTCCACACCAAAGGGATCTTAGAGAACAATCCGAAGCTCGCACAGTCAATAGCACTGTGCCAGAGTCGAAGCACATCTATTGACAAATATCCTACCAGTTTTTTCCATTCAGTTCTATTTTCTGTGTAATAAAGGGCATTTTTTCGTCTTCATGAAAAAGTTTACGATAACAAGGAGGACCTTCGAATTATTGAAAATCCTTCGAAGCAACAAAAAGTCGTTCTAAGGAACGCAGAGTAAGTTTGCTGAAATCAGAAAAAGTCGTTCCAAAGGGAACGCAGTGTAAGTTTTCTGCTCCAAAGTCGTTCCAAAGGGAATGCAGAGCATACAGCGAAAAGTCAACGCTGATACCGCCTAAGTAAAAGGCGAAGAAGCTCCAAAGTCGTTCCTAAGGGAATGCAGAGCTTACAGCGAAAAGTCAACGCTGATACCGCCTAAGTAAAAGGCGAAGAAGCTCCAAAGTCGTTCCTAAGGGAATGCAGAGCTTACAGCGAAAAGTCAGCGCTGGTACAAAAATATTTTGTGGGATATGTGTGTATCTTCGGAACAAATGCCATCTACATAACATAACATTATCACATCATTTTGCATAGCATAAGCATCATACATCATGCTGCATATGGCACAAGAAGGGGATACAATATCGATCTTCGGAGAATATTTTGAAAAAGTGAAAATTGTGCTAAGGCCGAAACAGGGAATACGATATTGACCTTCGAAGTACATCTTCGGAAAAAATTTTTATGAAGCATAGATATGCTTCATCAGAGCAGTATCGAAGTTGTCGGGATACATAAAAGTTTTTCTTCACGAAGCATGAAAAGAAGGGATGGTGTTTTTTCGCCGAAGGCTCAAAAACGGTATGTATGTTAAATTTCATGCATCGTAAAGAATTGGATCTTAAAAAGAAATTTGTATATTACATTCAAAGTTACAAAATATTACATAGATCACATTTCAAATGTTTTTACAATAACATCTAGTCTTCCCTGAGTACTACTTCTACAGCCTCATTTAGTAGTTGTTCAACAACTTTATCCATGATAGCTTCGGCCATTTGTCTAATTTCGTCATCCCCCTTCGTGTGGGGGCCAGCCGACGATCCAGCAGGTTCTGAGGGAAGAGTGGATGCGGACTTATTACTACTACAAGCCGTCGTCAAGTTTGAAATCAAAAATTACAACAAAGAAATAAAAAACACTAGTTAATACCTATTTGCCCTTCGGGCTCTGTACTTTTTTCAGCAGCTTCTGCTACTTTCCTAGCATCATGAATGCCTTTTTCGCTTTTTTGGATAATTTCTCGGGCCATTTCTCGGCCACCATTGTCCCAGACATCGGTGAAAAATTTTCCACCAGCCTGGCTAGCTTCGGCCGAGGGGTCTTTAATATCTTCAGGGGATAAGTTGGCTTCGGATTGTGCAAGAACCTTAACATGATCGCAGCCTTTTTTCTCCAGTATAGAAGCAATCCCCCTGGCACCCGAGAAGGCGCAAATGTCACCTCGACTGTTTAAAATTTCTTCGAAGGCTTCAGCTTCGTGGCAGATCCATTCTATCGGCCCTTCTGGGTTACCTCTCACAAAATCTTCTTCACTCGAAAATGCGCCAACACTGGCGAAGCTGGTTTTTATTTTCTTTATACAATCCATGGATTTTTCGTAGCACCTTTTCTTAGAAGCCGAAGCTCTTCAACGGTTCCTTCCAAATGATTAGCCCATTGGTCGCTACATTCCCGCCTCGTCTCTTCAAGTATGCGTTCTTCTTTCGCCCGGGCCAATTGCTTCTGAAGATCTTTAATTTCGCGTCTGTGAGCTTCGGCCTGAACCTTTGCAGCAGCTTCGTCCTTTTTTATCTTGTCTACCAATGTAAGCAGAATCTTATCTTTTTCTAGAGCTTCGTTTCTCAGTTTAATAACTTCTGATCGTAAATTGTTGAACGCAATTTCATAGCTCTCGTCTTCGGCACTCTTTTGGGCTCTTAATGCGTTGCTTAGAATTAAACCCTATACGAAAAAGAATCCATATAAGAATAAAAGAATGAATTACGAATTATAAAATTTTTCAAACGTCTAATTCCCATACCCTCAGGCTATTATACGCAAGACTATCCGCGAGATCTTCTTTCGTCATAGCACATAAGCCAGCTTCGAGCTTCGGGAACCCCATACTCCTAGCCATCTCCCGGCAGACAGATAATTCTTTGTTGTCAGGGAGATAGTATAGGAAGTCATCTTCGTTTGTCCCATTGAACACTAGTGCCCCCTTCGGATATTTTAATTCTTTCGCATAGTGTTTGGCTTCATAAATCTCTTCTTCAGACAATTTCTTCCCCGAAGCATGTCGCACAATGTAATCGCATATGGTGGAGGGAGCTTCGGGGGCGGCAGTGTCAATTTCTTCAACCAAAATTGGCTCTGGCACTTTTATTTTTTCTTCGGCTTCCAGAGGTTGTTCCTTGCTGGGCTCTGGAGGCCCAGCTTCAGCCTCAGGTTGTTGCTTCGAAGCTTCGGCAACTAAAGCTTCAGTAGACACTCCAGAAAGTTCAACAGTCCTCTTTGGAGTTATGCTTGAAGACTTAATTGTCTCCAAAACGTCTAAAATGTTCGCCATTCTTTTTCTTTTTGGGGTCACAGATGGGCCCTTTTGATTTTTTATTGTCTCAGCACTTGCTGAAGGACTTAAGATTTCCAATATTTTTGGTCCTTCAATTCTCGGTTTTTCTGTCTTCTCTGCTGAAGGTGCTTCAGTTTTTTCTTCGATCTTCGGCACGGGAGCTGGCTCTGTAGTTTCAGTGGCCAAAGAGACTTCACCGATAAATTCAGGCACTGTGGCCGGCTCAATAAAACGTGCCCGGTGGGTGAGCACCTTCATCTTTTTTCTTTGCGGCGCTGGCTCACTAGAAGCACTTGTGGCAACTTCTGTTGCAGGAGAAGTATTTTTTCTTTTGCGGCCCGGCACCGGATAATGGTAGTCAGGATAGATAAACCCGATTGCATCAAATACCCGGTTGAGCCTCTTCTTCTTTCGGCCTCCGAAGGCTGCCGATAATGCAGTGTTTTCGGCCTTCGAATATACCCAAGCAGTTCGTCACTTAATGTTTCAATGCTTTTTAACCAGTCGTCATCAGGTTCAACAAATTTATCCCCGTATTTGAATGAGTATTTTAGTCTGACTAGTCCACCTTCGTCAGACTCTTTGATGGTCTCCTTCGGCATTTCCCACTTTCCTGCAAGTGGCCACACCCTGAAGGCAATATGCTCTTGGACCAGATCCCTTGTCCCAATAAAAGAGCAGACTACGCCGAAGGCTCTTTGGCATTCTTCGGCTGCTTCATCCATTTCAACCTTCGGCTTTCGGAGTCCGAAGCGTTGCCAGATGGGGCGCATAATGATACTCTTAACATCTTCCTGCGCTGTCAAGTCATTCTTTACATAGAACCATTCTGTCATCCAGGCTCCGGGCCACCTCTTCCGAAAGGTTGGCACAGGGCGGCTTGACCCGGAGCGGGCACCGAAGCTGTAGCACCCAAAGTTGTTGTGATATTGTTCTTTCCCCCAGGGTTTCGTCTCATATACCAACTCATGAATTTTGCAAAAGCTTTTAGCATTTGGTTCTAAACCTTGGCTTTTCACAGCCCAGACAAAGATTCCCATTCTTATGATAGCTTCGGGAGTAATTTGATGAAGGTAGATTTGAAATGTCTTCAGGACTTCGACAACAAAGCTGCTTAGAGGGAACCGAAACCCAGCCTTGAGAAAGCTTCGGAAGATCACAACCTCATCTTCTTCGGGGGTGGGAGAAGTCCTTTCTCCAGCATCAGCCCTCACAATAGATATATCTCGAAAATATCTCCCCCTCATATTGTCAATATGACTTTGCTTAATAGTGGTTTTCCCGAAAACCGAGTGACTTGGCCGCCATGGTCGATCTTCAGACTCTCCCCCGCCGCTTTCTACATCATAACTGTCGCTGTCACCAGTGTCTTCAGATAAACCTTCTAAAATCTCTTTGGTGATCTTCTCTGTATTGGTCTTCGACATTGCCTCAAGAAAGCCCAGGTTCTTCTCTTCAGAGAGACTTAGCTTCATCTCGACAACAGCCTTCTTCTCCTCAGACATCTCTTCGGAGATCCTACTTCTCGCTTCCGAAGCTTAAAACTAGGAAAGAAAACAAATATTTTTGGGCAGAAAGTTTTATAAGCAGGAAAAACAGATGGCAAAGAGAGCGTACCAAATCAAATGTGGCGGGCTCCTATTTATACACTCCATATGACGGAAACCATGTGGTCCCAGGTGTCAGTGACTTTTGCTATTCTAGCAAAGGGAAGGTGTTTTTTCGGACCTTCGGCTTAAGGCCTTCGTCCATATCGCAATCTGAATTTATCGCTAACAAATTAATATTGCGAGGGGCTACTGTTGGGGGCCTTCGTCCTCCGAAGGTCCTCAAAAACATGATCCGACAATATTTTCCAAGTGAATTATATGAGCAGGTATCTTTGGACTCAGATCATGAACATGGAGTACGGTCAGAACGAAGCCCAAGCTGTACGAAGGATGGAGCACAGCCGAAGCTATGCGCAGAAAGCTTCGTCGTGATAGCAGAAAGGGGAACCGACTTAAAGATGAAAAGACTACTTCGGCCTTAATAGATTCCCATAAGTCATTAGCAAATGTAATGGACATGAATGTAATTTTACACGGGTTGTGTCCCGTGCCTATAAATAGGTGAACAGTACTCCCGTACTGTTCACGCTGACTTGTACTCGCTCGTGCGTCACGCTCGTACCTTTGCTTCCTGTCAAGCCGAAGGTACAAATGTAATTCAACATTGTTTTTATTCTTCCATGATTATTTAATAAGAACATGTAATAATGTTATGTGATTATTCATATCATTCTCTCATGTTTCATATGCTTCTCCTTTTATCAATATAAACTGCAATGATGAAGGTATGTCCTTCGTGACCTTCGTCTAAAGATCGTTATATCCTAAGGGAAATAACGCTTCGAAGGACGAGGGGTATTTATCATTGACTTCTTTCTGTGTTGCCTTGTTCTTAATTCATAGCATTTGAGAACAAGTCCCCAACAATACCGGAAACCATAGTTATAATCATCACCATTTGCCATCATCATAAAAGTATCTAAAGTTATTCTAATCAAAGAGGATCCCAAGGCTGCTCTTAACCGTGAGCACGATTGATATACCAGTTTCTGACACTCTGTAGAGGTTGCACACTTTACCCATGAGCCGTGATCCCCTTTCTGCCCGGAGAGCGCTACTCCCCATTAACCACTACCAAGGTGGCCTAGCAGGGTATCACTATGTAGCCTTTACAAAGATCCCCTAGTGTGCAGTTTCTCGTTAGGTTTCGCCAGTCGTACAAACACAGTACTCCTCCCTAAGGTGGGTGACTAACAAAACCAAATCAAATGAACTTCGACACCCACCCTTAGCAGAGCAAGCACTATGCCCCAGCCCCCATTGACGGCACGACGACAAAGCCAACTACACCCCCAAGTTCATCCAATTAGTCAGCTAAGGGCGTCCCATTCTACCCTCGTGGTTGTACTGTTATCACGGGTGGTCTCTCAACGAACAGGTCCTTACGGAGAGGAACTCAGGATACAACCTGAGTCCCCTAAAGTATCACAAGTTTATCATCATAATCCAGATAACATCATCGTATCATAAATATTCTCATCGTGTTCATTGATTAAAGTAAAGCAATAGCATGAAGCTAACCATAGTAACCAAAAAGGTAATCAAGGACAAGGTAAAAACAAAGCTAGTCAATCCTTAGGTTTTAATTATGTAATGCAAGATAGTGAATTATAAAGTAAATAGGATATAATGGGTCAGAGGACACTTGCCTTCACCAGGTTGTTGCTCAGGGAAGTGTCCTGCAACACACTCGGAAACCTCGGACTGCTCGTTGTCTATGCAAAGCAATCATTCATTCAACACGTTTGGAAAATGACAAAAGAACAGTACACCAGACATATGCAACAGAGTGAACACAAGTTCAATGGAAGAGTATACACACAAAAGTGAAATCTAGGTTCTAGAGTAGATTAATACACCTAGAGGTTTGTGGTTCTCTAAGTACTGTCTATCTTAGTGGATTACATAACTTAACTATAGCTAACCTAATGAATTATCGAAGTTATTCTAGGAGTGGGATCATATATTACATGAGGTTAACTTCACAAAGTTAACCACTTAACTATTCATTAGTGTTTTCCTTTTTTATTTTCCTTTTAATAAATAAACCATCATTTTAAATGAACCTATTGTCTAGTCATAAAATTTAGACATGCAGACAGTGAAATATTATATTTAAACAGATGGAGAATAATATTATAAACATTTTGCAATTTAAACCACCCAATTTGGAGTTCATATGCAAAAGATATGAAATAAACAAGTTTTAGAATTCAAAACACTAAATTAGACCTTTATCTGTGATAAAAATAAAGGACAAGGGTTTCTCTGCAAGAAACCAGGGGCCTGAGCGCAAGAAACGGGACTACAGATTATTTTCCAGGAAACCGATGGGCTCTTTAACAAAATAACTAAACGAAGGGGTATGGGGTGTCCTTAGCCATCCGATCACAGATCAACGACCGAGATCAGCCCTCAGTGCGAGCGCGCGCGTGCGCAGGCGCGGGCTGACAAGCAGGCCAGGGAAGTCAATGGCTTTGGGGCAAGGCAGGCTGACCGGCCGGGCCCAGCTATAGGGGCGCGGTTGAGGGTATGGACCCGAGCGACCAGATCCTGAATGGACAGTTATGATTAGATCTGCCCTAATTAAATCTGGGTCGCTTGACCTCAGATGGATGCCTGTGATCCGACGGCGAGCCTAGGCAGGGTCTCCCTAGCTGCTAGCGGCAGCGTCGCGCCGACTCCATGGTAGAGGTCCACCGGAGGCGCGGGCGCGGGCACGCTGGGGGCCCTGGGGCGCTGGGAAGGACTCAGGTGGGTTCGAGGTGACACGGCGAACACAACCGTGGGAGTCTATCCAATAGGGAGTATATGCAGAGGGATGAGTCCTTTTCAAACCAGATCTAGGAGATGACCTCCATCATCTTCATAATAAAAGGAGCATGCACACACCCCTTAGATAGATATAAAGAGACATAGATGATCTCCTGCCAAATTAAGTCAAAGACATTCAACCACTAGGTCTTACTAGGTTGCATAAAGAAGAGCAAATTCTGACTGCCCCCTAGAACATTGACTTGATTCCCTCCTTTTGGCAACAGGGTCATCCTGAACAGTGCATTTAGGTACCTATAGTACCGATGCATATTGGGAGTTTTCTAGAACTCGTGATCAGGAGACACGTGAATATCCATGACTTGCTCATGAGGAGGCTGGTTGAACTCATGCACACGAGTCCTATCCTCAGCAATATCTACATCAGAAAAACCAAGGATATGTGCAAACCTGGCATGGCTGACCTTATACTCCTCAATGTTGAAATTCATGTAAGGATGATGGTAACCACCATCTTCATCACCAACCTTGATCCACAATGTGGAGTAGAACTAGGCAATGACCTCATTATTTGATCATACACGAGTGTCATGATATCCTTCATTCCTTTGTCCTCACATTCCTGCAAAGCTCTTGTAAAGTCCGGATCTCCCATATTTTCACATTCCTCCCAATTGATAGGATGTTGCAAAATAATGGACTGATGCTTCTTCAACATGATGACCGAATTGTAGAAATCCACATGGAAGAGCACCCAAAAATGGTTCCCTTCAATTCGATTATCCCTCGCAAAAAATGAGGATTGACATACTTCTTGTCCAGTAGTGTTGCTGAACCACCCTTGGAGCAATAATACACAGCAGGTTCACCACCACGACTAATTGCGTGAGCCTGGCAAAAGCAAAGCCCACAGTATCCCAGGGTCGTCGTTCCCTAGGCTGAGAGCTAGGACTAGCCTCGATGGTGCCAGAGCCATGACCTCTCTTTTGCATATAGCGTCGAGGGCACTCAACATGCACTTCTTCTTCTTGAGTTTTGGTGAGAGAGTCCTCCGAGTCATTCTCCACGACCGAGGGCCTTCGTGGACGCACCATCTTCCATGAATTAGACAAGGTGTGGGATACAACGAATACACGGTGCGGTGACAAGATTGAGGAGAGAAACATGATTAACTCGTTCATGAAAGGTTCAACCGAACTAAAGGAGTGATTCAATTGAACATGAACGGTTCAACCATACTTTCTCCAAATCTAGCCCAAAAGAGTGTAAATCCATAGAGAACTTCATCCATTCAACACACACTATCTCTATCTCGAATGGATTTACAAGAAATTTCAAGGAATCGAAGAACTCTTCAAGAACACCACGAAAGTACCTTGAAGAGAAGCTCAAATCCAAATCACACGCGAGGGAGTGGAGAAGAAGCACAAGGGAGAGTAGATCTGAGATTTCCCACGGATTTCCTCCACAAAATAAGGAAAGATTAGTGGATTTGGAGGAGAGGAGGAGAGAAGTAGAGGTGGTGGCAGTTGTTAGGGTTAAGGAGTGTGTCGACTGGGAAGAGACAAAAGGTAGGGAAAAGAGAAGAGACCCGCCCAGACTGCGCAATCCTAGTTCATCCGGAAATCTGAGTTCTAGTTCAACCGAGAGCCCTGCATAGAGGTTTTCTGCAAATTCCGGTTCAACCGGCCTATGATAGAAAAACCAGAAACACCTCCAAATGAATAAATATATAGAGAAAATAAGAAGTCTTAATACAATAATCATAGAAAACATTAACATTCAATTTAGTACACAAGTTTTCAAGCAACGTTACGAGAATCTAACATATTTAGTTCACTCCACAAAGTGCAAAACCTAGACTCATCGAGAGGCTCTGTGAAGATATCGGCTAGTTGATTTTCTGTGCTCACATGGCTGATTTCGATATCTCCTTTGGCTTTGTGGTCTCTTAGGAAGTGATGTCTAATATCAATGTGTTTGGTTCTTGAGTGTTGCACCAAATTGTTTGTGAGTTTTATGGCACTCTCCTTATCACACAACAACAGAATTTTGTTTAACTCACATCCAAAGTCTCTCAAGGTTTGCTTCATTCATAGCAACTGTGCACAACATGCACCAGCTGCTATGTATTCGGCTTCACCAGTGGATAGTGCAACACAATTTTGTTTCTTTGAGCTCTAAGACACCAAAGTCTGCCTAAGAAATTGGCAAGTCTCGGTAGTACTCTTTCGATCAACTTTGCAACCGGCATAATCTGGGTCAGATTAGCCAAGCAGATCAAAAGTGGAGCCCTTATGATACCACAAGCCTAGGTTAGGAGTGTGAACTAGATATCTAAGAATTCTCTTAACAGCCACTAGGTGACACTCTTTCAGGTTAGCTTGAAACCTCACACACATGCACACACTAAGCATAATATCATGCATAGATGCACAAAGATATAGCAGAGAGCCTATCATAGACCTATATAATCTTTGATCAATAGACATACCTTCTTCGCTGAGGTCAAGATGCTCGTTTGATGCCATGGGAGTTTTGATGGGCTTAGCATTCTCCATGTCAAACTTCTTGAGCATATCTCTAATGTACTTGGTTTGACATAAGAAAGTTCCATCCTTTAACTGTTTAACTTGAAGTTCAAGGAAGAACTTGAGCTCACCCATTATAGACATCTGAAACATGTTTGTCATAACTATGCTAAACTCATCACAGAAGGTCTTATTAGTATCGCCAAAGATAATGTCATCAACATATATTCGGCACACAAATAATTCATGATCAAATTTACGAGTGAAAAGAGTAGAATCGACTTTGCCTATTTCAAAGCCATTTTTAGTAGAAAATCCTTAAGGCATTCGTACCATGTTCTAGGAGCCTGTTTGAGCCCGTAGAGTGCCTTATGGAGCTGGAAGACGTGGTTTGGCTTCTTAGGATCTTCTAAACCTGGTGGTTGCTCAACATAAATCATCTCTTGGATTAGTCCATTTAAGAAGGCGCTCTTGACGTCCATTTGGTAGAGCTTGAAATCATGGTTAGTGGCATAAGCAATTAATATTTTAATTGACACTAAACTTGCCACTGGTGCATACGTCTCTCCAAAGTCAAGACCTTCCGCTTGAGTGAAACCTTGAACAACCAGCCTTGCCTTGTTTCTAGTTACCACGCAGTGCTCATCTTGCTTGTTCCGGAAGACCCATTTTGTTCCAATCACATTCTGCTTGGGTCTCTCCACCAACGACCAGACTTCATTCCTAGTGAAATTATTGAGTTCCTGTTGCATATCTATAACCCAATCTGGATCTTCTAAGACTTCCTCTACCTTAAATGGCTCAAGAGTGATAATAAACGAGTAAAATTCACAAAAAATTGCCAATCTAGAACAAGTTGTTACCCCTCTCTTGATGCTACCCAAGATGCTGTCGATAAGATGATCTCTTTGCAAGCTTTGATGAACACGCGAATGTGGTACCTGACGTTGGCGTTGAATGGGTCCATCATCCTCTTGTTCTTGTAGAGCTTCTTCAACTACTGCTTCTTCTGGTACAACTGCTTCTTGCATTTCTTGTGGCTGAGTTGCTTTGTCTTGAGTAGGATAACTTGAGGTTGGAGGATTTGCTTGCATGGTGTTTTGATTATCCTCCCTTCTTGCATCTCCATGTGTAACTCCATTAGTCATCTAGATCAACTCTTCATCTTCATCTTCAACTTTTTCTTGTAGCCTCACTTCACCAATGGCTAGCTTCTTAATGGCTTCACAAGGTAGTATTTCATTTCCTATCAACTCATTAGCAACATGCCTTTACAAGCCATTAGATTCATCAAATGTCACATCTACCACAATTTCGACAACACCAATGGTATTGTTGAAAACACGATATTCATGAGCATTCAATGCATAACAAAGTAAGAAGCCCTCGCCCACTTTAGGTGCAAACTTTGAGTTTTTTTGCTTTTTTGTTAAGAATAAAACATTTATAGCCAAAACCCCCCAAAATAATCAACCTTTGGTTTGTTACTAGTGAGTAGCTCATAAGAAGTCTTCTTGTAAATCTTGTGAATATAGAGGTGGTTGATTGCATGATACGTGGTGTTGATGGCTTTAGCCCAATAGTTATCTAGGGTCTTGTTTTCATCAAGCATTGTCTTTGTTGTCTCAATGAGAGTTTGGTTCTTTCTCTCCACAACATCGTTTTGTTGTGGAGTGTAGGGAATAGAAAACTCATGCTTGATGCCTTCTTTAGTCAGGTATTGATCAACACCTGTGTTCTTAAATTCTGTCCATATGTTGCTTCTTATCTTCTTGATCTTTAGCTCAAATTCATTTTGTGCTCACCTCATGAACTTCTTTAGAATCTCTTGGGTTTCACCTTTGTCACTCAAAAAGAAAACCCAAGTGAAGCTAGAAAAGTCATCAACAATAACTAAGCCATATTTGTTACCACCAATGTTGAGGTAGGCCACCGGTCCGAAGAGGTCCATGTGCAGAAGCTCCAATGGCCTCTTGGTGGTGACCACATTCTTTGGATGGCGTGGAGCTCCATGTTGTTTTCCTGCTTGACAAGCTCCACAAACCCTATCTTTCTCAAATATAATGTTTGTTAGTCCAATAATGTGATCATCCTTTAGAAGTTTGGCCAAGTTCCTCATGCCAACATGAGATAGCTGGCGATGCCAGAGCCAACCCGTGTCAGATTTCACCACTAAATAGGTATCAGGTGACACTCTACTTGTTCTAAAATCAACAAGGTAGAGTTTGCCTGTCAACCATCCTGAAAAGGCAACAGAGGAATCCTCCCTTCTAAAGATTTTCACACAAACATTTGTAAAAAGACAGTCGGAAGCCCATTCCACAAAGCTGTGAAATATACAACATGTTGTAACTTAAAAAATCAACTAAAAGAACATTGGACAGTGATTAATTGTTTTGAGATAGGAATTTTACCAATACCAACCACCTTACTCTTGCCGCTATCTCCAAATAAAATCTCCTGTATTTCTTGGACTAGTTGCAAAGAGTGGAACATGTCTTTCTCTCTAGTCATATGATTTGTGCATCCACTGTCAAGTACCAAACTTGACCCACCGAAGTAGACCTACAAAATAATGTTATGATGTACATTTAGGTATCCACATTGAATTGGGTCCTTGAGTGCTAGTAATCAATTGGGTACCCACACACTCCATTCATTACTGTCCTCTTTGTGTAGGCACCCGCATACTTAACAACCATTTTACCATGATTCCAAGTCAACATATAATCACAAAGACAAGAGTTAGAGATAGAGATAGGAGCCTTTTCTCCTCTTGTGGTAATAATACTCTTCATCTTACCCTTGGTATCATCACCATTTACCTTTTTATGAATCTAGCTCGTGCTTGCATTTAAGGAATGAATCCTTCCCAAGGCGTCATATAAGGTGGTCCCTTCTATGAACTTAGGAGATTTCGATCCCTTATGCTCTACGCTAGGGTTTACCTTTGATAAGTTGTAACCAAGTGCTCTCTTTCCATGGTTATTCCTTATGGGCTTATACTTGGGTTCAACCTTCTTTAACCCATCATTGCTAGAGTTTTTCTTCATAATTTTCTTGGTCTCAACCTTTTGTGTATCTTTCTTTACATGGTTAGCCAAACAACAACTTGCATGATATTTTAAACAATTTTTGCAAGTATTTGAACTAGAGGAGCTAGCATCAGAATTCATCACTAAGGAAAAAAATAGTGGTGGTCTTGAGAGTGTCATGTTGCACTTGAAGTTCTTGACTTTGAACTTTCAAACATGATAAGTTTGTTTCAAGTGCCTCTTTGGAATTCACAAGACCAATAATGGAGGTTTTTGCACAAGAGAGTTCATAATCCTTTTCCTCCAAGGTGACTTTGACTAAAGAGAGTTCTTTAGTCAATGTGTCCAACATTTCATCCTTATTAATGATCAAATTTTTTAGCTCTAGGTTTCTCTCTTTTTCAAGGATGAGCAAGTCTTCTTGAGCTACAAGAGTTGTATTTCTCTAGCTTCTCTATTAACTTTGTAATTATATTATAGCCATTCAAACTAAATTCATTAATCATTTTGTTTTTCATACTATGCTCATCATCATTACCATCAAAATTACTTGCATTAAATAAATGTACCTTATCTCCTTTTGCCATGAGACAAGTCGAAGTCTCGAAGTCGTCGGTGAGGTTGGTGAAGAATCACGGTGTCGATGTAGGCTGTTGATTGGCAATACATGCCACTCCCTCTTCATCTGAGCTTGAGCTTTCTTCATCAGAATCCCATTCTTCACCAATGTGTGCTTTACCACATTTCGTCTTCTTGTAGTGACCCTTGCTCTTTCTCACCTTTGTTGTACTTATCTTTCTTGTACTCCTTCTTACCTTCTTGTTCTTTCTTGTTAGGACAGTCCACTATGAAATGGCCAGTCTTGCCACACTCATAATAGACTCTCTTCTTACCTTTCCTTTGAAACTTTTTGCTTCCTTTGACAAACCTTTTAAAAGTCTTGATGAACATAGCTGCTTCTTCATGAAGATCATCACTCGAGCTTTCATCATCACTCGAGCTCTCTATTACTTTCTTGCATTTGTGATCTTTGCTTGTAGAGGACTTCTTCACTGACTCTTGTTCATTTGCAACTAAGGCATTTGAATCCCGTTCCTTTGTTGGATCTTCTTCAAACTCATGTTGTTGAATTTTGGCAAACAACTAATGAGGAGTCATCTTCTCATAATCATCTCGATCTATAATCATTCTTGCCAAACCCATATCCTTTTCTTTGAATGCTCTTATGAACAATCTAGTGACCTTTGAATCATTCTAGTCCTTACTTCTAAGCACCCTTATCTTGTTAGCTAGAACCATCAGTTGATCAAAGAGTGATGATACTCATCCTTTATCTAGTCATATCTTACTAGTTCACTTTCTAGGTACTCGGTTCGATGTCTCTTAGCTTTTGTATCACCTTCACGTGACATCTTTAGAATGCTCTAGATCTCACGAGCATCCTCCCATTCTTGTACTTTCATGTATTCCTCTGCACTCAAGCTTCCTTTGATGATGCTCACTACTTGAGCATTCCTGTGAAGATCTTGCATCATCTCTATGGTCATTTCCTCGCCAAACCTAGGCTTGCATACACCTACATTGACAATCTCCCAGAGACTTGGATGCGCACCAATTAGATGAGACTTCATCTTATCGGCCCACTCATCATAATTCAACTCACTAAGAGTTGGAAGTTTTCCAAATGGTACCAAAGAGAAGTTTGGTACAAAAGATCTAGAATAATCAAATGGAACTTTATTGAATTCATAGCCCTTACTCTTACTTGGTGACTCCTCCGTGTTGATGTTCATTTTTCCCATTACCTTAGACAGTACGAGTTCAACCAAGTCATTGTTGTAGTCGATCTTCTTCTTTCCTTTGTCTTCTTCCTCGACTTTTCTCCTTGCTTCTTGGGTGTCTAGTTCCTCGACTTTTCTCGTTACTTTCCTAATTAATCAGTTAAGGGCGTCCCATTCACACTTGTGGTAGCACTGTTTTCTCGGTTGGTCGCTCCATGTTCCAATTAAACAAAGTTATCTCATCATGAACAATAATTCAACCAACAATAATGATAAAGCATGATCATAGTTCAGATATAATATTAATCCCAAAACCAGGTAGAACAATAGCAAGACTACTCAATAATTTATTTGTCTGAAAGGTGTAGGGTAAACAAGACTAGGTAACCTATTAGGTCCCATTAGCTTAACCTAACTGTGCCATGGTGATTAACAAAACATTATTAGGTTAAAGAATGTGATCAAGAACACAACTTGCCTTTTTGGTGCAACTCTAGGTGCTTCTCCAATTTGGTTTTCAGGTTCCTCATGACCTCGTCTCTACTCATAACAATACATATAAATAATAAATAATGGATATGATAACATTACGCCAAAACATGGAATCAAACTACGTAGGAATATTCTATGTGTCACTACGAGATCGTGGGTTCGAGAACTACTAAATTATGAGTTAAAACGACTAAGTTATGGATTTTCTAAGTTCCTAAAATTATTTTTACACGTAAAAATAATTTTCTTTATTTATTATATATTTTCCGAAAATCTTGGGCATTTGCTTCAATACCTAAGAAGCATAGGGTTGGATTTATAAAATCCAGGACCCATTTGTATGGATCTTATAATACACGGGGACTGTGGGTTAATTTAAATAGAGTTAAGGGGTTCTTTTGTAAAACATGCACAACCGAAGGGGTACATAGCCACCTTAGCCTTCCGACCCATCTTTGACAACCCATAATAGATTGGAGTGATGCCCATCCATCTGTCAGCTCAGAGCCATCCACCCCGTGATCGGCGGCCATGATTTTATGATGCTCGATCCAATGTAATCCCTCCGATCTACGATCAATGATCCATAGTGCTTCATCCCAACTTCTAATAAGAGTCGTTTATCTTGAAAACGGTGCCTACCATGCCCTCACTCAACTCACGGCCGTGCCAGCGTGGTAGTGCCTACAGCCACCACGGGCCGCAATGAAGCATACGCCGGCGAACCTATGCCCAGGCGATTTTGTGGTACGAAGAGTGGCTGCGTGAAGTGGGTATCATGGCAAAAAGTTCTAGTGCTCCTTATCGTTTTTTGACGCAGTAGAGGATGTGGCCACGGCGTGAGGCAGAATCATAGTGATGGCGAAGTTCGTCGAGCAATTCCCTGGCCACGACATGCCCTTTCCTCCAGAGAACGTCGCACACATGATTTGGTGTCTCAAATGAACTCGTCCGACCCCTAAGTTGACCCTGAGTGAGGATGATTCCTAGAATTGCTTGTGGTGGCTCTCCTCTCTCTTAGCGCTCCAATGGTCTCTAGAGCCCTCTATTCTTCGGTGTTCACGATAATAGAGAGATGGGATGGCCATAGAGGGGTGCGACGATGTTGGTTATATAGAGACAGCCAAACGGGCCGCACAGCCCGGCCTAGCTAGTGAAGCCCGACCTAATTTGGATCTGGCCCGCTAGGCACGGTTAGAAAACCAGACCAGATCTTCCAAGCCCATGGGCTTTTCCTGTCCGAGTTCGGCCCGCCGCGGGGCTAAATGGGTTGGGCTGGCCTGGCCTTGTAAGCCTAGAAAAAGCGAGACGGTCAGCATGGTTTAGTGCAAAAAGCGGGCTTGACGGGCTTAAAGGTTGTCGGTGTCTCGGACCTGGGGGGGGTTCCTTGGACCGACCAGTGAAATCGCTGCGTGTCCCTGCCCAGATGGGTTGGCGCGGGATGGAACACAAGAGGTGGGACAAGCCTTGTATTATCCTGCACCAGGGGTGCCGCTCGCAGTAGGGGTTACAAGCGCGTCGCGTGAGGGAGAGAGAGACACAGAGTTCGCCCGCCGCTTCCCTCGCGCGAACCCCCCTCAGGGTGGCCCTGGACCTCCCTTTTATAGAGGCAAGGAGAGGGTCCAGACGTACACCGGGGGTGTAACTATGCGCTAACGTGTCCGGCAGTGGAGTGCCTAAGCCCTGTGTACATGCCAACGTGGCCATTGGGGGAGAGCTTGGGCCCTGTACATGTGATGGCGTGGCCATCGGAGGAGCGCCTGAGTCCTGTAGGAGCACAGCTGGCAGCGTGGCGAGGATCCTGCTGACGTCTCCTTGCTATCGTAAGGGGATGAGAGCCAACGGCGTCATGGTGCACGCGGGACACCATCATTACCCGTCGCTGGGGTAAGCCAGATGGGACGCCGGTCTTGTTCCTTGTAGCCTGAGCAGGCTAGGAATAGGGAAATGATGCATCCCCTGTTAGCGCGGTCGGTCCGAGCCCAGGGTCGGTCGAGGCGGAGACTTCTCTTGAGGCCGAGCGAGGCAGAGACCTCCTCCCGAGGCTGGAGCCTGAGGTCGGGCGAGGCGGAAGCCTCCTCCTGAGACCGGAGCATGAGGTTGGGCGAGGCAGAGCTTCCTGTTGCGCCCGAGGCTGAACTCGGTGGTTGATCGTGACTTGTTGTCAGTCGTCGCCGGGGTGGCTGGCACGTCAGTCGGAGCGGAGCGAGCGGCGCTGTTTTCCTGTCATATCAAACAGTAAAGAAGAGGGGCGAAGTGACTGCGGTCACTTCGGCCTACCCGTTTGAGGCGCGTGTGTCAGGATATGGCGTCAGGCATCCCCTGCATTTAATGCGCCTGCGAAGCCGTCGGTTGGTGAGACGGTCTGGCCAAGGTTCTTCACAATGAAGCCTGCCCGAGCCGGGCCTCGGGAGAGCCGAGGGGGCGCCCGCTGCCTGAGGAGGCCCTCGGGCGAGGCGTGAACTCGTCTGGGACTGCTGTTCCAACCCGAGGCTGGGCTCGGGTGAGATCGCGTCCCTCGGGTAGACGAAGTCTTGACTTGAACCGCACCCGTCAGTTGGTCTGAGGGTGTTTACCAGCCATGATTAGGAGCGTTGGGGGTACCCCTAATTATGGTACCCGACAGTAGCCCTCGAGCCTCGAAGGGAGTGTTGGTACTCGCTTGGAGGCTTTTGCCGCGTTTTCGGTGAGGGGACCGGCCTTTCTCGGTTTTTGCCTTGTTCTGGTGGGTGCGCGCGAGCGCACCCGCCAGGTGTAGCCCCCAAGGCCTCGGAGGAGTGGTTTGACTCCTCTGAGGTCTGAATGCTTTTCGTGGTGCTTCAGCCGGTCTGATCGTTCCCTCATGCGGCCCGGCCGTAGCCCAGGTGCGTGGTCGGGTTCCAAGTTACCAAGCTGGTTTGTTGACGCTATCAACAGTTTTGGCCGTAGCCGGGTGCGAGAGCAGCCCCCAAGCCTCTGCACGGACGAGAGGACGATCAAGGACTTTCCCGACTTTTATCATACGCCCCTGCGTCGCCTTTCCGCAAGGAGGAGGGGGGAAAGCGCCACGTTGCCCTCGGAGGGCGCCGAACATGGTGTTTCCAGTGAGCTGCTAACGGGTGATCCGAGTGGACGCCCGTGCCCCGTTCGTTAGGGGTCGGCTGGTGGCCCAGAGGCGCGCTCCAAAAGTACCTGCGGGTGATTTGTCGGACCCAGACCCCTTCGATAGGGTCCGAGGGCTCGATGCCTCCCTCTGGTGGGATTCCGTTACATATCGTTCCCGCCAGTCTCGGAAATGTCCTAGGGTACCTCGGGACCGTAGCCCGAGCCTCGGCTATGTATCGAACGTACGCACAGTCATCCCTCACTCTGCGTGCTCTAGTGCGACTGTCGAACCCTTCCGAGGGGCCAGCCTACGAACCCCTGATCAGTAGTGGGCACAGAGCCCGAGCGCTCTGGGGCGGCTGTCAAACCCTTCCGAGGGGCCAGCCTTCGAACCCCTGATCAGTAATGGGCTTGAAGTCCGAGTGCTCTGGGGAGGCTGTCGAAACCCTTCCGAGGGGCCAGCCTTCGAACCCCTGATCAGTAGGAGGGCTCAGGGCCCGCTTCCTTCGCCGAGAAGGATCCTTTCCACAACGTCCCCTTTCCCGATCCCTGTGGCAAGAGAGAGAGAGAGGAGGAGGGGAAGGATATGAATTTAAATAAGGTGGCGCACCTTTTTTGACGCAGTCATTATGGCGAAGGCGAAGCGACGCCCGCCTCGTCTGCCAGAGGTGTCACCTGCTTCGTCAGGGAGTTAATGCGACGGGACAGGCGATTCGTGTGGCGCCCGTTGCGCGCGCGAGCCGTTCGAGGAATGGGGTACGGGCGCGTCGTCTTCACGCCGTGGGAGAGGGCTCTCCCGTCGCTTCAGGAGGGGACGCGAGCCTACAGGCGACTTGACCGCTGCCTCCACTCGTCTGCCGCTGCAGTTACTGCCGGCCCGCTTTTGACCATGCCAACTGTCATGCCTACCCTGCGGCTGACTGACTCGTGGCCGTCACCTTTAACCGGCACTGTTGGGTCATGCGCAGGGCTACCTCGAGTCACGGTACTGGTTCCACAGTCGAGGAGGCGCATCATCGGCGCGAGCGGCGGTGTAACTTCTCGCACGTCGTAACCGGCGTGCTGGTTACATGACATGCGGGCCCGCTTCCTTTGTGCTGGTCCGCCAGATGTGGACGGAGCCGAAGGGGCGCACAGTTGCAGTGCAGTTGGATGCCTGTCGCGTGGCAGTCCACCCTTTCGACCACCAGTTTCTGCGAAGATGGGAGAACGCTTGTAACCGCGGGACGGTTACATGCCTCACGTGCGGCGGCTCGCCTTCTTCGTGCTTCGAATCAGCTCGTATGACGTGTGGGTCCCAGCCCCGTGTCGTAGGGGGAGAACCCTGGAGTATGTCAGTGGAGATTTCGCCCGTGACGCTGAGAGGTGCAAGTGAGGAGGTTTGCTTATAAAAGGGGGATCGATCCCCTGGGCAGTGGCCATGCCTTCGTTCTCCCCTCATGCATTGCGCCCTTCCACCTTTTGAGTCCCCGGATGGGGTGCTCCTGCGTCGCCTTGCTCTTGCTGTCGTTGGAGGAGCGCGGCCTCGTGGAGATCGGCACCTTTCAGCCATCGCTCGGCTTCAAGGATTTTCGTCATGCAGCCTGGCTGCATTCCCTCACCAATGGATAGTTTGGTGGGGAGAAGCAAGCCGGGCTGCGGCCTCCGCCCCGCCCCTAGCTTCAAGGATCTTCGTCATTCTTGCTGAGGCGGAGGGAGAGCTGAGCCGAGGTTCGCCTCTGCGTAGGCAGCGGCCCGCTCCTTCCTTCAGTGATCTGGGGGGAAGGGCGTTCGCCGCCTGTGGCGCTGGTAGCCACCGCGCGACTGGCTCCCCGGCACGAGCGGCTCTGGTGCTGCCTCCGGTGCTGCCCCCCACCGCTGGTCCTTGCTGCGCCGCCGGCTGTTGGGGGGTCGCATGACACGTCGCACGCCGCGAGGGCGGCGTTCGTGTTCTAGGACGACCCCGTTCTCGTTCTTGTGGCGAGGACGGGAGTGAGGACCTGCCGGTGCGTTTTGGGGCGGACGACGTACGCCGGTGTGGCTCCGTCTCTTTGGCTTTAATGGCTGGTTCTCGTCTCTCGAGGGCGAGGGCCTCTCGGCTGCAGCGTTTGCCCTGAAGCCGTTGCTGCAGCTATCTAGCCGCCCGAGTCGGAGGTTGTTGTCGCTGCTGCTGGAGCGGCTGCCGGTGGGCCACCCGGAGTTTGTTATCCCGCAAGCCTTCCGGTGTGAGGTCGTTCGTGCCCGCGGGAGCGGAGCCGGAGTCCCTTTTGTAAGGAGATATACCGGGTTTTTGCCGGAGCAAAATGTAACCGCTTCAAGTACTTAGACATTTGTCGTAGGTCGGGAGAACCGCCGAGGGTTCTGCCGACGTCTAAGTTTGTGTAGCATAGTTACCCCAAGTATATGTGTTTGTTCTTTGTGGCTGTCGAGGCCTGAACATTTGGGTATTCGAGAATGAAGCTGTGTGTCTTCCTCATTCCGAGCGCTGGGACTTGTCTGTTGGCTAGCTGAACCACTTAACCGAGCGTCGGTTGCCTTTTGCGGAAGGTGACGAGTGAGGTGTCCGTATCCCGGAGGCATAGGAGTCCCTCGGCTCTGTTGGCCTTGCCGCTCTAAGCTTCCCTTGCTCAATTCTTGGAACCCTCGGCTGCACTGTGATGAGCCGGAGCCGGAGGCAGCGGTGTTAGCGCGGACAGACGCAGAGTCGGCTCGGAAAGAGACTTCGTCGGCCCGGGAGATGGTGGCTTCCCAGGCCGAGGAAGATGTGGTAGCAGCCGCTGGAGTTTGGCCAAGACATCTGCTAGTGCGGTGCTGGCGTCCTCCCTTAGGTGGAAGTCCTTTTGCCTAGGTCACCGTCCGAGGCCAGGCCAGGTTCCACCGAGGGTGGAAACAATGCCGAGGGTGCTGCTGCTCCCCCTGCCGATGCCCAAACCTACAGGAACAGTTTGTCTGTAGCATGCACATGCTTTTTCATGGCCGCCAAGGCCTAAACACTTTATCGTCGTGTTTAAAAAGCTGCGTCTTCTCTCCTCTTGTTTCGAGCATCACGATTTGTCTGTCAATAGCAGAATCGTTTATCCGAGCGAGAGTTACTTTTCGCGGAAGGTGATGAGTGAGGTATCCGTATCCCGGAGGCGTAGGAGTCCCTCGGCTCAGTCGGCCTTGCCGCTTACGTGCACTCTCATTTGGTCGAAGGATTCCATTATTGGTACAATCGAGAAGGCGCGAAAGTCGTTTTCTACCCGAGTGTTAGGACTTGTTTGGTAGCAGGATCGCTTATCCGAGCGTGAGTTACTTCTCGCGGAAGGTGATGAGTGAGGTATCCGTATCTCGGAGGCGTAGGAGTTCCTCGGCTCGGTCGGCCTTGCCGCTTACGTGTACTCTCGTCGTTCTCAGGATCCTGCTATCGATACAGAAGTCGAAAGCACAAAGGTTGTTTTGTTAGAAAAATTTTTCGAGGAAAATTTTGATGCAGAGGGGGTTCCCCCCTTCTAGCCCCCGAGGGAGGGTCGGGCTTTGCTGAGGCAAGGCCGACCCTTCCTTGACGGTTAGACTTTGTGTATGTAAACGAGGTACATGAACGACTTAAAACATCTTAAGGGTAGAAGCGACGTAGCTGTTGGATGTTCCAAGCGTTGCTGTAGACCTTGCCTCGGTCGTTGGCCAGCTTGTATGTTTCGGGCTTCAAGATCTTGGCGATGATGAAGGGCCCTTCCCAGGGAGGAGTGAGCTTGTGGCGCCCTCGGGAGTCCTGTCGCAGGCGAAGCACCAAGTCTCCCACTTGGAAGCCTCGAGACCGAACGCTTTGGGCGTGGTAGCGCCGCAGTGACTGCTGGTACCGTGCCGAATGTAGTAAGGCAACGTCCCGAGTCTTCTCGAGTTGGTCCAGCGAGTCTTCTCAGTTGGTCTGGTTGCTTCGGTCGTCGTACGCCTTGGTCCTCGGGGAGCCATATTCTAAGTCCATGGGGAGGACGGCCTCGGCCCCATAGACTAGAAAGAATGGCGAAAAACCCGTGGCGCGGCTCGGCGTCATCCTCAGACTCCAGACTACCGAGGGTAGCTCTTTCATCCACCGCTTGCTGAACTTGTTGAGGTCGTTGTAGATGCTCGGTTTGAGCCCCTGCAAAATCATACCGTTGGCATGCTCCACCTGCCCATTTGTCATGGGATGAGCTCTGGCGGCCCAGTCCACATGGATGTGGTGGTCGTCGCAGAAGTCCAAGAACTTTTTTTCCGGTGAACTGCGTGCCATTGTCGGTGATGATTGAGTTTGGGGACACCGAATCGATGGATGATGTTGGTGAAAAACGCCACTGCCTGCTCGGACCTGATGCTGGTCAAGGGTCGGACCTCGATCCACTTGGAGAATTTGTCGATGGCGACCAGAAGGTGCGAGAAGCCCCTGGGTGCCTTCTGCAAGGGACCGACGAGGTCTAGACCCCACACAGCAAATGGCCAGGTGATGGGTATCGTCTGCAAGGCCTGAGCGGGCAAATGTGTGTGCTTTGCGTAGAATTGACACCCCCGGCAGGAGCGCACAATCCTAGTGGTGTCGGCCACCGCGGTTGGCCAGTAGAAACCTTGTCGGAAGGCATTTCCCACGAGGGCTCGAGGTGCTGCATGGTGGCCGCAAGCCCCCGAGTGTATTTCTTGCAATAGTTCTTGTCCTTGGGCGATAGATATGCATCGTTGGAGGATGCCCAAGGGGCTGCGGTGATAGAGCTCTTTTTCATCACCCAGCAAGACGAATGACTTGGCGCGCCGAGCCAGCCGCCGAGCTTTGGTCTTGTCGATGGGAAGCTCTCCTCGGAGGAGATATTCCAGGTACGGGGTCTACCAGTCCAAATCCGACGTGACCCCATTCTGTTCCTCCTCGACGGGCAAGGCCTCTTCCTCGATGGCCGAGGGTGCCTCGAGTCCGGCCGAGGGTACCTCGGGCTGGGCCGAGGCTTCCTCAGGCTCGGGCGTGTCGTTGATCTTGACGGATGGTTAATGTAGGTCTCTGGAGAAGACGTCCGGGGGAACCGTCGTTCGCCCCAAGGCTATTTTCGCCAGCTCGTCCGCAGTCTCATTGTACCGTCGGGCGATGTGGTTGAGCTCCAGCCCGTGGAACTTGTTTTCTAGGCGCCGGACTTCGTCGCAGTAGGCTTCCATCCTCTAGTCACAGCAGTGGGAGTTCTTCATGACTTGGTCGATGACAAGCTGTGAGTCGCCTCGAGCATCGAGGCGCCGAACCCCTATCTCGATGGCGACGCGCAGCCCATTAACCAGAGCCTCGTACTCGGCCACGTTGTTCGATGCCGGAAAATGGAGGCGAATGACGTAGCGGAGATGCTTTCCGAGGGGTGAAACGAAGAGCAAGCCAGCGCCTGCTCCTGTTTTCATGAGTGACCCATCGAAGTACATGGTCCAGAGCTCGGGCTGGATTGGAGTTGTCGGTAACTGGGTGTCAGTCCACTTAGCCAGGAAGTCTGCCAAGACCTGGGATTTTATGGCCTTCCGAGGAGCGAATGATAGCGTTTCGCCCATAAGCTCCACTGCCCACTTTGCTATCCTACCCGAGGCCTCGCGGCACTGGATGATCTCCCTCAGGGGGAAGGATGACACCACAGTCACTGGATGAGACTCGAAGTAGTGTCGCAACTTTCGTCGTGTTAGAATTACTGCGTAGAGCAGCTTCTGGATCTGTGGGTAGCGGACTTTGGTCTCGGAAAGCACTTCGCTGATGAAGTAGACTGGCCTGTGGACGGGCAGTGCATGCCCTTCTTCTCGTCTCTTGACTACGATCGCGGCGCTGACCACCTGAGTAGTCGCGGCTACGTAGATCAAGAGGGCTTCTCCTGCAGCGGGGGGCACCAGGATGGGTGTGTTCGTAAGGAGCGCCTTAAGGTTTCCGAGGGCTTCCTCGGCCTTGGGGGTCCAAGTGAAGCACTCGGCCTTCCTTAAGAGGCGATACAGAGGCAAGCCTTTCTCGCCAAGGCGTGAGATGAAGCGGCTCAGAGCCGCAAGGCATCCCATGACCCTCTGTACTCCTTTCAAATCTTTGATCGGTCCCATGTTGGTGATGGCCGCGATTTTCTCCGGATTGGCCTCGATGCCCCGCTCGGAGACGATGAATCCAAGGAGCATGCCTCAGGGGACTCCAAAGACACACTTCTCGGGATTGAGTTTCACGCCTTTCGCTCTCAGACACTTGAATGTCGTTTCAAGGTCAGAGAGGAGGTCGGGGTCTCTCTTCGTCTTGACAACGATGTCGTCGACGTAAGCCTCGACTGTTCTGCCGATGTGTTCTCCGAACACGTGGTTCATGCACCTCTGGTAAGTGGCGCCTGCATTCCTCAACCCAAATGGCATTGTAGTGTAACAGTACATGCCAAAAAGTGTGATGAAAGAAGTCGCGAGCTGGTCGGACTCTTTCATCTTGATTTGGTGATAGCCTGAGTAGGCATCGAGGAATGACAGGGTTTCACACCCAGCAGTGGAGTCCATGATTTGATCGATGCGAGGTAGAGGATAGGGAACTTTCGGACATGCTTTGTTTAGACCAGTGTAGTCTACACACATCCGCCATTTCCCATCCTTCTTCCTTACAAGAATAGGGTTAGCTAACCATTCGGGATGGAATACCTCTTTGATAAACCCTGCCACGAGTAGCTTGTGAACTCCTCGCCTATGGCCCTACGCTTTTCTTCGTCAAAACGGCGTAGGGTTTGCTTCACGGGTCGGGCTCCAGCTCTGATGTCCAATGAGTGCTCGGCGACATCCCTCGGTATGCCGGGCATGTCCGAGGGACTCCACACAAAGACTTCGGCGTTTGCACGGAGAAAGTCGACGAGCACTGCTTCCTATTTGGGGTTGAGCTCGGAGCCGATCTGAACTTCCTTGCTGGCGTCGTTGCTGGGGTCGAGAGAGACGGACTTGACCGCCTCAACTGGTTCGAAGTTGCCGGCGTGCCGCTTCGCATCGGGCGCCTCCTTGGAGAGGCGTCCTAGGTTGGCGATGAGAGCCTCGGACTCAGCGAGAGCCTCGGCGTACTCCACGCACTCCACGTCGCATTCGTACACGTGGCGGTACGTGGATCCGACGGTGATGATCTCATTCGGGCCCGACATCTTGAGCTTGAGGTAGGTGTAGTTGGGGACGGCCATGAACATGGCGTAGCATGGTCTTCCCAATACCGCATGGTAGGTTCCTTGGAACCTGACGACCTCAAAGGTGAGAGCTTCCTTTCAGAAGTTAGAGGGAGTTCCGAAGCAGACGGGTAAGTCGATCCGTCCGAGGGGTAGGATTTGCTTCCCGAGCGCAATCCCGTGGAAGGGTGCCGCACCGGCCCAGACTTCGGATCGATCAACCCCTAAGTTCTAGGGTCTCGGCGTAGATGATGTTAAGGCTGCTGCCTCCGTCCATGAGGACCTTGGAGAGCCTAACGTTGCCAATGATCGGATCGACGACGAGCGGGTACCTTCCTGGGCTTGGCACGAAGTCGGGGTGGTCGCCTTGGTCGAAGGTGATATGCTTGTCAGACCAGTCTAGGTAGACTGGCGCCGCCACCTTCACCAAGCAGACTTCCCGACGCTCCTGCTTGCGGTGCCGAGCCAAGGCGTTCGTCGCCTGCCCACCGTAGATCATGAAGCAGTTATGGACTTCCGGGAATCCCTCTTCCTTGCCGCCTTCCTTCTTATCGTTGTCATGGCCCTTGCCGTCCTCCGCCGGGGGCCCGGTCTTACGGAAGTAGCGCCGGAGCATGACACATTCTTTGAGGGTGTGCTTGACGGGCCCTTGGTGATGGGGGCATGGCTCTTTGAGCATCTTGTCGAACGCGCTGGCCCCTCCAGGAGGTTTCTGAGGGTTCCTGTGCTCGGCCGCAGCGATGAAATTCGCGTCTGCGGCGTCGCGCTTCCCTTGCGACTTGTTTTAGCCTTCTTCTTCGTGCCCCACTAGGCGGACGCCTCAGGGGCGTCTGTCTTCGGCCCTCCCTGCGGCTGCTTGTCCTTTCGGAAGATGGCTTTGACCACCTCCTGACCCGAGGCGAACTTGGTGGCGACGTCCATCAGTTCGCTCGCATGGGTGGGAGTCTTGCGCCCTAGTTTGCTCACCAGGTCTCAGCAAGTGGTGCCAGAGAGGAAAGCCCCGATGACATCCGAGTCGGTAACGTTGGGCAGCTCGGTGCGCTGCTTTGAAAACTGTCGGATGTACTCTCAGAGGGACTCCCCTGGCTGCTGGCGGCAGCTTTGGAGGTCCCACAAGTTCCCAGGGCACACGTACGTGCCTTAGAAGTTTCCCGCGAAAGCTTTGACCAAATCGTCCTAGTCGGAGATCTGCACAGGAAGCAGATGCTCCAGCCAGGCTCGGGCGGCGTCGGAGAGGAAAAAGGGTAGATTACGGATGATGAGGTTGTCATCATCCGCCCCTCCCAACTGGCATGCCAGTCGGTAGTCCGCGAGCCATAGCTCCGGCCTCGTCTCCCCCGAGTACTTGGTGATGGTAGTCGAGGCTCGAAAACGGGCAGGGAACGGCGCTCGTCGTATGGCTCGGCTGAAGACTCGTGGACCGGGTGGTTCAGGCGAAGGACTGCGATCCTCCTCACTGTTGCAGCGTCCCCCACGCCTGGGATGGTAGCCTTGGCGCACCTTCTCGTCGAGGCGGGCTCGATGGTCGAGATGGTGGTGCTCGTTGTTGAGGCGTTCCCGGGCGGCAGATGCCTCGTCCCGCGTGCGCTTGGGATGGACCGAGGCCTCCTGAATGCGTTGGGAGGACACCGCGTGATGCTCCGAGGGGTTAGCTCGCCTGCGGGAGGCGGAGCTCTCGGCTCGTCGAACCGCGGCGCCTTCTAGGAGATTCTTGAGTTCGCCTTGGATGCGCCGTCCCTTGGTGGTGGATGGCTCCGGCATGGCTCGAAGCAGCATCGCCGCTGCAGCTAGGTCCTGGCCGGACCCGCTGACGGCCGGGGGCAGCGCTGCCCTGGCATTGTCGACGATGCGGCGCCGGATGTCTTGGGCCCGATGACAGGCTTCTCCGGCGAGCGTTCGACCTGCCCACTCCTGTTCGATGTTCTGTCGGAGCTGTACAAGCTGGCCTGCTTCCCCGTCGACCCGGGCCTGCATCTCACGGATTTGCTCGAGCTGTATGTCCTGACCCCCCGCAGGGACTGGGACCACAGCTAGCTCCCGCGGGATGTCAACGTGAGATGCGGGCCCAGGGGGATCGTCAACCTCTAGCATACCGAGGTGGTTGCCTTCGTTGTGATCTCCCAGATTGACGTGGAAACATTCGTGACTTGGGCCGTAACCCTCGTCGTCAAGGTCATAGCCATCGTCAGAACAACCGGAGAGGCAGTGGTCGCATGCGGACATGAAGCCCCGCATGGCACCGGGGTCATTGAGGGCAGAGAAATCTCAACCGGAGTCGGGGTCATCCTCTTCCTCAGAACCCGCCGGTCCGAAGGTTGAGACGGTTGTCAGTCGGTCCCAGGTCGACCACATGTGGTACCCCGGAAGGTTTGGATACGCCTTTATGAAGGCGCTGACCATAGCGGGGTCGCTAGGTGGATCGAAGCTGAACTGAAAAGGTTCGAGATGGAAAACGGACGGTACCTCTTGGTCGATGGACGGTGGTGAAGTCGTGTCGGGGGCGGAGCACACCGTCATCTCAGGTACGAGGGTAACGCCCATCAGGTCCTTTGCGAGGGTGCTGGTGTCATCAGTCCGCTTGGGGCTGACACGTCGCGGGGAAGTGACACCCGCCGTCGCCTCAGGTGCGAGGACAATGTCCGACATGTCCCCCGGGGGAGTGCCGGCGTCGTCGACTCGCTCTGGTGCGATAGCCGACAAGGTGCCGCCTCCTGCGTGGCCATGGTTGCCTCGCCTCCGCCTCCTCCGACGAGGAGGGTGGCGGGGACGACCGGAGTGCTCCTCTTCTGCCGTGGGGAGATGATGTCGTAGAGCTCGCCGCCGCCGGGCGAGTTGGAGACCGTCGTTGTCGTCACGCCGCGGGGGGAGGAGTACCATGTCGTAGCTGCCGTCGAGCGACATGAACTCGAGACTCCCGAAGCGGAGCACCGTCCCGGGCTGAAGAGGTTGCTAAAGACTCCCCATCTGGATCTCAACGGGAAGGTGTTCATTAGCACGCAGCAGGCCCCTACCTAGCGCGCTAACTGTCGGCGTCTCGGACCCGGGGGGGTCCCTTGGACCGACCAGTGAAATCGCTGCATGTCCCTGCCCAGATGGGTTGGCGCAGGATGGAACACAAGAGGTGGGACAAGCCTTGTATTATCCTGCACCAGGGGTGCCGCTCGCAGTAGGGGTTACAAGCGTGTCGCGTGAGGGAGAGAGAGACACAGAGTTCGCCCGCCGCTTCCCTCGCGCGAACCCCCCTTAGGGTGGCCTTGGACCTCCCTTTTATAGAGGCAAGGAGAGGGTCCAGACGTACAACAGGGGCGCGTAACTATGCATTAACGTGTCCGGCAGTGGAGTGCCTAAGCCCTGTGTACATGCCAACGTGGCCGTTGGGGGAGAGCTTAGGCCCTGTACATGTGATGGCGTGGCCGTCGGAGGAGCGCATGAGTCCTGTAGGAGCACAGCTGGCAGCGTGGCGAGGATCCTGCTGACGTCTCCTTGCTGTCGTAAGGGGCTGAGAGCCACCGGCGTCATGGTGCACGCGGGACACCATCATTACCCGACGCCGGGGTAAGCCAGATGGGACGCCGGTCTTGTTTCTTGTAGGCTGAGCAGGCTAGGAATAAGGAAATGATGCATCCCCTGTTAGCGCGGTCGGTCCGAGCCTAGGGTCGGTCGAGGCAGAGACTTCTCTTGAGGCCGAGGCTAGGGGTCGGGCGATGCGGAGACCTCCTCCCGAGGCCGGAGCCTAAGGTCGGGCGAGGCGGAAACCTCCTCCCGAGGCCGGAGCATGAGGTCGGGCGAGACGGAGCTTCCTATTGCGCCCGAGGCTGAACTCGGTGGTTGATCGTGACTTGTTGTCAGTCGTCGCCGGGGTGGCTGACACGTCAGTCGGAGCGGAGCGAGCGGCGCTGTTTTCCTGTCATATCAGACAGTAAAGAAGAGGGGCGAAGTGACTGCGGTCACTTTGGCCTGCCCGTCTGAGGCGCGTGTGTCAGGATACGGCGTCAGGCATCCCCTGCATTTAATGCGCCTGCGAAGCGGTCGGTTGCTGAGGCGGTCTGGCCAAGGTTGCTTCACAATGACGCCTGCCCGAGCTGGGACTCAGGAGAGTCGAGGGGGCGCCCGCTGCCTGAGGAGGCCCTCGGGCGAGGCGTGAACTCGTCTAGGACTGCTGTTCCAACCCGAGGCTGGGCTCGGGTGAGATCGCGTCCCTCGGGTAGATGAAGTCTTGACTTGAACCGCACCCGTCAGTTGGTCTGAGGGTGTTTACCAGCCATGATTAGGAGCGTTGGGGGTACCCCTAATTATGGTACCCGACAAAGGTAAATGGGTCGGGCCGGGCTAGCCCGTTGGGCTTAGTTTCCTGTTCAGGCCCGACCCGCTTATTCACGCTGGGCCAGCCCAAACCCGTGTAAAAGTGGGCCGGTCCAAGCTTCTACCAGGCCAAAAAACGTGCTTCGGACCAGACTTTCGAGCTTCATGTACATCTATAGTTATATATCCCCCGAGCCCATAGATAGTTGCTAGCTAGCGAAGAGCTCGCATACCCACCCCCGGATCTCGGGATGGCACACCTGATAAGAGGGACCCACGAGCCAGTGACACGGGTGCGTGTGATGGGGAGGCATCTGGCAGCGGCATCAGGAGTGAGCCACGCGCGAGAGAGACCGAGGAGGGCACTGATGTGCCAGGCTCATGTGACAGCGTAGGGCAACGCAATAGGAGCATGCGAGCGAGGCTCGCTAGCGACATGGACCCGCCTATCGATGTGTTGTTGCCATGCTAGACCGGCACTGGGTTCCTTGACGCATTATTTGAACGAGAAAGGGCAAGGATGAGCCAAGCTAGGGGGATTGTGTCCCGAGAGCAGGTATGTGAAGGCTTCTTCTTTTTTCTTTATTTAATTTCTATTTTCCATCTCGAATTTAAACTAGATTTTGGGTTTCAAATTTAACTGAATGCACACACAAAACTTCAGCATGAATGCAAAAACTATAATTTGATCATAGGTGGGAACATGGGTGCTACTGGTATGCTGTGTGTTTCTACCCATGATGTAGTCACAAAAGAATGCGTGGCTCCAGTATCAAACAACATATTTGCAGGATGAGATTCGACTGAGAAGGTACCTAGTGCCACTCCTAGGGTCTTCTGAACTATGTCAGCCTTCTAGTGGTTCATCTTTCCATACTGAGTATGCGACTGACCATGGTTGCTTGCTCCCTGCTGAGGTGCATTATGTCTTGTTGGGGCATTGGGAGTCGATTGTTACTGAGTCTTCTTTGGGCACTGCATCGCCCAGTGGCCTTGCTCTCCACAATGGAAACATCCTTGGCCTCCTCCTTGCACTAGGGTTGCCTGGTTGTTCTGATTAGCTACTGGGGAAGGAAGCCGAAGTGCCTGGTTGTTCTGCCTCTGGTATTGGTTTCCTTCTGGTTGATTGTTCTGACGGTACTGCTGTGGCTGCTGATACTGCATAAGTCTACTGCTGATTCTGACGCTGATTCTGCAGTTGATAGGCCTACGGGTGTCCATGCCTGAACTATTGAGATGAGTTGCCTGAGAAATGGGGCGACTGTTGCTCCTAGGTTGGGGTCCACTCATCTTGCGCTTCCGGTGTTCCATCTCCTTGCGCTTCCTCTCAGTCATGATAGCTCTGTCAATCAGATGTTGGAAGGTCGGAAAGGTGTGATTCATCAGCTAGTAATGCAGGGGATCAACCAAACCTCTCAGGAATTGGTACTGCATCTTCGCATCAGTGTTGACATCTTCGGGTACATAGCGTGACAACTGCTGGAATCTGTCTCGGTACTCACTGACGGACATGGGTCCCTACTTCAGTGCTAGGAATTCTTCCTTCTTCACTATCATCAGGCCCTTTAGAACATGATATCGATAGAAATTTTCTCTGAATTCCTCCTAGGTGATATCTTCAGGGTCGACATGGGTGGCGAGGTAGGACTCCCACTAGGATTGAGCTGCTTCCCTTAGCAGATGGGGACCATACATAACCTTCTCTCTGTTATTGCATTGAGCTATGTGCAACTCCTGCTCTATTATGCACAGCCAGTCTTCGGTGTCCATGGGGTCGGCAGAATGGGCGAAGACAGGGGATGACCTCTCATGAACTCCACACGCTTGTCCCTTGGCATCTGAGGCATCTACATCTGCGGTTGAGGTTGAGGTTGCTGTTGCGATTACTGCATGGCTGCTAGAGGCTGCCAAATTGCTTGCACTGCTTAAGTCTGCATAAAGAACATATGCTCCACTGTCATTGGGGGTGGCATGGAGGCAACTGATGGGGTGCCTCATCCTGCGAAGCAGGCTGCTCCTGCTGAGTTTGCCTCCCTCCTCAGCGCCTGTTGTCAGACATCTGTGAAAGGCATTCACACATCATAACGGATCTTCCAATCTTTCAGCATAACAAAAGGCATACAGAGATCTTCACAACACTTAATGAACAAACATCTTCACTGATTCTCAACACAGCCAAACACAACTTCTCAAATTAAGAGGAAAGTAGAAGTAAAAGGTTGGCCAACTAAATAACTAACTTTATTAACACTATAACTAAACCAAACTGCAAGGAACACCCACATTTTGGTGATAGTCATTACAAAGATCCAAATCCATCTCAGATTCACCACAACATAGCATAAAACTTAGGATAGCAAACTACCCTAACTAACTAAGACTAACTAAGACTAAGACAATTGACTTAAGAATTTATTAAAAACTCCGATGCTAGCGGTCTAATGATCCAAATCTATCTTGGTTCTGCAGTCGGGAGTGTCATAAGCATGGTACCCTCGTGGCGATGAGCGATATGGGTGTTGAGTCCCAGCGGGGGCGGGAGAACCATACTCCTAGTGACGACGCTCCACTCGCTCAGCCCGCAACTCTGTGATCTTAGCATGAGCCCTACTCAACTCGTCAAGAGTGTGGTCCATCTCGGTGTTGAGCACATCGACTAGGTTGACTATGCCATTCAACCTAGGATTGCCTTCACCTACAAGTGAGACAATCACACTTCTAGTATTGCCAGTCGAGCAGCGGGGGTAATACTTCAGGTTAAGACCGTTGGCCACCCCTCTGAACAACGAGCAATACTGCAAAAGTGCACGCCGTGCAACATCGTGCATGGCTGCCTCTACAGTGTCCCTCCTAGAGATAGAGTAGTGCTCTGAGCAGACCTCTGCACCCCAGAGATCATCCTCCAGACGGTGCACCAAACAGGTAGTAGCCTCCCAGCGGTCCGGGTATGTCTCGTGACTATGCTGGTACACTACACAACGATACTTGATTGACCAGGTGTGTCAGTCCATAGCCCTGCGCAACACGGTGTCAAGCGCGTCATGAAAGTGACAACCGCGCGTGGCGTCATGAGCGATGGGTTGGGCGATTCATCCTTTTGGCTCCTGCTCCTCATAAAGCACTGTACCGTGGCTCGAGCTACCACCGTCGTCGCCTCTGTCGGGATATCGTCCAGTAGCTCCTCCTGCAGCTGGGACGCCCTATGTTGGGGCAGGGGGTGCCTCCAGCGGAGATACTGGGGAGAGACTCCTCACAAACTCCACCTCCTGCTGTGGCGGGGAAGAAAATTCTACTGCTCCCTCTCCTAACGCCGACATTCCTGCTCCTCAAGCAGGTGGTGGTGTAGCCTCTCTAAGTGACTCAACTGACCAGTCACTATGTGATGAAGCGGACGCTCCGCAAGACGAGAGGGCAGGAAAGGAATCACTGATTTGCGTGCTGTGTGCTTAAGGCGAGCCATCTACAAAACAATATAAGCATAAGGATAAGATTAGAGCTAATAGGACCAGCAAGTAAACCATAAACTTATTAGGAAACAAAATAAAATAAGATTTTATCAAAGTATCATATATACAAAGTGAAGCATAGGGTGGGTCGAGACGACCGACTTTTGAAGTGACACCAAAGATCAAGGTGAGAATAAGGGTCCATAATCCTTAGAACGACCATTCTACTCTAGGTTAGCGGTCCTACAGTCAACAAGACTTCGATACCACTTATGTCACATCCGGTTTTGGAAGGTAAACCGAATGCGAACCATGTACGTGCTAGGATCAGAAATTCATGTACACAACGATTACATAATTGTACATCATCACACAATGCTCAAATAATAGTGGAAATAAATATTACTTTATTAAATCATAATGTCCAAAACATCCACATAGTCATTAACTTAAACATAAATCAAAGCGTTGAACGGAACGTAGTAAGATAAGGCCTTCATAGGCAGCCGACTGGGGGTTTGTCTCTAGTCTAGTTTAGAATTCCTCGAAGTCCTAAAACTCCTAAAAACCCTCCACATTTTCTTCATCTTCTTCTAAGCAATGGTTGCAATGGGGACAACTTGGTGTTTGGTGTTTAAGCAAGGGTGAATACACATCAATATACTCAGCAAATGTCCCGTTTGATTGAAGTGGGCTAGTTGTATGAGGGGTTAAGCTTAAAGCAGTTGCTTTAATTTGGTCAGGTATTTATCATTTATAGAAGCCAAGTTTTATCATAGAAACCAAGTTGATATTGCCAAAAGAAAGCACTTCCTCCAATAGGAAAGTACCAAATATCATAAGTATAACCATCATCATTAAACCATCAGCATAAATGAATCCAGAGTATCTCTAATCAAAGAGGATCTCAAGACTGCTCTTAATCGTGAGCACGACTGATATACCAGTTTCTAACACTCCGTAGAGGTTGCACACTTTACCCATAAGTCATGATCCCTTTCCAGCCTATGTTTGCAAGACCCGATCTTCAATACCAAGGTAAATGGCTAGGGATTTACTATGTAGCATTTACAAAGATTCTCCTGATGTGTAGCCGCTCGTTAGGTTTTGCCAGTCGTACAAACATAGTACTCCTCCCTAAGTTGGGTGACTAACAAAACCAAATCGAATGAACCTTGGCTCTCACCCTTAGCAGAGCAAGCATTATGCCCCAGCCCCCATTGACGGTATAACGGCGAAGCAAACTACACCCCTAGGTTCTTCCAATTAATCAGCTAAGTGCATCCCATTCCACCCTCATGGTTGTACTATTGTCCTATATGGTCTCACAACGAACAGGTCCTTATGGAGAGGTACTCGGGAAACAACCTGAGCCCCCTAAAATGCCACAAGTTCATAATCATAATCATAATGAACCATCATATCATAAAGTAATTCTCATCATATTCGTTGATTAGGATAAAGCACTAGCATGTAGCTGATTATAATAACCCAACCCAAAAAGGTAATCAAGGACACGATAAATTGAAAGCTAGTCAATCCTTAGGTTAATCACAGTATGCGAGACAATGAATTATAAAATAAATATGACATAATAGGTCAGAGGACACTTGCCTTCACCAAATTGTTGCTGCTCAGGGTCTTCTCCTGCAACTTCCTCGGACTCTACGGACGGAACATTATCTAAGCAAGTGCGAACACACATTCAACATTCTTGAAACAGAAAGAAACAATATACCATACAAGGGAAAAAATTATAATCACGTGAATATAAAATAGCGCTCACTTTTACGGTCATATGAGGAAAAAGAAACGCCAAGATTGAAGCTACGATTGAGAAGTTATTGCATTGACGTTGTACAAATATGAAATAGAATATTTAATTTGATATACTCACGTTATTCGATATTTATTAAATACAGCTAGAGCTATCACCTAGTTTTAATTAATTTACTACGCTAACATCTTTCAGTTAGATAAGTAATTTAAATAACATTAGCGACTCTAAGCGAGACGACTTAACGGCGCGAGACGAACTGCGCAACGCGCGAAACAGCACGACGGCACATGCACATCACGCGGGCCAACACGACATGCGAAGACTAATAAATAGATAACATGTTAAACTAAACAAATATTAATAAAGAATATTTCAGTTAAGATTAACCATGTTGGTGTTTATTTATAAATGCGCAAATCGAAACCCTAAATTAGATTTAAATTGAAATGTTATTATCAAACAAATGTTTAAATAAATTAAATAAAAGGTGTAACAACAGAGAACAATAATTCTAGCATGTAGACAATTTTAATATAAATCAAACACAACTTGCACTTTTCTTCTATTATTTTCAGCGAGCAAGTAGAAGGAGATTTGTACCGAACTTTTTCCTTGAATTCAAACGCTAATGTGAAGAGCTCACCTTTTTTAGATTTCACTTCCTTCGACAGCTTCTATCCAGTTCGGGTGGGAAATATATTGTAGGCAAGCGCCTCTTGAATCAGGTCCTGAGAGCCAATTTTCTCGGCGATCGTATTTAAAATATTGTAACATTTTTCAGCAGCCTCATTCATATCACAGTCTGGCCTGTTTAGACCAAAGCTAATCTTCACAGGGCTCATCAACATGCTCTTGAAATACTCGCGATGTTCAGAGTCTACTTCCACGTAGAACCATTCCTTTGTCCAGTCCCCATGCCACTTCGTCCAGTACGCAAGAACTGAAGCGAATTTGTATTTGCGGTACACGAAGTTATAACACCCGAACTTATAACACCCGAAGGCTATCTAGGGCTCTAGCTTTTGTCTGATAATGCAAATCATGAACTCTACAAAACTCATCAACTTTGGTGCGACCACCTTGGCTTTATGTGGCCCAAATAAAAACATTAAGACAAACTATAGCATTTGGTGTCAATTGATGCATATATACTTGGTACTTTTGCAATATCTTTACAATCAACTGGCACATTGGCTGTCGAAGTTGTAACACCCCTGGTGTTACTGACACTAAAACTTGAGTATGACATCATATGCATTGGCATTTCATGTTGTTTGTTATGCCTAGAATGCATTCACTAGGTAAGATTTCAAAACAAGAGTGATGCGGTGGCTTGAAGTGTACTTAATCCTAGGATTAGGGCATATGGGTAATAGTAAGCCAAAATGAGTAATATCTCAAAAGTCATTGGAAATATTCATAAGAGATCAAGATTGATATATTTGAGTGGCACAAAAACCCTAGAGTGCTCAAAACCCTAAAAGGAACCCTAGAAAACCCTAATTTGTACCCTAGGGGGTGAATTCAAATTCTATATACTTTTGGACCAAAATGTAAATATCAAAGTGGTAGAACATCAAAAACCAAGCAACTTTTACATTGGAGGGTTTTCAAGTAGTGTGGAGTAATTTGGGCTTAATTGCAAAAAGTCCCAAGAACACCTATATGGCTAACTCTGAATTTCAGTGAGATTAAGCCAACTTTGGAGCCTTGTATTTTTTAATTCATGAGGATTTTGCCCTAGGTCAATACATCAATCTTGTAGAGCTATGATAGAGTACAACTTTGATTAAGTAACTAAGCATTGGTGTTGTACAAAAATTGGGGGTAAATGAACTTGAAGTCTGGCTGTCAGTTAGCCCTGAGACTAAATCTGGACTCACAGTGGGTTCTGCTAAATTTTGGAGTTGATTTAAGCCTAATCAAATGAGCAAATGACCAAGGTTTCTATGGTCGAATTGAAGCTGGTATATAGGAGATTAATTTTGTTACAGACAGATTAGAGAGTTGTCACATAAAAATTCGTGAAAAACACCCCTGAAAATGCTCTATCAGACAGACTGATGAAGGTCCTGATGGTACAGTAGCCTGACAAAGATCGCCAGGTTCAGTGCACCGCCGCCGGTGACCTTCATGCCGTAATCCTCGCCGGCGCTGCGATTCATGCTCTTTGGTGTGCGGATTACGACCGGCGGTGAAAAGATCTTCACCGTGGATGAGACTGTGAGCTGGCCCCGTACCCACTTGCCCTGCGGTCGGTCCAGGTGACCTCGCAGAAGTCTGTCACCTGCCGCCCAGATGCCATGTGCTTCGAAGCTTTACCACATCGCAGTAACCCATCATAGGAAGCCTGTCCATCGCCTGAAACATTGCCTCAGTGAAAGCCACGATAGTGTTCGCCGGTGACTCACCCCTCTCTCCGGCCGCCAGCTCTCTTCTCCAAAATTCGGAGCCACCGCTCTCGGAGGCTATAAATTGAGTGCACCATTAGCTCCGCTAGGTTGTTACGAAGCCAAAGCCCCAGCCCTCACCTCCAATCATCCACCACAGCGCCCTAATTTGGGATTCCCCCCAAATCGGTTCTCCACGCCTCCATGACGCTGCGCCATGGACCGCCATCTCCAGGTCCGCTCTCACCCTCCTTACCCTCGTTTCAGCACCCTTGCACGCTAGGGATGCTTGTCGGCTCAACCAATTGAGCTAGATCATGCTTAATTGCCGGGAACGCCTTGGGTTATCCTCGGTGTTCGTCGTCGTCGTGGGCAGAAGAACTCTGGGCCAGATTCGTGCAATTGAGGGGTAGATTAGGATCACCAGGAGTGGAATTAGGTGTAGACTGAGTTAGGACAATGGTCGTTGCGTATTCTGGCCAATACAGGTTCACCGGAGCGCGCACGCCGTCGTTCACCGTCGGGGACTTGGAGTTGTGAAGAAACAGAAGTGCGAGGGGTTTAGTGCAAACGTCAGTGAGACGAAGAAATAGTGTCGTGGGTTCTTTACTATTTGTTCGAATAATTGGGGTCCTCTATGCAATTTCGCCAGTGCGGGCGCGCGCATGGACGCGTTTCGCCTGGTCTTGGGTCGGATTGGGTTAGATTGAGCCCAGTACTATTCCTCCTTTTTCCTTTCCTTTTTACTGCCAGACTTGGAAAATTTTAGAAAATTCTAGAAAAATGGTAAAAATATAGGACCAATTTTACTAGACTCCTAAATTCCTCTAATATTTAATAAAAATAGTTCCAAGATTTTTAGTCCCAACCATGAATTATTTAGCATTTAAAGATGCCTAAACCTAGCCTTTTAGAATTTTAGAATTTAATTAGTAGCTCCAAAAATAGTAAAACTTTTTGGATAAGCTTAACTTGAGGATTAAAGCCCTTGGGTAAAGTTTGACATGCTTTGGACATTGTTTGATCCCAAACCCAAGAAACTAGCCTTCTAGGATTCAAATACCTAACCCTAATAAAGCACTAAACTAAGAAACTCTAGTGACTAGTGGGCACCATGAAGGAAAGTTGTATTCAAGATACAACTTAGTATGTTTCTATTGTAACTGCATATTCATAGCATCACATGAGCATTCATGTATATGTATTGTTATGTATAGAAAACGAAGAAGAAGTTGCCCCACAAGCTGAAATTCCACCTGTCGAGAACAACTTCTACTTTGATATTTGTGGAACAGATCCTAAGCCTCCTACAACACAAGGCAAGCCCCAGTGCATTTACCCTTTCCTTGTTATTTCAAACTCTTTATCACTTGAAATGATGCATTAGGTGATAGGAGTTGAGTGATAAACAATTGCTGCATTTCCTTCCTTGGAACTGTTTAACATTCCTTGATACCTGTTTTACTTAAAATTTTTCTGATGCTTAACCTTGCCTTAGAAAACAAAATTTGTTGTTTTAAATAAAGATGATGCTTCATATGGGATGGGAAGTTTTCAAAGAAAAGACTTGATGGTGAATCCATCATGGCCATGATGGGTTCAACATCAGAAAAGATGTACCTCTGCTAGGTACCAAACTTTGGGTTGTAAATGATAAAGACGAGACCAGGCGGGTGACTTGCATGAGAAGAGAGTCTCGGTGTAGTGTCTCCGTCTGAGTCGCTTAAAGACCATGTCAATGTGGGCCTGCTGTCCAAGGACCCTTTAACTGGCCACATGCCTTGTCATGGGTAAGATTTGCCTCGGTTGGACCAATACCAGAAAGGCCACCACACAATGGGAGTGGAGAGATGTCGAGAGTAGCGTGTACCCTCCGTGGCAAGAGGCTGGACGGTGGTGTATCTGTGCTCTCAGTTGGCATGAACCCGGTCTGGTCTTGAGAAAACCGGTGGCGAGTTGACATATGCAAGGGTTAAGTGCTACATATGTCATGTGGTTGGAGATCCTCAGCTGAGTATTAATCGATTCAGATCGCCGTTACTTCTTGGACATGAAGACTTGGTCACTGACTTACACGTAGCATTCCAGTGAACTCAAAGGGTCATAAAAGATGGCTAGTGTAGGCCAAGTGCTTGAACTAGGATAAAAAGAACTCTAGATACAGGTAATGACTTAACCTGATAATAAAACTGGATTTTTAAGGATCCACTATTAGTAAGCATTTCTGAAACAAAGTCTTTGATTCTTGATCAGCTTTACCTTGAATCCCCCAAGCCAGCATATCCTTGAGAGTCTTTTCCTTTGTCGGGTAAGACTTGCGAAAGTACACTTAGTACTCAGGGTTTTCGAACCCATGTTGTTGTAGGTGATGAAACAACAGAGTTTTGCTGTTTCTGCTCGAAGGTGGTGCCAAAGGAGGACGCCAATCAGTAAACTGTTTGGGAAGGATGTGTTGCCTCCTAGTTTAAAACACTAAGCTTTTGTGTGGGAGGATGTTTTACCTCCCTGTTTTGTAATAATATGTTATGCACTCTTAACACCCGATACTGTAATAATACACTCTCTATACTTTACTAATGTAAATTATGTTATTGTAATCTGCTTCCGCTATTTCCATACTCAGGTTATGTGTGTAATGTCTGCGTGATGGGTGATGCGCTCTTGGGCGATATGATGACGATACAGAAGACCGAACTTATCAAGTGATTATGTGCATCTACATGGTTGTCCGAGGTCCTTAGGACAAGGACATCTGTAGGTGGGCCTAATACCTTGGGAGGTTCTATGACAGAAGTCAAACATTGAAGAAGCTTCTATAGATGACAGCTTCATCTTTCTTTGGACTTGGAGTTGTCTCTTCTCTAAGAAGTCACACATTGACTTTGTCGCTAAAATAACAAAACTTCTTCATTATTTGTAAATCTTTTTCCCTTACGTTGGATTGATTTATCTCAATTTAGCTTGGTTTTGACGACCTATCCTTGAGCAAATCTTCTGTAGGCTTCATTGATGACGAAGCCCTCATGCCTTCAGAAATTGGCACAATATCTTGGAGTGCCTCCGAAGAGGCAGGAGTGACTACCCTAGCAATCGAGCGAATTCTAGCTATCCAAGGGAATTACACCCGAAGATATCTTGCTAAAACTTGTTTCTGAAGTGGCAGTGGATGCAAAGCTGAGTCACAGAAAAATTGGCAGCAGGTGGTTGGGGGCAGTAAATGTGACTCACCCTCACCCGCTCCATCACTTTTATACTAAGAAGTGGGCGCAAAGAGGCGCGAGCCACGAAAAATTCGCGTGCGCGAACAATAGCACTTCACTTTCTCCCTATCTGGTGGACCGCGAGTCTGACTCTTTTTGTACTGAGGTGTTTGTTTCACCTTTTCCATAATGAGCTTTAGGAAGGTGTTTTTGGACCTTCGGCACAAGGCATCCAGTTGCGTTTTTGCGATCTAAGCTCGTTTTGAAGAAACGAACTCATTCTGCAAGGGGCTACTGTTGGGGCCTACCTTGTCGAATATCCTCAAAACATCTTACCCTCAATTTAAGCAAATGTGTTTTGGACATATAACAAAGAATGGACAAAGATGGCCTTCGGTCGAAGCAGCATGCAAAGAGGCCTCAGCTAGACACGCATGTGGCAAATGTACGAGTCAAGGTTTCTAGCTTTGGTGTAGAAAAGGCTTTGTGCATATAACGGTGAAGGGGGAGAAGTCCAGGATTTATGCAGCAAGAAAGAAAAATAAAAGACAATGATGCCCATGTAATATTTGTAAATCATGTATGTAAACTTTGTGGGCATGCTTGTAATTTCATACGAAGCAGTACCTCCCCCGTATAAATAGGTGAACAGTGCCATGCATAAACTCACCTTTTGAGGGCCTAAACTTCGTCTTTCTTAGCCTTTGAAGGATCTTTGAGTTGTCTCTTGTGTAAAGCCAAAGGTACGCTTGTGTATTTATTTCATAAGAAGAAAGATCAAATGAATAAGCTGAGGCTTATGCGATATGTAACATGCTTTGTTCTTCATTACATTTCCATACATTATTTCTTAGTTCACATTCCTTCTTCACATCTTCTCCTCTGAATTACCCTTCAGCGAGGAGGTAACCTAAGGGAAAAGGTCTCAATCTTCTAAACTTGTGCTGCCTTGTTTTTGATACCATATAATGATCAAAAGAAAGCAACCAACAACACCATCAGAAGACTATGACTCAAACTTGTCCAAATTTTTCTGTTTCAAGACAAAACCCTACAGCCAAACACCCTAAAATGGCTAAACTTAGGTGGTCATCCAAATCGCAACTCATAAGAGGCCTTGTCAAAAAAAGCACGAAGAAATATCCGATTGGACACATGGCATGCAGTGTTGATCGCTTCAGCAAAAAAATGCCTAGGAGTCCTATGCTCATCGAGCATTGTCCTGGTGAGAGCACCTAGAGGGGGGGGGTGAATAGGTGATCCTATAAAAATCAACACTAAATGGCACAAACTTGGTTTATGAAATGTTAGTGGAATCAAAACCAAGGTGCTATGTCTAGAGAGAAAGAGATGACTTCTTCACTTAATTGCTCTTCACAAGGTGAGTATTAAACTTTGAGCAATTATCAAGTGAGTAGAAGCAAAGACAATCGCACACGAATAACAACATATGACACAACAATTTTATCCCATGGTTCGGCCAAGTAGAATACTTGCCTACTTCCATGTTGTGGCGTCCCAATGGACAAGGGTTGCACTCAACCCCTTTCAAGCGATCCAATGATCCACTTGAATACCACAGTTTACTTCCTTATAGCAGATGTTCCCTTTGTGAGGAATCTCCACAAGTTGGAGCCTCTCACTCTTACAATATTAATCATAATGAAAACCACAAGAGTAAGGGAGGGAATAGAAACACACGCAAGAGCTAGAGTCATAGCAACGGCACACACACAAGTCAAGAACCGAGCACGCAAACACAGTGCAACGAGTTCACAACTCAACTAGTGCTCAAATCTTAATCACAATGATTCGGATGCGTGTTTGCGGAGTCTAGGCGCCTTAGGATGTTCAATGGAGGCTTGGTATTCTGCTCCATGCGCCTAGGGGACCCTTTTATAGCCCTAAGGCAGCTAGGAGCCGTTGGAGCTCCATTTGGTATGCAATTCTTGCCTTCCGTCCATGGGCGCACCAGACAGTGAACAGTGCGAGTGCAGGACGCGGTAGAGAATCGCTTGATTGGTTGGTTTCCTTTTCTATGGGGCACCGGACCATCCGGTGACCGGACGATCTGGTGTGCCATATGACCGTTGGTTCTTGGTCGACAAGGCAGGTAGCTGTTGCACAACTAGTACACTGGACTGTCTGGCGCCTTACACGGACTGTCCGGTGAATTATAGCCGACGTAGCCAGGAAAACCCGAGAGCAGAGAGTTTGGCGGACCGTGCACTGGACTGTCCGATGGGTGGCATCGGACCGTCCGATGCTGCTTAGTTCAGCACCTTTTCTACGTTCCTTCCTTTGTCTTCCTTTGATTCTTTTGGACTTCACTTAGCTAAGTCCATGGCACTTAGACAAGTATGTTTAGCACATAAAACAATTGACTAAGCATCTAGAACTTACCTTCACACTTGATCCATCTAGATATTCCTTTGCTCAACATTATGTTAGTTCACACATAGTGTGTGTGCATCTAATCACCGAAACAATATAGAAATAGCCCAAGGGCACATTTCCCTTTCACCTGGCCATCTCAACAATGATTCAATTCATGTGTTAAACAATTCCATTCTGTTGAGACACATAAGGAGATGAAAACTGATGCTCGAGTCCCAAAGAAGCACAAAAGGTCTAAAAATGAGTATTCTTGAATTTTATGTCATTGTCACTGTGAATCGCTCTCATGGAATTTTTGGAAAACTCGTTTTGAAACTTAAGGATCAAATCTCGAGCATGAGTAAAAACCGCATCCTTCGCCTTCATAAAGAACACCCAAGAATTGAGAGGAAAGTCATCAACGAGCACAAGCACATACCACATCCCCCCGAAAGTGCAAACCCAAGCTGGACCAACAATGTCCATATGAAGCAATTTGCTGGGTTGCGAAGTCATCACTTGGTGATCAAGGAATAGGAAGCAACAACCATCTTGCCATGACGACAAGGGTGACAGATAAGATCTTTCTCCAATTTTAACTTGACCAATCCTTGGATGAGGCCAAGTGAGCTCAATCGACACAAAAGATCCCCCTGAGCATCCAAAACTTGAGAAAGGCCCTTTTTAAAGCGCACTTCATAGTCATCCTCAAGGAGTTGCGAAATAGAAAGCAAATTGAAGTGCGGATTTGAAACCAAAGCAACATTGTTGACGACAAAACTCTCGTTCACTTGAACGGAGCCCTGAGAGACAACCTTATCTCTCAATTTATCCCCGAATGTGGTGTATTCTTACCAATCATGGGGTCAAGGCTAGAGAACAATTTTGAGCTTCCGGTCATGTGGCGCAAAAAGCAAAAATCCATGAGCCACGTGTTCTATAGGCCTCTGTCCTGCATCAATAATAAGACACGGGGGTGAGCAAATGGCGTAGCACTAGGGTTAGTAAACTGTGAAGGATACCAGTGCTGCAGCATTTGCCCCTAAAAAGTGTTAGGGAAAACACCAAACATCCCGGGTCCTAAAGGTGGTAGCGGTCACCACGAGAAGGAAACTGTGGTCCGCTAGAAAAGTGGGAACCAAAGCCACTAGCACGGGTTCCTTGGTCATATGGCATATGGCTAGCACCCCATCAGGCACGACCACATCATGGTCTCACTGCCTCAGGCCTAGCAGCAAGAGGCAAATCACCTCTAGGCCTCACAAGGTGTCTCCTAATAGGAGGATCATGAACACCATGAGAAAGGCAGTTCATGTAACCTCTACTTAACTCAGGACCCCGCCACTCATCTCTCTTCTTCCTAAAGCAAAAGGTAGCCAAATGACACTCCCTCTCACAATAATCACAGTGAAATCTCACCTCACTCTTAGTTGGAGCCTATTTATGGGATTTGGGCTTTTTGGGTAGCTGAGAGGCTCTAGGAAGGGGACACTAGAGATGTCAGGAAGGGTGTCGAGTGTGTTCCTGAGATAGTTTGGTTTTGGACATCACACTTGTTTCTGAGGAGGGGCTCTCACAGGCTCCTTAATCACTCCATTTTTTACAACAGGGGTGGCAGATTTAGGTGGATTGAGCTTGACAAGTTTGGGATGGCCAAAGGTTTCTCTAAGGGTTTCCCGCCACTGCACTCACCAACCTTACCAAAACAAGTGTGAATCATCTAGGCCCCTTAGTGGTGTTTTGGTAATTAATGACAATTGATTGTGGACTAACAATTATTGAAGAAATAAGAATGCAGTTGTTGGTCGCTCATTCTCAAATGCTGTGAATCAAGAACGAGGCAACACAATTCTTAATTGTAAGAGACCTTCGTCCTTCGAAGTATTATCTCCCCATGGTATAATACTCATCAGACGAAGTTCTAGAAGGACATACCTTCATCATTCAATAGGTAAACATGAAATACAAAGGAATAAACATAATAACAGTATCTTGATAATTCATTTATTATTGTATTCCATGAAACATATAAGAATATCAACGATGTTAATATTACATTCATACCTTCGGTTACTCGAAGGCGAGGATGCAAGAGAGTAAAAATACAATCCAGCATGAACAGTACGGTGTTACTGTTCATCTATTTATAGGCACGGGATGCAACCCGGGTAAAAGTACATTTGTGTCCTCAATGTTTACACATGATCGGAATACAAGTTATAAATGACTTGGTGGTCTTTTCCTCCTTCGGCCATCATCATTATTCTTTCGCTTCATCGCGAGCCGAAGCCTTTCCGTCTGATGCTAGCTTCGGCATTTACTCTTATCTTTTTTGGATTTGTCTTCATCTTGTGTGTCTTCGTCATAAGAGGCTTATGTCTTGAAGACGAAGCTTCCTTTTGAAATAACCCACGTTACACTAGAAACATATGGTTAGTCGTGTTTTTGAGGACCTTCGGAAGAAGGCCCCCAACAGTAGCCCCTCATAGTATTAATTTGTTTCTTTTGTAACAAATTTAGACTGTGACGTGAACGAAGGCCTTTAGCCGAAGGTCTGAAAAAACACCTTTCCTTCACTAGAATAGCGAATGACACTGACATGCAGCGTGGGGCGCTAGGCATATAAATAGGAGCTTGCATTGAAAGCATTTCTTGTGCCATTTCAGTTGCTTGCACTGTGCTTGTCATTTTAAAGTTTCTTGCTTTGTCGAGTTTTAATTGGATTTTAAGTTTTGGTATTTCATCAACCTTCGATCTAATGGCTGACAAGAAGATTGTCGACCTAGCGTTGTCTAGGTTTTACGAAGCTATGGAAAGAACTAATGCAGAGAAGATTGCACATGAGACGTTAGCTGGGATATCTGAAGGTTCCAGTGATAGTGAGAGTTTTGATGCAGAAAGTGCGAATGAGGATACCGAAGATCGGCCCTAGAGACCGAGCCATGTTGTCTTTGGGAAATCAACCATCAAATAGGGGCAAATTGATGCAATGAGAGGAAGGTAGTTCCGTGATATTTCAATTGTGAGGGCTGGAGGGGAAAATAATGTTCCTCTGCCCGAAGCTGACGAGGTGGTAGTTTACAGAAGCTTCATGAAGGCAAGGCTTCGGTTCCCTCTAGATAAGTTGTTGGTCGAAGTTCTGAGAACTTTCGAAATTTACCTTCATCGGCTTACCCCCAAAGCTATCATCAAGAGGGGTATTTTTGTATGGGCCATGAGGAGCCAGGGACTAGATCCAGATGCAAAATGTTTCTGTAACCTGCATGAGCTGTCTTATGAGACGAAGGCTACCGGGAAAGAGCAATATCACAACAACTTCGGTTGTTACAGCTTCATTCCTCGCTCTGGGGTGAGCTACCCAGTTCCGACATTTTGGAAGAGATGACTGGGGGCCTGGATGCATGAGTGGTTCTATGTAAAAACGACCTAGTTGAAAGAGAAGATATTAAGGGGATTATTCAACGTCCTATATGGTCTCGCTTCGGCATTAGGAGGTCGTGCATTGCCCTTGGGAATGACATACAAGCATGCCAAGCTGCTTTTAATACAGTATGCACTTACATAGGCACCAGAGACTTAGTCCAGGAGCATATTACTTATAGAGTGTGTGAAAGGGAAATGTGCCCTTGGGCCATTTCTATAATGTTTTGGTGATTAAGTGTCCAACACATATTGAGTGAGTTGATTATGTGCCAAACAATCAAGAAGTGCAAATCATGTTACAAGGTATGTTTCTAGACTTAGTACATTGTTTTGAGTACTAACATATGTTGTCTAAGTGCTAGAAACAGGAGAAAAGGAATTGGAAAAGAGTTGGCTATGTACAGCCAACTCCTGCTCGGTCTGGTTGCACTGGACTGTCTGGTGGTGCACCGGACAGTGTCCGGTGCGCCAGGCGAGTCCAAGGTGAACTGGCCGCTCTCGGGACTCGACGGCGGCGTACGGCTATAATTCACCGGACTGTCCGGTGAGTCGTCCGCGGTGAAGTCGTCACTCTCAGGAAAAGGATCAGCGGCGTATGGCTAAAATTCACCGGACTGTCCGGTGAGCCAACGGTCGACTGCGCAACGGTCGGTCGCGCAATCCGCGGGCGACGCGTGGCCCACGCCAACGGTCAGCAGGGGCACCGGACTGTCCGGTGTGCACAGGACAGTGTCCAGTGGCCAACTGTCACGAATCTGCAACGATTATCTGCGCCAGAAAAGGAAACAGATCCGCACTGGACCGTCTACAATGACTGTCCGGTGGTGCACCGGACTGTCCGGTGCGCCACCCAACAGAAGGCAAGATTAGCCTTCCAAGATTGCCTCCAACGGCTCCTAGCTGCCTTGGAGCTATAAAAGGGACCCTAGGCGCATGGAGGAGTCACCCAAGCACACTCTAAGCATTCCAAGACTTCTAGTCCTCACTTTCACGCAATCGTTCATCGTTCTTGAGATTGGAGCACTTTTCAAGTTGTAAACTCCTTGCGCGTGTTTTGTGTGCTCATCTTCTCACTTGTGTGCGTGTTTGCGGTGTGGATTTAATTCTAGTGTGTGTTGCTCTTCCCAACCTTACTCCGTGCTTTCTTTGTGAACAATCTTGTAAGGACGAGAGGCTCCAACTTGTGGAAATTCCTCGCAAACAGGAAGAAAACTATAAGGAAGAACACCGTGGTATTCAAGTTGATCATTGGATCACTTAAAAGGGGTTGATTTCAACCCTCGTCCATTGGGATGCCACAACATGGAAGTAGGCAAGTATTATACTTGGCCGAACCACGGGATAAAACACTGTGTCTCTTATGTTGTCTTTCTCTTTGATTATTGTGGTTCGCAAGAGCTCGCTCTATAGCCACTTGGTTCTATTGTACTAACATCTTTATAACCAAGCTTATGGCTATTTAGTGTTGAATTTTACAGGATCACCTATTCACCCCCCCTCTAGGTGCTCTCAGTGTGGCCGCTCACAAGTGGATGGGAGATGCCAAAGGAGGCTGCTGCTGGGTCTAGCGAAGGTGGTTTGGTCTATCTGAAATACACATTCAAGTATAGGAGCCAATTTGATGAACCAAATGATGACTGGCTAGATGCCATTGAGGCAACCAGGGACGAATTACTTGGTACCTACTCGAGGGCTGAAGATGATGCTATGACATGGCCTTCGGGGGTCGAGGCAAAAAGAGACTGAATAGAGTGTTTGATGTCATCGGGTTTGTATACCTAGATTACTGCTATCCTTCATGGAAGCAAGGAAAGAAAAGGAAGACTGCTGCTTTAGCGATTTCTAGCACACCGAAGCCGAAAAAAGTTAAGATTTTAACACACCCCCCAAGCGCATTGAAATGGCCGAAGTGTTGAGGCCTACTGAGGGGTCTTCTTCTGTATCAGAGCCAAGTCGCTCCGCTCCTGCCGAAGCTGGGACAGAATCGGCCGGAGAGCCAGAACTGAAGACGGCATCGGAGTAATCGAAGGCTTTGAGTCTGTTGCGAGAGACGGAGATGCCGAGGGCGTCAAAGATTCCTGCAACAACTCTAAGGAGGAGGAGAATGGCCTGCGTACTAGACGCTACCATGGAATCTATGAAGGTACAAACTCCTGCTTTAGCACCTGACATAGAGGGCGAAGCCTTAAAGAAATCTGACGAAGCTGGTATGGTGCGTGCTACTTCTGAAGCTGGACCCTCAGCTCCCGCCGAAGTACATCCTTTGGGGACTACTCCTTTAATCAAGGAAAAAGAAAATGTCCCTGAGAAACTTAAATCTCTTGCTCTTGAAGCACCTACCGAAGAGCTGGATTTTATCGTGCGACATGCTTCAGGGAAGAAATTGTCAGAAGAATAGATTGCCGAAGCTAGACAATATGCCAGGGATCTGAAGCATCCACAAGGATCCTTGGTATTCAACGGCACTGATGAAGATGACTTTCTGTATTTCCTTCCGGATAATAAGGAGATATCTGTTTGCCGGGAGATGATGAGGAACATGGGATTCCTGAAGCTTGAGCTCGGTCTATCTGAAATGTCAAAGGATGATCTTGCAGATTACCTTGCTTATACTAGCTTGAAGGTATATATACTTTTGTTGTAAAATAAACTATGTTTGTAGGTTTTCTTAGTATCGTTATGTTTCTCACATATATATTTTTGTTTGTTTCTAGAGATTAATTATAAGCAAAGCTTTAAGAGCTCAAAAGGAAGCAGATGATGAGAGCTGCCAGATAGCTCTTAGAAATCTTCGATCAGAGGTCATCACATTAAGGACAAAGCCCTTGAAAAAGATAAGATACTGTTTTCCTTAATGGACAAGCTAAAAACTTGCGAAGCCAAGCTTAGTGCTCAAGATGAAGCCCATAAAGCTGAAGTCGAAGATTTGAAGAAAAAACTTGCAGAATTGAATGAAAATTTTGAAGTTGCAAAAGATAAGCAAGAAATAAGTGAAATGGAAAGATCCAGGGTGCAAAAGAATGTTGAAGAGCTTCGGGATTCCAAGGAGAGATGCTACAAAACATCCATAGAATGCGCGAAAAAACTGAAAGATAGTTTTACAAAGGTGGGAGCATACTCTTCGAAACAAAAATTTATTCGCGGTGATCCCAAAGGGGTTGTCCAGTGGATCAGTGAAGAGACTGAAGCTTTTGATGAAATACTCAACGATCGTGGTGATTTCTGTGCTTTCACTGGTGCACGAGGGGTTGCGGCCATTTTGGAGAAAACCGGTTGTGAACATGTTAAGGCCGCAGCCGAGGCAGAAGCTATCTTCTCAGCTGATGACACCAAGGACCCTTCAACCGAAGCTTCTTTGCTGGGCAGGAAGTTCTACTCTGATGTTTGGATGAAGGGTGGCCATGAGATGGCCGATGAAGCCATAAAAAAGAATGAAAAAGAATCTCACGACGCCTGAGAAGAGGCAAAACAAGCTGAAGAAGCTGCTGAACATGCTATGATTATAGGTTCTTTTACTTAAATTTTTGCTTCAACGTTCGTTTCTAGCTTCGAAGTTCACCAACATATTCTTTATTGCAGCTGGGCTTTCACCACCACCAAAGCCATATAACCCTGAAGCCGACCCGGTTATGAAAGAAGCCTTGGATATAATGAAGATTGCTAACGAAGTCATTGACGAAGTCGTCGATAGACTATTACATGAAGCTGCTGAAAAAATACTAAAGGAAGAATAAATTGTTGTATGTTCAAAAATGTAATGCTTGTGCATGGTTGTCGCTGTGTGTAAGAAACAAACATCAAACATTTGTTTGTACATTAATGTAATATATCTCTTTGTGATGCATGAAATCTTCGTACGTACCGTTTTTGAGCATTGCGAAAAAATACCTTCCCTTCTTTTCATGCTTCGCAAAGAGGATTTTCCTTATGCTACTGTTGATGAAGGTTGACCTCGTATAGTACAATATGTCTGCCGAAGGTACATGTTGTGCTTTAGCATATTCTTTTGTGATTCGATAAGTATTTTTGAAGGAGCAATTTCCCTTCTTCTCCACATGTTTTTGCTGATGCAAAATGATGTATGATGCGATGCTATGCAATGTGATATGATGGTATGATGCAAAATGATGTTTATGCCGAAGATAAAAAACCCACACGAACACACATCCAGACTCTGCATCCCCTTAGGAACGACTTTGGAGTCTCTTCACCTTTTACTTAGGTGGTATTTCAGCTCTGCATCCCCTTAGGAACGACTTTGGAGCTAAGCTCTGCATCCCCTTAGGAACGACTTTTGAGCTTCTTCACCTTTTACTTAGGTGGCAACTTAGCTCTGCATTCCCTTAGGAACGACTTTTGAGCTTCTTCACCTTTTACTTAGGTGGCATCTTAGCTCTGCATTTCCTTAGGAACGACTTTTGAGCTTCTTCACCTTTTACTTAGGTGGTATCTTAGCTCTGCATTCCCTTAAGAACGACTTTTGAGCTTTGGAACTTACTCTGCGCTCCCTTAGGAATGACTTTTGAGCTTTGGAACTTACTCTACGCTCCCTTAGGAACGACTTTTGAGCTTGGAACTTGGTTTTGTCACACTCGATGGTGTAACCACAGGTTTATTACATCAAGTTGAAGGTTAAACCTTCATGTATTGTCTTTTACAACATAAATATGAAAGCAGAAAATATTAGAAATGGAACACATCAGGGCTTTCTTTTGGCCAAAACAATGTGTCGTCTTTAGTAGATGTGTCTGGATTCGGGCATAACACTATTAACTGTGCGAGCTTCAGACTGCTCCTAAAGGTCGCGTTGTTGTTGAGGTTGAAGGTGCCCTTCTAGCTGTTGATCATGGTTTGGGGCAGGCGCCATTGGTTGGGGTGGTGGTAATTAAGCCCAGGAGGTTTGAGAGTGACTTGCTGAAGCTGCAGAAGCCGTAGGCTATTGGTTGCCTACATATTCTAGGATGTATGGAGAGTAGCACGAAGAAGCATGGAGGACTTGCTTTGGCTGATTCTACCGTCCCTCGACTTTAGCAATTTCCTTTTACTTCTAGATTGTGACCTGGCATGTCCTTGTTGTGTGGCCCTTGTCCTCACCACAAAAGAGGCAGTACAACTTCCTGGGTTGATTTCCGAATCTTCCTCCACTGAAGCTTCTTCCTCCTCTACCTCTCGGAGCTGGTGGTCTGTAAGAAGTCTGCTGCATGCTTGAAGACTGTGAGCTATGATGGATGATCTGAGTATTATTGGCCCTTTCATCGTTGGCATTGGAGTTATGGATTGACCTGACATGCCTAGGATGAAGTCTTCCTCTGAAGCCCCTGGTCATTTCAGGAAACTTGTATGCTTCCTCCCTTCTTTGGCGGAAATCATTATCGACCCGGATGTACTCATCCATCTTCTGAAAGAGCTTCTCCAGGGTTTGTGGGGGCTTCTTGGCAAAATATTGGGTTGTAGGTCCTGGCCGAAGCCCCTTAATCATGGCATCAATAACAATTTCATTGCGCACTATAGGCGCTTGTGCTCTCAAACACAGGAACCTTCGGACGTATGCCTGAAGGTACTCCTCATGGTCTTGCGTGCATTGAAATAAGGCCTGAACAGTGACTGGCTTCGTCTGGAAGCCCTGGAAGCTGGTGACTAGAATGTCCTTGAGCTTCTGCCATGATGTTATTGTCCCTGGCCGAAGGGAGGAATACCATGTCTGGGCCACGCTTCTGACTTCCATGACGAAGGACTTTGCCATGACAGCAGTGTTGCCCCCATATGAGGATATTGTTGCCTCATAACTCATTAGAAGTTGCTTTGGATCCGAGTGCCCATCATACATGGGTAACTGAGGTGGCTTATAGAATTGTGGCCATGGGGTAGCCTGCAATTCTGCTGCTAGAGGAGAAGCATCATCGAAAGTAAAGTTACCATGATGGAAGTCGTCGTACCATTCGTCTTTGTTGAATGAGTTTTCCTGACGAAGCTCCCTGTGCTGAGGTCTTCGGTCCTGGTCATCTTGAGTAAGATGACGCATTTCCTCAGCGGCTTCATCAATCTTCTTCTGAAGATCTGCCAATCAGAGCATTTTCTCCTTTTTCCTTTGCACTTGTTGGTGAATTGCTTCTAAATCCCTGATTTCCTGGTCAAGTTGTTCCTCCTGAAGTATTGGCTTGTGGCCTTTCTCTTTTGGCTCCTGGCCTCTCGCAGGGAGAGTGCGTCCTGATTTGTGTCCAGCGGTTGCAGGGTAGCCCCTTCCACCGTTGCCTTTTTCGGCGGCATGTCGAAGGTGAGTGCTTGCCGAAGGTTGTGGAAGTGAGTTCACCGGAGGTGGGCGCCAAGGTTGGTCGCTCGTTCTCAAATGCTGTGAATCAAGAACGAGGCAACATAATTGTTAATTGTAAGAGACCTTCGTCCTCCGAAGTATTATCTCCCCATGGATAAATACTCATCAGACGAAGGTCTAGAAGGACATACCTTCATCATTCAATAGGTAAACATGAAATACAAAGGAATAATCATAATAACAGTATCTTGATAATTCATTTATTATTGTATTCCATGAAACAAATAAGAATATCAACGATGTTAATATTACATTAATACCTTCGGCTTGCTCGAAGGCGAGGATGCGAGAGAGTAAAAATACAATCCAGTGTGAATAGTACGGTGTTACTGTTCATCTATTTATAGGCACGGGACGCAGCCCGGGTAAAAGTACATTTGTGTCCTCAATGTTTACACATGATTAGAATACAAGTTATAAAGGACTTGGTGGTCTTTTCCTCCTTCAGTCATCATCATTATTCTTTTGCTTCATCGCGAGCCGAAGCTTTTCCGTTTGATGCTAGCTTCGGCGTTTACTCTTATCTTCTTTGGATTTGTCTTCATCTTGTGTGTCTTCATCATAAGAGGCTTATGTCTTGAAGACGAAGCTTCCTTCTGAAATAACCCACGTTACACTAGAAACATATGGTTAGTCATGTTTTTGAGGACCTTTAGAAGAAGAAGGCCCCCAACAGCAGTATTGGACCTCAGGAAATAGTAAAGTCTTTGAGGCTTATAACCATTGATTGTGGATCAAGTGAAGGCAAAGGTAAAATGTAGGTTTTGTCTTTGCCAGTCAGCAGGTGTTTAGAAAAGCAATTGACAGGATTATTAGGATAGACATTCGTACTATTAAGAGGGGTCAATGAACTTGATCGGTGTAAAACGTAATGCCTCATAAAGCATAAACTGTTCCATTTGCATGAGGGCTAACAACGCTTCGTTTTTCAAAATACAAAATCTTTTGAAAAAACACAAAATAACAACTCTGTGGTCGGCGAACCGTCCAGGCTAGGAGGTCGGACTATCCGCAACTCTGCCAGAGAAGTCTGCTGGCGCCCTGTCTCTGTATCCCTGTGCGGACCGTTCGGGCCAGGAGGCTGGACCGTTCGCATAAGCCAAATTGAGTTTGGAAAGGGACAATGTGTTTTTGAGTCTTTGCACTACGAACCGTCTGGGGGTTTTAGCTGGAAGGTAAGTGGTCCATGTGCGAACCGTCCGGCCATGAATGGCAGACAGTCTGCTCGGGTTGTTTTAACTGGTCAGTGCTCTAGTATTTCAAGTTTATAGGTCCTAGACCGTCTGGCCCAGGTGGACGAATCATCCGGGCTTGACTTTTTCTGATAGCCCTAACAAGTTTCAAATGGTCTTTATATCCGTTACTCATATGGTGGACCATCCGGCCATGGGGCGCGGACCGTCCTCGTGTGCGCAGAACTTGTGCTAGTTGCACATAACGGCTAGGTTTGAGTTATGGGCTATAAATAGAAGTGGAGCTCGTGTGTGAGGGCTCTCTTGGTCACTCCTAGCATACATTAAGCTCATTTATGATCCTCTAACTCAAACTCTCACACTCGTTGCTTGAGATCACATTCTAGTGAGTGATTGAGAGGTTCTAGTGCATTTGCATCCTTTATGATCTTTTGAGGCACTAGGTGGTACACCGGGCAAGCATCATCGACTTGTTACTCTTGGAGGTTGCCACCTCCTAGATGGCTCATGTGTTGTCTCCGTTGAGCTCTTCATGAAGATTGTGGAGGAGCCGCGGTGTTGATTTTGAGGGGTTCACTACCACCTCACCGGAGAGACAAAGGCGACGCTAGTGGAATCGAGGTATTGAGTGAGTTCTTGTCCACTTGGCTCAAAGATCAAGCTGTGTCTTTATAGAGGAGCAAGTGAGAGCTTGAATTCCACTTCAATGTGGATTAGGGGTGATCGGCAAATCACTGATACCATGGGATATATTTTGGTGCCATTCTCTCACCTTTTACTCATTACTTGCAAGTAGTTAGTAATTTATGTATCGTCTATCTTTTGTAGTGTTAGCATAAATTGCTCATCATATTTTGTTGACCTATCAAGGCTAGGAAATTTATATCTCTTGTTGTTTTGATTAAATTTCTCTAGTGTCTTTTATTTTAGTCAAAACTGTCTATTCACCCCCCTCTATCTGGTGTCCTAGATCCTACAAGTGGTATCAGAGCGAGGACTCCATTATTTGTGGATTTAATCATCCTGGAGTTAGACAAAATAGCTAGTAACAACAATGTGCACATTGGGAAGCTACCGCATTTTGATGGGAAAAATTATGACTATTGGAAAATAAGAATGTCAATGCATCTTAAAGCTATGGGAGGAAAGATTTAGCCTATTGTTAGAGATGGGTTTGTTGTATTGAAGGAAGATGAACAGTCACCGAGTGATAATGAAAATGTTCTAACCAATGATCAAGCTATGGATGTATTCTATGATGCTCTAGACATAAATGAGTTCAACCACATCAAAAATCTCACAACCGCTCATGAGATTTGGACAAAGCTAATGGAAATTCATGAAGGAACTACAATTGTGAAGAGTGCTAAGTTGTATCTATGCAAAGGAAAGTTTGAGCAATTTCTCATGAAGGAGGATGAAAGTGTGTCCGACATGTTTAACCGGTTAAATGAGATAGTGAATGAGCTCAAGGGACTTAGTCTTAATGTACCGGATGTGGATTTCACTCACAAGTTCCTTAGATCTCTCCTAGAGAAATATGACACTATTGTGACCATGTTAGTAAGGAGTGATTTGACCACTACCTCTCCAACCGAAGTATTGGGAGAAATTCTCACTCAAGACATATTCAAGCTATGAGTTTGGCTAAAAAGGTGAAAGGGGAATCAATAGCTCTCAAAGCTAAAGTTTCAAAGGCAATTGAAAAGGAAGAAAGCGAAGATGAAGGAAATGGATGTGAAAGTGATGAGGAATTGGCTCTCTTTGTGAAGAAATTCAACAAATTCATGAGGAAAAAGAAGGGTCAACTTATAAGGGGACAAACATCAAGAAGAAATGCTTCCAATGATAGAAAATGTTTTGAGTGTGGGGAACCCGGTCACATTGCCATGAATTGTCCAAGCAAGAAGAACAAGGGAAAGGATGGAGATGATAAAAAGAAGAAGTTCTATCACAAGAAGAAGGATGTCAAAGCCTATCTAGTTGAATGGGATTCGGATGCGAGCTCGGATGACGATGATGAAGATTCTTCATCCAAACTAAATGCCAGAATTGCTATTAAGGAGGCTCCCTCACTTTTCTCATCTCCTCATTGTCTCATGGCAAAAGGTGATTCTAAGGTAAAAATTATAACCGATTTAAATGATATAGATGATGATGATGATGATATTGATGATCTTGATGATGATGGATATACTTATGATAATCTTGTTAGAATGTTGGGTGAGGCCGATGACTACATGCACAAAGAAAAAGAAACGTTTAGACCTTGAAAGAATTATACAAAAACCTTCAAATGTCTTTTGAGGAGCTCAAGACATCCCACAACAATCTAAAAGAAAGTTGTGAGAAGCTTGTGGAGGCTCAAAACTCACCTCTTGTGCATAAAGTTGAGGTGGTCACCAAGGATGTTGGAATCACTTGTGACTTACTTGATAGCTCTACAAGTGATTCACAACCTACTAGTTTCATTTGTGATAAATGTAAAATTTCTCTTGTGAATGATGATATTGGTTGTGATGAATCAAACATCATTTTGAAAATGAAGCTTTAGTAGGAAGAGTAAATGCTCTAACTCATGACTTAGATAAAGCCTATGGTGGAAAGGCTAAACTAGACTTTATATTGGGAAGCCAACGTTGCTCTCTTAATCGTGAGGGTCTTGGGTATTTTCCTAAGAAAGGAAAGAATGCATTTGTGAAGCAAAAGACCATGTTTGTGAAAGAATGTGACGAAGTGTGTCACAAATGACACAAGAAGGGACATGTCAAGAAGAATTGTCCTAAATTCAAGAATGTATCCTTATCTTGTTTTGAGCATTGCTATCTTCTTTCACATAATGCAAAAAGTGTAGCAGCTAAGTTTGTTAGCACTTCAATTGTTGGTACCAAAAAGAAAGCCATTTGGGTGCCAAAAACCTTGGTCACTAACATCCAAGGACCCAAACAAATTTGGGTGCCTAAAAGAGATTGATTTCCTTTTGTAGGTAAATTACAAGGCGGGAGGAAATCATTGGGTGTTGGATAGTGGTTGTACACAACATATGACCGGGGATATGAGGATGTTCACCCAAATGAGTGAGGAAGGTTGCTCAACCTATGATAGTATCACTTTTGGAGATAACCGCAAAGGAAAGGTTAAATGTTTGGGTAAAATTGCTATTTCAAATGACCATTCCATTTCAAATGTACCTTTAGTTGAATCTCTAAACTTCAATTTGCTATCCGTAGCTCAACTATGTGATTTGGGTTTTAGTTGCAATTTTAATGTTGATGATGTTCTCATCTCTAGTTTTGATGGTAGCAATCTAATATTTAAAGGTTTTAGACATGAAAATATTTATCTTGTTGATTTTTCATATAATGAGGCAAAGCTTACAACTTGTCTATTTTCTAAGACTTCACTAGGTTGGCTATGGCATAGAAAACTTGGTCATGTTGGTATGAGACAATTAAATCAATTATCCAAGCATGACTTAGTTCGAGGTTTGAAGGATGTGAAATTTGAAAAGAACAAATTGTGTAGTTCATGGCAAGCCGGGAAGCAAGTGGAAAATAGTCATCCTTACAAGAGTCAAATGTCTACTCATAGACCTTTGGAATTACTTCACATGGATCTCTTTGGACCAACATCTTTTGTGAGTATTGGTGGTAATTCCTAATGCCTTGTAATTGTGGATGATTATTCTAGATTTACTTAGGTCTATTTTCTTGGAGATAAATCAAATGTGTTTGAAACATTTAAGTCATTTGCTATATTGGCCCAAAATCAATTTGAATTTGACATCAAGAAAGTTAGAGTGATAATGGGTCGGAATTCAAAAATGCTAGAATTGATGAATATTGTGATGACAAGGGTATAAAACAAGAATTTTCTTCCAAATATACACCGGAACAAAATGGAAATGTTGAAATAAAAAATAGGACTCAAAAACATGATTTGATAATGTTTTCCAAGTGAAATATGTGAACAGGTATCTTCGGATCTGGATCATGAGCATACAGAGCATGGTTAGGACGAAGCCTGAGCGAGACGAAAGGTGATTATGACGAAGGACAAGGTGATCACGAAGCTGTGCACAGGAAAGCTTCGGCATGACAGTAGAAAAGGGGAACCGACTTAAAGATGAAAAGGCAAATTAGACCTCGAAGAATTACTATAGTGTTATTAGCAAATATAAAGGGCATGAATGTAATTTTACATGGGCTGCGTCCCTTGCCTATAAATAGATGAACTGTACTCCCGTACTGTTCACGTTGACTTGTCGTTTGCTCTCACGTCACGCTTGTACCCCTGCTTTTCTTCGAGCCAAAGGTACATTCATAATCTGTCATTGTAAATACAGCAATGCAAATTAAAATAAGTTAATAATAACATTTAAAGTGTTTATATTATTTTTCCATATCTTGTGTATGAATCCTTCTTCATCATTTATTGTGCTCATGAAGGTTTGTCCTTCATTAGCTTCGTTCGGAATTCATTATATCCGAAGGGAGATAATGCTTCGAAGGACGAAGGACTTTAACATTTAACACTTTTATGTTGCCTTGTTCTTAACTCTTAGCGTTTGAGAACAAGTCCCCAACATTTGCGCCCACCTCCGGTGAACTCACTTCCACTATTTTGAGTTTCGAACACCCTCGGCAAGCGTAGACCTTCGTCATGCCGCCAAAGAAAGCTTCAGCAACAGGGGCTGCCGCTCTGCAGCCGCTGGACCCCAACCAGGACACTCTCTCTCTTCGGGAGGCCCGAAGCCAGAAAAGGAAGGCCATCAGTCCAACGCCTCAGGAGGACGACTTGGACCAAGAGATCAGAAATATGGAGATGCTCCATCAGCAGGTGCAAAACAAGAAGGAAAAGATGGCTAGGCTGGCTGATCTGCAAAGGCAGATAGACGAAGCCTCTGAAGAAGTTCGCCATCTTACTCAAGATGAGCAGAACCGAAGGCCTCAGTATAGAGAGCTTCATCAAGAGGGCTTCTTCAACGAAGATGACTGGTATGAGAATTTCCATCATGGAAATTTTGCCTTTGATGATGCTTCTCCTCTATCAGCAGAACTGCAGGCTACACCTTGGCCCCCGTCTTACAAGCCACCTCAACTCCCCATGTACGACAGCCATTCAGATCCGAAGCAGTTTCTGATGAGCTACGAAGCAACAATATCTTCCTATGGTGGCAATACTGCAGTCATGGCGAAGTCTTTTGTCATGGCTGTCAAGAATGTTGCACAAACCTGGTGCTCCTCCCTTCGGCCAGGAACGATCACATCATGGCAGAAGTTGAAGGATATGCTGATCACCAGCTTCCAAGGGTTTCAAACGAAGCCGGTTACCGCTCAAGCTTTATTCCAGTGCACCCAAGATCACGAAGAGTATCTTCATGCGTATGTCCGAAGATTCTTACGCCTGAGGGCACAAGCGCCAACAGTGCCCAATGAAATTGTCATTGAGGCCATGATTAAGGGGCTTCGGCCGGGACCTTTAGCCCAATACTTTGCCAGAAAGCCCCCTCAGACTCTGGAGAAATTGCTTCAAAAGATGGATGAATACATCCGCGCTGACAATGATTTTCGACAGAGAAGGAAGCTTACAGGTTCTCCGAAATAGCCAGGGGCTTCGGAGGGAGAATTCATCCCAGACATGTCAGATCGATTCATTCCACTCAGAATGATGACAAGGGAAGCTAGCAGCAGAGGCCGCAATATCCCTCCCAGGCTTCGGGGCAGCAGCAGAGCTATCCCCGACCTCCAACTCCAAGGGGTAGAGGTGCCAGGGGCTTCGGAGGGAGATTTGGGGATCAACCCAGGAATATCTATTGCCTATTCTGCGGTGAGGACAAGGGCCATACCATCAGGATGTGCCATATTACCATCCAGAAACAAAAGGAGATAGCAGAAGCTGCGGCCCAACAGAGCCAGCCGAAGCAAGTTATGCACACTGCTTCGTACCATTCGCCATACATTCCAGAGTATGTAGGCAACCACTCTGCAGCTTCTGTCGCTTCGGCAAGCCAACCTCAGGCATCCTGGCAACAGCTTCCCCCTCCACCACCAATGCAACAAGGCCAGCAGCCAGAAGGGAGTCAGCATCCCCACCTCCAACGGGACTTCAGAGAAGAGTCCGAAACTCGCACAGTCAATAGTACTGTGCTAGAATCGAAGCATATTTACTAACAAATATCCTACTTCGGCAGCAGTTTTTACATTCAGTATCATTTTCTTTTTTAATAAGGAACAATTATTGAAAGCCTAAGTATTTTTGTCGTTTTTCAAACCTCTTGTAATAGTTTCGTTTTTTGCCACAATAAAAATATACCTTCTCCACAGAGTAGCGGAGTTGCCGAAGCATAAGATTTATGGTTACAAGGGGAATTTCCGAAATAACAAAAAGTCATTCCTAAGGGAGTGCAGCGTAAGTTTTCTGCTCAAAAGTCGTTCCGAAGGGAATGCAGAGCCTACAGCGAAAAATAAACGCTGATACCACTGAAAGTAAAAGGCGAAGAAGCTCCTAAGGGAGGCTTACAGTGAAAAATAAACGCTGATACCGTTGAAAGTAAAAGGCGAAGAAGCTCCTAAGGGAGGCTTACAGCGAAAAATAAACGCTGATACCGCTGAAAGTAAAAGGCGAAGAAGCTCCTAAGGGAGGCTTACAGCGAAAAATAAACGCTGATTCCGCTGAAGTAAAAGGCGAAGAAGCTCCTAAGGGAGGCTTAAAGTGAAAAATAAACGTTGATCTTCGGCAAATATCATTTTGCATAACATCACATCATCACATCATTTGCATAGCATAACATCATACATCATACTGCATCAATGACACAAGAAGGGGATCAATGTTGATATTTGGAGATTGTTTCGAAGAAACAGTGCCAAGGCACAAAAAAGTAAATTTTGAAGAAGCATACCTTCGTCAAACTCCGAAATGAAAAGATTTATCAGTTATTGATTTAACGAAGATTGGACGTTTTTATGAAAATACGGATATTATTTACGAAGCATGAAAAGAAGGGAAGGTGTTTTTTTCGCCAAAGGCTCAAAAAACGGTATGTATGTAAAGTTTCATGCATCGTAAAGAATTGAACCATAAATAGCTTATATATTACATTCAAAGTTACAAAATATTACATGTGTTCAATAAATATTACATTCCAAATGTTTTTCCAATAACATCTAGTTTTCCCTTAGAACAACTTCTGCAGCTTCATTCAGTAGTTGATCAACAACTTTATCCATGATAGCTTCAGCCATTTTTCTAATTTCGTCATCCCCCTTCGCGTGGGGGTCCGCCGATGGCTTGGCACGCTCTGAGGGGCGAGAAAGTGCGGCTGTGTTACAAAGTGTAAACAAGTTCGAAATCAAAAATTACAACAGAGCCAAAAACTGCTAGTCAGTACCTATTTGCACTTCGACATCTGCACTCTTCTCAGCGGTCTCTGCTACTTTTCTAGCGTCATGAATACCTTTCTCGCTCTTTCGTATAATTTCTTGGGCCATCTCCCGGCCACCATTGTCCCAGATATCGGTGAAAAATTTTCCACCAACTAGGCTCGCTTCGGCTGAGGGGTATTTTATATCTTCATAAGACAATGCGGCTTCGGATTGTGCCAAAAATTTTACATGGTTACAACCTTTTCTCTCCAAAATAGTGGCAATCCCCCTGGCACCCGTAAAAGCACATATGTCTCCACGGCTATTCAAAACTTCTTCAAAAGCTTCAGCTTCGTGGCTGATCCATCCAATTGGACCTTCAGGGTCACCCCTTATGAAGTCCTCCTCACTTGAGAATGCGCCGACGCTGGCGAAGCTGGTTCTTATTTTCTTAACACATTCTATAGATTTTTCATAACACTTTTTCTTGGATGCACGAAGCTCTTCAACGTTTCTTTCTAAATGATTGGCCCATTGTTCACTAATTTCTCGTTTTGTTTCTTCAAGTGTGCACTCTTCTTTAGCTCTGACTAGTTGTTTCCGAAGATCTTCAATTTCGCGTTTCTGAGCTTCGGCTTGAGTTTTGAAAGCAGCTTCGTCTTCTTTTATTTTATTCAATAACGAGTGCAATATTTTATCTTTTTCGAGACCTTCGTTCCTTAGTTCAATTACTTCGGAACGAAGGTTGCTCAAGGCTATGGTATACCCTTCGTCTTCAACATCTTTTTGTGCCCTGAGGGCATTGCTAAGTATAAGACCCTGGAAAAAAATGTTTGTTAAATAAGTTTAAGCAAATGAAAAATTTTGGTTTCAAGAAATAATGCAAAGATTTCATTTTTTCACCTTTAAACTATTATACGCTAAGCTGTCAGCCAGCTCGTTCTTTGACAACACTGAGAGCCCGTCTTCCAGTGTCGGGAATCCGAAGCTTTTGCTCATCTCCCGACAGACTGAAATCTCCTTGCTGTCAGGGAGACAATACAAAAAGTCTTCTTCTCCGCTACCATTGAATATCAACGCCCCCTTGGGATATTTCAGTCTTTGGGCATATAACTGAGCCTCCTGCTTTTCTTTTTCAGTCAATTCCTTCCCCGAAGCGTGTTGTAAAATATAATCGGAAGCTTCAGAAAAGGCTTCGGGGGCGGCAATGCCACTTTCTTCAACAAAGATTTGTTCTGTTGTTTCCGTTTCTTTTGGTTTCCAAGAATTTTACCTTGGCAGGCTCTGAAGGCCCAGCTTCAGTTTCAGCTTGGTGTTTTGAAGCTTCGGCCTCAAAGGCTTCGATTTGCACTTCGGGAGTTTCGACAATTTTCTTTGGAGTACTGCTTGAAGACTTTAATGTCTCCAATACATCCAATACATTAACCATCCTTTTTCTTTTGGGGGTCAATGCTGGACCCTTTTGGCTTTTCGGTATTTCAACTTTTGCTGAAGGACTTAAAATTTTAGATGTCCTTGTTTCTTCAGCCTTCGGTTCTTCCATTTTCTTTGTCTCCGGCATTGTGACCGGCTCTTCAATATTCTTCAGGGGAGTCGCCTCTTTGGCTTCGGGGGCCGAAGAGGATTCACCAACAAACTCGGGCACTGTGGCCGGTTCAATATAGCGTGGACGGTGTGTAAGAACCTTTATCTTTTTCCTCTTCGGCGCTGGCTCACTAAGAGCGGCTGAGGCGGCTTCCTTCGAAGACGCCGTATCTTTCCTTTTTTGACCCCGTGTTGGGTAACGGTAGTCAGGATATACGAACCCGATGGCATCAAATACTCGGTTGAGCCTTTTCTTCTTTCGGCCTCCGAAGGCTGCGGATAGTGCAGTATCTTCTGCCTTCGAGTATGGCCCAAGCAACTCATCGCTTACGACCTCAATACTTTTCAGCCAGTCGTCATCTGGCTCGATGAACTTATCTCCATATTTGAAGGTGAATTTTAACCTAATTAGTCCGCCTTCGTTAGGTTCGCTGACGGTTTCCTTTGGCATTTCCCACTTATCTGCAAGTGGCCATACTCTGAAGGCAATGTGTTCTTGGATCAAATCCCTTGTTCCGATGAAAGAGCAAACTACTCCGAAGGCTCTCCGGCATTCTTCGGCTGCTTCGTCAATTTCCACCTTCGGCTTTCGAAGGCCGAAGCGCTGCCAGATAGGGCGCATAATGATACCTTTAATATCTTCTCGCGTTGTCAAGTCGTTTTTCACATAAAACCATTCCTTCATCCAGTCCCCAGGCCATCTTTTCCGAAAAGTTGGCACGGGACAGCTTGACCCAGAGCGGGCACCAAAGCTATAACAGCCAAAATTGTTGTGATACTGCTCCTTACCCCATGGTTTCGTCTCATACAATAACTCATGCATATTGCAGAAACTTTTTGCATTTGGTTCCAAACCTTGGCTCTTTACGGCCCATACGAAGATTCCCATCCTTATGATTGCTTCAGGAGTAATTTGATGAAGGTAGATTTCAAATATCTTCAAAACTTCTACCACGAAACTGCTCAAAGGAAACCGAAGTCCAGCCTTAAAGAAGCTTCGGAATATCACGACTTCATTTTTCTCAGGAGTCGGACAAGTTTTCTCTCCTTCGTCAGCCCTTACAATAGATAAATCCTGAAAATATCTGCCCCTCATATTGACAAGATGGCTTTGTTTAATGCTTGATTTTCCAAAAACTAATGGCTTGGTCGCCAAGGTCGATCTTCGGAATCTTCACCGCCACTTTCCACATCATAGCTGTCACTATCACCAGTGTCTTCAGGCAAACCCTCTAAAATCTCCCTAGTAATCTTCTCTGTATTTGTCTTTGCTATTGATTCAAGGAAGCCGAGATTCATCTCTTCGGAAAGGCTTAGCTTCGACTCAGCGACAGTTTTCTTGTCTTCAGACATCTTCGAAAATGCTAGGAAAAATGCTCTCAAAGACGAAGCTTAAAAATGTAAAAAGCCAGGCAAGCGTTGGTGTGCAAAGAGCTAAAAATTAGGAAGGCAGGAGCCGGCGGCAAGAAAGCGTGCTAAAAGTGCTGGCGGTGCGTCCTTATTTATATGCCCAGTACGTTGCAAGTGGCAGGGCCCTACTTGTCATCGACTATTGCTATTCTAGCAAAGGGAAGGTGTTTTTTTCGGACCTTCGGCTTAAGGCCTTCGTCCATATCGCAATCTGAATTTATTATTCTAGCAAATTAATATTGCGAGGGGCTACTGTTGGGGGCCTTCGGCTTCCGAAGGTCCTCAAAAACATGATTTGATAATGTTTTCCAAGTGAAATATGTGAACAGGTATCTTCGGATCTGGATCATGAGCATACAGAGCATGGTTAGGACGAAGCCTGAGCGAGACGAAAGGTGATTATGACGAAGGACAAGGTGATCACGAAGCTGTGCACAGGAAAGCTTCGACATGACAGTAGAAAAGGGGAACCGACTTAAAGATGAAAAGGCAAATTAGACCTCGAAGAATTACTATAGTGTTATTAGCAAATATAAAGGGCATGAATGTAATTTTACATGGGCTGCGTCCCTTGCCTATAAATAGATGAACAGTACTCCCGTACTGTTCACGTTGACTTGTCGTTTGCTCTCACGTCACGCTTGTACCCCTGCTTTTCTTCGAGCCAAAGGTACATTCATAATCTGTCATTGTAAATACAGCAATGCAAATTAAAATAAGTTAATAATAACATTTAAAGTGTTTATATTATTTTTCCATATCTTGTGTATGAATCCTTCTTCATCATTTATTGTGCTCATGAAGGTTTGTCCTTCATTACCTTCGTCCGGAATTCATTATATCCGAAGGGAGATAATGCTTCGAAGGACGAAGGACTTTAACATTTAACACTTTTATGTTGTCTTGTTCTTAACTCTTAGCGTTTGAGAACAAGTCCCCAACAACTAAATATAATGTGTCAGATTCTTATTGGGTCGAGACCATTAATACCACTTGTCCTGCATCGAATAGATTATATTGTCACAAGCTCTTGAAAAGGACTCCCTATGAATTGCTTATTGGTAGAAAGCCAAACATTTTTTATTTTAGGGTGTTCGATTGCAAATGCTATATTTTGAGGTGAGAGCACCTAGAGGGGGGTGAATAGGTGATCCTGTAAAAATCAAATACTTGTAGCCACAAAACTTGGTTAAGTGTTAGCTCAATAGAATCAAGTGGCTAAGGACCAAGCTCTTGTGAAACACAATGGTCACGAAGAAAACAAGCACAAGAGACACGGTAATTTATCCCGTGGTTCGGCCAAGTATAACACTTGCCTACTCCACGTTGTGGCGTCCCACTGGACGAGGGTCTCACTCAACCCCTTTCAAGTGATCCAATGATCAACTTGAATACCACGGTGTTTTCCTTTCTTTTACTATCTCCTGTTCGCGAGAAATCTCCACAACTTGGAGCCTCTCGCCCTTACAATTGATGATCACAAAGAAGCACGGAAGTAAGGGAGGGGAGAGCAACACACACAAGACTCAAAGCACGAGCACAATCATGCACACAAGCCACAACTTGAGCTCACAACACAATGCGAGGAGTTCTCTACTCAAATAGAGCTCAAGCCACTATCACAAAGAATCAAATACGCGAGAATGGAGTCTTGGTGCTTAGAGATGATCAAAGAATGCATGGGTTACTCCTCCATGCGCCTAGGGGTCCCTTTTATAGCCCAAAGGCAGCTAGGAGCCGTTGGAGGCAATCTGGGAAGGCAATTCTTGCCTTCTGTCAGGTGGCGCACCGGACAGTCCGGTGCACCACCAGACAGACACTGTTCATGGTCCGGTGCAGATCGCCTTCCTGAAATGGCACAGTCGACAGTTGCAGAAATGTAGCCGTTGGCGCACCGGACACTGTCTGGTGCACACCGGACAGTCCGGTGCCTCCTGCCGACCGTTGAGCGGGCCATGCGTCGCCCGCGGATTTGGCGGCCGACCGTTGCGCTGGCGGTCGTTGGCTCACCGGACAGTCCGGTGCACCACCGGACAGTCCAATGAATTATAGCCATACGCCACCGACGAATTCCCGAGAGTGGCCAGTTCGCTAGAAGCTAGCCTGGCGCACCGGACACTGTCCGGTGCACCACTGGACACTGTCCGATGCACCACCGGACAGTCCGGTGTGCCAGACTGCGCTGAGTCTTGGCTGCTCCATCCAAGTCTTTTCCTTTTTCTCTTTTCTCTGATTCTAGCACTTAGACAAATATATTAGTACACAAAAACCAATGTACTAAGTCTAGAATCATACCTTCTTGTTGATTTGCACTTCATCCATCATTTGGCACATAATTACTCACTCAATATGTGTTGGGCACTTAATCACAAAAAATATACTAGAAATGGCCCAAGGGCACATTTCCCTTTCAATCTCCCCCTTTTTGGTGATTTATGCCAACACATCAAAAAGCAACAAATAGAAGTGCAACATCAATGCAATTGAGAACAAAAATTGTCTTTTACAAGATTTGACATATTTGGATCGTTCTTTGCCACCACTTGGTTTGTTTTTGCAAATCAAATTCATTTTTCTATCTCTAAGTCAAACTCACTTGTTTGGGCATAAAGAGAGATAATCCAAGAGAGAAAATGATCAAGTTCCAAAAACTCCCCCTTTTCCCATAATCATAAATTCTCCCCATAAGAGACCAAATTTTGACAATAAGAGTATTTTGACAAATCAAAAGTTCTAACTCTACTATTTTCAAAGTTCTCAAGTGGTAGCTGATCCATTTGCTTTGGCCTTAATTTCTCCCCCTTTGGCATTAAGCACCAAAACGGGATCATTATTGGCCCTTAAACCCCATTGCCTCACCAAAATCGTCCATTAAGAGTAAAAAGGCAATAAGAGCATGGAGATGAACTTGGAGTAAATTACCCTCTCATCGGAGTGTAGTGGAAGTCTTGCATGGTCCAAGTTCACCTTTCCCTTTCAATCCACCTTTGAGACTAAATTAAGTAAACTCAAGCACATAGTTAGTCTCAAAGGGTCAAGTTGTAGCATTTCTCCCCCTAAATATGTGCATCATTCACACATGGACTTGTGAGGTCCGGGGATCCCTTGCACAACTTGAGCACCATAAATAAGCAATAAAATGCATAAAGGAACATGATCAAAGACATAAAACACATGAATGCTATAGATCAATCCAGGTTACGCGAATCTAAGACATTTAGCTCATTACGCAGCCTGCAAAAGGTCTTCTCATCTAAAGGCTTGGTAAAGATATCGGCTAGCTGGTTCTCGGTGCTAACATAAAACACTTCGATATCTCCCTTTTGCTGGTGGTCTCTCAAAAAGTGATGCCGGATGTCTATGTGCTTTGTGCGGCTGTGTTCAACAGGATTGTCCGCCATGCGGATTGCACTCTCATTGTCACATAGGAGTGGGACTTTGCTTAGATTGTAGCCAAAGTCCCGGAGGGTTTGCCTCATCCAAAGTAGTTGCGCGCAACACTGTCCTACGGCAACATACTTGGCCTCAGTGGTGGATAGGGCAACAGAAGTTTGTTTCTTAGAACTCCAAGACACCAGGGACCTTCCTAGGAATTGACACGTCCCTGATGTACTCTTCCTATCAACCTTGCATCCAGTATAGTCGGAGTCTGAGTATCCAATCAAGTCAAAGGTAGACCCCTTTGGATACCAGATCCCGAAGCAAGGCGTAGCAACTAAATATCTAAGAATTCGCTTAACGGCCACAAGGTGACACTCCCTTGGGTCGGATTGAAATCTAGCACACATGCAAACGCTAAGCATAATATCCGGTCTACTAGCACATAAGTAAAGCAAGGAACCTATCATAGACCAGTATGCCTTTTGATCAATGGACTTACCTCCTTTGTTGAGGTCGACATGTCCGTCGGTTCCCATTGGAGTCTTTGCGGGCTTGGCGTCCTTCATCCCAAATCGCTTGAGCAAGTCTTGCGTGTACTTCGTTTGAGAGATGAAGGTGCCGTCCTTGAGTTGCTTCACTTGGAACCCAAGGAAGTAGTTCAACTCGCCCATCATCGACATCTCAAATTTCTATGTCATCACCCTACTAAACTCCTCACAAGACTTTTGGTTAGTAGAACCAAATATTATGTCATCGACATAAATTTGGCACACAAATAAGTCACCATCACAAGTCTTAGTGAAAAGAGTCGGATCGGCTTTCCCAACCTTGAAAGCATTAGCAATTAGAAAATCTCTAAGGCATTCATACCATGCTCTTGGGGCTTGCTTAAGTCCATAGAGCGCCTTAGAGAGCTTAAACACGTGGTCGGGTTACCGTTCATCCTCAAAGCCAGGGGGTTGTTCCACGTACACCTCCTCCTTGATTGACCCGTTGAGGAAAGCGCTCTTCACATCCATTTGGAACAACCTGAAAGAGTGGTGAGCGGCATAGGCTAATAGAATGTGAATAGACTCTAGCCTAGCCACAGGAGCAAAAGTCTCCTCGAAATCCAAACCTGCGACTTGGGCATAACCTTTTGCCACAAGTCGAGCCTTGTTTTGTGTCATCACCCTGTGCTCGTCTTGCTTGTTGTAGAACACCCACTTGGTTCCCACAACGTTTTGCTTGGGACGTGGCACCAGTGTCCAAACTTCATTTCACTTGAAGTTGTTGAGCTCTTCCTGATGGCCAACACCCAGTCCGGATCTAGCAAGGCCTCTTCTACCCTGAAAGGCTCACTAGAAGAGATAAAAGAGTAATGCTCACAAAAATTAGCTAATCTAGGGCGAGTGGTTACTCCCTTGCTTATATCGCCCAATATCTGGTCGACGGGATGATTCCTTTGAATCGTCGCTCGAACTTGAGTTGGAGGGGCCCGTGGTGCTTCTTCCTCCACAACTTGGTCTTCTTGTGCTCCCCCTTGATCACACGCCTCTTCTTGAGGAACATATTCATCATCTTGAGTTGGGGGATGCACCATGGTTGAGGAAGAAGGTTGATCTTGCACTTCGTGTTCCTGTGGTCGCACATCTCCAATCACCATGGTGCGAATTGCGTCCGTTGGAACATCATCTTCATCTACATCATCAAGATCAACTTGCTCTCTTGGAGAGCCATTAGTTTCATCAAATACAACGTCGCTAGAGACTTCAACCAAACCCGATGATTTGTTGAAGACTCTATACGCCTTTGTATTTGAGTCATAACCTAGCAAAAACCCTTCTACAACTTTGGGAGCAAATTTGGAATTCCTACCTTTCTTCACTAGAATGTAACATTTACTCCCAAATACACAAAAATATGAAACGTTGGGTTTGTTACCGGTTAGAAGTTTGTACGACGTCTTCTTGAGGAGGCGATGAAGGTAGACCCAGTTTATGGCGTGGCAAGCTGTGTTCACAGCTTCTGACCAAAACCGCTCGGGCGTCTTGAATTCTCCAAGCATCGTCCTCGCCATGTATATGAGTGTCCTGTTCTTCCTCTCTACCACACTGTTTTGCTGTGGTGTGTACGGAGCGGAGAACTCGTGCTTGATTCCTTCCTCCTCAAGGTACTCCTCCACTTTTAAATTCTTGAACTCGGACCCGTTGTCGCTTCTAATCTTTTTCACCTTGAGCTCAAATTCATTTTGAGCTCGCCTTAGAAAGCGCTTGAGGGTCCCTTGGGTTTCTGATTTATCCTACAAAAAGAATACCCAAGTGAAGCGGGAAAATCATCAACAATAACAAGACCATACTTACTTCCCCCGATGCTGAGGTAGGCGACGGGTCCGAAGAGGTCCATATGAAGTAGCTCCAGAGGTCTTGATGTGGTCATCACATTCTTGCTGTGATGAGCGCTTCCCACCTGTTTACCTGCTTGACAAGCTGCATAAGGTCTATCTTTTTCGAAAACCACATTTGTCAGTCCTAACACATGTTCTCCCTTTATAAGTTTATGGAGGTTCTTCATCCCAACATGTGCTAGACAGCGATGCCACAGCCAGCCCATGCTAGTCTTAGCTATTAAGCATGTATCTAGATCGGCCTCCTCTTTTGAAAAATCAACTAAGTAGAGTTTGCCATCTAGGTCACCCTTAAATGCTAATGAACCATCACTCCTTCTAAAGACAGACACATCAACATTTGTAAATAAACAATTGTAGCCCATGTGGCACAATTGACTAACAGACAGCAGATTATAGCCTAGCGACTCTACTAGAAATACATTAGAGATAGAGTGCTCATTTGTGATGGCTATCTTGCCTAAGCCTTTGACTTTGCCTTGATTCCCATCTCCAAATATGATTGTATCTTGGGAATCCTTGTTCTTAACGTAGGAGGTGAACATCTTCTCCCCCGTCATGTGGTTTGTGCATCCGCTGTCGATAATCTAGCTTGAGCCCCCGGATGCATAAACCTGCAAGGCAAATTAGGCTTGGGTTTTAGGTACCCAACTCTTGTTGGGTCCTACAAGGTTAGTTATAATAGTCTTTGGGACCCAAATGCAAGTCTTGTCTCCCTTGCACTTGGCCCCCAACTTCCTAGCAATCACTTTCTTATTCTTACAACAAATTGCAAAAGAAGTATTGCAAGCATGGTAAATTGTAGAAGGTTCATTACATACTTTCCTAGGCACATGAGCAACATTTTTCCTAGGCATATTTCTACCATGCACAAAAGAAGAACTTGAAGCAATTATAGCATGTGAATCATAAGCATAACTCCTATGAGCATTTCTAGACAATTTTCTATCACTATAGATGAAAGCATGATTCCTTTGAGCACTATTAGCCATAGGGGCCTTCCCTTTCTCCTTGGCGGAAATGGGAGCCCTTTGACTTGTTAAGTTCTTGGCTTCCTTTCGAAAGCCAAGCCCATCCTTAATAGAGGGGTGTCTACCAACAGTGTAGGCATCCCTTGCAAATTTTAGTTTATCAAAATCCATCTTGCAAGTCTTAAGTTGAGCATTAAGACTTGCAACTTCATCATTTAATTTAGTAATGGATGTCAGATATTCATTACAAGCATTAACATCAAAATCCTTGCACCTATTACAAATTACGACATGTTCCACACATGAACTAGACTTATTAGCTACTTCTAACTTAGCATTTAACTCATCATTAACACTCTTCAAACTAGAAATAGACTCATGGCAAGCAGAAATTTCAGAAGATAAAATCTCATTCCTTTTAGTTTCTAAAGCAAGAGATTTTTGTACACTAATAAACTTGTCATGCTCTTCATATAAAATATCTTCTTGCTTCTCTAACAATCTATTCCTTTCATTTAAAGCATCAATCAATTCATTGATCTTATCAACTTTAGTTCTACCTAAACCTTTGAATAAACTTGTGTAGTCTACTTCATCATCACTAGATTCATCATCACTTGAAGAAGCATACGTAGGGGTATCTCGAGCGCTTACCTTTTTCTCCTTTGCCATGAGGCAGGTGTGGCGCTCGTTGGGGACGAGAGACAACTTGTTGAAGGCCGAGGCGGCGAGTCCTTCGTTGTCGGAGTTGGACGAAGAGCAATCCGAATCCCACTCTTTGCCAAGGTGCGCCTCGCCCTTCGCCTTCTTGTAGGACTTCTTTTTCTCCCTCTTCCCGCTCTTTTCTTGTCCCTAGTCACTGAGCATAAGTCGGACGACGTCATGGTCCGTCCATCTCGTGCTTCCATAGCTCCTGATCTTGTTGACCATGGTCTTGAGCCTGTTGTATGTTTGCGTTGGCTCCTCTCCCCTGATCATTGCGAACCTTCCCAGTTCGCCTTCCACCAACTCCATCTTGGTGATCATGGTGGCGTCGTTCCCCTCATGAGAAATCTTGAGGGTGTCCCAAATTTGCTTGGCGTTATCCAAGCCGCTCACCTTGTTGTACTCGTCCCTGCACAAGGATGCTAGCAAAACAGTGGTAGCTTGTGCATTTTTATGGATTTGCTCATTAATGGAAACGGGGTTGTCAGTACTATCAAAAAGCATTCCGTTTTCAACAATCTCCCAAATACTTGGATGGAGAGAGAATAGGTGACTATGCATTTTGTGATTCCAAAATGAGTAGTCTTCTCCATCAAAGTGCGGAGGTTTCCCAAGTGGAATTGAAAGTAAATGAGCATTGGAGTTAAACGGAATACGAGAATAATCAAATGAAAAATTTGAGTTAACCGGTTTCTTTTTCTCGTCATCGTCGTCTCTTGGGGAAGAAGAAGACTCGTCGCTGTCGTAGTAGACGATCTTCTTGATGCGCCTCTTCTTCTTCCCGTCTCTTTTCTTATGACTCGAGCCAGAGTCCGAGGGCTTATCATCTCTTGGCTCGTTGACGATGGACTCCTTTGTCTTGTCGTTGACCACCATCCCCTTTCTCTTAGGATCCATCTCTTCGGGCGATTAGTCCCTTGCGTAAAGAGAACAGCTCTGATACCAATTGAGAGCACCTAGAGGGGGGTGAATAGGTGATCCTGTAAAAATCAAATACTTGTAGCCACAAAACTTGGTTAAGTGTTAGCTCAATAGAATCAAGTGGCTAAGGACCAAGCTCTTGTGAAACACAATGGTCACGAAGAAAACAAGCACAAGAGACACAGTAATTTATCCCGTGGTTCGGCCAAGTATAACACTTGCCTACTCCACGTTGTGGCGTCCCACTGGACGAGGGTCGCACTCAACCCCTTTCAAGTGATCCAATGATCAACTTGAATACCACGGTGTTTTCCTTTCTTTTACTATCTCCTGTTCGCGAGAAATCTCCACAACTTGGAGCCTCTCGCCCTTACAATTGATGATCACAAAGAAGCACGGAAGTAAGGGAGGGGAGAGCAACACACACAAGACTCAAAGCACGAGCACAATCACACACACAAGCCACAACTTGAGCTCACAACACAATGCGAGGAGTTCTCTACTCAAATAGAGCTCAAGTCACTATCACAAAGAATCAAATACGCAAGAATGGAGTCTTGGTGCTTAGAGATGATCAAAGAATGCATGGGTTACTCCTCCATGCGCCTAAGGGTCCCTTTTATAGCCCCAAGGCAGCTAGGAGCCGTTGGAGGCAATCTGGGAAGGCAATTCTTGCCTTCTATCGGGTGGCGTACCGGACAGTCCGGTGCACCACCGGACAGGCACTGTTCATGATCCGGTGCAGATTACCTTCCTAAAATGGCACAGCCGACCATTGCAGAAATGTAGCCGTTGGTGCACTGGACACTATCCGGTGCACACCGGACAGTCCGGTGCCTCCTGCCGACCGTTGGAGCGGGCCACGCGTCGCCCGCGGATTTGGCGTCCGACCGTTCCGCTAGCGACCGTTGGCTCACCAGACAGTCTGGTGAATTATAGCCGTACGCCGCCGACAAATTCCTGAGAGTGGCCAGTTCGCCAGAAGCCAGCCTGGCGCACCGGACACTGTCCGGTGCACCACCGGACAGTCCGGTGTGCCAGACTGCGCTGAGTCTTGGCTGCTCCAGCCAAGTCTTTTCCTTTTTCTCTTTTCTCTGATTCTAGCACTTAGACAAATATATTAGTACACAAAAACCAATGTACTAAGTCTAGAATCATACCTTCTTGTTGATTTGCACTTCATCCATCATTTGGCACATAATTACTCACTCAATATGTGTTGGGCACTTAATCACCAAAAATATACTAGAAATGGCCCAAGGGCACATTTCCCTTTCTTGAGGAAGGGCAGTTGACTCTTTAAATTTGAGAAGAAATGTGATGAAGGTTTTCTCCTTGGATATTCATCGAATAACAAGGCATATAGAGTTTTCAACAAAACTCATGGCATCATTGAAGAAGCATATGATGTAGAGTTTGATGAAACAAATGGATCTCAAGATGAAAATGAGAACCTTGATGATGTTGGTGGAGTTCAATTGAGAAACGCTATGAAAACCATGGCTATTGGTGAAATAAAACCAATGGAAGATGATGATGGTATTGTTGTCATTCCATCCTCTTCAACTATAAATGAGGAAACCCAACAAAGCCAACACAATGATGAAATTGAGGATGATCATGTTCAAGATATCTCAAGTCATTCGATCCCTCCTCAAGCTTCAACTAGTGACTTTCAAATTACTTCAAGAATTCTTCATTCAATTATAAAAGATCACCCGACAAATCAAATTGTGGGTGATATAAGTAAGGGTATTCAAACTCGCTTGTGTATTGCTTCATTTTATGAACATTTCTCTTTTGTATCTTGCATTGAACCTAACCGTGTAGATGAAGGTCTACTTGATGTTGATTGAGTGAATGCAATGCATGAGGAATTAAATAACTTTACCCGTAATGAAGTTTGGGAGCTTGTTGAGAGACCAAAGAATCACAATGTTATTGGAACCAAATGGGTATTTTGAAACAAGCATAATGAAGATGGTTTGGTGGTAAGAAACAAGGCAAGACTAGTGGCACAAGGTTATACTCAAGTAGAAGGATTGGATTTTGGTGAGACATTTGCACCCGTGGCAAGATTGGAAGCCATTCGAATCCTTCTCGCCTATGCTTGTGCTCATAATATCAAGCTTTACCAAATGGATGTTAAAAGTGCCTTCTTAAATGGTAAGATTAGTGAACTAGTGTACGTGGAACAACCTCCCAGTTTTGAGGACCCCAAAAGACCTAACCATGTGTACAAGCTCTCTAAAGCTCTCTATGGGCTTAAGCAAGCTCCACGCGCTTGGTATGAAAGGCTTAAGGATTTCTTGCTTTCCAAAAACATCAAAATTAGAAAAGTTAACACTACTCTATTCACTAAAGTAATTGGTAAAGATTTATTTGTTTGTCAAATTTATGTTGATGATATTATTTTTGAATCAACTAATGGGTCATTTTGTGAGGAGTTTGGCAAAATGATGTCAAATAAACTTGAAATGTCTATGATTGGAGAATTGAGCTTCTTTCTCGTTATTCAAATCAAACAATTGAAAGATGGAATTTTTGTAAGTCAATCTAAATATTTGAAGGACATGCTAAAAAAGTTTGGCTTAGAAAATGCAAAATCAATCAAGACTCCTATGGCAACAAATGGTCATCTTGACTTAGATGTGGGAGATACAATTGTTAATCAAAAACTTTTTCGTTCAATAATTGGCAGTTTGTTCTATATTACGGCATCTGGGCCTGATGTTATGTTTAGTGTTTGCATGTGTGCTCGGTTTCAAGCATCACCTAGAGAGGTTCACTTGAAGGCCGCCAAAAGAATTCTAAGATATTTGAAGCATAACCTCAATATTGGTCTATGGTATCTCAAAGGTGCTCAATTTGAATTAATTGGTTATTCGGATTCAGACTATGCGGGTTGCAAGGTCGATAGCAAGAGCACCTTCGGATGTTGTCAATTTCTTGGAAGGTCTCTTGTTTCATGGTCATCTAAGAAGCAAAACTCGGTCGCTCTCTCTACCGCCGAGGCGGAATATATATCGACTGGTAATTGTTGTGCTCAATTATTATGGATGAAACAAACTTTATTGGATTATGGGTTTTTATTCAAAAATGTTCCTCTTATGTGTGACAATGAGAGTGCCGTAAAATTGGCTACAAATCCCGTTCAACACTCAAGAACAAAGCACATTGATATTAGGCATCACTTCTTTAGAGATCATGTTGGAAAAGCAGATATCTCTATTTACTCTATCGGCACAGATGATCAATTGGCGGATATATTTACAAAGCCGTTGGATGAAGCAAGGTTTTGCAAGTTGAGAAGTGAAATGAACGTAATAGATCTCTCTAATGTTGCTTGAGGTTGAGTACACATGTGTTCTACTGAATTTGATCTCTATAATGCGCTTTTTAAGATAGTTATCTCCTTTTTTATTATCATTGCATGATGGAAATGATTTATATTCAAAATGTTAGTCACTCAAGTTTATTATATATTGTAAAGCCCAAAATTGGTAGCAGAGAAAAAAGGAATATATCATAAAATAATAAAGAAATAAGGATAGATATGATAGTGGCTCTAAATTATTTTTTTGAAACCCTTGGAGTTTAGTAGGGCATTTCCTCTTCATAATCAATTGAGAATACAAAATTAAAGCACCAATAAATAGATAAAGAGAGGTTGATCTCTTGCTGATGACTTGGTTGAGATATATTTTATTGAAAACATAAAATGGACCTCAAATTATCAATGGAAAAATAAAATAGAAGATGACAGAAGAAATAGTAATAGTAATTGTTGCTACTGGAATTGGAGAATAGAGGGAGAATTAATAAGAATATTATTAAAAATTTGTAGAAGTTTATATTCAGAATTAGAATGGTAATAGACAATTGGAAGTCTGAAAATTCAAGGCAGGAAATTTAAACTCGAAGTTAAATTTTGAAATTTGAAATTGAGAAAGAAATTCAAAACAAAATAAAAAGAAAAAAAGAAAGAAAAACAAAAAACCCCACCACGGGCCAAATCACGCTCTGTCGGCCCACCCTTGCTTTTGGTCCTCAGGCGGCCCAGTATCTCCCCTCTCCTTTTCTTTTACTGGAGTCACTGGTCTTGTGGGTCCCATTGTCGGCGTCCAACCCTCAGCGTCGCGCGCCCGTATTGTTGCTTCGTTGCTCCCTCTGGCTAGTGGGCCATCTTCGTCAGGCTGTGATGGCATCCGCCTTTGGGTGACTGCTGGTGGGGCCCCACCGTCAGCTCCTCCGTGTTTCTCGGCAACGAACCAAAGTCGCCGTAACAGCTTGCCCGACAAACCCCCTGGCCTTATTCGCGCAGGTCGGTGCTAGCCTCCTCTTTCGACAGTAGGTGGTTGAAGCGGGGTATAAACCCATCCGACCTCGCGTCCCCTCTAGGCACCATAGACTTCCAAATCCCCCTAGCATGCTATACACCATGGGTCTCCACCCAAATCAGAGCCGCCGCGCGTGGGCATCGGTTCGCCGTTGATCGGATCCTTGGTTGTGCCCTAGGGCTTCTTTGGGTGTTTGGGAGGGTGGCCGAACCAACGCCACTTGGGATTCGTCGTCTGCACCGCCTAAATTGCTCGACGGAGCATCGACTTCCGCCACAGTGCCGCTCGGTGGTGTGGACTACGTGATTGCACTTAGTGTTCCAAGTAATAATTCCGCACTCGATTCGTTGTTGTGTGCTCCGCATAAATCCAGCAAACACAACCACGGGGGGCTTCGGAACATCGGGATGCAGCTCGTCGGTGTGAAGGCCGCCGAACTGTGATGCGCCACTGTGTCCCTGGTGTCCAGAGAAAGAAGATGAGATCGTAGCCATCGATCAGCTAGCGGATGGCCATGATTAGACCGTCGCCCTACTATTTGTCTGAACGCTGTGGATTGTTGATTTGTGAATCTAGGGCTCAGAATAGACTAAGGATACCCCTTGGGTGGGATCATCTCGGGTCGTCCGATCGGGATCTCGCGACCCAGATTCAATCTCGTTTCATTAAATCATGGCCTCTGTTCTCGGATCCAATGGCTAATATTGCATACCGGTTCGATTAAGATAACGGTTTGATCTGGACCCCCAGATTCTAATCATGCGGCTAGGATATGAGGATACCCCTTCGGCCTGTGTGTTTCGCATATGGGTCCTCGGGTTTTTGGGTAATAAACCCGCGATGCGGGTATGGGTAAAAGATCATTGCAGTTGGGTCCTAAGGGTTACACAGATGCCCCTGATCTTCTGCAGAATTGCGCCCAGGTCCAGAAATCCTTAATAATGATAGAATTAAGACCTAGAATTTAAAAATACTTTTCTTCTCCATCTTAATTCCAGTTTGATCCATTCAAGTTGCGTTAGCTTCATAATAATTTTTCCTATGCTTCTAGAACATTGTTTTAGCAAATAGCATGTTTAAAAAAATAAATATTCATTTAACCAATGCTTAGTAGATTGTTCCTACTAATTAAAGTTAGTTTGCCTATAATTATAATATAACTAATATATTATTTTTACTCTAGTATGATATAGATCAAAGTTATTCCTTAAATATCTTTATCACATGACTTATAAAATCAACATAAAGACCTAGATCTAATTGGTTAATCACATAGATCTTCCGAAAACCACCTCTTTTCAACCCTAACTCCGATTCTAGTGATTCTCGAGCCCACAATCTCGTAGCAACGCATAGATTATTATTATGCAATTTGTGCTTATGTTTGGTGTGATGTTAATTTTTACCTACACTATGTTTTGTTTGTGTTGCTACGACTAGCAGCGAGGTTACGAGTCACTTGAAGAGCAAGTTGGTACCTAGAATCTCAAGTTCCAGGCAAGTTGTGCCCTTGATCACATCCTTTTTACCCAATAATGTTCTTATTAACCATAATGATTTGCATAGGTTAATTTTGATGGGACCCTTTAGGTTACCCTAGTTTGACTATCTTTATACCTTGATCACCACTGAACTTTTTGGGTAGTACTTGCTATTGCTTTATGTGGTTTGGGTATTGAGATATACATTATTCATGATCATACTTTATTATTAGTTTGTTATTTACTATGCATGATAAGATCATTATGTTAATTGGAACATGGAGCGACCACCTGAGAAAACCGCGCGTGCTACCACAAGGCTGGTATGGGACACCCTTGGCTGACTAATTAGGAAAGCTAGTGGAGGACTACTTTACCCGAAAGGGGCAAAGGCAGTAGGGGAGTGGTCAGTGTAGGGAGGCCCTTGGGTTTATTTTGCTGCGATGGCGGTCAGACAAGGGGTCCCTGCATTGGAGCTTCCTAGAAACTATAGCGGGTTTTCTGAAGCTAGTGGAACTTTGTAAAGGCCTCGCAGTGTTACCTTGCCTCGCCTCCTCGGTAGAGGTGTATGGGAGTGGGGTATAAACCCATCCGGCTTCGCGTCCCCTCTAGGCACCATAGACTTCCAAATCCCCCTAGCACGCTATACACTGTGGGTCTCCACCAAAATCGGAGCCGCCGCGCGTGGGCGTCGGTTCGCCGTCGACCGAATCCTTGGAATTGTGCCCTAGGGCTTCTTCGGGTGTTTGGGAGGGTGGCCGAACCCGCGTCACTTGGAATTCGTCGTCTGCGCCGCCTAAATTGCTCGACGGAGCATCGACTTCCGCCACGGTGTCGCTTGGTGGCGTGGATTGCGTGATTGCACTTAGTGTTCCAGGTAATAATTCCGCACTCGATCAATTGTTGTGTGCTCCGCATAAATGCAGCAAACACAACCATGGGGGGCTTGGGAACGTCGGGATGCAGCTCGTCGGTGTGAAGGCCACCGAACTGGGATGTGCCACTGTGTCCTTGGTGTCCAGAGAAAGAAGATGAGACCGTAGCCATCAATCGGCTAGCGGATGGCCAGGATTAGATCATCTTCCTACTATTTTTCTGAACGTTGTGGATCGTTGATTTGTGAATCTAGAGCTCAGAATAGACTAAGGATACTCCTTGGGTGGGATCATCTCGGGTCGTCCGATCGAGATCCCGCGACCCAGATTCAATCTCATTTCATTAAATCGCGGCCGCTGATCTCGGATCCAATGGCTAATATTGCATACCAGTTCGATTAAGATAACGGTTTGATCTGGACCCCCAGATTCTAATTGTGCGGCTAGGATATGAGGATACCCCTTCGGCATTTGTGTTTCGCATATGGGTCCTCGTGTTTTTGGGTAATAAACCCGCGATACGGGTATGGGTAAAAGATCGTTGCAGTTGGGTCCTAAGGGTTAATGCCCCTAATCTACTACAGAATTGCGCCCAGGTCCAGAAATCCTTAATAATGATAGAATTAAAACCTAGAATTTAATAAATCCTTATCTTCTCTATCTTAATTCCAATTTGATTCATTCAAGTTGTGTTAGTTTCATAATAATTTTGCCTACGCTTCCGGAACATTGTTTTAGCAAATAGCATGTTTTAAAAAAATAAATATTCATTTAACCTATGCTTAGTAGATTGTTCCTACTAATTAAAGTTAGTTTGTCTATAATTATAATATAAGTAATATATTATTTTTACTCTAGTATGATATAGATCAAAGTTATTCCTTAAATATCTTTATCACATGACTTATAAAATCAACATAAAGACCTAGATCTAATTGATTAATCACATATATCTTCTGAAAACCACCTCTCTTCAACCCTAACTCTGATTCTAGTGATTCTCGAGCCCACGATCTCGTAGCAACGCGTAGATTATTATTATGCAATTGGTGCTTATGTTTGGTGTGATGTTAATTTTTGCCTACACTATGTTTTGTTTGTGTTGCTACAACTAGCAGCGAGGTTACGAGTCACTTGAAGAGCAAGTTGGTACCTGGAATCTCAAGTCCCAGGCAAGTTGTGCCCTTGATCACTTCCTTTTTACCCAATAATGTTCTTATTAACCATAATGATTTGCATAGGTTAATTTTGATGGGACCCTTTAGGTTACCCTAGTTTGACTATCTTTATACCTTGATCACCACTGAACTTTTTGGGTAGTACTTGCTATTGCTTTATGTGGTTTGGGTATGGAGATATACATTATTCATGATCATACTTTATTATCAGTTTGTTATTTATTGTGCATGATAAGATCATTATGTTAATTGAAACATGGAGCGACCACCCGGGAAAACCGTGCGTGCTACCACAAGGGTGGTATGGGACGCCCTTGGCTGACTAATTAGGAAAGCTAGTGGTGGACTACCTTACCCGAAAGGGGCAAGGGAAGTAGGGGAGTGATTAGTGTAAGGAGGCCCTTGGGTTGATTTTGCTGCAATGGCGGTCAGACGAGGGGTCCCTGCATTGGAGCTTCCTAGAAACTGTAGTGGGTTTTCTAAAGCTAGTGGAACTTTGTAAAGGTCTCGTAGTGTTACCCTGCCTCGCCTCCTCGGTAGAGTTGTATGGGAGTGGCCTTCCCTTAGCAGATGGGTAACATGACTTGTGGGTAAAGATGCACAACCTCTGCATAGTTTAAAACTGGTATATCAGTCGTGCTCACGGTCATAAGCAGCTCGGACCCTCACATGATTAATTTATGGAACTAAATTCAATTTGTCATATGCATTGCATCGCAGGTGTTGTTATCACTTTTGTTCTACTACTTAATTAGGTTGGTATTTACTTATACTTAGTAATTGCTAATAAAATTTTGACCAACTTTAAAAGCAATGCTCAGCTTCAACCATCCTCTTTGGTAAGCCTTACACTTCACATGGGCTCCCACCTTTGGCGAGTTCATGCACATTATTCCCCACAACTTATTGAGCGATGAACGTATGTGAGCTCACTCTTGCTGTCTCACACCCCTAAGAGGTCAAGGATAGGTACCGCAGGATGAGGCGCATGGAGTATGATGTGATGAGTTCGTGAGAGGTCTAGGCCGTCGTCTCTCAGTCAACTTTGGGTTGCAGGATCGTTGTCTCCTTATGATGTAATTATTTATTTCCTTTGTACAAAACTCCTATTATATAGTAAAGATGTGACGTTTGTTTCTGTACCACTATTCATCATATGTGTGAGACTTGGTCCCAGCACACCTGGTGTTTATTTCGCGCCCGGGTTTTGGACCCCTAAAACCCAGGTGTGACATATATATACATATAAACTAACCCTTGGATTGGTAAAAATGTCTATGTTTGAGCAAAGAACCCTGTTTGAAATTCAAATTCATAAACTGGATAGAGTATGGAAAACTGTCTGTCCAGTCGCGGACCGTCCGCCCTCTGACCATAGGCCGTCCGACGCATCAGGATCTGGACAGTCCGGTGGGTAGAGCAGACCGTCTGCGCTCTCTAGGGTGCGGACCATTCAGTCCTCCTGCGCGGACCATCCGCGTGTGGCTTTTTATTCGGCTGAGGCGGACAGCAGCCGTCATTGTCATTTGCCCTTGCCGTCTCTATCCACTCGCTTGATAATCAATTTCGTCTTTTGTGTGATTGAAGATTCAAATTCAAGCAAGGACTGTTTGGGAGTGTTCTTGACACTCATCTACAATGTCTTCTTCTCAGTATTCAAATTGTCCAAGCAATTTGTTCAAATATTATGTATTTTAAGGTTTCTATACATTGGTCTTTGATCTGTTTTTGGATATATTCTTCATCAAATTGTTTGCTGGAATTGGTTATGGTTATCATCATGAACTCAGTACAAAAATTTGGTTTCATTTCAATGGATATTTTATTCTAATTTTGTGATTGAACTTCTGGGGCGATTTGGGGTTTAAAATTTGCCCCTGGTTTGTCGCGGACCGTCCGGACGTGGGCGCACAGATCGTCTGGTCCCCTAGCGCGGACTATTCGCCCTCAGGCAGAGCTACCTATAGATCTTGCTCATACTTTTCAGGTTATTATCTTATTATTATTGAGATTCTTCATATTCTGTTTCAGTGGATTTTGTGGTATGATGAAGAAGCTAGCGGGACGGTTTTTGTCCAAACACCGCCGTGAAAATGGTTCTGATTATAACCCTGCCACAAACTCAGAGGCCCAATCATCAGCTAGAGGCAGTGTCTCTTTGGATGCTGAAGATGCACCACACTCACATCCGGACTATCCTATTGACGTCACAGGGTGCACGTATCCAAGGATGAGATTCTCTATGTCTGAATATTCTTCTAAGAGGGTTGTTAATCAATTTTCTCTTCCAAATGACACCAACATTCAGTATTTTCATATATACTCAGCTGTAGTTCGATGTATTCTGGGGAACTCTTATGGACACCAAATTCCATAAGCATCAGGTGATTGACTGGGACTATATGCAAGGTCAAACAGTCATGGAGGGATTGACTGCTAAGTTTCAGGCATATGGATTATATGAGTTTATGGGACAATGGACTGACTTCAATGAACTGACTGTCAAGCAGTTTCTTGCTACTATTGAGATTAATATTCAAGATCAGTTGATTGTCTGGATTGCGGGGGATAGATATCCCCCGGGTCCACTAAAAGAGTAAAGGACCTCACGAAAGGCCCAAGGGCCCAATAAATCGTAAGGTCATTCTTTCGTGGGCCTGGGGAGAAACAACCAGCGAAGCAGAACGACATGAGGCCGGATTGGTACAAGCCCGGACGGCCCACAGCATCGAGCGAATGACCGCAACAGAGATCCGACTTTCCCGCGCTGGAGCCTCCATGCAACGAAGCCACGCGAGGATAAGTCGGCGAGGGTTACGAAGGGATAATCTCAAGAGGTTCACTATCTTTTGGCTACTTGTTGCTATCTTATCCACGTGTATTGCCCCACGGTCGAGTATATAAGGCCTAGGGGGCACCCCTTCAGAACGATCGACACTTTACTTAGCCACCCACATCAACTCTCTGTATTCTCAATCCAGAGAGCTCTCTTGTAACCACATTCACCAAGCATACTCACCAGGACGTAGGGTGTTACGCATCTCTAAGCGGCCCGAACCTGTAAACCTCGTCCACTGTCCCTCGTGCGATCTGCACGAACCATTTTGCTACAGTTGTCGACACCGTCCTATTCCTAAAACACCTTGAGGAGCAACCCCGGGTGTGCGGTCGGACCCAAAACACCGACAGCTGGCGCGCCAGGTAGGGGGTGTGTCGACAATCCAAGCTAGCTCAATGGCCGTCATCTTCTACAGCAAGATCACCCTGCGTCCCAGATCCGTGTTTTGCTTCGGAACAATCTCATTTGTAGCGGATGAAGAAGGAATTCTGCACCGTATCGCGGATCCGCCGGAAAAGAAGTCTCCCCCAACGAACTCCGAAAATACCGGAGAAGCTCAACCTCCAACTCTCCGGATGAGTATCGTCTCCGGAAAGCCGGGGGCCGAGGGCTTGCTGACCCGGAGAACTCCACTGCCTACCTCTCCGACAAAAGAGTGGACACAGATCGCAAGAAAGAAGGTAACCGGGGAGAAGCAAGTTGCTCTTTCCGTTCCTCATGCCTCAAAGGGGAACAGGAAGAAGGTCACCACGACAGCAGCACCATTCTACCCCGACGTCCTTTTCATCGGGAGAGCGGAGTCGCCTATCGTCTCCGACGACGAGCCGACTGCACCCGGGGAAGAACCGCCCCAACGAGAGTCCCGACGATGGAGGAACCGGCGCAGGAACGTTCGACGACATCATGCGGCCGGAGAGCGGAATCCGGAACAGCCTGTCTCGCGAGACGAGGTCTCGGAGGTAGGAGAAACTCCGGAAGAACACGTCTTCAGAGAACGAAGGAACTCCCGACGACGTGATCGCCGACGAGCTCAGGAACAGGCTGAGCAAGATGCAAGGCGGCGTCGGGAGAATCCATTCTTCGGGCGTGACCTGAACCCCGACTTCGCCCGAGCTATGAACACGCCGAGTGAAGTCGGAGGAGTACTGGCTCGGATAGCTGAGGGACTTCCTAGGACTCCTGACGCCGAGGGCTACCGACGACTGCTCACCCAGGCGGCCAATCATCTTCTACCGATCGCTCACCCGCCGAACGATCTACGACACGCCATCAACAGTCGCCGAGACGTGCGAAGCTCCATCAATGATTCGCGCGAGCGGTGGCATGAGAACAAGATTCACCGTCGGGAGGAGTATGACAGGGATCATGGCATCCCGACTCAGAGCCAAGCCACCAGAACTGAGTCGGCAACGGCCTCAACTAGCGGAACCACCCGGGGACCGTCGAGGAACCACAATCACAACTCCCCTCCCTGGGACAGACATCGTCCCCGACGACAGGAGGATACGTGCGGAGTGTCCGCTCTTACTCCGCGCCTTAGGGCCATCCAATGGCCTCCCAACTTCAAGGTATCCAATGTTGACAAATACGAACCTAAGCAGGATCCATGGGGCTGGCTAGCCGTCTACACCACCGCTGCTCGAGCTGCTGGGGCGTCCGAAGACGTGATGACCGCGTACTTACCCATTGTCCTTGGGCAAGACGCGCTGCAATGGCTGCGACATCTACCCCGACACTGCATCGACGTCTGGGGCGACTTCAGTCGACGCTTCACCGCCAACTTCCAGTCCCTCTCCGACAAGCCGGCGCAACCGTGGGACCTCAAATCCATCAAGCGCCGGGGGGACGAGACTCTCCGGTCGTACCTCAAAAGGTTTCAGACCATGAGAAATCGTATCCCCGAGGTCACGGAGGCGGCCGTGATTGAGGACTTCTACAGAGGATCCAATGACTCGGCTTTCGTCCGAGCCATACTACAGAGGGCACCGACTACCTCCGAGGAGCTGTTCCGGGAAGCCGACCTCTACATCACCGCCGACGAGCGAGCCCAGGACCTCATTGGAGGAGCAAAGCCCGCACCGGCAGCACCACGACGCGACACGAACCAACAACCCGACAAACGATGGGAGAAGAGGCCTCGCGAAGAAGTGCACGCCGCTGGACCACCTGCCTCTCGCGCCCGAGGAGGACCTCGTGGAGGCGAACGCACGTTGGACGACATCCTCGACGCCCAGTGCCCGTACCACAAGGACATGCGCCACACTCTTCGTAATTGCCGAGACTTCAAGCATTCCGTTGGACACGGCCGACCCTTCCAACCTGTACCTCCTCCTCCGCCGAGGGGAGGACCAGATGAACCACGACAACCCCATCGGCAGGAGGAGGGAGGAGGAGGCGCTTTCCCACGCGTTGACAGGGAGGTCAACGTCATCTTCGGCGGACACGGATCGCAGGAGAACAGAAGACAGCAAAAGCTCAACGATCGCCAGATACTGGTGGCGACCACCGGCCCTCCCGCCCCATACCGGTGGTCGGAGCACCCGATCACTTTCACTCAGGCAGATCAATGGCTCAACTTCGACCATCCGGGCAAATACCCGCTCCTCGTCGATCCGGTGATCCGAGAGAGCCGGATGAAGAAGGTGTTAGTGGACGGGGGGAGCAGCATCAACGTCACCTTCCCCCAGACACTCCAAGGTTTGGGAGTTCACCTCAAAGAGCTCCACGAGTCGGACACTCCTTTCTTCGGCATCGTGCCGACGGAAGGGGAATACCCACTGGGCCACATCTACATGCCAGTCACCTTCGGAACTCCAGAGAACTACAGAACCGAGTTCCTGAGGTTTGAAGTGGCGAACTTCGACTGCGGGTACAACGCCATCATCGGGAGGCCTGGATTGGCCAAGTTCATGGCCATTCCGCATTACACATACATGATACTGAAGATGCCAGGACCGCAAGGGATCATAACCGTGCGCGCCGACTTCCAAGGCGCCGCAGAGTGTTTCCGAGTGGCTATTCAAGCAGCCCTCACCGCCAAGCCATCGACGGCTCCCTCCACACTGGCGAACTCTAAGCCTGAGGAGGACCTCGCAGTACCGGCAAGCGAAGCTCAGACCGCGACCTCTATGCGGCCGACTGAAGAAACCAAGAGAATCAACCTGGGGTTCGCTGATGAGCGCAAGACGGCTATCATCAGGTCCAGCTTGGATGACAAATAGGAAAGCGCGCTCGTCCGGTTTCTGCAAGATAACCGAGATGTATTCGCATGGCAACCTGCGGATATGCCGGGAGTCCCAAGAGAACTGGCCGAGCACAAACTGAAGGTTTATCCCCAGGCAAGGCCGATTCGGCAAAAATTATGTCGTTTCACGCCCGACAAGAGAGAGGCCATTCGCACTGAGTTAGCTCGCTTGGTCGCAGCTGGATTCATTAGAGAAGTATTACATCCCGAGTGGTTAGCCAACCCTGTTCTTGTACTCAAAAAGAATAAAGTGGATTGGCGCATGTGTGTTGATTATACTGATCTCAACAAACACTGTCCGAAGGATCCTTTCGGGCTCCCGAGGATAGATCAGGTGGTGGACTCCATCGCTGGATGTTCTATGCTGTCTTTCCTGGATTGCTATTCTGGATACCATCATATTAGTCTGGCAAAGGAAGATGAAGAAAAAACGGCATTCATTACTCCGTTTGGTGCTTTCTGTTATACCTCCATGCCGTTTGGCCTCAAAAACGCTGGAGCAACTTACCAGAGAGCCATTCAAACGTGCTTAGCCGATCACTGGGGCAAGCGTGTGGAAGCCTACGTGGATGATGTGGTAATCAAAACACAGGACTCAAAAAATTTCATCGAAGACTTGCAACTGGTTTTCAGCAGTCTGAGGCGGTATAGATGGAAGCTTAATCCCGATAAATGTGTTTTCGGGGTACCAGCCGGAAAGTTGCTCGGGTTTATCGTCAGCCACCGGGGAATTGAGGCTAATCCAGATAAGATTGAAGCTATCATGAAGATGGAAGCACCTCGATCGCAGAAGAAGGTTCAGCGACTTACTGGATGTATGGCAGCTCTAAGCAGATTTATATCCAGGCTAGGAGAAAAAGGTTTGCCATTTTACAAGTTACTCAAGAAGGTGGATAAGTTTCAATGGACTTCAGAAGCACAAGAAGCTCTAGATGCTCTGAAAAAATTCTTGACAACACCACCAGTACTGAAACCACCCCGGCGAGCTACGTCAACTCAACCAGCTGAAGATTTGCTACTGTATATCTCTTGCACGACTCACGTGGTAAGCACCGCGTTGGTAGTCGAGCGAATAGAAGAAGGACATGCCTATCCAGTACAACATCCTGTCTACTTCATTAGTGAAGTCCTAGGCCCCTCGAAGAAAAAGTACCCTCAAGTTCAAAAGCTATTATACGCAGTACTTCTAACTGCCCGCAAGCTGCGTCACTACTTTGACGACCACAAAGTCATAGTAGTTACAAGTTTTCCAATAGGGGATATTCTTCACAACAAGGAAGCCATCGGTCAAATAGCCAAGTGGGCCTGTGAGCTGGGATCTCATGACATCGAGTTCCGACCTCGCACTGCCATCAAAACTCAAGCACTGGTTGATTTCGTATCAGAGTGGACTGAACAGCAAGTACCAGACAACCCGGAGACTACAGAAGTATGGCGAATGTATTTTGATGGCTCACTGAAGCTGCAGGGAGCAGGAGCAGGGATTCTCTTCACTGCGCCTAGAGGCGAACACCTCAAATACGCCCTCCAGTTGCTATTCCCAGCCTCCAACAATGCAGCCGAGTATGAAGCCTTGATCCATGGAATGAACATTGCCATATTGTTGGGCGTCAAAAGATTAATGGTATACGGAGACTCTCTGGTAGTCATCAGTCAGATAAACAAGGAGTGGGATTGCTCAAGCGATTCAATGGGAAAATACTGCACTGCCGTCCGAAAGCTGGAAGATAAATTCGAGGGTCTGGAATTTCATCATGTAGAAAGAGATCGGAACACAGCAGCAGATGTACTATCCAAGCTAGGGTCTAGTCGAACTCAGGTCCCGCCCAGAGTTTTCGTGCAAGAAATTCTGCAGCCAAGTATCTCAATGGATCAAACAGAAGAGTGCAACATCATAGATCAACCCGAGTCAGACCCTGATGACTGGAGAAGGCCGATCATTAAGTATATAAAGAATGAAGAAGAACCAGACGACAGAAATTCGGCAGAGCGCATTGCAAGACAGTCGGCTCACTATACACTTATTGGGGGGACATTATACAGAAGGGGTGCATCAGGCGTCTTCATGAGGTGCATTATCCCGTCCACTGGGAAGCAACTTCTGGAGGAAGTCCATGCTGGGCAATGTGGAATACATGCAGCCTCCAGAACACTAGTCGGGAAGGTCTTCAGGTCAGGATTCTATTGGCCAACAGCAAAGAACGATGCAGCCGAGTTAGTTCAGAGGTGCGAAGCCTGCCAATACTTGTCAAGGCAACAACACATGCCAGCACAGCAACTGCAGACCATACCAGTAACTTGGCCTTTCGCATGCTGGGGACTGGATATGATTGGACCTTTCAAGAAAGCTCAAGGGGGATACACTCATGTATTAGTAGCAATTGACAAATTCACTAAATGGATAGAGTTCAAGCCCATTGCCTCTCTAACCTCTGCTAAGGCCGTGGAATTCATACAAGACATAATATTCAGATTCGGGATACCAAACAGCATCATAACTGATTTAGGATCCAACTTCACAAGTTCAGAATTCTTTGACTTCTGCGAGCAAAAGGGCATTCAGATCAAGTATGCATCTGTAGCCCATCCAAGAGCCAACGGGCAAGTTGAGCGAGCCAACGGAATGATATTGGATGCACTCAGGACAAAGGTCTTCGATAAGAATGAAAAATTCGCAGGAAAGTGGATAAGGGAATTACCCTATGTCGTTTGGAGCCTAAGAACCCAACCTAGCCGAGCTTTGCATGGAAACACTCCTTTCTTCATGGTCTATGGGTCGGAGGCAGTGCTACCTGCTGATCTCAAGTTTGGGGCACCAAGGCTGATCTTTGAAAACATAGCAGAAGCTGAGGTCACCAGGCTGGAGGACATAGATGTACTTGAGGAAGAACGGCTAAACGCAGTAATCCAAGCAGCAAGGTACCAGCAGACTCTAAGGCGCTATCACGACAAGGCTGTGCGACAACGATCCTTCTCAGTAGGAGATCTCGTCCTCCGCCGAATTCTAACGGGGGAGGGACGACACAAGTTATCACCCTTATGGGAAGGACCCTTCGTAGTAGCAGAAGTCACTCGGCCCGGATCGTATCGCCTCACTCAGATGGATGGCACAGAAGTTGGAAACTCCTGGAACATAGAACACCTCAGAAAGTTTTATCCCTAGCTGTATCTCAAAACTGCTGGGATGATGATGTACTCTGTAAAGTGGAAATATGTCATCAGTAAAAAAGAGGTTTCAAGGATACTCAGTTCATTTACGATTGACTTGCATTCTTACTTAACTCAGGGTGACCACTATGCCCTGCTAACGGAGCAATCGACTTAAGTCGGCAATGACTTAAGGCGGTGCAACATGCTCACGCTTACTTAACTCAGGGTGACCACTATGCCCTGCTAACGGAGCAATCGACTTAAGTCGGCAATGACTTAAGGCGGTGCAACATGCTCACGCTTACTTAACTCAGGGTGACCACTATGCCCTGCTAACGGAGCAATCGACTTAAGTCGGCAATGACTTAAGGCGGTGCAACATGCTCACGCTTACTTAACTCAGGGTGACCACTATGCCCTGCTAACGGAGCAATCGACTTAAGTCGGCAATGACTTAAGGCGGTGCAACATGCTCACGCTTACTTAACTCAGGGTGACCACTATGCCCTGCTAACGGAGCAATCGACTTAAGTCGGCAATGACTTAAGGCGGTGCAACATGCTCACGCTTACTTGACTCAGGGTGACCACTATGCCCTGCTAACGGAGCAATCGACTTAAGTCGGCAATGACTTAAGGCGGTGCAACATGCTCACACTTACTTAACCCGGGGCGACCACTATGCCCTACTAACGGATCAATCGACTTAAGTTGGCAACAACTTAAGACCGGTGCAACATGCTTGCGCCTATGTAATTCAGGGGATGACTTCTATATCCCGCAAACAAATTTCATAATCATCATGCGTCATTACTGCCAACTCACGAACTAATAAATTCTGATACAATGAGAGAGTAATTATGTCATTCGAATGATAAACTGATGTCCTCTAACAAATACTCGATCATGCTAACCGCGCGCTCGGAGCACGCAAAATGTTTCTCTATTTTACAATGTCTTTCTCAGGAGCGACCGACGAAGAAGGGCGACTCGAGGAATCAGGGGTAGCATTCACGTCAGCCCTTATGTCTTCAGGAACAACCACGCCGGGTCTCCTCATCAAGATTCGTCCCGCCCGAATAGCCTTGTCCAGGGCTTTGTCGCGCTGGGCCTTGAGAGTAACAGAAGTTTCTTTAGCGGCTTTAGCAGCCAGTCGAGCAGTCTCTAACTCCTGGGCAACGGATCTTTTGGAAGCTCGGAGTTCTTTGATAGTAGCATCCTTTGCTGATATCAACTGCTTGAGCTGGGTTACCTCATCCATGGATTCCTGCAGCTTACGACGTTGGAGGTCTAATTCTTCCATGGTGAAGCGATGACTTCTCTCCAAGATAGTCAGCGAATTGCTAGAATCACGATACAACCTGTCAAGATTGTCACGAGAAGCAGCAAGGATACGCTTTTCTTCCTGCGAGCAAAAGTCAGTTCCTTCAAAAACCAAGCAAGTAATAGGAGCACAGCAAGGCAAGGCACAGTTTTGTATATTACCTTTTCAGAATCAAGCTGAGCATGAAGGGAAGAATTCAGGGCATTGGCGTCATCTAAAGCAGCAGAAACTTGACCCAGTTCAATTTGGCCCTGAGAGTACTTCTCCTCAAAATCAGTGCACCGCTGAGCCAATTCAGCCAGATCTCGGGAGTGTTTTTCCTCAAGAATTGAAATCTGCCGAGTCACTCCTAACGAGAGATAATCAAACAAAATGGGGTCAGAAGGTAAGGCAGTCCACAGTGAAGGCAGAGAGAAGCAAAAAAGCACTAACCAGCGTTGGTTGCCTCCAATTCAGAGACGCGACGTTGAAGAGACACTGGATTCCAACATGCAAGAGATGAAGCTACCTCTGGGGTGGAAGCACCCTGAAGCCTCAGCTGACTAGCCATCCCATCCACCAAAGCCTAATGAGGAAAACAGACGAGTGTGACGACAGCAGTTTAGGCAATATAAAAGTCAAGTTAAAATACATCACAGTACCTGGAGGTTGGAGAAGAACGAAGGGATTCCCAAATCAGGAGAAATCAGTTGATAAGCAGATTTAAAGCCACCACCCGGAGCAGTTTGCAATGAATCAGCAGAGATCAATTCAGTACCTTCAACAGAGCCCAACACTCGGTCAGTAGGGATGCTGCCTTCTAAAGCGATTCCCTGATCCAAACTCTGGGCTACCACCATACAGCCAGAGTGTGGAGGAGATCCCGCGTGAACGTCCATGGAGGTACAGGAAGGAGACCCTGCTCGGACATCCTTGGGGGCTGGGTCATAGTTGGCACTGCCCATTTGAGCCGGATCATCCCCGGCAGCACCCTCGGGGGCTGGGCAGTGGCTTACACTCTCCACCTGGGCTAAGTCATCCCCGGCGACACCCTCGGGGGCTGGGCATGTAACCACTTCTAAGGTTGATGGGCCCTCATCTACCTCCATGGGACCAGGACGATTCAAGTCAGCCTTCCGGCCCTCAAGATCGCGCTCTAAGGTCGACGAGGCACGGGATGACCTCAACCCAGCATCGGGCACGTCAGCACAAGCCTCCATTGCGCCATCATCCACCGGCTCCGATAACAAGTCCTCTGGAACCATATCCTCAAGAGTTTGATCGAAGTTGGCCAGAGACAGTTCTTGTAGACCAATGAGGGCAGACAAAGCAGGAGAGGGAACTCCACTACTCTCACCACTGGCGATGAACTGCCGACTGTTCTTTCGAGTTAAAGGAACCTCATTCTCTTCCCCCTCGTCATCCACACCGACAACACAAGCAGCACACCCATTGGGATCAGCAACAGGTGGAGCACCCACATTGGGATCAATAGCAGTTTGGGTACACCCATTGGGGTCAGCTTCAGTAAGTCCAGTCGCAGGCACTTCTTCAGCAGCAAGAATTGAGGTACCAGCGTCCTCATCAAAACTGGATACTCGCCGGAGGCGTCTTCTTTTCTTCTTTTGCTCATCAGCAGAAGGCTCAGGCTGATTGGTTCGGCTAAGGCGCCTCGGGCGAGTACTGACAGGTTTCTGAACGTCCAAAGTTGTATCAACTTCTGGGAGGGGCACCACTGCCAATGTACCAGCAGGAGCGGCGTCGGAAGAATCCTCAGCTAGCAGATCAAGCATGGCATTTATATCTGCATCACTAGGATTCAAGGGCACCTCAAAATGGACTTGCCGTTCGTCATCAGGAATCTCCCCAAGCGAAGCAACCAAAGCACTAACTTCTTCAGCAGAGGGTCGCATTCTAAGGCCCAAATTGCCATCAGTCATCAGGAATCTCCCCAAGCGAAGCAACCTCTGAAGCATAATATTGATGACATAGCGCGGATGACATCATGCCAACTTTCTTACAAGCAGAAAGGATAATCTTCAGCAAAAGGACATAAAAAGAAGACCTTCGAGTGAATTATCCTCAAAAATCCACTTGAAGGTCGGGGGCTACACCCATTGGGTGCACCTCTGGTGCACCCCATGGATTATCATTCCAAGCCGAGATAGTGCCGATTTCTAAAGCGTGGGACAAGATTAAAAAAGCCAACCCTCAACCAAAATGAGTGAACACAAATGGAAATGATCTCTACTGAAGACCTTCGAGTAGATTATTTTCTAAAATCTACTCGAAGCTCGGGGGCTACACCCATTGGGTGCACCTCCGGTGCACCCAATGAAGTTCAGAATCCTACAAATTGGAATGCCGACCTCTAAGGCACAGGCACGAAACCAGGTTTTGGTCAACGAGTGATCGGAGCAGGAGAAGACAACAGGAAGCCATCTTTCTTCAAATTACCTGCAAGCTGGACCTGGGATCTTCGGGTTGATTACCTCTAAATTAACCCAAAGATCGGGGGCTTGCGGGGGATAGATATCCCCCGGGTCCACTAAAAGAGTAAAGGACCTCACGAAAGGCCCAAGGGCCCAATAAATCGTAAGGTCATTCTTTCGTGGGCCTGGGGAGAAACAACCAGCGAAGCAGAACGACATGAGGCCGGATTGGTACAAGCCCGGACGGCCCACAGCATCGAGCGAATGACCGCAACAGAGATCCGACTTTCCCGCGCTGGAGCCTCCATGCAACGAAGCCACGCGAGGATAAGTCGGCGAGGGTTACGAAGGGATAATCTCAAGAGGTTCACTATCTTTTGGCTACTTGTTGCTATCTTATCCACGTGTATTGCCCCACGGTCGAGTATATAAGGCCTAGGGGGCACCCCTTTAGAACGATCGACACTTTACTTAGCCACCCACATCAACTCTCTGTATTCTCAATCCAGAGAGCTCTCTTGTAACCACATTCACCAAGCATACTCACCAGGACGTAGGGTGTTACGCATCTCTAAGCGGCCCGAACCTGTAAACCTCGTCCACTGTCCCTCGTGCGATCTACACGAACCATTTTGCTACAGTTGTCGACACCGTCCTATTCCTAAAACACCTTGAGGAGCAACCCCGGGTGTGCGGTCGGACCCAAAACACCGACATGGATGACTGGGTTCAAGCTCTATATGGCTACCTTTGCTGAGTTTGCCACTGCCAACAGTCTGGATTATGACATGATCTCTCAGGGGGTACGCGCTGAGGACCAGTTTGAAGATTATGCTCAATATTATTGTTGGGGACTTGTTCTCAAGTGCTACGAATTAAGAACAAGGCAACACAAAAATGTTAAATGTTAAAGTCCTTCGTCCTTCGAAGCATTACTTCCCTTGGGATATAATGATCTTTGGACGAAGGTTATGAAGGACATACCTTCAGTAGCATAACATATAATGATGAAGAAGGAATCATATGAAATATAAAATAACATAAACAATCATGCATTAATATCAACTCATTTCTATTTTAGTATTAAGGAAAATAGAAATGATATCAAATTACAAATGTACCTTCGGCTTGAAAGAATGGTAAAAGTACAAGCGTGACGCAAAAGCAAAATGCCAAGTCCGCCTGAACAGTATGGGAGCACTGTTCATCTATTTATAGGCACGGGACGCAGCTCATGTAAAATTACACCCATGCCCTTTACATTTGCTAATGGCTCTATAGTGACTCATCGAGGTCTGAATAGCCTTTTCCCTTTTAAGTCGGTTTCCCTTTCTGCTATCATGCCGAAGCTCTCCTACACATAGCTTCGGCTCTACGCCAACCTTCGTATTCTTTGTGCTTCTTCACACTGTAGTATCGATCCAAGCCTGAAGGTACCTGTTCATGTATTATACTCCAGAAACATTGTTAAATCATGTTTTTGAGGACCTTCGAAAGCTGAAGGCCCCCAACAGTAGCCCCTCGCAATATTAATTTGTTAGAATAATAAATTCAGATTGCGATATGGACGAAGGCCCTAAAGCCGAAGGTCCAAAAAACATCTTCCCTTTGCTAAAATAGCAACAATCAATGACAAGTGGGGCCCTCCACCCTGCAACGCACTAGGTGTATAAATAAGAGCACACCAGGAGCTCATTTGGTACGCTTTTAGCCATCTGCTCTGCTTGCTCAATTTTTAGCTCTTGCCTACCAACGCTTGCTTGGTTTTTAGATTTTCTATGCTTCGGCTTTAAGAGCACATTTTCACCATTTCCGAAGAGAAGATGTCTCAAGATAAGAAAGCTGTTGCTGAAACGAAGCTGAGCGAGGAGGAGAAGCTTCTTAAGGAAAAAACCACTAGATTCATCGAGTCAATTGCAAAGACCAACACAGAGAAGATTACAAAAGAAATTCTAGAAGGCTTATCCGAAGATACCGATGACAGCGATAGTTATGATGTGGAAAGTGGGGGCGACGACTCCGAAGATCGGTCGTGGCGACCAAGTCACACAGTCTTCAGAAAATCGACTATCAGGCAAAGTCATCTTGATAATATGAGAGGAAGGTATTTTCGAGATATATCCATCGTGAGGGCTGACAACAGAGACCGGACTGCTCCTGCTCCTGAAGAGAATGAAGTTGTAATCTATCGAAGCTTCTTCAAGGCTGGGCTTCGATTCCCCCTAAGCAGTTTTGTGGTTGAAGTTTTAAAGATATACCAGATTTTTCTTCACCAGATTACTCCCGAAGCCATCATAAGAATGGGAATCTTCGTATGGGCTGTGAGGAGTCAAGATTTGGAACCAAGTGCAAAAAGTTTCTGCAGTATACACGAACTTTTATATGAGACAAAACCCTAGGGTAAGGAGCAGTATCACAATAATTTTGGTTGCTACAGCTTCGTTGCTCGTTCAGGCTCAAGCTGCCCAGTGCCAACCTTTCGGAAGAGGTGGCCTGGAGACTGGATGAAAGAATGGTTCTATGTGAAAAATGATTTAAAGGCGAGAGAAGATATCAAAGAGATCATCATGCGCCCCATCTGGTCCCGCTTCGGCCTTCGGAAACCAAAGGTAGAGATTGATGAAGCAGCTGAAGAATGCCAAAGGGCCTTTGGCATAGTTTGTTCTTTCATCGGGACAAGAGACTTAATCCAAGAGCACGTGGCCTACAGGATATGGCCACTGCTAGACAACTGGGAGATGCCAAAAGAAACCATCAGCAACACTAACGAAGGTGATTTGGTTCGACTAAAATATACCTTCAGATTTGGAGACCAATTTATCGAACCAGACGATGACTGGCTAAAGTGCATCGAAGCTACAAGTGATGATCTGCTTGGGCCGTACTCCAAGGCAGAGGATAATGCGTTATCTGCGGCCTTCGGGAGCCAAAAAAGAAAAGGCTAAATAGAGTTTTTGATGCTATTGGGTTCATGTACCCTGATTACCGCTACCCGCCACGGGGGCAGAAGAGAAAAGTGCAACTTCCGGGAAAGACACTGCTTCAGCTGCTCCAAGCGAGCCTGCGCCGAAGAGGAAAAAGGTGAAGGTTCTTACTCACCGGCCTCGATATATTGAACCGGCCGTAGTGCCCGAATTTGGCGGTGAGACCTCTTCGGCTACTGAAGCCAAAAAACCTGCACCTACGCAGAAAATTGAAGAGTCGGCTGCAATGCCGAAGACATCCTCAGCCAAATTAGCTGAGCCGAAGGCCGATATTGAAAGAACAAAGATATCAGAGATTACAAGCCCTTCGGTAGAATTGACAGTGCCGAAGGCACAAAAAGGTCTTACAGCGACCCCTAAGAGGAAAAGAATGGTCAATGTACTAGATGCGCTGGAGACGATAAAGACATCAAGCTCTACTCCAAGGAAAATTGCCGAAGCTCCAAAGCCACAGACTGAGGCAAAGCTAACCGAAGCCGAAGCTGCAAAGAGCCAGGTCGAAACCGAAGCTGGGCGTTTAGAGCCTGCCAAGGAGAAATCCTTGGAAACTAGAGAACAAGAAACAGAAAAAGAAGCTGCAGAACAAATTCTGCCTGAAAATATTGCCACTCCTACTCCCGAAGCATCCTCCGAAGTTCTTGATTATATTGTACGACATGCTTCGGGAAAAAGGTTATCTGAAGAAGAAAAGTGAGAAGCTCAATACTATGCCCAGAAACTGAAATATCCAAAGGGGGCATTGGTATTTAACGGCAGCGGAGAAGAAGATTTCTTATATTGTCTCCTAGACAACAAGGAGATTTCTGTCTGCCGGGAGATGAGCAAAAGCTTCGGATTCCCAACACTGGAAGTCGGGCTCTCGGCAGTATCGAAAGATGAATTGGCGGATAGCTTAGCATATAATAGTTTAAAGGAGTGAGAATATTTTTTTTGTATTTAAAAGTGATTTTTTTTGTTTATTTGCTTATGCTTAATACCGCACTTCTTTTGCAGGGCCTGATTCTTAGCAATGCCCTTAGGGCGCAGAAAAATACCGAAGACGAGGGATGTACTATAGCTTTGAACAACCTTCGTTCCGAAGTAATTGAACTAAGGAACGAGGGTCTTGAAAAAGACCGAATTTTAAACTCATTGGTGAACAAAATAAAAGAAGACGAAGCTACTTCCAAAGCCCAAGCTGAAGCCTAGAAATGCGAAATTGAGGATCTTCGGAAATAGTTGGCTGAAGCAAAATTAAAGTGTGCTATTGCTGAAGCTGACCGAGACGCCAGTGATTACTGGAAAAATTATTTGGAAAAAACAGTTGTAGAACTTCATTCTTCAAAAGAAAGATGTTATGAAAAATCCATAGAATGTGTGGAAAAAATAAAAACTAGCTTCGCCAATGTTGGCGCATATTCAAGCGAAGACAACTTCGTACGGGGCGATCCCGAAGGGCCGATTGAGTGGGTCAGCAGCGAGGCCGAAGCCTTTGAGGAGATTTTAAATGGCCGTGGAGACGTCTGTGCCTTCTCAGGTGCTAGGGGAATTGCTGCTATTTTGGAGAAGTCAGGTTGTGATCATGTGAAAGGTTTGGCCCAAGCCGAAGCTGCTTTATCTATTGACGACACAAAGGACCCCTCGGCCGAAGCGAGCTTAGTTGGTGGAAAATTCTTTACTGACATCTGGGAAAACGGCGGTCGAGGGATGGCCCACAAAATAATAAAAAAGAGCGAAAAAGATACCCACGATGCAAGGGAAGCAATGAAGGCAGCTGAAAAAGCTGCGGAACTCGAAAGGCGGATAGGTATTGCTTAATAACTTTTGACTTTATTTTCCATTTTTGTGACTTCGAACTTATTTACGTTTTCTGCCGCAGCCGAACTATCTCCTCCCCTAGAACCCTTCGAGCCATTGGTCAAGCCAGAGGCGAAAGAACCAGCAGAAATCATTAAAACGACCGAAAGCATTTTGGACGAAGTCGTTACTCAACTATTGACCGAAGCTGCAGACGAAGTTTTGAAGGAAGAATAATAGATATTGTAAAAACATTGTTAGAATACCAATGTAACATTTGCTGAACTATGCTTGTAATATTTTGCGCTCATGAGTTTTTAATGTAATGTATAAATGGCTTTGTAATTCATTTCTTTGCGATGCATGAAACTTTTATTGTACATACCGTTTTTGAGCCTTCGGTGAAAAAACACCTTCCCTTCTTTTCATGCTTCGTAAAGAAGAGTTTTTATGCTTCGTAAAAAATCCTCCAATCATCGCAGAGACATCAATGCTTCGTGAATAACAGACTTCCTTCCTCGATATCAGAGTACTTTTTAAAAAATGCTTCAAACGTCACCATAACACTGATGCTTTGTCAATAATAAACTTTTTCCTCCATTTCAGAGCTGATAAAGATGTATCTCTTCGAAACTTATTTTGTGCCTTAGCACAATTTCTCTTTTTAGAAGCATTCTCCGAAGGTCAACATTGTATCCCCTTCTTGTGCCATTGATGCAATATGATGTATGATGTTATGTTATGCGAATGATGTGATGGTGTTATGCTATACAGAATGATATTTGTGCCGAAGATACACACACATCCCCGCTGTAGGATACACAATCTCTTTGCCGTTTATTTTTCGGCTTCACCGCTTATTTTTTGGTGTATCAGCGTTGACTTTTTGCTGTAAGTTCTGCATCCCCTTAGGAACGTCTTTTGAACTTCTTTGCCTTCTATTTCGGCGGTATTCGCGTTGACTTTTCGCGCTTCTCCTTATATTTCGGCGGAATCAGCGTTGACTTTTCGCTGTAAGCTCTGCATTCCCTTTAGAACGACTTTTGAGCAGAAAACTTACACTACGCTCCTTTAGGAACGACTTTTTGTAGCTTCGGCAAACTTACGTTGCGTTCAATAGAACGACTTTTTGTAGCTTCGAAGACACTTGTAACTTAGGAATGACTTTTTGTGCCTCGACGAATTTTTGGACTCCGTAAGTCTGTGGAGAAGATATATTTTCACTATGGCAAAAACGAAGCTATTACAAGGAATTTAAAAACGACAAGAAAACTAAGTTTTCAACAACTGTTCCTTAGTAAGAAAGAGAACGATAATGAATGTAAAAACTGATTCAGGAGTAGGATATCTCTTAGTAGATATGCTTCGACTCTGGCACAGTACTGTTGACTGTGCGAGCTTTGGACTCCTCCCTGAAGTCTCTCTGCTGATGAGTCTGCTGACTCCCTTCTGGCTGTTGACCGCGTGAATATGCAGGTTGTATTGGTGGCGGAGGTGGAAGCTGTGGCCAGGATGCCTGTGGCTGACTAGCCGAAGCAACAGACGCTGCAGGATGGTTACCTACATACTCTGGTATGTAGGGGAGTGATACGAAGCAGTATGCATGACCTGCTTTGGCTGGTTCTGCTGAGCTGCAGCTTCTGCTATTTCCTTCTGTTTCTGAATGGTGACATGGCACATCCTTGTAGTATGGCCCTTGTCCTCACCGCAGAATAAGCAATAAATTTTCCTGGGCTGATCCCCAAACCTTCCTCCGAAGCCCCTGGCGCCTCTGCCCCTTGGAGCTGATGGCCGAGGATAGCTTTGTTGCTGCCCCGAAGCTTGCGAGGAATATTGCGGCCTCTGTTGCTGACTTCCTCTGTCGTCATTCTGGGTGGAATGAATTGATCTGACGTGTCTTGGGTGGATTCTCCCTCCGAAGCCCCTGGTCATCTCGGAGAACCTGTAGGCTTCCTCCCTTCTTTGACGAAAGTCATTATCAGCGCGGATGTATTCATCCATCTTTTGGAGCAATTTCTCCAGGGTCTGAGGAGGTTTCCTGGCGAAGTATTGGGCCGTAGGTCCTGGCCGAAGCCCCTTGATCATGGCCTCAATGACAATTTCATTGGGCACTGTTGGTGCTTGTGCCCTCAGATGCAAGAACCTTCAGACATACGCCTGGAGGTATTCTTTGTGATCTTGCGTGCACTAGAACAAAGCTTGAGCGGTAACCGGCTTCGTCTGAAACCCTTGGAAACTAGTGATCAACATGTCCTTTAGCTTCTGCCATGATGTGATTGTTCCTGGCCGAAGAGAGGAGTACCAGGTTTGTGCAACATTCTTGACTGTCATGACGAAAGATTTCGCCATGACTGCCGTATTGCCTCCATATGAAGATATGGTTGCTTCGTAGCTCATCAGAAACTGCTTCGGATCTGAGTGCCCGTCATACATGGGGAGCTAGGGTGGCTTGTAAGATGGGGGCTAGGGTGTAGCCTGCAGCTCTGCTGACAGAGGAGAAGCATCATCAAAAGAAAAATTTCCATCATGGAAATCCTCGTACCATTCATCCTCGTTGAAGAAGCCTTCTTGATGAAGCCCCCTATGTTGAGGCCTTCGCTCTTGCTCATCTTGAGCAAGATGGCGTACTTCTTCAGTAGCTTCGTCAATCTGCCTCTGAAGGTCGGCTAGTCGAGCCATCTTCTCCTTCTTCCTTTGTACTTGTTGATGAAGCATCTCCATATTCCTGATTTCTTGGTCCAACTCATCCTCCTAGGGTGTTGGACTAGTGGCCTTCCTCTTCTGGCTTTGGGCCTCTCGAAGAGAAAAGGTCTCCTGGTTCGGGTCCAGCGGCTGCAGAGCGGCAGCCCCTGTCGTTGAAGCTTTCTTCGGTGGCATGACGAAGGTCAATGCTTGCCGAAGGTGGTCGAAAAGAGTTCACCGGAGGTGGGCGCCAATGTTGGGGACTTGTTCTCAAGTGCTATGAATTAAGAACAAGGCAACACAAAAAATGTTAAACGTTAAAGTCCTTCGTCCTTCGAAGCATTACTTCCCTTGGGATATAATGATCTTCGGACGAAGGTTATGAAGGACATACCTTCAGCAGCATAACATATAATGATGAAGAAGGAATCATATGAAATATAAAATAACATAAACAATCATGCATTAATATCAACTCATTTCTATTTTATTATTATGGAAAATAGAAATGATATCAAATTACAAATGTACCTTCGGCTTCAAAGAATGGTAAAAGTACAAGCGTGACGCAAAAGCAAAATGTCAAGTCCGCCTGAACAGTACAGGAGCACTGATCATCTATTTATAGGCACGGGACATAGCCCATGTAAAATTACACCCATGCCCTTTACATTTGCTAATGGCTCTATAGTGACTCATCGAGGTCTGAATAGCCTTTTCCCTTTTAAGTCGGTTTCCCTTTCTGCTATCATGCCGAAGCTCTCCTGCACATAGCTTCGGCTCTGCGCCAACCTTCGTATTCTTTGTGCTTCTTCACACTGTAGTTCTGATCCGAGCCCGAAGGTACCCTGTTCATGTATTATACTCCAGAAACATTGTTAAATCATGTTTTTAGGACCTTCGGAAGCCGAAGGCCCCCAACAATTATGATCCTACCAGGCTAGGTATTCCTAGGCATTTCGGCGAGACTCTAGGCCTGAGACATCATCCTGCAGTAATCAACAAAATTGCTAGGGTCACCATTCTTCCCAAGAGTGGGGACAAAAGCAGAATCAGGGATAAATTCTGGAATATCATTGATCATGTAATGAAGGGGTGGTGATGAATGTTGTTCTCTTTATGATGAGGCAGCTAAATGATCTCAAGGTGGCCAAAAATCAGAACCTAGCCTATGTTCCTTACATTATGGCTCTGATTAAAGCCAAAACCAGATTTGAAGGGCAGTGTGAAATAGCTCACACTCCATTTAGGTCATTTAAGAATGAGATTGGCTTTCTTACCAGGTCCTCACTCCCTTTCCTGATAATGAGGGAGTTCAGGCAGATGATTTTGCTACTCAGCCTAAGGCGAATCCAGCTTAGCAAATGCCTCCTCCTCCACCTCTTAGCAGCAAGGACAGTACTGGCAGCCTGCACCTGGATATTTTGATCCTTATTTTCAACAGATGCAGCACGGGCTCCAGACACATATGGATGCCCAATTCCAAGGCATGATGTCACATGTGGATGGCCACTTTGATGATACGCAATCTCAATTTGATGGCCAACTTTTTGATCTGCATGATCGTTTTGCTATTGTTTACTCCCAACTTGATGGGGTCCATTCACAGTTTACTGATCTTCGCCCTCATATTCAAACTATTGTGCATGATCCCATTATGAGTCGAATAAATAACATGCATCAAAGTTTTCAAGACAATATGGGTGCTCTGTCAAGTCAATTCGAGTCTCTATCTACCAATGACAGCATTCACTCACTGGATGAAAGGCAGCAACAGCTACAGAATGACTTCAGTCAATTCACCTCTATATTTGACAGCTTCAGCTCCCACTACAACAGTATGTATCCGCGTCCCCCACCTGGTGCACAGCGACGTCCCTTTGTGGAAATTGATGCCAAAGGGGGAGAGAAATGAAGTTGGGGATGGAAATCAGGGGGAGCGCAGCTCGCATGTGGAAGCTTGCATTTGGACTTTCAAACATTTACATTGCATATTTATTCTGTCTATGTTTTATATTGCTAAAGTTATTAAACTATGTTGTTTTGAACTATGTTTGAATTCTTAAGGTTCTATCTGTTGAACTTGTAATGGTTAATCGAAGTGTTATTTCTCTTGCTGCGTTTATACTATTATATGTTTGTACCTCGATAACCATGATTATAGGAACATCTCTGCCAAAAACTTTGATATACTATGTGTGAATTCATCAACTGGATATTCTTCATGCATACATATAGGGGGAGCTATTCCTATTCTTTGAGTTTTCTGTGCTGACTTATCAACATTTTAGATGAACTTTAAAATCAAGATAAGTCACTCAAAACTCATCTCGAATCTTTCTTATACCTAGTATGTAAGGAAGGTTTGAAAAATAAAATCTACTTTTCCATAAAATTTGCAGTGTTATCATCAATTACCAAAAAGAGGGAGATTGTGGCAACTGATTGTGGACTAACAATTCTTGGAGAAATAAGAATACAGGATTGGACCTCAGGAAACAGTAAAGTCTTTGAGACTTATAACCATTGACTGTGGATCAAGTGAAGGCAAAGGTAAAATGTAGGTTTTGTCTTTGCCGGTCAGCAGGTGTTTAGAGAAGAAATTGACCGGATTAATAGGATAGACAGTCGTACTATTAAGAGGGGTCAATGAACTTGATCGGTGTAAAACTTAGTGCCTCGTAAAACATTAATTGTTGCATTTGCATGAGGGCTAACAACACTTCGTTTTTAAAATACAAAATCTTTTAAAAAAGCACAAAATAACAACTCTGTGGTCGGTGGACCGTTCGGTCCAGGAGGCCGGACCGTCCGCGACTCTACCAAAGAAGTCTGCTGGCGCCCTATCTCTGTCTCCCTGCGTGGACCGTCTGGACCAAGAGGCCGACCGTCTGCATAAGCCGAATTGAGTTTGGGCAGGGACAGTGTGTTTTTGAGTCTTTGCACTATGGACCGTCTGGAGTTTTTAGCTAGACGGCAAGTGGTCCATGTGCGTACCGTCCGGCCATGAATGGCAGACAGTCTGCTCGGGTTGTTTTAACCAGTCAGTGCTCTGGTATTCCAAGATGATAGGTCCCGGACAGTCCAGCCCAGCTGGGCAGACCGTCTAGGCTTGACTTTTTCTAACAGCCTTGACAAGTTTCAAACGATCTTTATAGCCGTTACTGGTATGGCGGACCGTCCGGCCATGGGGCGCGGACCGTCCGCGTGTGCGCAGAACTTGTGCTATGCACATATTGGCTAGGTTTGAGTTGTGGGCTATAAATAGAAGTGGAGCTTGTGTGTGAGGGCTCTCTTGGTCACTCCTAGCATACATTGAGCTCATTTGTGATCCTCTAACTCAAACTCTCACACCCGTTGCTTGAGATCACATTCTAGTGAGTGATTGAGAGGTTCTAGTGCATTTGCATCCTTTGTGATCTTTTGAGGCACTAGGTGGTACACCGGGCAAGCATCATCGACTTGTTACTTTTAGAGGTTGTCGCCTCCTATACGGCTCGGGTGTTGTCTCTGTAGAGCTCTGCGTGAAGATTGTGGAGGAGTCACGGTGTTGATTGTGAGGGGTTCGCGCCCACCTCTCTGGAGTGGCAAAGGCGACGCTAGTGGAATCGAGGTATTGAGTTCTTGTCCACTTGGCTCAAAGACCAAGCCATGCCTTGATAGAGGAGCAAGTGGGAGCTTGAATTCCACCTCAACGTTGATTAGGCGTGATCGACAAATCACTGATACCACGAGATAAATTTCGGTGCCATTCTCTCACCTTTTACTCATTACTTGCAAGTAGTTAGCATAAATTGCTGACCTATCAAGGCTAGGAAATTTATATCTCTTGTTGTTTTGATTAAATTTCTCTAGCGTATTTTATTTTAGTCAAAACAACTATTCACCCCCCTCTAGCCGGTGTCCTAGATCCTATAACAAGTGACACTCACATCCTTATAAGCAAAGCCTAACCCCGATCTGCCAGTTTCCCTCTTTAACTGACTGACCATCATGTCCAACTAGGGCTCACTACACAACACCCAGCTCAAGACTTATCGAAGGTATGTGTTTCCTCCACGATCGGAGTCTTGTCATGTCTCCATGACTCAAGAGAAGATTTCAAACCCTCACAAAGTGCACACTGCGCAGGTGTAGATTCATTCACTAAACTAGTCTTTTCAAGCAAGGCTATCTAAATGTTTCTCTCTGTTAGCTCAATCTGTAAGCCAGGACAAGCAGTACACACACCCAAAAAGCTAGACCTAGTTCTCAACTTCTCATGCTCACCTATCACGGTGGCATACTTGGTCTGCAATGTGGTGATGTTCGACATGTGTAGGGCGCACCCATCACATTCAGTCTCGTTGGATACCATGAAATGAGCTCTAGCAGACTCAAGATCCCTATGCATGCTCTCGTACTTGCTCTTGGAAATCTTTTCTCTCACGAGCAGCAAGCCTAAGCAACTTATCCTGACTAGCCAAAGCAGTCATGAGCTCTTCTACCTCAACGGCGAGATCATCAGCGAAATGTGATACATTAGATGTAGAGCCGTAGCCGATGTCCTGGCCATCGCCGCCCACCACATCATCACCAAGCGCCATGGTACAAAGGCCTCCTGTGGTGTCGACGATGAAGAAAAGCCTATTCAGCTTGTCCTCGGCCCACCTTTAACTCTCCTCGTCACTCGAGGAAGAAGTTGCATTGTTGGTGTCATGGTCGAGGTCACTGAGGGAGGCGAGGAAGGCACACTCCTTAATCTTTGCCTTCTAGAGGTACTTCTTCTTAACCGCCTCGTTGTTGAATCCTCCCTTGGACTTGTACTTGCCGGAGGTGTACTCTCACTTGCCCTTGCGCCGACCAGAGTGGTGGTCGTGTGGGCCAACCTCCTACTTGCCCTTCTTAGTGCAACTAGCGATGAAGTGGTTGGGGTTACCATAGTTGCATCATACATCCTTTGACCCACCATGCCACCAGTTCTGGCAGCTGTTGTGAAACCACGTGAATCGACTAGACAAAAGCGCCAACTCCTCATCCTCGAGGCTCTCCACCTACTCCTCTGTGATAGTCAACAAAGAAGACAAAGCAAACATAGTAGGTGAGGGGTTAGAGGAAGAACACCTCTAGAGACCAGGGTCATGGTGGGTGCACCAGGGTTCTCGATCTTGGCCTAGGTCTTGTTGTCAATCTCAGTGGACTTGAGCTTGCTAAATAGCTCATCCATGGTGAGAGTCTCATAGTTGGACAACTCGATAATCGTTGAGACCTTCACCTCCAAAACCATCTAATCTAGAGCATGTAGCAACTTTAGTGCTCTCTCATGATCATAATAGGGAAGCTATGCCTTGTTGGCACACATCTTGTTGACAATCGACTGGAATTCATATAACATCATGTCGATCATCTCTCTAGCCAATTGCACAAAGTTCTCATACTCTCGTCGGTACGTCTCAAACAGTCTGGTCTTTACATGATCATTGCCCTCATTGAATCTCTCGAGGGTGGACCAGATCTGGTTAGCCGTAGCCAAATATCCAACTCGCTCAAACTCTGGAAGCGAGAGACACGAGAACAAAGTGTTTTGAGCTTTGTTGTTCGAATCATGGAACTCCATCTGAATCAGAGTGATCCGAACACTCGCAGCATCGAAGGCAGCATCGAGATAAATCTCCCAGATGTGATACCCAATACTCTAAAGATATCTCAAAATGTGGATCTTCCAATATGGGAAATTTGTCCCATCAAAGAACGGAGATTTGCCAACACCTCATTCCATGTCACCTTCATGGATTTCATATCGATTAGGATGAGGAAATCCTTAAGCAGCTCCGATACCAATTGAAGACTAGTGAGCCGACCAGAAAGGGATGAATGGGAGCCACTAAAATTTTCTCAACCAAGAGTGTGTGGCTTGATTCCCTGACCCAATCCAAACCTCTAGGGACACCAAAGCACTCCACAAAAGAACAACTCAACCACAGATCGATTGGCTACTCCTAACAAGTTCTAGAAAAGAATATGAACTCAAAAGTACAAAAGAACTTCATTTGGAACCTAAACTTTCACAAGAAACTCTAAGGAACACCCTCAAGGACCAGCACATGTTCTAGGTCAAAGTCCAAAAAATAGGTGAGGAGCAGTGCCGCTCGACAAAATTTTGTCGAACGCCCTAAAATTTTACAAGCAACAAGATACGAGGGAGAAAAGGTGAACTATGAAGTTTGAGTAGGAAAGGATAAAAAATCATAGAGCAATAGTGACGCATAGGCAAATCTTCACATGATGCCCTCAAATTTCACAGGCAGTTTGCCAGGGAGAAAGAAGATGTTTCATGAAGTTTGAGCCATAGAAAATCAAAACTCCAAGTGCATATTCAAAATCTTAGTTGTGATTGGGGTTTTGTTGGGGTTTTCTCAAACAAACTCAAATCGAGGAAGAACGAAACTTGCTCATGATTTGCTCATATCTAAGACTCAAAATGATCTATGGATGGTCTTCCAATAGTAGGTGTCCCCAAGCAATCCCCAAATTTAGCAATAAAAGTTCCTCGCTAGAATCGAAAGAGGTGGAAGGAAATTGAGTCGGAGACAAGATCAAATCAAAACTACAGTGAGGCACAAATTAAGACAAAGATTCGAATTAGCCCTATGGATGGATCCGGACACCCTTCCTTTGAATAGAGCAGTAAAGATTACAAACATAGACGCTAGTTCAAAACATGTGTGGATCTCGGCTACACTAGGGGATGGAGACTAGAGTTTCTACGTGCTAAATGAAACTAGCCTAATGAGATAGCCAAAAGAGATGCCAAAATAATCAGCCCACCCTTACATTATAGACGGTTAATAATACTTCCTAAATTACCCCTAGATAGGTAGGGCCTATCCACTTAGCCGGGGGCGAAATGGACCAACTCCTGAAGTTTTTATCTGACAGCCACACGGTCCACACAAAGTTGCTTCGCCTCGACGCACCCTCTGTGATGACCACATGCCGCCTTCGATTCCCGTTGAAAATGCCACCGTCGAGTTTTGTGGCCAAACTCGGTCAAAAACACGCCGTCCGTAACCCTAGGTGGTTTTTCGAGGATCAACCAACAAACTACTGTGAGTATTGCACCGCGTGCGTGTCCCCCACGTCCTAGACACGTGTCCCGACAGCCCTAGACCGCGCCGGCAACACCGCCCACACCGCCGCATCCTCGCGCGAGTGCGTGTCCTAGGTGTCAGCCACCACAGCTAGTCACCCAGCGACTCTAGTCCCTCAGCCAAGTCCTAGCGCTCGTCCTTCAGCGTGTGTCCTAGGCGTCAGCCACCATGACCTTCACCTTCGTCATTGACCATAGTCCCTGTGTTCCACACCTGCACACCACAAGCCGACAAATATGGTTACACAACACATAACACATGTCTCGATTAGTCCATGACTCAACCCGAGACACTCCCTGTTGATTATCACTTATCATCAACCCGAACCATAAGGGATAAATCAATCTTGTGTTCGCAAGCTCACCGAAATATCGCCACCGCTACAGTAATGCTGCAAGCAAATCTAGGGCTAGCAAGTCCCTAGGTAAAGGCAACACACCAATAGCTCCGAAGGTAAATCGAGCACGCGACCACCTAGCACCTCCTAGAAAGTCATCTCCACGTCAAGGAAGAGTAAGCATGTGGGCAATATCTATCAACACTGGCTCTTACGGGTGTAATTGGATCGAATACAAACGGATATTACTGAAACCATATTTATTTTCATAATTTTATTCGGATTCGAATTTGAATACGATAGCATCGGATACGAATACAAATATGGATGTTTTCGGATGTAAATACGGATAATCATGTGTTGAATACAGAACTAGTCGGACACGGATAAGGTCTGTAGTGGATTTTTATCGGATACCGTGTAAGACACCATTTCACACATATCACGGTTGTTGTAATCATTTAGCCACTCCTTGAGTCCAAACATTTTTAGGATTATATGTGGACATATGTTGTGCCTCTACAAAATTTCGTTATTTTTTAGGCTATTTGTGTATTATTAATTTATTTCTACATAAAATCATCAAAATTCAATTAAAGCCATAAAATACTCTAGTGTCGACTGTAAATTGCAAATAAGTTACCAAGACTAATAAATGTTCTATAAGAAGATAACCTCAAGTCCCAACATGAAAATGATAAAAGCGAAGTATTGATTATGCTAAAACTTAGATACTTAGAGTGATTTCATGTGTAACTCATGCAACAAGTAGAAGTTCAATCGAAGAAACATTGACATCTTGTATATTTTATGGTCCGAGCGTTTTTTGAGGATTATATTTGGACATATGTAGCACCTCCGTAAAACTTCATGAATTTCTAAAGTTGTTTGTGTGTTATTAATTTATTTCTGCAAAAATCATAAAAACAATTAAATTAATAAAATATTTTAGTGTCGACAAAAAATATAAATAAGTTACCAAGATTAATAAACATTCTATAATAAGATAACCTCAAGTTCCCACATAAAAATGTAAAGCAAAGTATTGATTATGTTGAAACTTAAATACTTAGAGTAATTTTACATGTAACTCTTACAACAAGTGTAAGTAAAAATGATGGTATACTATGGATTTTATGGTCCAAACACTTTTTAGTATTATATATGGACATATGTTGCACCTCTATAAAATTTCATCAATTTCTAAGGCTATTTATGTATTATTGATTTTTTTAGAAAATCATTAAAATGCATACAACTATCGAGTAGATATCCGAATATCCGAAATCTAGATATCTGAAATCCGACGGATATCAGACATCTCATATTCATATCAATATCCAAACTATACTATGCGGATCTAAATTTGAAATCCAAATATGTTGTGGATATCCAAAAAACTGTCTGACCATATAATTAACGTGTTCGAATAGTCGGATGCTCAAATAATATCCATACCATTTACACCCCTAATGACTCCTCAACTCAGGGTGGTGACCATGTGGCCCGGCAACCTTGTGTTGGGTGACCAAAAAGTGAGATGGGTGACCATGTGTTGCTGACTTTAGTGTTCGACAGAAAGCAATTTTTGTGGGCTATATTAGACCAACATAAATCAGCTAATTTTTGTGAGCCATACGAAACGGAAATTAGCTAATTTCAATCGGTGGCCCGTGAATATTAGCTAATTATCATCGTTTAATTTGCAAAAGCCAAATATCGATAAAAATTAACTATATTTTTGTGGGCAAAGCCTAATTTGCGTAGATCTTTGACCAACGGAAATTAGTAAGATTTTTATTATATATGCCAAAGAAAGTGTACATTTACAAGAACTTTATCCTGTTGATGGATTATTCACTTAACCTAACCAAAAGAATGACTTACAACGACCTCTTGTGCAATTCAGGCTGGAAATCTTGCATGCCTATAAACCTCTTTTATTACTATGTACATGCTCAGCAACGTTATTTCCACTTGGTAATATAAAATCTCTTCAGGCTGAAAGTCATGCACGGGGTCGGGAGGGGGGATCGTACAACCTGCCCTGCAAAATGTAACATGGCAAACCTTAGTAAAAATAATACTCTGCTTGACTTACTTTTACAATTTCTTAGGCTGACTGCCATCTTTTATAATTTCATTCAACCTTTTAAAATTCTATTACTAATAGTAAGGTAAGGCACTCTATGGTAGCCATAAGCACCAACCTGTATTCAAGAGTTTCTTGAAAACAAATGTAATGTTCCTGAGAAATCTATAAAGCACCACCCTTTCTTACAATAAAAGACAAAAGGTATCAATGGGTGATACAGGTTTAAGGCCATGTTTGTTTTTCTCCTATATTTTATAAGCTAGATTATAGTGGAAGGATAAGAGAGTAAAATATCACTTTGAGATTATAAATAAGCTAAAATAAACTACCTAATGTTAGCTTATTTTAGTTTTTTTTGTTACAAAGTGATATTTTACCCTTCTACCCTTTCACTATAATTCAACTTATATAATATAGGAGGGAAACAAACACACCCTAAACATGGAGCTATCTGAAGCCATTATTCTTTTCCCTGGTCGGACAATTTTTTGTACGATATGTGTACTTACATACTCATATTCACGTGCTTGATTGCTTTTACAATCTTGTGTCATTGTGTGTACATAACATAATGTTTAGTGACTTTCGATCAGCACAGAAGTAATTGAAGAATTTGATCGTATGAAGTATTTGCTCATCTTTTGTTTCGATAAAAAATGGTAGTATATAATAGCAGATTCAAATCACACAACAAGTTCTTCAATAAAATGCTGAGGGTCACCTTAAAATGTCTCAATAATCTGAACATGAGTATATATCCTCCTCAGGCTTCACTTTTTGTTCAGGTTCCTTCCGAGTTAGTTTCAGTGGAACATCAAGCTCTGGGGGCTCCTGCACATGCGAAGTTATGTTCTTTATTAGTGATGTGCCAAGCAATTACTACCCAAGATATTCTTCAAAGGCTCAATTTCCAGATCACCATGCAACGGATGAGTGGCCAGTGTATATCTTCAAAAAAGGGATGTTGCTTGATATCGTTTGCAGCAGCACTTGAACCAAGTCGAGAAGAGGGATCTCTCTGTAGCAATCCATGGATTAATTGCTTAGCCGCAGGACTAACCTGGAGTAAACATTTGTTAATAGGTGAACAGAATAAACAACGTTGTATGTGGTACAAAACATTGTAGATAGTTTCAAAACTTATTTCTATAACATCAAATGTTAACTGCACAAACACAGGCAAATTTGACCAGATTTACATGCAATTGTAGGTAACAAAAGTAAGGATGAAATTTCTTACCGGAATGCTACTTGGAAATGTAAGGTCTTTGTGCAGGATATTATGAAATGTCCTTTTCCTGTTCTTTCCTCGAAAAGGTGTACGTCCATACAACATTTCATACAAGAGAATTCCTATATCATGGGGAAGAAGGATGTGAGAACCTCAAAGACAGTATCAACCTGGAATGCTATATAAGATCTCTTGACAAGGAATTCGCAATTGGGATCACTTGATATAGATCTCTTTACTTGCACGTTCCTATTGCGGAACTATATAGATTACAAGGATCAAGCTAAACTGAAGTTAGCATATATATTTATACCTTAGAACTAACTAACTTGATGTACATATTATGTTCCCTAGACTTATGGTGGCCACCATTGTTTTCAAGTCGGACGACTTGCTGGTCGTTTTGGCTGACCGACTTGGGCGATTAATCGTGATTAATCACGATTAGTCGGATGACTAGGGTGATTAATCGTGATTGGTCCAAACCGACATGGACGATTAATCAAACGACTTAAAAACAGTGGTGGCCACACATGCTGTAATCATCGGTTCTTTCATCTGAGACTGATTTTTTTTCTCGAACGCGCAAGAGACATGCACGTTATTTCATTGAGAAGAGAGGGAAAAAATGATCCAAAACAGATCAGTACAGGGAGACACAAAAAACCCCATTACGATGGCCGAAAATAGAGAAACAAAAAGACATCCATAAGGAAGGAAAAAACTAGAAACTACTCTAATCTAAAGACCTGGGATTGGGGCTGTTAGGAGATCTAAGTTTGTAGCCCCTCCAAACACCCACAGATCCCTCTCTTCCTTGGTCCTCTGGATGGCTACATTTGGACAGGGAGAAAGACCGTCAAAGACAGGCATTTCGATTTTAACTATATAACACAACTATGTCGATACTAGTTCATTTCTACCATTTGTATACATTTTTTTGGATTGGTGATTAGAACCACATCCTAGGGGTCTTTATATAAGTGCGCATTTGGCGCCCAAGGGGTCTAGCATCCTCGTTAGCTAAAATATCTTGTTGCAGTATTTCAAGAATTATAAAAAATATCATGTATGTAGTTACACATAAAGTTAAGCATATCTAAAATAATTGAATTCGAAATTCGTCCTGGATGTCAAGAAACAAAATAATCAAGCACTCAACCTGGCATTGTTCACCATGTGCTGAAAGTGATACTTCTGGTTTTTTAATCTCACTAGAAGATGAATTTTAAACTGAATTGTGGCTACACTTTGCGTATTACATTCATGATTTTTGTGACTATTTCTTCAAGTGTTGCCTCATGGGCACCAAATAACTTTTATTTTCTATATTGGCAATTGAAGTGAACATCTTTGCATCAGGATCGAATAATTTGTGGCCAAAGTATGTTACTTCCCTACTTTTATTCTGAAATTCTTCTTTAAGAACACAACAAAGAGCAGTGAAGCATTAGACAGTCAAGTTCACCGGACTGGTTAGCTTGCTAATTCTCATGGTGAAAGTCCAAACGTTTCGAAGGTTATCATGATTATTCAGATACTGAGTTGATCCTACAACGTTTCACCTGCCTACATCTTTCAGGTGATAGTTCATATCCTACTCAGAGGCAGCAGACAAAATTGTTTTTAATCCATAAAATAAGCTTATGGAATGTATTCACTAGCCATAGATTAAATGATAACAGAATACTATAATCCCACATATTATAGCTTACCAAGAGCCCACCAATCAATGGCACTTGTATGTGGTACACCAGTGATGACCTCCTAAAATATCAAAACATTGCACGGCAATTAATTTAGAGATCAAAAAGTGAAGAAATAAGAACTCAAGGGTTTAGTTAAATGCATTCAAAGTTTAAATAAGATTCAGAAAACCACCTAGGGTTTAGTTTTAATGAAGACATAATAAGATTCAGAAAGCCACGTGCCAAAGAACCTGTAGTTTTGCAGCACTTAAATTACAAAACTACAGTTTTTTATGAATAAGATAAAATCTCATTCTTATAGAACTGTTTGGGATATGTCCTCACATGTAATTGCTCTCTTGTAGAGGAGTCTCTCTGCATATTGTACACTCTATGTTATACATCAGCCCTTTTAGGAAAGGATAATATTCACAACATGGCATCGAGATAATTGAATTTTTGCCACTCACAATGTTGTCTTCTTGTTATAATTACCACTGTGTCTATGAATTGTGGGTCCAGCTGGGTCTATGGAATGTGGGCCTGATGACAATTTTACAAACATGTTTCTTGCTGATGGCAAATATCAGAATCTCTCCATGGCATCAGGGTCATACGCTCATTGTAGCAGGGGCCGGTATGTCACTCCCTGGGCGCCAACAAGCACCACCTCTTTTGTTCATCCCTTATTTGTGACCCTGCCCCCTAAAGCTTGTTCAGTTAAGAGTGAATTGAAGTGAATTAGAGGAGATTAAATCCCTTGCTAGTCAAATTGAATAGAAAGGGATTCAATCCCCTCAATCCCTTTCGATCCCCATGCAACCCAACAAGCCTAAGGTGCTCAGGAACCCCCATATGGGGCAACCACCTCTCAGTCCCAGCCCCTGCCATGGTGCCCCCTTGGCATGGACTGTGTTCCACAACACAACTGTTGCTGGTGCCATCCTCTGCCCCAATTTGGCTCAAATGAAAGGAAGAGAAAAATTCTATAAAATTGATATGTTCTCTTATATGTAAAATATTTTATAATGAATTTTTCATGGAGGTCGGAGGTATGACAATTATGGCAATCATTGCCAAATGGTAAAAAATATTTGAGTGCAAGTAACCAAATAATCATGTATGGTATCTTAAAATATTTGCAACATGCTAAGCATAATCTATTTGGTATGAATTTTTAAAAAGTGGTATGGAATTACCAAACTTCAGTTCAAAACTCTCTGCAACTCATGAAACTTCGCAGAGTTCCCACAATATACAGCTCTTATCGTGAATGACAAAAGTATGTGTGTGCAAAGATATAACTATTTACCTTAACAAGCTAAATTATCACCAATTTTAAATGAGTGGGAGTAACAGCTTAGGATGTGAATTGTGATAGTGACCACATTCAAATTATTTGGAAATCAGTCATTTCTCTGATGAAATAGAAAAAAATCATGCTAGAAAAAGTAAAGATAGAGCACTGTATCATACTGGAGCTATGTACTCTTCAGTTCCAACAAAAGAATTTGATGGAGTGGCAGGATCTGAAACAAAACTTGGGGGCAGATACTCCTTAGATCTTCTTCGCCTTGATGTAGAATGCTTTATCACCTGAAATATATCATTAGCAGCTAGCATGGTTATTGGTTTATAGCTTTGTATTAAAGTGCTCAAGAAGCTCTCATGGAAAACAAGCATACATGATTGAAGAACCAATAAACAGTCTAAATCTATATCATTGACACGTGAAAAACTATTTGTTCTCCACTGCAAATATCATGCAAGTGGAAAATAGTAAACTCACCACTATGGTGTGAAGTATAGCTGCACATTCTGTTAGTACCACATGGTGAAATAAAACAGTAGACTGATGGGGAATAAATGCACAAAGAAACTACTAAGGCCTTACTAGGCCTTGTTCGGTTAATCCCGTTACATATGGATTGGACGGGATTGAAAAAAATTGTGAAGAAATTTGATTTGCTTGGGATTTAAACCCACCCAATCCCACTCAATCCACATGGATTGAGAGCTAACCGAACGAGCCCTAATATTGATTTAGTTTTTAAAGCTTGCTCTCGACTTACATGAGGTTTTGAGGAAGTCAAAAACGAGAGGTCAAAATCAGTCAGAACGATGTGGCCATCCTCTTGGAGCAAAATGTTTTCTGGCTTTAGGTCACGGTATATTATTCCTACAATGGAAACACTGTATAATCACCAACCATTGATGTCACCAGAGAAATTTAAACATATCACTTCTAAGGAATAGGAACACATGGCACAGATGATCTCACTTAAACTATATTAATTGTTACTCGGTCTATAATTATTTATTTGTTATATATTTGTTTAGTAATTAAACACTACAGCCTGGCTAGCTATTATTAACCCTGTGTGTTTAGAGAAATCATCAAGAATAGTGAAATTTTCTAGTCTCAGTAACAACTGCAATCTGCATACTACAATTGAGGAAGACACTTGTCTAGAAACTAAATAATAAAAATAAGATCAGTACCAAGGCAATGGAGATACTCCAGGCCAATTACAACCTCTGCAGCATAAAACCTGCAGAAAATTTGATAAAAACAATAATATAATAAACAAAAACAATATAGGAAATATATCATAACAAAATGATACAATAGTTTAAATGACTATCATAGCTCTACAATCCAAATGATGGGAAAAAAGAAAAAGAACTAAATTGTTTCAGTTTTGGGGTAGTGTACAGGCTTGCAAACAGGCCCACTTGCATTCCTATGTAGTGATGGTATTCCTTAGCATAGTTCATAACAGTTCTTCAGATTTCAAGTGTCAGAAAAAATATTTGTTTAAACAACTATTTGTTTGAAAGATAATAATCAAATAAACATATCATGGCATTTGAATTTATGAAAAAATATAATTCTAATGAAGATATGATATTTATTTTTATTAATGCTAATTTTTTGCAAATTTTCATATCAATTAAGAAATGGTTCATATGCTGTTAACATCAACTCATAAACTCCAGCTACCTACAAAGATATCATATGAACCATTAGGAATAACCTATATTAACTTCACTCTCTCCAATTTGATAGTATTTAGAGTCTAGAAATTTTTGTAAGATAAAGTGGTACACTATATCAACATTTTCATAACATAAGCTAATATTTGTATCTGAACAAGAAAAGAATATCCAATTTCGAAGGTATTTTCAGAAACACAGCAAAATTTTACATCAGAATAGGCATATTTTAATAAACAAATAATGCATCAAGGAGTAGTATATATCAAAAAACATGCATTTTTAACAGCTACCTTGCAGATTCTTCTCTGAAAAGTTTCATTGGTTGCATATCGAGTAGTGCAAATAATTCTCCTCCAGGACAAAAGTCTGTTATGAGACAAACATGTGTTGGTGTCTGAAAAAAAAATGATTAGTGATGCATATATATTAAATTCAAGTAAAATGCAAAATAAATTATGGAAATACAAAACATGAAGGTCAATAATCAATTGTGGAGTTCAGTAGATAACCATGTAGAAACGCAGATGAAGTTATGTGTACCATTTATTTATTTAGCAACCTTAAATGACTCTAAGACAAGGCACAACACAACAGCATAGCACATAAGACTGACCTGGAATGAAGTATATAATGTTGGGAGAAAAGGATGATCCAATAGTGAGTATATTTCTCTTTCCATACAAGCTCGATGAACCTGCACATTTCAGCAACTAAGTGCACCTCAAAAATCAATTGAAAATGAGTGAAAACTTGAGATGTACATTTGGAAATGTTATCTTGTAAGAATATGTTTATAGAATATGACTGAACAAAATAAGTAAATATTAAACATCCTAAAACTAATCAATATTTTCATTCCTGGAAGATTTATGATACCATGTTGCCCCTTCATTCTTCATTTTTGAAATTTAAGCCATTGACACTCCCATATAGGAGTGGCATGAATGCACGACCAAACGGATACAAAACCAAACATTCAAGGTTGAACTACTAATTTTATCACTGATCTAAAAAAAACTCCTAGTGGTTGTACCTGTCCATAGCAGTGTGACCAGGAGTTTTATAGCATGAAGTGTATATCAAAAAATACAACACTGCATGTCATTACATTTATTTCTAGAATTTACCTTGTTGCGGTTCAACATCACTGATTTGTCCATTGCCTTCATTGCAAATAATTCACCGCTTCCTTGCAACTCCACCAAATGTACACTATTGAGAAAAACATAGATATAGTATCATACCCTTTCTTAAACAAAGACACAGTAACAAAGAAGTCCAAGGACAGGGCAGACCTAGTATGGATGCCTGTGCATTCCCAGGAATACCCAACAATTTTGCCAAAACATTATGTATATACTAAGTATACATATGTGTATATGTTAGTTGCAGTTTATTTATGACATGTTCGTGTCATTCATTTATCAAAAAACACAGCATACTGTATGCCTACCACCAAACTCCACTAATGCTTCCTCAAGTCCATCCAATCTGCCATTCACCAACTGATCAACTAAGATCATCCTCAGCCCCTCAATTGGACATGGGCACATCAAACTCATGAGCGTCTGTCGCCCTTGCGCATGCCTAATCCTCATGTCTCTCTCAAACCTCAATTTCTATAGGAACCCAAAGCTGACTACCAGATGCACTAGCATGAAAATGAATAGAGGGATGATGGCTAAACTGCTATAATGTGACCATCCTAAACAGAACCATCTGCGTCTACCAACTGCACGCCACCTCATGGACCACACTACCTGCACCTTCATATTGTTGCAACCAGTCACAATTAGGTCGTAACCAGGCCAAGTCACAAGTCATGACCAACTGAGCCAGTTACAACCATCACAACTTAGTTCTAACCGAATGACATGGTTATGACTAGCTGAGCAAGTTTCTAAAAATCTAACCAGGCTTAACTCAGTTAGACCCAGTCGCAGTCATGGCCAACTAAGAGTCTGTTTGGAAGCACCCAGCTTTTAAAAAACTGTTTTATAGAAACTGAGGTGCTTTCAAACAGACCAGTTTATGCTTCAGTTACTAGAAACTGGATTCCCGGTTTCTAAGAAACCAAGAAGCCAGTCTTCCTCGGCTAAAACCAGTTTTTACTCGATAAATTGTGTACTTCCCTTAATTGGTTTGGTAGAAATTACGGTGATTGTCACCAATCCTAGGCAATTACTTTTAAAATAGAGTAAGAGTAGACTTGTCCGTGTATCGAAAAAGTTAGAAACTTGTTTACAAGAAATTGGTTCCAAACACGTACACCCAAATTTTTTTCATAAACCAGTTTTTAGAAACTAGGGATAGAAACCAGTTTCTTAGAAATTGTTGTGCTTCCAAACAGGCCCTAAGTCTATAACCATTAGCATTGCATCCAAGCCCAGTCATAAGTCATTACCAACTAAGCCAGTTGCAATAAATAACCCTAATTCTGACTCATTCCTCACAATATTTTCTCACATCTCCAGAATAATTATCTAGGGTGTACCCAGTGTCGTATGCTTCCCGCACTGTGCGGGGTCTGGGGAAGGGTATCTTTAAGCGTCAAGGCTTACCCGCATAATATGCAGAGGCTGGGGCTCGAACCTGGGACCTTCCGGTTACAGACGGTAGGCTCTACCGCTGCACCAGGCCCGCCCTTCCTAGAATAAATATCTAGGTTCTAAACATTTCATGCAAGTTGAATTGAACTTTGGGACTCCTATTTTTGGTAGTCTCATGAAAGTCAAGCGTGATTTTCTTGGCTATGGACCATTTGTGGTTAATGATGGGTCACAAGTGAGGTTTTGTGAGGAAAAATAGCTAGAAAACACAACTTTGCAAGATCAGTATCCATGTACTTATAGCCAGGCCTATGCATGTTACTATATGTGGAGTCTTGGACGTTTCTCCACTAAATCTCTCTTGGTGCAAGGATCTTCCATGTCCTAAGTATCATGGAATAATCTTTTACCATGCATTACTAGCATACAATTGACACAAGAGCCAGATGTATTTTATTAGAACTTACATCCAATTGAACAACTCTTAGCGAAATCACACTATCAAGCATTGATAAATGTTGATGTCCCCAATGCTATTTTTTGACCGACAAAAAGTGTGGGAAACCCTAACCCTGCCTTAGGGATGGGTGTTGTATTAATAGACTTGAGTTAAGTAGGCCTGGCCCATTACATAGAGGTGAGAGAGTAATTACACGGGGAGAACCCCAAACCCTAAACGGGATTCTAACAACCCCCCCCCCCCCCCTCGTCGCAGCTCTATCCTGTACAGATGTTGAGACTGGATCGAAAGTCTAAAAATACAGTCGACGGTAACCCCTTGGTGAAGATGCCGATGACTGCAGCGTGGTGAGGACGCTGAGAACCCAAACGTCACCGACAGTGACACGCTCGCAGACGAAGTGCAAGCCGATCTCCACGTGCTTCGTGCGCTGATGCTGCACGATATTGGTAGAGAGGTAGGCCGCGCTGACGTTGTCGCAGTAGATGAGGGTGGCGCGCTAGAGGGGGCTGTGGAGCTCGTGGAGGAGCTAGCGCAGCCATGAGGCCTGCCACGCCATTGGCCACGGCGTGGTACTCGGTCTTTGCGCTGGAGCGGGAGACGACGGGCTGCCGCTTGGCGGCCCAGGAGACAAGGTTGGCGCCCAGGAACACGGCATAACCGGATGTGGACCGGCACGTGTCGGGGTAGCCAGCCTAGTCAGCGTCGGTGTAGACGACGAAATCTGACATCGAAGATGGTCGGAGTAGGAGTTCGTAGTCGAGGTTGCATGGAGGTAGCGCAAGATCAGCTTGAGGGCAGTCAGGTGGGTGCATATGCAGGCACACCTGCTGGTCAGCGTAGGCGATGTCGGGCCTGGAGAAGGTGAGGTACTGGAGCACCGGTGAGGCTCCGGTAGGACATCGCGTCGGCGACCGGGGGTCGTCGTCCTCAGAGAGCTTCGTCTGAGTGTCGACAGGTGTGGAATAGGGCTTGTAGTCGGACATGCCAGCCCGCTCCAGGATGTCGATGGCGTACTGACGCTGGTGGAGGAAGAGACCCTAAGGCCGGCGCTCGGCGGTTATGCCGAGGAAGTGGTGGAGGGGCCCAGGTCCTTCATCGCAAACTCCCGCTGAAGGGCGACGATCGTGCGCTGTAGGTCGGTGGTGGATGTCGTGAGCACAATGTCGTCGACGTAGAGCAAAAGGTAGACGATGTCGTCGCCGCGTCGGTAGATGAACAGGGACGTGTTCGACTTGTCCTTGACGAAGTCAATGGAAGCCAAGTACGAGGCGAAGCGACTGTACCATGCCCGCGGCGCCTGCTTGAGGCCGTACAGGGAGCGGTTCAGCTGACAGACCAAATCCGGACAAGCGGCGTCGACGAAGCCGGTGGGCTGGCTGCAATAGACAGTCTCCGTCAGAGTTCGTGGAAGAAGGCATTCTTGACGTCGAGAAGATGGATCGCCCAATTCCGGGAGAGGGTGAGGGAGAGGATGGCGTGAACTGTGGCGAACTTGACGTCGGGGTTGAAGGTCTCGTCGTAGTCCACTCCGGGGCGCTGGGTGAAGCCCTGAAGGACCCAACGGGCCTTGTAGCGGTCGAGAGAGCCATCCAAGGTCAGCTTGTGGTGAAAGAGCCACTTGTCGGTGACCACGTTGGTGCTCGGTGGACACGGCACTAGGTACCAGGTGTGGTTGGCCAGCAGGGCCGCATACTCCTCCTCCATAGCATGACGCCACGCATGTCGAGGGTGAGTGTCCCGGTTCTCGTGGAACTGTTCCTTGAGGGCGAGCGTCCCGGTTCCTGTGGAACTATTCCTCGAGGGCGAGTAAGCCTGTCGGCCCATGTCCGCCTGGTCGCGGATGATGTCATGTAGCTCAATGGTGATGATGTCGTGGAACCATGAGAGCAGTACATTGTCCATCAGGCACCAGGATGGAGACTGCGAGGCGACGAGGTCGTCGAGGACATGGTCAATGAGAGCATACCGCCGAATCATGAGGAGGACCTACCCCCGCCAACGAGGGTAGTGGGAGGATGTCGGGTCCAACAAACAAGATGGACACGAAGGACCGGACCGGATGTTGTGCAGCCCGACGACCTGAGCGTGGAGAGCGGCGATGTGGTCAGCGTCGAGTCTAGAGGCTAGAGGAGCCTCAGGAGTGACCGAAGGAGCCGCTTGGGCGACCGGAGGGTGGCCGAGGATGAGGCGTTGCACGGTGGCCATCTGCGCGGTCAGGGCGGCACCCATGGCACGCTCTTGCTCTAGGGCGAGGGACGCGACACGCTCGCACTCCTGCGAGGCAGCCACGTCGGTCTAGATCGTAGCGATGGGGGCGACCAACGTGGAGTCGGCGACGAGGGCCATCGGCGTGGGAGCAGCGAGGGTGAAGCCCGGCGAGGGTCAACGGGGGGCTGCTACGTGGGTGAGAGGTCGCCAGGGAGAGGTGCGAGACTGGCGATGTAGGGGACCCTATCCACGGCGAGGTCGTTGCTGCAGGTAGAGTTGAAGAGGCCATGGCGGCGGAGAGACCCCAAGCAACGAGCTGCTAGGTGGTCGTGACCAGGGCTGCGGTGTCGACAGCGATCGCAGCGCCCAGGCCCACGGGCCACGGCGTTGGTGGTGGTCGCCATTGGGGACGTGCCGGTGGGGAAGTCGGCCATGGCGGAAGTGGGGTTGGGGGTGCCACGACTGGGACAAAACGGCAGCGGGCGTCGTAGCAGAGGAGCCAACGGTGGGGGCTGGCAGCAGACGGTGGCGGCTAGGGGCGCCACTGCAGGAGGAGGATCGGCGGTGGGGGCAGAGCGGCGGTCGAGGGCGGCACCGGTAGGGCGCCGGCGGCTGGAAGGGAAAGGAGCCAGCGGCTGGGAGGGAGGTGGGTGAAAAAAATAAACCTAGCTCTATACCACGTGGAAAACACTAACCCTGTCTTAGGGATGGGTGTTGTATTAATATACTTGAGTTAATTGGGCCTGACCCATTACACAGGGGTCAGAGAGTAATTACACGGGGAGAACCCCAAACCCTAAACGACATTCTAACAAAAAGTGTAGGGGAATCCCCTACAGCAGCGCAAATTTTATTAAAACAAAAAGGCAGAAGAGAGAAGGTAGAGTACAGGAGGGCTGTACAAACAAAAAAAAATAGAAAAGAGAGGGTTAAACCAATCCAGACTTACCTAGGAGAAAAGGGAAGAAGGAAAAAGGGAGGCAAGCAAGAAACGAAAGAAAGGAGCAGAACCCTGAAACCCCGCGAAGATCAAGACTCACAAGACTCTTCAAAGCAAGTTTATGGAAACTAAAAAGGCCCCGCTAAAAATTAAGGTATTTTTATGGTATACTTATGAAGAGGAGTTGTATTGACCAAGGATAATCTTGCAAAGCGTAATTGGCAAGGTAGTAAAATATTTTTGCTTGTGTCATAAAGATGAGACAATTAGACAGCTATTTTTAATGCCACTTTGCTTGTTCTATTTGGTTGATTATTCATGTGGCTACTAGACTAACTAAATAGTGCAATGTTTCTCACTTGTTTGGTGATTGGTTAGGAGGCTTTAGTATAGAATCTAAAGTCTAAACCACTTTGCTTGGAGCAGTCACTACTTGTTGGTCACTTTGGCTTAGCAGAAATGATACTGCCTTTGAAAATAAAATATATATTTGTGGTTATCCAGAGGTTATGTACTTGGCCTACTCTACAGAGGTGGCTTTTCAAGACTTGATTGTCATGGTCTCGCAAAAGTTGGCGCAGGTGGTCAAAGATATTTTCTCCTAGACACATGGGTGACGATCTAGCCTACAAATTAATAGTCACTAGAGTTTGTTGGTTTCCTTTTAGTCTTGTGGCTATGTGCTTCTTATTAGGAAGAATTCAATAGTTTGTTTTCATGACCTTGTATCATCTCGATGTACTTTGAGAATAGTACAAGCTTTCTTTATCAAAAAATCTAATGGAGAGACAGGAGGCACGCCTCCTTTCACTGCCATCGGCACCCTTGCCCTCTCCTCACATGCCTTTCCACCTCCTCCTCCCTATCCTTCACCTAGAGCCACCTAGACTAAGAATACAATAATTCATGATACAGTGAATATAGATTCTTGAATAGAGATTTACAATACATGTGTTACTATAAATCATGATTGTGTTTACCATATTATGTTATTAAATAATTTATGAGATGTTGTAGTAAATCTCACATTTCATTATTGTAAACCTCATATCAATTTTATCACTAACCATATCATAACACATGTTAAGAGAACTAACCTACCCTTCATAATAGTGTGCAATTGTTTTTTCATTATTTTGAAAGAAAAGAACAGTGGAACACATAGATTCCTACGGGCATTGAAGGGCTCATCAAATACACTTGCAGTATCATATACGAGTGTGGATTTACATCTACCATTTTTCATTGGATTGATGTCATGAAATGTTTATTTTCTTGCTAGTAGACTTCCAAAAGTACTAACAAATACCTAAATAGTTATGTATGTTTCAATTTCAAAAGGTTAGGTTGATCCCCTTACCTGCCAGTGTCACCATAACCCAAAGGTTTTATAGGCTTGAAGTGCTTCAAGCCAATCTTCACACCAGATTTTGTAATCTAAAGTACAAATACAAAGCAAATTAAAAAAACTACAAGCCAACATTTCAAATCAAAGCATACTTAAAGTATGACCACATTATGGATTTTATAAATCAATCCGAAATCAAAAGGAGAATAATAACTTGAACATTTTGCACATAGAATATTTTGAGTGTTATCTAGATATATGAAGAATCATAAAAAGTTAATGCAAGTTCATAAATTGGCATAAAACACTATAAGAAAAAGCAAAGACCATTGCACATATCTCTAAAGACATACTTCATTCAAATTATAAGATATTTTAGCCTTTTTAGATGCATAGTTTTTTTCTATACAATTAGATATACACTATGTCTAGATGCATAATAAAATTAATGTACCTTAAAAAACCAAAAGACCTTATAATTTGGAACTGAAAGAGTTGTAAACATAATATTGCGGCTTAGTAGAGGTAGAAATTAGAATTTGAGAAAGGATAAACTAAACTCTTGTAAACATATATGGCAAATGCATTGTCATCCTGCTTTTGCCTTTCTTCGATGCACGAAATAGTAAATTACTTTGTGTCCAACTCTTTGTCTAGTATTTGTAGTAATAAGCTTAACTAACTATTTATTGTGCTACTGACATAATCTTTTAGGAGACATTCAAAACATACCTTTTCCATCGCAATCCAAGAAGAGTTGTAACGTTTATGAGGCTTTGGGGAAACATATCGTGAGTAAATGTCCCATAGATCCTCTGGTCTCTGCAAATATACATATTAGCTACAGTAAAATATATGACAAAGAATTGGCTAAACAAACTACTCTTAAATATTTATGTTAGTTCAAAGTATTGACATTGCAGTTGTGATTTCTGTTTCATAATGCAAAGCTCATATTATGCGGCAAAACATGAGAATAGTTTATTGATCCTTTTCTTCTGAGGTTGCCCCATATCATAGTAGATGTTATCCATTTGTTATAAAAACTTACATTTTCATATAGAGCATTAAGTTGATCTCCACAATAGAAATTTACCGAATATTTATAATACTTACTCTGTCCCAATTTATAATTTGTTTGACTTTTTTGCACCAAGTTTGACCGGCTCGTCTTATCAAAAAATTTGAACATTATATACTAAACAATATCACAGTAAAAACTAACAATAATTATGAATTTTTTTTAAATAAGACGAGCCAGTCAAACTTGAGGTAAAAAAAGTCAAGCGAATTATAAATTGGAACGAAGAGAGTAGCATTTATAGAAGTCTAAGAATAGTTAGTGATCTCTTGTTAGAATATTCTTTTTTCTTGAACATGGAAGAGGAATATGTATATTTGAATTAAGAATAATAATTAGTGAATGCTTTTGGAAAATAGTGAAACAAAAATTAGATGTACCTTACCAGGTTGGGATCAGGAAGCTCTCTGACTGCTTCATCCACATTCTCTGCCGTAGCTTTGACCTATTTGAATTTTATCACATGAATAGTTAGTGTACTTCAAATTTGAAAGGAAAAAATACATTCACATAATGTTATCGTCCTATGTATCAATTATTCACTCCCTTTCAAATTGTTAGTCATTTTTTAGTTTTGTCCTAAGTTAAACTTGTCTAACTTTGACCAAGTTTATAAGGAATATATTAACACCTATAATATAAAACAAATGTATTATTAAAATATAAATCATTGTCCATTTAATGAATCTAGTTTTATATTAAAGTTGTTTGTAGATCTTTCTATAAATTTGGTCAAAACAAGAGAATTTTGACTTAGAAAAAACCAAAACCACTAACAATTGGAGTGGAGGGAGTAGCTACACATATTTTGTCAAGACATACCCAGGTTGCTTGTTAATTTCCATGTCCATACATTTCTTTTATGAGTGAAGGCTGGAAGTTAATTCATCACTATGGACCATACCAACAAGAATAGAAACCAAATAACCGAGTCCTCATTTTGTTTTACATTTTAAAGTTGGCTTATTGTGCACCTATTATAGATCTAGCTTAAACCATCAAAATGAAAATTACTGAGAATAGATTGAGCTACCAATTTAGCACTTTGTAGTTCAGTGTTCTCAGAGAGACGATTCCTAAGGGGTTCAACATGGTCGCTTCCATCCAATTGAACTCCAATGAAGTATTGAAGCTCTCCCTACATACCCAAATAATACAATGAGTGTGCACGGTACCACATGAACAAGTGCGCAACAAGTTGACAACAGATATAGCCAGTGAGTACTTTCTGGTCTCGCATTGGCTGTAGGTGGAACAAGTTCCAAAACTTCTTCCCTGGTCAATGAACAACAACCGTAGAAAAATATCAGTATATATAGCACCCACATCAATAATACATATATTAACTAAACTCTATGGTAGTAAAAGGTCAATTGCTCATGCTTTCTAGTTTTTCCGGTTAAAATGCAAAATTTACCGCTCTTGGTGTAGTTGATTAGCTGGACAGTGATTTCTTTCTGTTCCCGGATAGCTTCCCGGATCTTATCAACTGTGGACATGTCGGTCTCTGGCCCTTGAAGAAATCTACAAATACCAATAGGATTACCTAGGTCACCTACGTACCACAACCAATTCAAAGCAAAAGCAATAGAACCAATTATGCATTTAAAGAAAAGAAAAATCACTAAGAAATCCACATGGCACAAATGAAGTATTTCAAGGCACACCAGCAAGACTACACGAGCTCTTTTTATTGAGCAATATTGGCATGTGCAGTCTATAATATGCACCATAGCACAGGGCATTAAGAAATAAGCCTAGCAAGTACAATGGAGAGAATCTGTTCTCTGGCTCACAAATCACAATAGCCATGGCAACAACCGATATGACAGAGTCCTTGCCACCGGAGCCAGACACAAAAGTATATGAAATCGTGTGATGAAACATTGTTTTAGATTGACCTCTGTTCTTACTCGATGAAGCTCCGTATTAGTCGCCCTTCATGGTCTCAAACTTTCTGGTCTTTCTTTCTCTTGTGTTTCTGAAGGATGGCAGGTCAAAGTTGCGCGTTCACGGTGGAGTCAAGATATGGTGAGTGTCACACCTTGCCGTACCAAGTGCTCCGCCCTTGGTATTTGTGAATGATGGTGTCTGGGAGTTTTGGTGTGTCGTCGATTTGTGAAGTTAGAGGCAAGAGACTTGCCGTTCGAGAATGTGAATCGAAAAACATCATTGAAGCTAGTTTGACAATTCACTGCCTGTTTATAAAGTTGTGCTGGAAGTAATGTGGGGCTTGAAGTATCTCATCAAGGTTTTAGTGCGTGATGATTGATGAAGTAGAACTGACTAATGAGGAGGGTTTCCAGATGTGTCAAGGACTGGAATTAGTTAGTATTGACTCCTGAATCGTTATGGCTTTGAGGTTGAATCCAAAATGGTTCATTCAGGCATCATTGATATGGATGATGCACATCTCTGTGAAACTAAGCTGCATAAGCCGGCTTTTGCTTGGAGATCTACAACAATTTTGTTTGTTTGGGTCCGTTGAGGTATGCGTAAGGCACTCTTACAATTGGATTGCAGAAGGCAAGAGAAGAATCAAAGCTGCAACAGGATCAGGCCGCGGCCGGAGCTTGCGAGCGCGTCGGGCTCGGGGCCGCGGGCATGGCATAGGCGCTGTCGATGGCCATCGGTCAGGCACGAGGCCGCAGTGGCGCTCGCGGCTGTGCCGACGCTAGCGATGGCTGGGCGCGACGGCCTGGCATGGGGCTGCGGAGGCCGCTGTTGACGGCGTCTCGCCGATCCGCGCGGTGGCGCTGTCACGGGACCAGGCGGCCAACGCGGTGCGCCGGTGCGCGTGACGGCGCTGCTGGCGGAGGGCGACCTCGCGGCGCTGTCGTGGGACCGGACGGCCGACGCGGTGCGCATGGCGGCCCACCACCAGCTGGCAGCCCAGGCGGGTGCGCGGCGGTCCATGCAGCCACGGAGGCCCAGCCGGGCGTGGCCCAATGCAATCGTGGGGACGCGGAGCCCAGAACGCTGTGTAGGCCGGCTTAACGAGGGGCCGGCCGGGCCGAACTAGGTTTCTGGGGGTGTTGATCCATGGAGCTACATTTTCTAGCGTATTAGGCTATCCGCATTTAGGGATGGCAAACGGGAAGATCCGGTCGGATAGTGTCATTCCGTACCATCCAAAACAATTTTACTCGTTGAGTTACCTATATATGCTCGTGGGTATAAAAACTACTCATAGTCATACCCGCACGGGTAATTTTATCCATCGGATAACCCGTACCCGCTAAGAAAGTCTTAAATTTCAATATATCAATCACTCAAAATATTAAATAAACATAAAAAACAAGTTCAACTTCACATATAACAAATCATATGATTACATAACTCAGTAGCTAGACAAATTATAGTTAGAGAAGGGTTTTATTTTAGTTAAGATGAGATCTATTAGATTGTTATAGTGGTATTGGTGCGGGTATAATTTACCCATAAGTAGACGGGTATGGGTAGTACCAACCCATATCCATACATGTCTACCCAACGGGTAGAGGTTCTTGCCCATTAACTTACCCATGGGTAGAGAAATCATCTCGTACACCCCTTCATATCGAGTAAAACCCGTCGGATAGTTAGGTTTCGGGTACCCATTGCCATCTCTATTCGCACTCTTTTTACTTTATTCCTCTATCCTAAAAGGAATATTCTGCCCTGATCAGCGAAATTCTTTACACTATACTAAAATCATCCGCAACCATATTTACCCTATATCTCTACCCTATACCAACCACTACAATTTTAATATCCCCCCTCTTTATCCTTCCATTCATCTTTCTCTAGTAGCCACTCCACTTCTCTGTCTCTCCTCCACCCGACGCCATCTCTTCTCCCATCCACCGTTGCCTCTCTCTCGTCGCGTCCTCCCCTGACCCCTCCCACACCGGTGTCGGCGCCAGCGTCCTCCACCGCCCCCTCTCTCGATCCCGCGCCTTCCACCGGATCCAGCTCGCCTCCCTCGGTTCTGCCGCTCCGCTCACCATGAGGCACCACCGAGCACGGAGGGCTGCCACGACCGAGCTTGGAGGCCACAGCGATGGCGTTGGTGGCCGGCGGGCGCGCCTTGTCTCTCTCATGGTGGGAGATGGAGTCATTGGCCACTTGCACGAGAGAGAAGAAGATAGGATAGGAGAGAGGACGCTGAATATGAGGTGAGAGGCGAGCAACCCTACGCTAAGGATGGGTTTCGAGCCTACCGCTGCAGCTTGTTTTTATTGCATCGGCGATAGCGTTACGTTCACAGTCTGTGAATGCGGACAGCCTTTACATCGGATGTTTACAGTTAGAGATATTAAACTAAATATAGTTTATTATAAAATTAATTACATAAAAAACTAAATGATAAGAAGAATCTATTAAATCTAATTAGTCCGTGATATGATAATATCATGCTACAGTAAATATTTACTATTAATGGATTGATTAGATTTACTAGATTTGTCTCGTTGTGTAGTCTTTATCTATATAATTAGTTTTATAATTAGATTATATTTAATACGTATAATTTTCATTAAACATATGACGAGGCATTTAGTAAACTTGTCGGAGAACCAAACACCCTCTTATCCTATAAAGAGCATACAGTGTTTACAAGAATTGAGGAGGTTTTACAATCAATGAATAGTAACGGTAACTCTCTCATCCGTGAAAATTATACGACAGCAATCAAATGGACGTGTCAAATAGGCTACAGCCATGAATCGAAGTTTCAAAATGAAATTTTCAAATTGTTATCTTAACGACAGGATGGAGACTGCTCACCTGCAATTCCTCCCGAGGATCTCTTCCCGCGTGTACTCCGTCAGCTCCAAGAAGCTATCCGACGCGAAGATCTGCACGGCCCAAGCATTTTCCACGCTGAGTAATTGCCGGAAGAAGCTGAGCAGCTATGGCGGGATTCCGTGCTTACGATGGGGTTGTCGGGGAGCCTGGGATCCGTGATGACGAAGTTCTTCTCGATACGCTCTAGTGTCGTGGCTAGATCGATCCCCTGCCTGATATCCCTCTCCCTCCCCTCTTGCTCCCAGCTGTTCTTGCGCTGCTTCTCCGTCGTTGACTCCGGTGGCGCCGGCGCCGGCGCCGGGGCCTCCACCTCCGCTGGAAGGGCATCCTTGCTTCCTATCGAGCCTCTCTTCCCCATCTTGAACCTACCAAGAAACCATCCTTGCGTGTCATGTCAGGCACACGGAGCCCTGAGTGTCAGCTTCATGCATTAGAGGTGTCCGAGTTTGGGACTGACCCCATGAGGGAGGAGCGGCGGCTCGACTTCCGGCTCAGCCGCGAGTCCTCCTTCTTCACGTCCCAGAGCGGGGACTTGAGGCTGGCACCGCCCGACGGCGTGCCAGGGGCCACCAACGGCGACGCCATGACGGGCGGTGCAGGCTCCACGGGCTCCTGTTCACCCTCGGAGCGAGCGCGCGGGTGCTTCACCGTCTGCACCACCTCCGTGATCGATGACATTGCCGTCTCCTTCTGCCGGTCTACGGTGTCGAAGAATACATACGTCGTGAGGGAGGAACGCAGGGCAAGGACAGGCAAGGCATGAGAACGCAGAGGGCTGGCTCACCGTCGTAGTGGATGAGGGACACTGGCATCTCGTTTGGCCGCATGCGCTTTTCGCTGAGCCCCTCCGTGTACTTGCTCACCTCGACTTGCATCCTGTCACGGCAGTTCCACTTCCATGAATCACAAAGCAGAGTAAACAGTCCAGCAAGAGGATAAGATAGATAGGTCGCATGGGTTACCCGATGAACTTGATGACCTTGCCGTTGTCGTCGCGGATGGGGGTGACGGTAAGCATGTTCCAGAAGGGCGTGCCGTCCTTGCGGTAGTTGAGCAAGCGGCCGCAGAAACTGCGGCCGGTTTTAACGGCGTCCCGGATCTTGGCAACCTCGTTCATGTCCGTGTCGGGGCCCTGCAGGAAGCGGCAGTTGCGGCCGGTGACTTCCTTGGGGGTGTAGCCGGTCATGGTGTAGAAGCCGGCGCTGGCGTAGATGATGGGGCAGTCCGGGCGGGTGGCGTCGGAGACCACGAAGGTCTGCTGCAGGCTGGACAGCGCGTCCTTGAGCTCCTGCGACACCCGCGGCATCGACGAGTCCCCCGACGCGCGCGCGCCGTCCATGGACGACCTGGTGCTGCCCACGCCACTGTCGCGGCCGCGCTGGAACGAGGCCTGCCTGTTGCCGGCACTGGCCGTGGCTGTGGAGGGCGACGCCAGCTCCACTATCTCCTTGCCCGCGCCCGACACTGAGCGTGGCGCCGGGAACGCGAAGCCGCTGCCGGCGTCGGAGCCAGACGGGAACGCCATCCACTTCTCCACCATCTCGGCCGCTTGCCTTGACGATGACTCCGCCATGGATGCTTCCCCCCGAAGACTACGTACGAGACTCTCGCGATCAACGGCGGTAGGACAGGTGCCGGAGAACAACCATCTGCCGAAGCAAGCACCGCTTGTGGCAAAAGCACAGCAACAAATTCTGAGGACAATATTGAGAAATTTTGGGCAGCCTGCTTTAGTATGGGAATGAGGGGACAATTGAAGTGATTTTTTACTACCAAAACCAGCTTGAGCCCGCTCCCTGTCCCTCCCGTGAACCAATCAATCACGCGGCTATGGTACAGTTTGCTCAGGGGCCGCGGGGAGGAGCCTCCGGACAGGCGACCAAGAAAGTAGAGCAGAGACGGAAAGAATGGCGGAAGAAGCAGGGCAGGCACAGCGAGCGGATAATGCAATCCGGCCTTGTGAGCGACTCACGGTCGTCTCGTCCCGCCCCTCCATCTGTTTCCATGGCCGCGCGACGGCCACCGGTCCCCTCACCCGCGGCCAGCTCGGCACCACGCCGGGCGTGATCGGGGTCGCTAGGGCCGCATCCTGCGGTCGAGGACGGACGGGCCGTTGCAGTTCGACGGGTGGAGCGTGGGCTCGGCGCTCCACGACGACGGCGACGGCGACGGCGACGCGACATATCATTTGAGGCGGGCGTGTGGCTACGGGAGCGCGCCAGTTGGGCTGGTTGGATGGGTGGGCGGTGTCGTGGCGGGGCGGGGCGCCGTTCGTACAACGTCCCTGTCGCGAGGGAGGGAGGTTGCGACGACCACGACGGCCAAGGTAACAGCGCAGCGGGGAATCGACGCGGGTGCGGAACACGGGAACAAGAGCCTCCACCTCCCGCTTCTTCGTGAACACAGCTTGTTCAGGTGGATTTTTCCGGTGCTTACTTCTTTATGGTTACTATACTACGACGGTACATAAATTATTTATCACATAACCATTACTCCGTCCGTCCACATCCGTCCACATGAATTAATCCTTTATCCTAAGTTAATCATTATCAACTTTAACGGTTATACTAGATGTTTCATAATTCTTAAGTTTAACACAATTTAATATTATACATATTATTGATCAAAGTTGATAATAATTGACTTAGCACAAATCCAAAACGACTAAATTGTTGGACAGATGGAGTACATAAAAACAAACAACACATATATTGTAATCAGCTTTAATATCTCACAAATTCCTATGCAACGTACTGACAAATTCCAACCAAACCCTAGACACTTATATATAGTACACGCTATTGAAATTCCTCAAACGGCTAAGCTAACCTCAAATTGAGAAGGTTGTTTTGGTAATTTCATCATTTTAATAATTAATGTCTTGTACAAAGAAAATGTTCTCATTCCTTCTCCAATGCCCCTAAATTGGTTGTGATCTAAGTACATAAGAACCAGTCCATTCAAGAAGGTATATGCAACTCAACCAGTCAAGACAAGTATGGGGTTTATCTTCTTTAGTAGTCTTTTTAAGTCCCAAAAGAAATATGCAGAAATATTTCAAAAACAGGTGTAGTAGGATGTGGGTCATGGACAATGATATCAATTCAGTAATTCAGGTAAACCAAGGAAATCTACAACATCGTACAAATCCACTATATATATATATATAACCTCCAAAGCTGTAACACCCCGTTCAATCTTGGACCGGCGGTACTTACTTCTGGCAACTCGCTAGGATCATATATTGTCCCCACAGACCAACACGTGTCTTTTGTGCACACTTTGTCCTCACTCATGCGTACCCGAGAAACTTCCCGGTCGGTCACTCATCCCAAATTGCTCCAAGTCAAGCACGCTTAACTTGGAGGTTCTTTCGATCTAGGCTTCCGAAAAAGAAGATGCACCTTGTTGATATGGATACTTATTAATTCTATTAAGCCTTGGGCCAGGATATCCCATCCACCGGGGACACGATATCACAATCCACCCCTTAGAAGACCGACGTCCTCGTCAGTCAACCTCAATCCAGGAACCTCCCCTCTTAGCCACGTCTGTGTGTCTAGTGTCGTCATATGTCATGCTATGTGAACACTCTGGGCCCATACCTCTGTGTGTCGTCGTTTGTTTTGGGGAAGACTATATAAACACTTGTTGGGGATCTTCTTCTCCACCGAAGGTCTTTGTCGGCGTTTCGACCCCGGGGGGTCCCTGGACCGATGAGTAAATTGTCGCTGCGTGTCCTAGCCTAGATGGGTCGGCGCGAGATGGAGACACAAGGGGGGAAAACAGTAAGGAGAACCACGGCCTCGTGTTGTCCTGCGCCCAGGGCGGATGTGCTTGCAGTAGGGGGTTACAAGCGTTCGCGAGGGAGAAAGAGAGAGAGCCTGTGCGTCAGCCCATCCTCCCGCGTGGCCACCTTTTTTTGTACGAGGGCCCTGGACCTTCCTTTTATAGACGTAAGGAGAGGGTCCAGGTGTACAACGGGGGGTATAGCAGTGTGCTAACGTGTCTAGCAGAGGGGAGCCAGAGCCCCATGTACATGCCGACGTGGCTGTCAGAGAGGTGTTGGAGCCCTGTTCATGTGGCGTCGTGGCCGTCGGAGGAGCGCTTGAGCCCTGTAGAAGTACAGCTATCGGAGCTGTCGGATCCTTGCTGACGTCTCCTTGCTTCCATAGGGGGCTGAGAACCGCCGTCATCATGGAGCACGCGGGGTGCCATCATTACTTGTTTTACCGGGGCGAGCCAGATGGAACGGCGGTCTTGTTCCCCATAGCCTGAGCTAGCTAGGGGTAGGGTAATGATGTACCCCCCTGCAACGTGGTCAGTCCGAGCCCAAGGTCGGGCGAGGCAGTGGCTCCTCCGAGGTCGAGGCTGAGTCCGAGCCCTGGGGTCGAGCGAGGCGGAGACCGTCTTCCGTAGTCGAGGTTGAGTCCGAGCCCTAGGGTCGGGCGAGGCAGAGACCGTCTTCCGAGGTCGAGGTGGAGTCCGAGCCCTAGGGTCGGGCGAGGCGGAGACCGTCTTTCGGAGTCGAGGTTGAGTCCGAGCCCTGGGGTCGGGCGAGGCGGAGACCGTCTTCCGAGGTTGAGGTGGAGTCCGAGCCCTGGGGCCGGGCGAGGCGGAGACCGTCTTCCGGAGTCGAGGTTGAGTCCGAGCCTTAGGGTCGGGCGAGGCGGAGCTTCCTATGGCGCCCGAGGCTGGACTTGGCTGCTGTCAGCCTCACCCTGGCAGGTGGCACAGCAGTCGGAGCAGCGCAGGCGGCGCTGTTTTCCTGTCAGGTCAGTCAGTGGAGGGGCGAAGTGACTGCGGTCACTTCGGCCTTGTCGACTGGAGAGCATGCGTCAGGATAAAGTGTCAAGCGATCCTTGCATTGAATGCTCCTGCGATACGGTCGGTTGGCGTGGCGATCTGGCCAAGGTTGCTTCTCCGCGAAGCCTGCCCGAGCTGGGCCTCGGGCGAGTCGAAGGTGCGCCCGTTGCTTGAGGAGACCCTCGGGCGAGGCGTGAATCTGCCTTGGTCTACCATTCCTGCCCGAGGCTAGGCTCGGGCGAGGCGAGATTGTGTCCCTTGAGTGGACGGAGCCTTGACCTGAATTGCGCCCATCAGGCCTTTGCAGCTTTGTGCTGATGGGGGTTACCAGCTGAGATTAGGAGTCTTGGGGGTACCCCTAATTACGGTCCCCGACAGTAGCCCCCGAGCCTCAAAGGGAGTGTGGGTACTCACTTGGAGGCTTTGTCGCACTTTTTTGCAAGGGGACCGGCCTTTCTCAGTTGCATTTCGTTTCGGTGGGTGCGGGCGAGCGCACCCGCCGGGTGTAGCCCCCGAGGCCTCGGAGGAGTGGTTTGACTCCTTCAAGGTCTTAATGCCTTTCGTGATGCCTCGGCCGGTCTGGTTGTTCCCTCATGCGAACTGGTCGTTGCCCGGGTGCATAGTCAGGTTCTGAGTTCTCGAGCTGGTATGTTGACGCTGTCAACGGTTTGGCCGGAGCCGGGTTTGCGAGAGCAGCCCTCGAGCCTCTGCATAGGGAGAGAGGATGGTCAAGGACTTACTCGGCTTTTTTCATACGCCCCTTCGTCGCCTTTCCGCAAAGAGGAGGGGGGGAAAGCGCCATGTTGCCCTCGGAGGGCGCCGAACATGGTGTCTCCGGTGAGTTGCTAACGGGTGATCCGAGTGGACGCCCGTGCCCCGTTTGATAAGGGTCGGCTAGTGGCCCAGAGGTGCGCTCCAAAAGTACCTGTAGGTGATTTGCCGGATCCGGTCCCGTTCGATAGGGTTCGAAGGCTCGATGCCTCCCTCTGATGGGATTCCTGAAAGTCGCCTAGAGGGGGGGTGAATAGGGTGAAACTGAAATTTACAAAGTTAATCACAACTACAAGCCGGGTTAGCATTAGAAATATAATGCGAGTCCGAGAGAGGGCGTAAAAACAAATCGCAAGCGAATAAAGAAGTGAGACACAAGGATTTGTTTTACCGAGGTTCGGTTCTCTCAAACCTACTCCCCGTTGAGGTGGTCACAAAGACCGGGTCTCTTTCAACCCTTTCCCTCTCTCAAACGGTCCCTCGGACCGAGTGAGCTTCTCTTCTCAATCAATCGGGAACCAAATTTCCCCGCAAGGACCACCACACAATTGGTGTCTCTTGCCTAGATTACAATTGAGATGATCGCAAGAAAGAATGAGAAAAAAGCAATCCAAGCGCAAGAGCTCAAATGAACACAACAAATCTCTCTCTTTAATCACTAAAGCTTTGTGTGGAGTTTGGAGAGGATTTGATCTCTTTGGTGTGTCTTGAATTGAATGCTAGAGCTCTTGTAAGTAGTTGGAAGGTGAAAAACTTGGATGACTTGAATGTGGGGGTGGTTGGGGTATTTATAGCCCCAACCACCAAACTTGACCGTTGGTGGAGGCTTCTGTCGCATGTCGCACCGGACAGTCCGGTGCGCCACCGGACACTGTCCGGTGCGCCAGCCACATTACCTGGCCGAAGGGTTCCGACCGTTGGAGCTCTGTCTTGTGGGCCCGCCTGGCTGTCCGGTGGTGCACCGGACATGCCTTGTAGGCTGTCCGGTGTGCCACCCACGCGTGCTCTGCTCCTCTGTGCGCGCTGGCGCGCATTTAATGCGTTGTAGACGACCGTTGCGCTCGAAGTAGCCGTTGCCCCACTGTCACACCGGACACTGTCCGGTGTGCACCGGACACTGTTCGGTGACTCACCGGACAGTCCGGTGAATTTTAGCGGAGCGGATTCCCAAAGCTGGCAAGTTTAGAGTCGCTCTCCCCTGGAGCACCGGACACTGTCCGGTGGTGCACCGGACAGTCCGGTGAAGTATAGCGGAGCTCCTCTGAAAATTCCCGAAGGTGAAGAGTTGGGCGTCGAGTTCCCTGGTGCACCGGACACTGTCCGGTGGTGTACCGGACAGTCCAGTGCGCCAGACCAGGACACACTTCGGTTGTCCCTTGCTCTCTTTGTTTGAACCCATTCTTGGTCTTTTTATTGACTTTTTGTGAACCTTTGGCACCTGTAGAACCTATAGACTAGAGCAAACTAGTTAGTCCAATTATTTGTGTTGGGCAATTCAACCACCAAAATCAATTAGGAAATAGGTGTAAGCCTAATTCCCTTTCAATCTCCCCCTTTTTGGTGATTGATGCCAACACAAACCAAAGCAAGGATAGAAGTGCATAATTGAACTAGTTTGCATATTTTAAGTGCAAAGATTACTTAGAATTGAGCCAATAGAAATTCATAAGATATGCATGGATTGTTTCTTTATAATTTTAACATTTTGGACCACGCTTGCACCACAAGTTTTGTTTTCGCAAATTCTTTTTGTAAATCCTTTTCAAAGTCCTTTTGCAAATAGTCAAAGGTAAATGAATAAGATTTTTGAGAAGCACTTATAAGATTTGAAAATTTCTCCCCTGTTTCAAATGCTTTTCCTTTGACTAAACAAAACTCCCCCTTAATAAAAACTTCCTCTTAGTGTTCAAGAGGGTTTTAAGATATCAATTTTGAAAATACTATTTTCACCCCCTTTTGAACATAATAAGATACCAATTTGAAAATCATTAGTTTTAAAATTAGGTGGTGGTGCGGTCCTTTTGCTTTAGGCTAATACTTTCTCCCCCTTTGGCATGAATCGCCAAAAACAGATACTTTGAGTGAAATATAAGCCCTTTACTAACTATCTTCTCCCCTTTGGCAAATAAAACATATGAGGATTATACCAAAGATGGAGAGTTGCTCGGAGCGACGGCGAAGGATGAGTTATGGAGTGGAGTGGAAGCCTTTGTTTTCGCCGAAGACTCTAATTCCCTTTCAATATACCTATGACTTGGTTTGAAATATACTTGAAAACACATTAGTCATAGCATATATAAAAGAGACATGATCAAAGGTATATTTATGAGCTATGCGTGCAAGACATCAAAAGAAATTCCTAGAGTCAAGAATATTTAGCTCATGCCTAAGTTTGGTAAAGGTTTGTTCATCTAGTGGCTTGGTAAAGATATCGGCTAATTGATCTTTAGTGTTAATATATGCAATCTCGATATCCCCCTTTTGTTGGTGATCCCTTAAGAAATGAAACCGAATGGCTATGTGTTTAGTGCGACTATGCTCAACGGGATTATCCGCCATGTGGATTGCACTCTCATTATCACATAGAAGAGGAACTTTGGTTAATTTGTAACCATAGTCCCTAAGGGTTTGTCTCATCCAAAGCAATTGCGCGCAACAATGGCCTGCGGCAATATACTCGGCTTCGGTGGTAGAAAGAGCTACAAAATTTTGTTTCTTTGAAGCCCAAGACACCAAGGACCTTCCCAAGAACTGGCAAGTCCCCGATGTGCTCTTTCTATTAATTTTGCACCCTGCCCAATTGGCATCGGAATAACCAATTAAATCAAATGTGGATCCCCGAGGGTACCAAAGCCCAAACTTAGGAGTATAAGCCAAATATCTCAAGATTCGTTTTACGGCCGTAAGGTGAGCTTCCTTAGGGTCGACTTGGAATCTTGCACACATGCATACGGAAAGCATAATGTCCGGTCGAGATGCACATAAATAGAGTAAAGAACCTATCATCGACCGGTATACCTTTTGATCTATGGATTTACCTTCCGTGTCGAGGTTGAGATGCCCATTGGTTCCCATGGGTGTCTTGATGGGCTTGGCATCCTTCATCCCAAACTTGTTTAGAATGTCTTGAGTATACTTCGTCGACGTTGAGATGCCCATTAGAATGTCTTGAGTATACTTCGCTTGGAGTTGCTTCACTTGAAATCCTAAGAAATACTTCAACTCCCCCATCATTGACATCTCGAATTTCTGTGTCATGATCCTACTAAATTCTTCACAAGTAGATTCGTTAGTAGACCCAAATATAATATCATCAACATAAATTTGGCATACAAACAAATCATTGTCAAGAGTTTTAGTGAATAGAGTAGGATCAGCCTTTCCGACTTTGAAGCCGTTAGCAATAAGGAAATCTCTTAGGCATTCATACCATGCTCTTGGGGCTTGCTTGAGCCCATAAAGCGCCTTAGAGAGCCTATAGACATGATTAGGATACTCACTATCTTCAAAGCCGGGAGGTTGCTCAACATAGACCTCTTCCTTGATTGGTCCATTGAGGAAGGCACTCTTCACGTCCATTTGGTAAAGCTTGAAGCCATGGTAAGTAGCATAGGCTAATAATATATGAATTGACTCAAGCCTAGCTACGGGTGCATAGGTTTCACCAAAATCCAAACCTTCGACTTGGGAGTATCCCTTGGCCACAAGTCGAGCTTTGTTCCTTGTCACCACACCATGCTCATCTTGTTTGTTGCGGAAGACCCATTTGGTTCCTACAACATTTTGGTTAGGACGTGGAACTAGATGCCATACCTCATTCCTAGTGAAATTATTGAGCTCCTCTTGCATCGCCATCACCCAATCCGAATCTTGGAGTGCTTCCTCTACCCTGTGTGGCTCAATAGAGGAAACAAAAGAGTAATGCTCACAAAAATGTGCAACACGAGATCTAGTGGTTACCCCCTTATGAATGTCGCCGAGGATGGTGTCGACGGGGTGATCTCGTTGGATTGCTTGGTGGACTCTTGGGTGTGGCGGTCTTGGTTCATCATCCTCCTTGTCTTGATCATTTGCATCTCCCCCTTGATCATTGCCGTCATCTTGAGGTGGCTCATCTTCTTGATCTTCTTCTTCATCACCTTGAGCCTTATCCTCATCTTGAGTTGGTGGAGATACTTGCATGGAGGAGGATGGTTGATCTTGTGCTTGAGTGGGCTCTTCGGATTCCTTAGGACACACATCCCCAATGGACATGTTCCTTAGCGCGATGCACGGAGCCTCTTCATTACCTATCTCATCAAGATCAACTTGCTCTACTTGAGAGCTGTTAGTTTCATCAAACACAACGTCACAAGAAACTTCAACTAGTCCTGAGGACTTGTTAAAGACTCTATATGCCCTTGTGTTTGAATCATATCCTAGTAAAAAGCCTTCTACTGTCTTAGGAGCAAATATAGATTTTCTACCTCTTTTAACAAGAATAAAGCATTTGCTACCAAAGACTCTAAAATATGAAATGTTGGGCTTTTTACCGGTTAGGAGTTCGTATGATGTCTTCTTGAGGATTCGGTGTAGATACTACTGGTTGATGGCGTAGCAGGCGGTGTTGACCGCCTCGGCCCAAAACCGATCCGGCGTCTTGTACTCATCAAGCATGGTTCTTGCCATGTCCAATAGAGTTCTATTCTTCCTCTCCACTACACCATTTTGTTGTGGCGTGTAGGGAGAACAGAACTCATGCTTGATGCCCTCCTCCTCATGGAAGCCTTCAATTTGTGAATTCTTGAACTCCGTACCGTTGTCGCTTCTAATTTTCTTGATCCTCAAGCCGAACTCATTTTGAGCCCGTCTCAAGAATCCCTTTAAAGTCTCTTGGGTTTGTGATTTTTCCTGCAAAAAGAACACCCAAGTGAAGCGAGAATAATCATCCACAATAACTAGACAGTACTCCGCTGATGCTTATGTAAGCTATCGGACCGAATAGGTCCATGTGTAGGAGCTCCAGTGGCCTATCAGTCATCATGATGTTCTTGTGTGGATGATGAACACCAACTTGCTTCCCAGCTTGGCATGCGCTACAAATCCTGTCTTTCTCAAAATGAACATTTGTTAATCCTAAAATGTGCTCTCCCTTTAGAAGCTTATGAAGATTCTTCATTCCAACATGGGCTAGTCGGCGGTGCCAGAGCCAACCCATGTTAGTCTTAGCAATTAAGCAAGTGTCGAGTTTAGCTCTATCAAAATCTACCAAGTATAGCTGACCCTCTAGCACTCCCTTAAATGCTATTGAATCATCACTTCTTCTAAAGACAATGACACCTATATCAGTAAAAAGATAGTTGTAGCCCATTTGACATAATTGAGATACGGAAAGCAAATTGTAATCTAATTAATCAACAAGAAAAACATTAGAAATGGAATGGTTAGGAGATATAGCTATTTTACCCAAACCTTTGACCAAACCTTGGTTTCCATCCTCGAATGTGATAGCTCGTTGGGGATCTTGGTTTTTCTCGTAGGAGGAGAACATCTTCTTCTCCCCTGTCATGTGGTTTGTGCACCCGCTATCGATGATCCAACTTGAGCCCCCGGATGCATAAACCTACAAAACAAATTTAGTTCTTGACTTTAGGTACCCAAACGGTTTTGGGTCCTTTGGCATTAGACATAGGAACTTTGGGTACCCAAACACAAGTCTTGGAGCCCTTGTGTTTGCCCCCAACAAACTTGGCAACTACCTTGCCGGATTTGTTAGTCAAAACATAAGATGCATCAAAAGTTTTAAATGAAATGTCATGATCATTTGATGCACTAGGAGTTTTCTTCTTAGGAAACTTAGCACGGGTTGGTTGCCTAGAGCTAGATGTCTCACCCTTATACATAAAAGCATGATTAGGGCCAGAGTGAGACTTCCTAGAGTGAATTCTCCTAATTTTGCTCTCAGGATAACCGGCAGGGTATAAAATGTAACCCTCGTTATCCTGAGGCATGGGAGCCTTGCCCTTAACAAAGTTGGATAATTTCTTAGGATGGGCATTAAGTTTGACATTGTCCCCCTTTTGGAAGCCAATGCCATCCTTGATGCCAGGGCGTCTCCCACTATAGAGCATACTACGAGCAAATTTAAAATTTTCATTTTCAAGTTCATGCTCGGCAATTTTAGCATCTAATATTTTGTTGTTCATGATCATTTTGTTGTTTAATTAAAGTCATATGATCATGAGTAGCATCAATATCAACATCTCTACATCTAGCACAAATAGACACATGCTCAACGGTAGATGTAGAGGGTTTGCAAGAATTAAGTTCAACAATCTTAGCACGCAAAATGTCATTGTTATCTCTAAGATCGGAAATGGAAGCATTGCAAACATCTAATTCTTTAGCCTTAGCAAGCAATTTTTCATTTTCAATCCTAAGGCTAGCAAGAGAATCATTCAATTCTTCAATCTTAGCAAGTAAATCAACATTATCATCTCTAAGATTGGGAATTGAAATATTACAAACATTAGAATTAACCTTAGCAATAAGTTTAGCATTTTCATTTCTAAGGTTGGCAATAGTATCATGGCAAGTGCTTAGCTCACTAGACAAATTTTCACATTTTTCAACTTCTAGAGCGTAAGCATTTTTAACCTTAACATGCTTTTTGTTTTCCTTGATTAGGAAGTCCTCTTGGGAGTCCAAGAGATCATCCTTTTCATGGATAGTACTAATTAATTCATTTAATTTTTCTTTTTGTTGCATGTTTAGGTTGGCAAAAAGGGTACACAAATTATCCTCCTCATCACTAGCATTATCATCACTAGAGGACTCATATTTAGTGGAGGATTTGGATTTAACCTTCTTCTTTTTGCCGTCCTTTGCCATGAGGCACTTGTGGCCGACGTTGGGGAAGAGAAGTCCCTTGGTGATGGTGATGTTGGCGGCGTCCTCGTCGGAGGACGAGTCAGAGGAGCTCTCCTCGAAGTCCCACTCGCGGCACACATGGGCATCGCCGCCCCTCTTCTTGTAGTGCCTCTTCTTCTCCTTTCTTCTCCCCTTCTTGTCGTCGCCCCTGTCACTGTCACTAGATAATGGACATTTAGCAATGAAGTGACTGGGCTTACCACATTTGTAGCACACTTTCTTGGAGCGGGGCTTGTAATCTTTCCCCCTCCTTTGCTTGAGGATTTGGCGGAAGCTTTTGATGATAAGCGCCATTTCCTCATTGTCGAGCTTGGAGGCGTCGATTGGTTGTCTACTTGATGTAGACTCCTCCTTCTCCTTCGTCGCCTTGAATGCAACCGGTTGTGCTTCGGGCACGGAGGGGCCATCTAGCTCGATGATCTTCTTTGAGCCTTTGATCATCAATTCAAAGCTCACAAAATTCCCGATTACTTCCTCGGGAGTCATTAGTGTATATCTAGGATTGCCACGAATTAATTGAACTTGAGTAGGGTTAAGGAAAACAAGTGATCTAAGAATAACCTTAACCACTTCGTGGTCATCCCATTTTTTGCTCCCGAGGTTGCGCACTTGGTTCACCAAGGTTTTGAGCCGATTGTACATGTCTTGTGGCTCCTCCCCTTAGCGGAGACGGAAGCGATCGAGCTCCCCCTCGATCGTTTCCCGCTTGGTGATCTTGGTCACCTCGTCTCCTTCGTGTGCGGTCTTTAGTACGTCCCAAATTTCCTTAGCACTCTTCGACCCTTGCAACTTATTATACTCCTCTCGACTTAGAGAAGTGAGGAGTATAGTTGTGGCTTGGGAGTTGAAGTGTTGGATTTGGGCCACTTGGTCCTCATCATAATCTTCATCCCCTACAGATGGTACCTGTACACCAAACTCAACAACATCCCATATACTTTTGTGGAGTGAGGTTAGGTGATATCGCATCATATCACTCCACCTAGCACAATCTTCACCATCAAACGTTGGTGGTTTGCCTAATGGGACGGAAAGTAAAGGCGTATGTTTAGGAATGCGAGGATAGCGTAGGGGGATCTTACTAAACTTCTTGCGCTCATGGCGCTTGAAAGTCGCCTAGAGGGGGGTGAATAGGGCGAAACTGAAATTTACAAAGTTAATCACAAACTACAAGCCGGGTTAGCGTTAGAAATATAAACGAGTCCGCGAGAGAGGGTGCAAAACAAATCACAAGCAAATGAAGAGTGTGACACGCGGATTTGTTTTACCGAGGTTCGGTTCTCGCAAACCTACTCCCCGTTGAGGAGGCCACAAAGGCCGGGTCTTTTTCAACCCTTTCCCTCTCTCAAACGGTCCCCCGGACCGAGTGAGCTTCTCTTCTCAAATCAACCCAGGAACAAAACTTCCCCGCAAGGACCACCACACAATTGGTGTCTCTTGCCTTGGTTACAATTGAGTTTTGATCACAAGAACAAATGAGAAAGAAAAGAAGCGATCCAAGCGCAAGAGCTCAAATGAACACGGCAAATCACTCTCACTCTAATCACTAAAGCTTTGTGTGGAGTTGGGAGAGGATTTGATCTCTTTGTTGTGCTTTGCAATGAATGCTAGCTCTTGTAAGGTGGTTGGAAACTTGAAAACTTGAATGCCAATGAACGTGGGGTGGTTGGGGTATTTATAGCCCGAACCACCACAAAGTAGCCGTTGGAAGGCTGTAGTCGCATGGCGCACCGGACAGTCCGGTGCGCCAGCCTACGTCAGCAGACCGTTGGGGTTCGACCGTTGAGCTCTGTCTTGTGGGCCCGCCTGGCTGTCCGGTGGCGCACCGGACAAGTCCTGTAGACTGTCCGGTGTGCCACCCGCGCGTGCCCTGCTCCTCTGCGCGTGCTGGCGCGCATTAAATGCGTTGCAGGTAGCCGTTGGCGCGAAGTAGCCGTTGCTCCTCTGGCTCACCAGACAGTCCGGTGTGCACCGGACATGTCCGGTGAATTATAGAGGAGCGATTTCCCGAGGCTAGCGAGTTTAGAGCTGCTCTCCTCTGGAGCACCGAACATTGTCCGGTGGTACACCGGACAGTCCAGTGAATTATAGCAGAGCCCTCTAAAAAATTCCCGAAGGTGAAGAGTTCAGCCTGGAGTGCCCTGGTGCACCGGACACTGTCCGGTGGCACACCGGACAGTCCGGTGTGCCTGACCAGGGCTGCCTTCGGTTATCCCTTTACTCTTTTTGTTGAACCCAAATCTTGGTCTTTTTATTGGCTAAGTGTGAACCTTTGGTACCTGTGCAACTTATACACTAGAGCAAACTAGTTAGTCCAATTTATTTGTGTTGGGCAATTTAACCACCAAAATCATTTAGGAAATAGGTGTAAGCCTAATTCCCTTTCAATCTCCCCCTTTTTGGTGATTGATGCCAACACAAACCAAAGCAAGTATAGAAGTGCATAATTGAACTAGTTTGCATAATGTAAGTGCAAAGGTTACTTGGAATTGAGCCAATATAAATTCATAAGATGCGCATGGATTGTTTCTTTTATATTTGACATTTTGGACCACGCTTGCACCACATGTTTTGTTTTTGCAAATTCTTTTGTAAATCCTTTTCAAAGATCTTTTTGCAAATAGTCAAAGGTAAATGAATAAGATTTTGAGAAACATTTCCAAGATTTGAAATTTTCTCCCCTGATTTCAAATGCTTTTCCTTTGACTTAAACAAAACTCCCCCTCAATAAATTCTCCTCTTAGTGTTCAAGAGGGTTTTAAGATATCAATTTTTGAAAATGCTATTTTCTCCCTCTTTTGAACGCAATAAGATACCAAATTGAAAATCATGACACTAATTTGAAATTTACCAATCGAAAATCATTAGTTTGAAAAATAGGGTGGTGGTGCGGTCCTTTTGCTTTGGGCTAATACTTTCTCCCCCTTTGGCATGAGTCGCCAAAAACGGATACTTAGAGTGAAATATAAGCCCTTTGCTAACTACTTTCTCCCTCTTTGGCAAATAATATGAGTGAAGATTATACCAAACGATGGAGAGATGCTCGGAGGGACGGCGAAGGAGAGTGATAGAGTGGAGTGGAAGCCTTTGTATTCGCCGAAGACTCCAATTCCCTTTCAATACACCTATGACTTGGTTTGAAATTCACTTGAAAATACATTAGTCATAGCATATATAAAAGAGACATGATCAAAGGTATATGCATGAGCTATGTGTGTAAGACATCAAAAGAAATTCCTAGAATCAAGAATATTTAACTCATGCCTAAGTTTGGTAAAAGTTTGCTCATCTAGTGGCTTGGTAAAGATATCGGCTAATTGATCTTTAGTATTAATGTATGCAATCTCGATATCCCCCTTTTGTTGGTGATCCCTAAGAAAATGATACCGAATGGCTATGTGTTTAGTGCGGCTATGCTCAACGGGATTATCCGCCATGCGGATTGCACTCTCATTATCACATAGAAGAGGAACTTTGGTTAATTTGTAACCATAGTCCCGCGTGGTTTTCCTCATCCAAAGTAGTTGCGCGCAACAATGGCCTGCAGCAATATACTCGGCTTCGGCGGTTGAAAGAGCGACCGAATTTTGATTCTTTGAAGCCCAAGACACCAAGGATCTTCCCAAGAACTGGCAAGTCCCCGATGTGCTCTTTCTATTAATTTTACACCCCGCCCAATCGGCATCCGAATAACCAATTAAATCAAATGTGGATCCCCGAGGGTACCAAAGCCCAAACTTAGGAGTATAAGCCAAATATCTCAAGATTCGTTTTACGGCCGTAAGGTGAGATTCCTTAGGGTCGGATTGGAATCTTGCACACATGCATACGGAAAACATAATGTTCGGTCGAGATGCACATAAATAGAGTAATGAACCTATCATTGACCGGTATACCTTTTGATCGGCGGATTTACCTCCCGTGTTGAGGTCGAGATGCCCATTTGTTCCCATGGGAGTCTTGATGGGCTTGGCATCCTTCATACCAAACTTGTTTAGGATTTCTTGGGTATACTTCGTTTGGCAAAGGAAGGTGCCCTCTTAGAGTTGCTTTACTTGAAATCCTAAGAAATACTTCAACTCCCCCATCATCGACATCTTGAATTTTTGTGTCATGATCCTACTAAATTCCTCACATGTAGATTTGTTAGTAGACCCAAATATAATATCATCAACATAAATTTGGCATACGAACAAATCATTTGCAAGAGTTTTAGTGAATAAAGTAGGATCGGCCTTGCCGACTTTGAAGCCATTAGCAATAAGAAAATCTCTTAGGCATTCATACCATGCTCTTGGGGCTTGCTTGAGCCCATAAAGCGCCTTAGAGAGCCTATAGACATGGTTAGGGTACTCACTGTCTTCAAAGCCAGGAGGTTGCTCAACATAGACTTCTTCCTTGATTGGTCCATTTAGGAAGGCACTCTTCATGTCCATTTGATAAAGCTTGAAGCCATGCTAAGTAGCATAGGCCAATAATATACGAATTGACTCAAGCCTAGCTACGGGTGCATAGGTTTCACCAAAATCCAAACCTTCGACTTGTGAATACCCCTTGGCCACGAGTCGAGCTTTGTTCCTTGTCACCACACCATGCTCGTGTTGCTTGTTGCGGAAGACCCATTTGGTTCCTACAACATTTTGATTAGGACATGGAACTAAGTGCCATACCTCGTTCCTAGTGAAGTTGTTGAGCTCCTCTTGCATTGCCATCACCCAATCCGAATCTTGTAGTGCTTCCTCTACCTTGTGTGGCTCAATAGAGGAAACAAAAGAGTAATGCTCACAAAAATGTGCAACACGAGATCTAGTGGTTACCCCCTTATGAATGTCGCCGAGGATGGTGTCGACGGGGTGATCTCGTTGGATTGCCTAGTGGACTCTTGGGTGTGGCGGCCTTGGTTCTTCATCCTCCTTGTCTTGATCATTTGCATCCCCCCTTGATTATTGCCGTCATCTTGAGGTGGCTCATCATTTTGATTTTCTCCTTCATCGACTTGAGCTTCGTCCTCATTTTGAGTTGGTGGAGATGCTTGTGTGGAGGAGGATGGTTGATCTTGTGCATTTGGAGGCTCTTCGGATTCCTTAGGACACACATCACCAATGGACATGTTCCTTAGCGCGATGCACGGAGCCTCTTCTTCACCTATCTCATCAAGATCAACTTGCTCTACTTGAGAGCCGTTAGTCTCATCAAACACAATGTAACAAGAAACTTCAACTAGTCCTGAGGACTTGTTAAAAACTCTATATGCCCTTGTGTTTGAGTCATATCCCAATAAAAAGCCTTCTACAGTCTTAGGAGCAAATTTGGATTTTCTACCTCTTTTAATAAGAATAAAGCATTTGCTACCAAAGACTCTAAAATATGAAATATTGGGCTTTTTACTGGTTAGGAGTTCGTATGATGTCTTCTTGAGGATTCGGTGTAGATATAACCGGTTGATGGCGTAGCAAGCGGTGTTAACCGCCTCGGCCCAAAACTGATCCGACGTCTTGTACTCATCAAGCATGGTTCTTGCCATGTCCAATAGAGTTCTATTCTTCCTCTCTACTACACCATTTTGTTGTGGCGTGTAGGGATAAGAGAACTCATGCTTGATGCCCTCCTCCTCAAGGAAGCCTTCAATTTGAGAATTCTTGAACTCCGTCCCATTGTCGCTTCTAATTTTCTTGATCCTTAAGCCGAACTCATTTTGAGCTTGTCTCAAGAATCCCTTTAAAGTCTCTTGGGTTTGTGATTTTTCCTGCAAAAAGAACACCCAAGTGAAGCGAGAATAATCATCCACAATAACTAGATATTACTTACTCCCGTCGATGCTTATGTAAGCGATCGGGCCGAATAAATCCATGTGTAGGAGTTCCAGTGGCCTGTCAGTCGTCATGATGTTCTTGTGTGGATGATGAACACCAACTTGCTTCCCAGCTTGGCATGCGCTACAAATCCTGTCTTTCTCAAAATGAACATTTGTTAATCCTAAAATGTGTTCTCCCTTTAGAAGTTTATGGAGATTCTTCATTCCAACATGGGCTAGTCGGCGGTGCCAGAGCCAACCCATATTAGTCTTAGCAATTAAGCAAGTGTTAAGTTCAGCTCTATCAAAATCTACCAAGTATAGCTGACCCTCTAACACTCCCTTAAAGGCTATTGAACCATCACTTCTTCTAAAGACAGTGACACCTACATCAGTAAAGAGACAGTTGTAGCCCATTTGACATAATTGAGATACGATAAGCAAATTGTAATCTAATGAATCAACAAGAAAAACATTAGAAATGGAATGGTCAGGAGATATAGCAATTTTACCCAAACCTTTGACCAAACCTTGATTTCCATCCCCGAATGTGATAGCTCGTTGGGGATCTTTGTTTTTCTCGTAGGAGGAGAACATTTTCTTCTCCCCTGTCATGTGGTTTGTGCACCCGCTGTCGATGATCCAACTTGAGCCCCCGGATGCATAAACCTACAAAACAAGTTTAGTTCTTGACTTTAGGTACCCAAACGGTTTTGGGTCCTTTGGCATTAGAAACAAGAACTTTGGGTACCCAAACACAAGTCTTTGATCCCTTGTGTTTGCCCCCAACAAACTTGGCAACTACCTTGCCGGATTTGTTAGTAAGCACATAAGATGCATCAAAAGTTTTGAATGAAATGCTATGTTCATTTGATGCAGTAGGAGTTTTCTTCTTAGGCAACTTTGCACGGGTTGGTTGCCTAGAGCTAGATGTCTCACCCTTATACATAAAAGCATGATTAGGGCCAGAGTGAGACTTCCTAGAATGAATTCTCCTAATTTTGTGCTCGGGATAACCGGCAGGGTACAAAATGTAACCCTCGTTGTTGGTGACTTGTTCTCAAATGCTATGAATTAAGAACAAGGCAACATAGAAAATGTTAAATGATAAAGCCCTTCGTTCTTTTAGACATTATATCCTTTCGGGATATAATGTGTTCCGGACGAAGGTCACAGACAACATATCTTCGTAAGCACAATGAACCATGACGAAGAAATTACATGCAACATAAAAAGTAATATAAACATCCAAATATTATTATCATGTCATTTCTATTTTGTTATCATAAAAATAGAAATGACTTTAGATTACAAGTGTACCTTCGGATTGCAGGAAGGCAAAAGTACAAGGATGACGGAAAGCAAATGCCAAGTCAGCGTGAACAGTACGGGAGTACTGTTCATCTATTTATAGTCGTGGGACGCAGCCCACGTAAAATTACATTCATGCCCATTACATTTGCTAATGACTTATGGGAATCTGTCAAGGCCTAAGTAGTCTTTTCATCTTTAAGTCGGTTCCCCTTTCTGCTATCGCGACGAAGCTTTCCTGCGCACAGCTTCGGCTATGCACCATCCTTCGTACAGCTTGGTAATCAGCCCGTCCTCCATCTCAATCCCCCTTCGTCTGGTTTAGGCTTCGTCCTGACCGTACTCCATGTTCGTAATTCTGAGTCCGAAGATACCTGTTGATATAATCCACTTGGAAAACATTGTCAAATCATGTTTTTGAGGACCTTCGGAGGACGAAGGCCCCCAACAGTAGCCCCTCGCAATATTAATTTGTTAATGATAAATTCAGATTGCGATATGGACGAAGGCCTTGAGCCGAAGGTCCGAAAAAACACCTTCCCTTTGCTAGAATAGCAACATTCTCTGACAAGCGGGGTCTTTCAATTTTCAACGCCCTGGGCGTATAAATAAGATCATACCGCAAACTCATTTGGTACGCTCACTTGCCATCTGCTTCCGCTCACTAAATTTTTAGCTCTTGCGCACTAAGATTTGCTGATCTTTTGGTTTTGAAGCTTCGGCTTTGAAAACAGTTTTTTAGTGTTTCCGAAGATGTCTGAAGATAAGAAGGCCGTTGCTGAGATGAAGCTGAGCCTCGACGAAGAGAAGAACTTGGGGTTCCTTATAGCGATGGCGGAGACCAATACGGAAAAAATCACCAAGGAGATTCTGGAAGGTTTGTCTGAAGATACTGGTGACAGCGACAGTTATGATGCAGAAAGCTGTGGGGGAGAGTCCGAAGACCGACCATGGCGGCCAAGTCACACGGTTTTTGGGAAAACCACAATTAAGCAGAGTCATATTGACAATATGAGAGGGAGATATTTTCGAGATATATCTATTGTGAGGGCTGATGCTGGAGAAAAAACTTCTCCCACTCCCGAAGAAGATGAAGTCGTAATCTTCCGAAGCTTTCTCAAGGCTGGGCTTCGATTTCCCCTAAGCAGCTTTGTTGTCGAAGTCCTGAATACATTTCAAATCTACCTTCATCAAATTACTCTCGAAGCTATCATTAGAATGGGGATCTTTGTCTGGGCTGTGAGAAGCCAAGGTTTAGAACCAAATGCTAAAAGCTTTTGCAACATTCATGAGTTGTTATATGAGACGAAGCCCTGGGGGAAAGAACAATATCACAACAACTTTGGTTGCTACAGCTTCGGTGCCCGCACCGGGTCAAGCTGCCCCGTGCCAACCTTTCGGAAGAGGTGTCCCGGTGCCTGGATGACAGAATGGTTCTATGTAAAGAATGACTTGACAGCGCAGGAGGATATTAAAAGTATCATTATGCGTCCTATTTGGCAACGCTTCGGTCTCCGAAAACCGAAGATTGAAATGGATGAAGCAGCCGAAGAATGCCAAAGAGCCTTCGGCGTAATCTGCTCTTTTATTGGGACAAGGGACTTGGTCCAAGAGCATATTGCCTTCAGGGTGTGGCCACTTGCAGGAAAGTGGGAAATGCCGAAGGAGACCATCAAAGAGTCTGACGAAGGCGGACTGGTCAAACTGAAATACACATTCAAATACGGGGATAAGTTTGTTGAACCTAATGACGACTGGTTGAAAAGTATTGAAACGTTAAGTGACGAACTGCTTGGGGCATATTCGAAGGCCGAGAACACTGCATTATCGGCAGCCTTCGGGGGCCGAAAGAAGAAAAGGCTCAACCGGGTATTTGATGCAGTCGGGTTTGTCTACCCTGACTATCATTATCCGGTACTGGGCCGCAAAAGAAAAAATACTTCTCCTGCAACAGAAGTTGCCACGAGTGCCACTAGTGAGCCAACGGCGCAAAGAAAAAAGATGAAGGTGCTCACCCACCGGGCGCGTTTTATTGAGCCGGCCACAGTGCCTGAATTTATTGGTGAAGTCTCTTTGGCCACTGAAACTACAGAACCAGCTCCAGTGCCGAAGATAGAAGATAAAACTGAAGCGCCTTCAGCAGAGAAGGCAGAAAAACCGAGAATTGAAGGACAAAAAATATTGGAAATCTTAAGTCCTTCAGCAAATGTTGAAACAATAAAAAATCAAAAGGGCCCATCGGTGACCCCAAAAAGAAAAAGAATGGTGAACGTGCTAGATGTTTTGGAGACAATTAAGTCTTCAAGTGTAACTCCAAAGAAGACTACTGAACTTTCTGAAGTATCTGCTGAAGCTTCAGTTGCTGAAACTTCGAAGCAACAACCTGAAGCTGAAGCTGAGCCTTCGGTGCCCACCAAGGAACAATCTTTGGAAACCGAAAAAATAAAAATATCAGAACCAATTTTGGTTGAAGAAATTGACACTGCCGCCCCCGAAGCTCCTTCCAACATATGCGATTACATCGTGCGACATGCTTCGGGGAAGAAATTATCTGAAGAAGAGACTTATGAAGCCAACCACTATGCCAGAGAGTTAAAATATCCGAAGGGGGCAGTAGTGTTCAATGGGACAAATGAAGATGACTTCCTATACTGCCTCCCTGATAACAAAGAATTATCTGTCTGCCGGGAGATGGCTAGAAGTATGGGGTTTCCAAAGCTCGAAGCTGGATTATGTGCTATGACGAAGGAGGATCTCGCGGACAGTCTTGCGTACAATAGCCTAAAGGTATGGGAATTGGGCACTTGTAAATTTTATAATTCGTAACTCATTCTTTTATTCTTATACCAATTCTTTTACATATAGGGTTTAATTCTAAGCAACGCATTGAGAGCACAAAAGAATGCCGAAGATGAGAGCTATGAAATTGCATTCAACAACCTACGGTCAGAAGTTATTAAACTGAGAAACGAAGCTTTGGAAAAGGATAAGATTCTGCTTTCATTGGTAGACAAGGTAAAAAAGGACGAAGCTGCCTTAAAAGTCCAGGCCGAAGCCCAAAAACGTGAGATTAAAGATCTTTAGAAACAGCTAGCTAGAGCTAAAGAGGAACGTGTGCTTGAAGAAACAAAACGAGAGCTTAGTGATCAACTGGCCAATCATTTAGAGATAAGTGTTAAGGAGCTTCGTGCATCCCAGAGAAAATGCTACGTTAAGTCTATAGAATGCGTCAAAAAGATAAAATCCAGCTTCGCCGGCGTTGGTGCATTCTCTAGTGAAGAGAATTTCTCAAGAGGCAATCCCGAAGGTCCACTAGAATGGATCAGTCACGAAGCAGAGGCCTTCGAGGAAATCCTGAGTAGCCGCGGTGACATCTGCGCTTTTTCGGGCGCTAGAGGAGTTGCTACTGTTTTGGAGAGGAAAGGTTGCGATCATATTAAGCTTCTTGCGCAATCCGAAGCCACTTTATCCGCTGAAGATATTAAAGACCCCTCGCCCGAAGCTAGCCAGGTTGGTGGAAAATTTTTCACCGACGTCTGGGACAATGGTGGCCGAGAAATGGCCCAGGAAATTATTCGAAGAAGCGAGCAAGGTATCCATGATGCTAAGGAAGTAGCCAAGGCCGCTGAAAAAAGCGCAGAGCCCAAAAGCCAAATAGGTACCAACTAGTGGTTTTTAGGTCTGTTTGATTTTCGAACTTGCTTATGGTTTGTAATAGTAACATAGACATATATTCTCTTCCCTCAGAACCTGCCGGATCGTCTGCTGACCCTCACACGAAAGGGGATGACGAAATTAAACAAATGGCCGAAGCTATCATGGATGAAGTTGTTGAACAACTTCTAAATGAGGCTGCCGAAGTAGTACTAAGAGAAGACTAGATGTTATTAGAAAAAACATTTGAAATGTGGTCTATGTAATATTTTGTACATTTGAATGTAATATACAAGTTTCTTTTCATTATTCAATTCTTTACGATGCATGAAACTTTACATACGTACCGTTTTTGAGCCTTCGGCGAAAAAAACACCTTCCCTTCTTTTCATGCTTCGTGAAGATAGAAAAACTTTTATGCATCACAAAATCCATAGCACTTCGTGAAAACATTCTCCGAAGCTATATTCCGAAGATTCTTACTTTCTCAAAGCATCCTCCCGAAGGTTGATACTGTGTTCCCTTCTTTTGCCATATGCAATATGATGTATGATGCTTATGCTATGCAAAATGATGTGATGATGTTATGTTATGTAGATGAGATTGATTCCGAAGATACACACATATCCCTGTAAAACACACAATCTTTTTGTATCAGCGCTGACTTTTCGCTATAAGCTCTGCATTCCCATAGGAACGTCTTTGGAGCTTCTTCGCCTTTTACTTAGGCGGTATCAGCGTTGACTTTTCGCTGTAAGCTCTGCATTCCCTTAGGAACGTCTTTGGAGCTTCTTCGCCTTTTACTTAGGCGGTATCAGCGTTGACTTTTCGTTGTAAGCTCTGAATTCCCTTAGGAACGTCTTTGGAGCTTCTTCGCCTTTTACTTAGGCGGTATCAGCGTTGACTTTTCGCTGTATGCTCTGCATTCCCTTAGGAACGACTTTGGAGCAGAAAACTTACACTGCGCTCCCTTTGGAACGGCTTTTTGCGACTTCAGCAACTTACTCTACGTTCCTTAGAACGACTTTTGTTGCTTCGAAGGATTTTTAATAATTCGAAGGTCCTCCTTGTTATCACGAATTTTTAAGCTTCAGCAACTTAAGCCTGTGGAGAAGATAGGTTTTCCTCATGACCAACCACGAAACTATTACATGAAAATTGAAATGTTCTTTATTACACAGAAAATAGAACTAAATGAAAAAGACTGCTATCAAGGTAGGATATTTGTCAATAAATGTGCTTCGACTCCGGCACAGTGCTATTGACTATGCGAGCTTCAGATTGTTCTCTGAGATCCCTTTGGTATGGAACATATTGGCTCCCTTCCGGCTGTTGGCCTTGTTGCAGCGGTGGTGGAGGCGGGGGCTGTTGCCATGAAGCTTGAGGTTGACTCGCCGAAGCTACAGAAACTGCAGGGTGGTTGCCCACGTATTCTGGGATGTAAGGCTGATGGTACGAAGCAGTATGCATGACCTGCTTCGGCTGAACTTGTTGCGCTGCAGCTTCGGCTATCTCCTTTTGCTTTTGGATGGTAACATGGCACATCCTGGTGGTATGGCCCTTGTTTTCACCACAGAATAAGCAAAATACTCTCCTTGGTTGATCTCCAAATCTTCCGCCGAAGCCCCTGGTGTCGGGGACCATAATTAGGGGTACCCTCAAGACGCCTAATTCTCAGCTGGTAACCCCCATCAGCATAAAGCTGCAGAGGCCTGATGGGTTTGATTAAGTCAGGGGTCAGTCCATACGAGCGACTCGATCACGCCACGCCCGAGCCTAGCCTCGGGCAAGGGCAGCCGACCCTGAGATGTTTCCGTCTCGCCCGAGGCCTCCTCTTTCACGGCAGACGCATCTCCGGCTCGCCCGAGGCCTTGCCTTCGATAAGAAGTAACCCTGACTAAATCACCGCGCCGACCGACCAAGTCACTGGGGCCTTTAACGCAAAGGGTAAGACTGACGGGCGGCCAGGCTTGGCCAAAAGCGCCAGAGGAAGCTCCGCCCGACCCAGGGCTCGGACTCGGGCTAAGGCCCCGGAAGACGGCGAACTCCGCTCCGCCCGACCCAGGGCTCGGACTCGGGCTAAGGCCCCGGAAGACGGCGAACTCCGCTCCGCCCGACCCAGGGCTCGGACTCGGGCTAAGGCCCCGGAAGACGGCGAACTACGCTCCGCCCGACCCAGGGCTCGGACTCGGGCTAAGGCCCCGGAAGACGGCGAACTCCGCTCCGCCCGACCCAGGGCTCGGACTCGGGCTAAGGCCCCGGAAGACGGCGAACTCCGCTCCGCCCGACCCAGGGCTCGGACTCCACCCCGACCTCTGCCGAACGACCTCCGCCTCGCCCGACCCAGGAGCTCAGGTTCGGCCTCGGCCATGCAGGACAGACTCGACCTCGGCCTCGGAGGAGCCTCCACGTCGCCCGACCTAGGACACAAGTCCGCCACGTCAACAGGGAGCGTCATCATCACCCTACCCCGAGCCGACTCGGGCCGCAGAGAACAGGACCGACGTCCCATCTGGCTAGCTCCGCCGGATAGGCAATGATAGCGCCCCGCTGGACCCATGACGACGGCGGTTCTCGGCTCCCTTACGAAAGCAGGGGGACGTCAGCAAGGGCCCAGCCACTCCGACAGCTGTCCCTCCGCCCGGCTCCATTGCTTCTCCGACAGCCACGACGCCACACTAGCTGGGTGCCAAGATCTCTCCGGCTGCCACCTTGGCATGTACTTAGGGCACTAGCTCTCCCCCGCTAGACACGTAGCACCTTGCTACACCCCCATTTGTACACCTGGATCCTCTCCTTATGCCTATAAAAGGAGGGACCAGGGCCTTCTTAGAGAAGGTTGGCCTCGCGGGGACGAAGGGCAGGGGCAGGCGCTCTCTCGGGGCCGCTCGCTCCCCTCACCCGCGCGGACGCTTGTAACCCCCTACTGCAAGCGCACCCGACCTAGGCGCGGGACGAACACGAAGGCCGCGGGATTCTCCGACTCCCTCACGACCCGGCTCCGGCCACCTCGCTCTCTCCCCCCTTCGCGCTCGCCCACGCGCTCGACCCATCTGGGCTGGGGCACGCGGCACACTCACTCGTCGGCTCGGGGACCCCCCGGTCTCGGAACGCCGACAGTTGGCGCGCCAGGTAGGGGCACGCTGCGTGTTGACGAGTAGATTCCCGTCAAGCTCCAGATGGGCAGTCTCCAACGACCTCTTCAACCCGGGACGGTGCTCCATTTCGGGAGTCTCGAGTTCATGTCTTTCGACGGCAGCTACGACATGATACTCCTTCCACCGCCGCGCGACAGCGACAATGGTGGCGGACAGCCCGCCCGCCGGCGGCGGAATCGACGACGTCTTTCCCGCGTGGGGGAAGGACAACTTTCGAGCTCACCCCATCCTCTCCCTCGCCATCGGAGGAGGAGGCGGGGCAACCAAGGCCGAGCGGGAGGCTGCGCTCAGTCGACTGTCGAGCAAATCGACATCCCCAGCGCCCCAACGGAGGACGCGTCGGGCATCACCCACGCGTTTGAGGCGAAGACGAGCGCCGTCCCCCCGCGTCACGCCGATCCCGAGCAAGCGGACGACACCAGCGCGCTCACGGAGGGCCTGCAGGACGTCGCCCTCGCACCCAGGACAACGGCGCGATCAGCCCCTGACGTGACTTCGTCGCTCCTCGTCGACCAAAAGGTACGGGCTGATTCCCATCCTTCGTCATTTCGACTCGGCCTCAACCCGCCTGGCGGCCTCGCTTTGGCGGGCGCTCACGTTGAGGCGAGTGCAACCTCTCTGGGGTTTCGTGTGCGGTCGCCTTGGGACCGATTGACGGGTGTCTCGACCTACGGACCCTCTGGGTCCGAGGAAGATGACGACCCCAGCATCTGCTGGGATTTCTCTGGATCTGGCAACCCCAGTGCCATGCGGGACTTCATGACCGCATGCAACTACTGCCTCTCCGACTGTTCCGACGGCAGCCGCAGCCTTGACGACAAGGACTGCGGCCCGAGCCACGAATGTTTCCACGTCGAGCTAGGGGATCCCTCCGGAGGCAGCTGTCTCGGCATGCCGGAGGATGGTGATCCCCCTAGGCCAGCGCCTCGCGCCGACATCCCGCGGGAGCTAGCTGTGGTCCCCGTTCCGGCGGGGGGTCACGACCCACAGCTCGAGCAAGTCCGCGGGGCGCAGGCCGGGCTCGATGAGGGAGCAGGAGCGCTCGAGGCAATCCGCCGGAACGTCGGGCAGGTATGGGCGAGCCAGCCCTCGGCCGGAGGAATACGTCACCTGCCCCAAGGTCTCCAGCACCGCATCGCCAACGATGCCAGGGACAGACCACCACCCGCATCCGGCGGAACCGGTCAGGACCTGGCCACCCCATCAATGCTCCTCCGCGCGATGCCGGAGTCATCAACCACCGACGGTCGGCGAATCCAGGGAGAGCTCAAGCATCTCCTGGAAGGCGCTGCGGCCCGGCGGGCCGAAAGCTCTGCCTCCCGAAGGCAGGGGTACCCCTCGGAACCTCGTGCCGCGACTTCCCGGCTCATGCGGGAAGCCTCGGTCTACACCGGGCGCACGCGCAATACCGCGCCTGCGGCCCCGGGCCACCTCGGTGACGAGCACCCTCACCGCGACCGTCGGGCCCGCCTCGACGAAAGGGTGCGCCGAGGTTATCACCCCAGGCGTGGAGGACGCTACGACAGCGGGGAGGATCGGAGTCCCTCGCCCGAACCACCCGGTCCGCAGGTCTTCAGCCGAGCCATTCGGAGGGCGCCGTTTCCGCCCCGATTCCGACCCCCGAGTACTATCACAAAGTACTCGGGGGAAACGAGACCGGAATTGTGGCTTGCGGACTACCGCCTGGCCTGTCAACTGGGTGGGACAGACGATGACAACCTCATCATCCGCAACCTCCCCCTGTTCCTCTCCGATACCGCTCGCGCTTAGTTGGAGCACCTGCCCCCGGGGCAGATTTCCAACTGGGAAGATCTGGTCCAGGCTTTCGCCGGCAACTTCCAGGGCACGTACGTGCGCCCCGGGAATTCCTGGGACCTCCGAAGCTGTCGGCAACAGCCGGGAGAGTCTCTTCGGGACTACATCCGGCGATTCTCGAAGCAGCGCACCAAGCTGCCCAACATCACCGACTCCGATGTCATCGGCGCGTTCCTTGCCGGCACCACCTGCCGTGACCTGGTGAGCAAGTTGGGTCGCAAGACCCCCACCAGGGCGAGCGAGCTGATGGACATCGCCACCAAGTTCGCCTCTGGTCAGGAGGCGGTCGAGGCCATCTTCCGAAAGGACAAGCAGCCCCAGGGCCGCCCGTCGGAAGATACTCCCGAGGCGTCTACTCCGCTCGGCGCCAAGAAGAAAGGCAGGAGGAAGTCGCAAGCGAAACGCGACGCCGCCAGCACGGACCTTGTCACCGCCGCCGAGTACAAGAACCCTCGGAAGCCCCCCGGAGGCGCCAACCTCTTCGACAAGGCACTCAAAGAAACGTGCCCCTACCATCAGGGGCCCGTCAAGCACACCCTCGAGGAGTGCGTCATGCTTCGGCGCCACTTCTACCGGGCCGGGCCACCCGCAGAGGGTGACAGGGCCCGCGACGACGGCAAAAAGGAAGATCACCAAGCAGGAGAGTTCCCCGAGGTCCGCGACTGCTTCATGATCTACGGAGGGCATGCGGCAAATGCCTCGGCTCGGCATCGTAAGCAGGAGCGTCGGGAGGTCTGCTCGGTAAAGGTGGCGGCGCCAGTCTACCTAGACTGGTCCGACAAGCCCATCACCTTCGACCAGGATGACCACCCCGACCACGTGCCGAGCCCAGGGAAGTACCCGCTCGTCGTCGATCCCGTCATCAGCGACGTTAGGCTCACCAAGGTCCTGATGGATGGGGGCAGCCACCTCAACATCATCTACGCTGAGACCCTCAGGCTCCTGCGCGTCGATCTGTCATCCATCCGAGCAGGCGCTGCGCCCTTCCACGGGATCATTCCCGGGAAACGCGTCCAGCCCCTCGGATAGCTCGACCTTCCTGTCTGCTTCGGAACACCCTCCAACTTCCGAAGGGAGACTTTGACGTTCGAGGTGGTCGGGTTCCGAGGAACCTACCACGCAGTGTTGGGAAGGCCATGCTACGCGAAGTTCATGGCCATCCCCAACTATACCTACCTGAAGCTCAAGATGCCGGGCCCCAACGGGGTCATCACCGTCGGCCCCACGTACAAACACGCATTCGAATGCGATGTGGAGTGCGTGGAGTACGCCGAGGCCCTCGCCGAGTCCGAGGCCCTCATTGCCGACCTGGAAAGCCTCTCCCGAGAGGTGCCGGACGTAAAGCGACATGCCGGCAACTTCGAGCCAGCGGAGACGGTTAAGGCCGTCCCTCTCGACCCCAGCGGCGATACCTCCAAGCAGATCCGGATCAGTTCCGGGCTCGACCCCAAATAGGAAGCAGTACTCGTCGACTTTCCCCGCGCAAACGCCGATATTTTTGCGTGGGGTCCCTCGGACATGCCTGGCATACCGAGGGATGTCACCGAGCACTCGCCGGATATTCGGGCAGGAGCCCGACTCGTCAAACGGCCTCTGCACGGACGACGCTCGGGGGCTACGCCCTTCCCCCACTCACACACGAGAATCAGTCATCAAGGAAGGGTCGGCCTCGCCCCGGCGGAGCCCGACCCTCCCTCGGGGGCTAAAAAGGGGGGGAACCCCTCTCGTCGAGTTCGGATGCGCCTCTCCGCGTCAAAAAAAATTCTTTTTTCGATCAAGAAGGGGTTTTTGCGTTCTCCCGGATACGTCAGAAGCAGGGTCCCGAGGAGCGAACTTGGGTACAAATAAGTGGTGAGACCGACTGAGCCGAGGAACACCTATGCCTCCGGGCTAGGGACACCTCACTCATCGTCTGCCACGAAAAAGGACCCAGCTCGGGAAATCACCCTGTTGTTGACAAGTCGGGCCAGGCGCGCAAATTGAAACAGAAAAGAGTATGACTCCACGCAAGAGAAGTAAAGCGTCCAGGCCTCGGCGGCCGCGGCAAATCGCACATCCAACAGAAATTGTCCCAACAAAAGTCAGGCGTCGCCTTGGGAAGGCGCCGCGCCCTCAGCTCCACTCCCGCCGTCGGTAAGGTCCACCTCCGCATCCGGCGGCGGCACAGGAGGAAGAATCTCCGCCTCGAAGATGGTCGCCAGCGCCACGCTCGGACCCGCAGCGACCACGTCGAGCCGCTGAACTTCCGCCAGGGCGGCCTCGTCTTCGTCAGGAAGGCAATACCCCTCACTGACCTGCTCCAGGTCCACGACGTAATGGGAAGCGAGCACGGCGAAGGCCCGCCTGACGCCGTGGTGTAGCGCCCCGCGGACTTTACCGCGCGCATAACCACCCAGGGCTTGAAGACGGCTTTGGGGGGAGCTTCCTGAAGGGACGTCGCCGGGACCAAGGGTCCGATAGGCATCCGAGACGGCCTCGGACATGGCCGCGAGATCGGCCTCCCTCTGCTCAGCAGCCCCAGCGAGCGCCTCGGCGAGCGCTTTGGCAGACTCGTCGAGGGCAGACTCGAGCTCTGCGAACAACCAGAAGAAAAACCTCAAACATAAGCGGAAGAAACAGACAAGAATGAGAACCGAGGACGGTCGAACCATACCTCCGGCTCGGACACGCTGCTCCGAGGCCGCGACTTGGGCTGCGGCCAGATCAGCCGCGAGGGTCTTGGCCCGGCTTTCGGCCTCGGCAGCCTGGCCCCGAGATTGGTCCCGCTCCTCGGCAACCCGGACGAGCTCCGACCGCTGCCGTAGCGCCTCTGTGCGCGCCGCCGCCGCCTCAGCCCTCAGGTCAGCATAGAGCAACTGGAGGTCCACTATCTTAGCGTCCTGCTGAGAGAGGCGCGAGGTAGCCCCGGCGAGCGAAGTCCTCAGGGACCGCAGCGAGCCCCAGACGTCGACCTCGCGGCGGATGAACGACGACTTGGCGGCGCTCTGGTCCGTCAGATCCTGGAAAGGAAGGCAAGGCATCACGACGAACGCCTCGCTCACAGAAGGGAGAAGGTATGCCTGAAACCGTTACCTGGAGGATTTTGGGGACGTCCCCGCAGAGAACCTCCAGCGACGATCGGAGCGACCCCACCGCTGCTTCCGCACGATTGCGGAGCTCGTCCCAGGACCGGTCCTCCTGTTCGTCGTCAAGAACGAAGATGGGGTCCGGAGCCTCGCGGATCCGGAATCGGAGCAACTGGCCCCGGGCCTCGGGGCTCCGCCGCACAGCGACGAGGCTGCCGCCCGCCTGGATGAACTGCGCGTCCATGCCCACCTCTTCCGAAGCCCTGGGCGCCGACGCTACGGCCGTCTCGACGCCGGCAGCAACCATCTGCTCTCCGACTGGGACGGTGCCAGCTGTGGTGGCGGCAGGCGCCGGCGTGGCCAACACGGCAGGCGGGCTCGGGACCGCGTCGGCGCCGGCCGCCTCCCCGATCACGATGGCCGCCTCGGCAGAGGAGCCCGCCTCAGGGACCTGCTCCCCCGGGACACGCGACGCCTGAGCCCCATGCGGCGGGGCGCCCTGAGAAAGGGTCGGCTGAGCGGCGGGGCCCGAGATGGCGCCAGCCGCCTGGACCGACGCCGTCTTAAGGGCCTTCCGGGGCGCCAGGTCGGTAGGGCCATGGCTCCGCTTGCTGGAAAAAAGAAGGAAGGGAAAATCACGGCCAAGACGTATGAATGAAGCGCCGGGACGGAGACATTCCAAGGTACTTACCCGCTCCGGGCCATGATCCACTGTGCCTGGGGGGAGGTCTCTTGGCTCCCGCTCCCTGGAACCACCGCCGAGGTCCGCCTCGCCGACAGCCCTGGCACCGCCCACGCCTTGGGCGCTCCTGACGCCCGGGAGGCGGACTGCCCAGGCGCCGCCATGGCAACCTGAGGACCGCTCCCCCGCGCTGCCGGCGTGGGGGACGGCTCTTGAGGGACGAACCCCTCGGCCCGGCTCCCTGGAGTCGCGTCAGCTCCTCCAGCAGAGGGGTCAAGTACCCTCTCAGGTTGCCCCCGCCCCTCAGGTCGGGGATCCGGCGTCTCAGCCCCAGGAACCGACGACATCGGCCCGCTCGGGGGCTGACTTGACAGCTCTCGGCCACACCCCAAGCTGGGGCTGAGGCCGAGACGGGCGACCATGTCGTCCTCCTCCTCCTCATCATCGTCGTCGTCGTCGTCGGATGTCTCCGGCGACAGCTCCCTGGGGAGTCCTTCCCTCTCCTGCTGGCGACGGCGTTTCTCCAGGGCATCCCGAGCCCGCCTCCGCTTGCGGGCCCGGGCCTTCTCCGCGTCCTTTTTCTTTTTCTCCTCCTCCGCGGCGACCCGCCGCGCTGCCCGACCCATCGCGTCCTCCAGGACCCGCGGCAAGGAGGGTTTGTGCCGCCCCACCTCCTAAAAGGAGGGGGAGGGGAAAAGAAACCCAATCATGAGAACCGGAAGCAACCCGGTATATGAGGAAGGAAGGAGCGAACACTTACCAGAACGATGCACCCCTGGTCGGGGCGCATTCGAGGTTGGGAGAAGGCGTGGGGGTCTGGCTTCCCCATCGCGGCCGACACCCGCCATTGGAGGGCGTCACGGGGAAGAGGATCAGGGGACATCCGTGACCCCTCCCAGTCGGCCTCCAGGGTCATCTCCCAAAGCAACAGCCGCCGTTCCGCCAGGGGGAGCACCCTCCGACGGTGGATGGCGGCAACCACTCCCGCGGCGGTGAGTCCTTCCTCCCGCAACGCCTTCAGGGCCTGAAGAAGAGGTTCGAGGTTCTTCTGCCTCTCGTGTGGAGTCCCGTGGCGCCAGGCGTCGGGAGCGGCGGTGACAACCCACTGAGAGAACGGCGGGAGCAACTCTCCGTCGTTCCGGAGGTAGAACCACCGGCGCTGCCAACCCTTGTTTGAGGATGCGAGGACGGCAGGGATATACTGCAACGACCGCGACTGCCTCAACAAAAGGGTGCAGCCGCCGGCCCGCACCGCTGCGCGGACCTTCCTCTCCCCCGTCGGCGAGGCAAAAAGCTCGGCGAAGAAGAGATGGGTCCACAAATCCCAGTGGGGGGCGATCCCCAAATACCCCTCGCACACCGCCACGAAGATAGCGGCCTGCGCGATGGAGTTGGGGGTGAGGTTGTGCAACTCCACCCCGTAATGGAACAGGATGGCCCGCATAAAGCGGCTCGTCGGCACATCAAATCCCCGCTCATGGAAGGAGATGAAGCTCACGACGTTCCCCGGCGGAGGGGATGGAGTGACTCCACCCGCGGGAGGAATCCATTCCGGCCGCTGTTCATCGGTGAGAGGGCGGAGCAAACCCTCGCCGACGAGGTCCTCCAAATCACCCGCCGTCACCGTGGAGAAGGGCCACGGGTCGCGCGGTGGGATGATGGTCACCCGGTCAGCCATCACCGAAGTAGAAAGGGTGGCGGCGCGGAGGACAGGGGAGGGCGGTTTTCTTTTCCCTGGCTGGATCTCTCAGACTGCAAGAAAGCCTAAGAGGGAGACAAGAAGCGGAGTCGAGAACCGTCACCGGGCCCTCTCCGGGGTATATAAAGACCTAGATGAAGACGGTTCCAACGCACCGCCCGAACCGGACGCGGGGTTCAAAAAACGCAAAGCAAAATAGCCGTTCCTCGAACGGCTCGCGCACGCAACGGCAGCCTCGCCGACCGCTCGCCCCGGCGCATTGACTCCGCGGCTCGACGGGCAGCGCTACGGGCGGGAGCAGCTGGCGACGTTTCGCCTTCGCCAAAACGGCCACACCAAAAAAGGTACGCCACGTCGTTCAATTTCGTATCCTTTTTTCCCTTTTCCTTCTTTCTCTATCTCTTGCAACAGGGACCGGGAAAGGGGATACCCCCAAAGGGATCCTTCCCCGTGAAGGAACTAGGCTCCGAGCCTCCTTACTGATCAGGGGTTCGAAGGCTGGCCCCCCGAAGGGTTCAACAACCGCCTCAGATCGCGTGGGCCCGACACCCACTACTGGTCAGGGGTTCGAAGGTCGGCCCCCCGAAAGGTTCCACGACCGCCTCAGGCTACTCGGGCTCCGCGCCCATTACTGATCAGGGGTTCGAAGGCTGGCCCCCCGAAGGGTTCACAGTCGCCTCAGACACCGAGCGAGGGATGACCAGGGGTACGTTCGATACATAACCAAGGCTCGGGCTGCGCTCCCGAGGTACCCTAGGACATTTCCGAGACCAGCGGGAACGACTCTGTAACGGAATCCCATCGGAGGGAGGCAACGAGCCCTCGGACCCCGTCGCCAGGGGACCGGGTCCGGCAGATCACCCGCAGGTACTTTTGGGCGTGCCTCCGGGCCCCTAGCCGACCCCCAACGAACGGGGCACGGACGTCCACTCGGATTACCCGATCGCAGCTCACCGGAAACACCATGTTCGGTGCCCATCGAGGGTAACATGGCGCTCTCCCCCCCTCCTCCTTGCGGAAAGGCGACGTAGGGGCGTATATAAAAAAGCCGAGTCTGTCCCTGATCGTCCTCTCGCTCTGTGCGGAGGCTCGGGGGCTGCTCTCGCAAACCCGGCTCCGGCCGAACCGTTGACAGCGTCAACATACCAGCCCGAGAACTTGGGCCCCGACAGTGCACCCGGGCTACGGCCTGTTCGCATGAGGGAACCGCCAGACCAGCCGAAGCATTACGCAAGGCATTAAGACCTCGAAGGAGTGAAACCACTCCTCCGAGGCCTCGGGGGCTACACCCGGCGGGTGCGCTCGCGCGCACCCACCGGAACAAAGTGCAACCGAGAAAGGCTGGTCCCCTTGCAAAAAAGTGCGACGAAAGCCTCCAAGCGAGTGTTAACACTCCCTTCGAGGCTCGGGGGCTACTGTCGGGGACCATAATTAGGGGTACCCTCAAGACGCCTAATTCTCAGCTGGTAACCCCCATCAGCATAAAGCTGCAGAGGCCTGATGGGTTTGATTAAGTCAGGGGTCAGTCCATACGAGCGACTCGATCACGCCACGCCCGAGCCTAGCCTCGGGCAAGGGCAGCCGACCCTGAGATGTTTCCGTCTCGCCCGAGGCCTCCTCTTTCACGGCAGACGCATCTCCGGCTCGCCCGAGGCCTTGCCTTCGATAAGAAGTAACCCTGACTAAATCACCGCGCCGACCGACCAAGTCACTGGGGCCTTTAACGCAAAGGGTAAGACTGACGGGCGGCCAGGCTTGGCCAAAAGCGCCAGAGGAAGCTCCGCCCGACCCAGGGCTCGGACTCGGGCTAAGGCCCCGGAAGACGGCGAACTCCGCTCCGCCCGACCCAGGGCTCGGACTCAGGCTAAGGCCCCGGAAGACGGCGAACTCCGCTCCGCCCGACCCAGGGCTCGGACTCGGGCTAAGGCCCCGGAAGACGGCGAACTCCGCTCCGCCCGACCCAGGGCTCGGACTCGGGCTAAGGCCCCGGAAGACGGCGAACTCCGCTCTGCCCGACCCAGGGCTCGGACTCGGGCTAAGGCCCCGGAAGACGGCGAACTCCGCTCCGCCCGACCCAGGGCTCGGACTCCACCCCGACCTCTGCCGAACGACCTCCGCCTCGCCCGACCCAGGAGCTCAGGTTCAGCCTCGGCCATGCAGGACAGACTCGACCTCGGCCTCGGAGGAGCCTCCACGTCGCCCGACCTAGGACACAAGTCCGCCACGTCAACAGGGAGCGTCATCATCACCCTACCCCGAGCCGACTCGGGCCGCAGAGAACAGGACCGACGTCCCATCTGGCTAGCTCCGCCGGATAGGCAATGATAGCGCCCCGCTGGACCCATGACGACGGCGGTTCTCGGCTCCCTTACGAAAGCAGGGGGACGTCAGCAAGGGCCCAGCCACTCCGACAGCTGTCCCTCCGCCCGGCTCCATTGCTTCTCCGACAGCCACGACGCCACACTAGCTGGGTGCCAAGATCTCTCCGGCTGCCACCTTGGCATGTACTTAGGGCACTAGCTCTCCCCCGCTAGACACGTAGCACCTTGCTACACCCCCATTTGTACACTTGGATCCTCTCCTTACGCCTATAAAAGGAGGGACCAGGGCCTTCTTAGAGAAGGTTGGCCTCGCGGGGACGAAGGGCAGGGGCAGGCGCTCTCTCGGGGCCGCTCGCTCCCCTCACCCGCGCGGACGCTTGTAACCCCCTACTACAAGCGCACCCGACCTGGGCGCGGGACGAACACGAAGGCCGCGGGATTCTCCGACTCCCTCACGACCCGGCTCCGGCCACCTCGCTCTCTCCCCCCTTCGCGCTCGCCCACGCGCTCGACCCATCTGGGCTGGGGCACGCGGCACACTCACTCGTCGGCTCGGGGACCCCCCGGTCTCGGAACGCCGACACCTGGCGCCTCTGCCTCTTGGAGCTGGTGGCCGAAAGAAAGTTTGCTGTTGCCCCGAAGCCTGTGAGGAGCACTGCGGCCTGTTCTGCTGACTCCCCTTATCATCATTTTGAGTAGAGTTGTGGATGGACCTGACATGCCTCGGATAGAATCTTCCTCCGAAGCCCCTGGTCATTTCAGAAAATCTGAAAGCCTCCTCCCTTCTTTGGCGAAAATCATTGTCGGCACGAATGTACTCGTCCATCTTCTGGAGCAGCTTCTCCAAAGTCTGAGGAGGCTTCCTAGCAAAGTATTGAGCTGAAGGTCCAGGACGAAGCCCCTTGATCATGGCTTCGATGACAATTTCATTGGGCACCGTTGGTGCTTGCGCCCTCAGACGCAAGAACCTTCTGACATACGCCTGAAGGTATTCTTCATGATCCTGAGTGCACTGGAACAAGGCTTGAGCAGTGACCAGCTTCGTCTGAAACCCTTGAAAGCTGGTTAACAACATGTCCTTCAGCTTTTGCCATGAAGTGATCGTTCCTGGTCGAAGGGAGGAATACCAGGTCTGAGCAACATTCCTGACAGCCATAACAAAAGACTTTGCCATGACTGCAGCATTGCCACCATACGAAGATACTGTTGCTTCGTAGCTCATCAAAAACTGCTTCGGGTCTGAATGGCCATCGAACATGGGAAGCTGGGGCGGCTTGTAGGACGGAGGCCACGGTGTAGCCTGCAGCTCAGCGGACAGGGGAGAAGCATCATCGAAAACAAAATTTCCATGATGGAAATTGTCATACCAGTCATCTTCGTTGAAGAAACCCTCCTGATGAAGGTCTTTTTGTTGAGGCCTTCTGTTCTGCTCGTCGTGAGTAAGATGGCAAACTTCTTCAGAAGCTTCGTCTATCTGCCTTTGGAGCTCAGCTAGCCTGGCCATCTTTTCCTTCTTCCTCTGCACCTGTTGATGAAGCATCTCCATATCCCTGATCTCTTGGTCTAGCTCCTCCTCCTGAAGTGTCGGGCTGACGGCCTTCCTCTTCTGGCTTCGGGCCTCCCGAAGAGAGACAGTCTCCTGGTTGGGGTCCAGCGGTTGCAGAGCTGTAGCCCCAGTCGCTGAAGCTTTCTTCGGCGCCATAGCGAGGGTCTATGGCTTCCGAAGATGTTCAAAAAACTCAAAGTGGAAGTGAGTTCACCGGAGGTGGGTGCCAATGTTGGTGACTTGTTCTCAAATGCTATGAATTAAGAACAAGGCAACACAGAAAATGTTAAATGATAAAGCCCTTCGTTCTTTTAGACATTATATCCTTTCGGGATATAATGTGTTCCGGACGAAGGTCACAGACAACATATCTTCGTAAGCACAATGAACCATGACGAAGAAATTACATGCAACATAAAAAGTAATATAAACATCCAAATATTATTATCATGTCATTTCTATTTTGTTATCATAAAAATAGAAATGACTTTAGATTACAAGTGTACCTTCGGATTGCAGGAAGGCAAAAGTACAAGGATGACGGAAAGCAAATGCCAAGTCAGCGTGAACAGTACGGGAGTACTGTTCATCTATTTATAGTCGTGGGACGCAGCCCACGTAAAATTACATTCATGCCCATTACATTTGCTAATGACTTATGGGAATCTGTCAAGGCCTAAGTAGTCTTTTCATCTTTAAGTCGGTTCCCCTTTCTGCTATCGCGACGAAGCTTTCCTGCGCACAGCTTCGGCTATGCACCATCCTTCGTACAGCTTGGTAATCAGCACGTCCTCCATCTCAATCCCTCTTCGTCTGGTTTAGGCTTCGTCCTGACCATACTCCATGTTCGTAATTCTGAGTCCGAAGATACCTGTTGATATAATCCACTTGGAAAACATTGTCAAATCATGTTTTTGAGGACCTTCGGAGGACGAAGGCCCCCAACACTCGTTATCCTGAGGCATGGGAGCCTTGCCCTTAACAAAGTTAGACAATTTCTTAGGAGGGGCATTAAGTTTGACATTGTCTCCCCTTTGGAAGCCAATGCCATCCTTGATGCCAGGGCGTCTCCCATTATAGAGCATACTTCTAGCAAATTTAAACTTTTCATTTTCTAAGTTATGCTCGGCAATTTTTGCATCTAGTATTGCTATATGATCATTTTGTTGTTTAATTAAAGCCATGTGATCCTGAATAGCATTAACATCAATATCTCTATATCTAGTGCAAATAGAAACATGCTCAATAGTAGATGTAGAGGGTTTGCAAGTTTTTAATTCTACAACCTTAGCATGCAATATCTCATTTTTACTTCTAAGGTTGGAAATTGTAACATTGCAAACATCTAATTCTTTAGCCTTAGCAAGCAATTTTTCATTTTCACATCTAAGGCTATCAAGAGAAATGTTCAATCCATCAATCTTATCAAGTAAATCAATATTATCATCTCTAGGATTGGGAATTGAAACACTACAAACATGAGAATCAACCTTAGCATTTAAACTAGCAATTTCATTTCTAAGGTTGTTAATGGTCTCATGGCAAGTGCTTAGCTCACTAGAAAGTTTTTCACATTTTTCTACTTCTAAAGCGTAAGCATTTTTAACCTTAACATGCTTCTTATTCTCTTTAATAAGAAAGTCCTCTTGAGAATCCAAGAGATCATCCTTCTCATGAATAGCACTAATCAATTCATTCAATTTTTCTTTTTGTTGCATGTTTAGGTTGGCAAAAAGAATGCGCAAGTTATCCTCCTCATTTTTAGCATCATCCTCATCACTAGAGGTTTCATATTTGGTGGAGGATCTTGATTTTACCTTCTTCCTTTTGCCGTCCTTTGCCATGAGGCACTTGTGGCCGACGTTGGGGAAGAGGAGTCCCTTGGTGACGGCGATGTTGGCAGCGTCCTCGTCGGAGGAGGAGTTGGAGGAGCTCTCCTCGGAGTCCCACTCGCGACATACATGGGCATCACCGCCCCTCTTCTTGTAGTGCTTCTTCTTCTCCTTTCTTCTCCCCTTCTTGTCGTCGCCCCTGTCACTATCACTAGATAATGGACATTTAGCTATGAAATGACCGGCTTACCACATTTGTAGCAAACTTTCTTGGAGCGGGGCTTGTAGTCTTTCCCCCTCCTTTGCTTGAGGATTTGGCGGAAGCTCTTGATGATGAGCGCCATTTCCTCGTTGTCGAGCTTTGAGGCATCGATTGGTTGTCTACTTGGTGTAGACTCCTCCTTCTTCTCCTCCGTTGCCTTAAGTGCCACCGGTTGTGCTTCGGACGTGGAGGGATCATCTAGCTCGTTAATCTTCTTTGAGCCCTTGATCATATACTCAAAGCTCACAAAATTGCTGATTACTTCCTCAGGAGTCATTAGTGTATATCTAGGATTGCCACGAATTAATTGTACTTGAGTAGGGTTAAGGAAAATAAGTGATCTTAGAATAACCTTAACCACCTCGTGGTCATCCCATTTCTTGCTCTCGAGGTTGCGCACTTGATTCACCAAGGTTTTGAGCCGGTTGTACATATCTTGTGGCTCCTCCCCTTGGCGAAGACGGAAGCGACCGAGCTCCCCCTCGACCGTTTCCCGCTTGGTGATCTTGGTTAGTTCATCACCCTCGTGCGCGGTCTTGAGCACGTCCCAAACCTCCTTGGCGCTCTTTAAACCTTGCACCTTGTTGTACTCCTCCCTACTTAGAGAAGCGAGGAGTATTGTTGTGGCTTGGGAGTTGAAGTGCTCGATTTGGGCCACCTCATCCGAATCATAATCCTCATCCCCTACGGATGGTACCTGCATACCAAACTCAACGACATCCCATATACTTTTGTGGAGCGAGGTTAGATGAAATCTCATTAAATCACTCCACCTTGCATAGTCTTCACCATCAAAAGTTGGTGGTTTGCCTAATGGGACGGAAAGTAAAGGTGTATGTTTAGGAATGCGGGGATAGCGTAAGGGGATCTTACTAAACTTCTTGCGCTCATGGCGCTTAGAAGTTACGGACGGCGCGTCGGAGCCGGAGGTCGATGGTGATGAAGTGTCGGTTTCGTAATAGACCACCTTCCCCATCTTCTTGTGCTTGCCGCTACTCCGATGCGACTTGTGGGAAGAAGATTTCTTCTCCTTCCCCTTCCCCTTGTTGCGGGACTCTTCCGATGAGTGGCTTGTAGTGGGCTTGTCGCCGGTCTCCATCTCCCTCTTGGCGTGATCTCCCGACATCACTTCGAGCGGTTAGGCTCTAATGAAGCACCGGGCTCTGATACCAATTGAAAGTCGCCTAGAGGGGGGGGGGGGGGGGTGAATAGGGCGAAACTGAAATTTACAAAGTTAATCATAAACTACAAGCCGGGTTAGCGTTAGAAATATAAACGAGTCCGCGAGAGAGGGTGCAAAACAAATCACAAGCAAATGAAGAGGGTGACACGCGGATTTGTTTTATCGAGGTTCGGTTCTCGCAAACCTACTCCCCGTTGAGGAGGCCACAAAGGCCGGGTCTTTTTCAACACTTTCCCTCTCTCAAACGGTCCCCCGGACCGAGTGAGCTTCTCTTCTCAAATCAACCCAGAAACAAAACTTCCCCGCAAGGACCACCACACAATTGGTGTCTCTTGCCTTGGTTACAATTGAGTTTTGATCACAAGAACAAATGAGAAAGAAAAGAAGCGATCCAAGCGCAAGAGCTCAAATGAACACGGCAAATCACTCTCACTCTAATCACTAAAGCTTTGTGTGGAGTTGGGAGAGGATTTGATCTCTTTGTTGTGCTTTGCAATGAATGCTAGCTCTTGTAAGGTGGTTGGAAACTTGAAAACTTGGATGCCACTGAATGTGGGGTGGTTGGGGTATTTATAGCCCCAACCACCACAAAGTGGTCGTTGGAAGGCTGCAGTCGCATGGCGCACCGGACAGTCCGGTGCGCCACCGGACACTGTCCGGTGCGCCAGCCTACGTCAGCAGACCGTTGGGTTCGACCGTTGAGCTCTGTCTTGTGGGCCCGCCTGGCTGTCCGGTGGCGCACCGGAAAAGTCCTGTAGACTGTCCGGTGTGCCACCCGCGCGTGTCCTACTCCTCTGCGCGCGCTGGCGCGCATTAAATGCGTTGCTGGTAGCCGTTGGTGCGAAGTAGCCGTTGCTCCTCTGGCTCACCGGACAGTCCGGTGTGCACCGGACATGTCCGATGAATTATAGAGGAGCGATTTCCCGAGGCTGGCGAGTTCAGAGCTGCTCTCCTCTGGAGCACCGGACACTGTCCGGTGGTACACCGGACAGTCCGGTGAATTATAGCGGAGCCCTCTGAAAAATTCCCGAAGGTGAAGAGTTCAGCCTAGAGTGCCCTGGTGCACCGGACACTGTCCGGTGGTGCACCGGACAGTCCGGTGCGCCTGACCAGGGCTGCCTTCGGTTATCCCTTTGCTCTTTTTGTTGAACCCAAATCTTGGTCTTTTTATTGGCTAAGTGTGAACCTTTGGTACTTGTGTAACTTATACACTAGAGCAAACTAGTTAGTCCAATTTATTTGTGTTGGGCAATTCAACCACCAAAATCATTTAGGAAATAGGTGTAAGCCTAATTCCCTTTCAGCGCTTAGAAGTTACGGACGGCGCATCGGAGCCGGAGGTCGATGGTGATGAAGAGTCGGTCTCGTAGTAGACCACTTTCCTCATCTTTTTGTGCTTGTCGCCTCTCCGATGCGACTTGTGGGAAGAGGATTTCTTCTCCTTCCCCTTCCCCTTGTTGCGGGACTCTTCCGATGAAGTCTTCCCGTGGCTTGTAGTGGGCTTGTCGCCGGTCTCCATCTCCCTCTTGGCGTGATCTCCCGACATCACTTCGAGCGGTTAGGCTCTAATGAAGCACCGGGCTCTGATACCAATTGAAAGTCGTCTAGAGGGGGGTGAATAGGGCGAAACTGAAATTTACAAAGTTAATCACAACTACAAGCCGGGTTAGCGTTAGAAATATAATACGAGTCCGAGAGAGGGCGTAAAAACAAATCGCAAGCGAATAAAGAAGTGAGACACAAGGATTTGTTTTACCGAGGTTCGGTTCTATCAAACCTACTCCCCGTTGAGGTGGTCACAAAGACCGGGTCTCTTTCAACCCTTTCCCTCTCTCAAACGGTCCCTCGGACCGAGTGAGCTTCTCTTCTCAATCAATCGGGAACCAAATTTCCCCGTAAGGACCACCACACAATTGGTGTCTCTTGCCTAGATTACAATTGAGATGATCGCAAGAAAGAATGAGAAAAAAGCAATCCAAGCGCAAGAGCTCAAATGAACACAACAAATATCTCTCTCTAATCACTAAAGCTTTGTGTGGAGTTTGGAGAGGATTTGATCTCTTTGGTGTGTCTTGAATTGAATGCTAGAGCTCTTGTAAGTAGTTGGAAGGTGAAAAACTTGGATGACTTGAATGTGGGGGTGGTTGGGGTATTTATAGCCCCAACCACCAAACTTGACTGTTGGTGGAGGCTTCTGTCGCATGGCGCACCGGATAGTCCGGTGCGCCACCGGACACTATCCGGTCCGCCAACCACGTCACCTAGCCGAAGGGTTCCGACCGTTGGAGCTCTGTTTTGTGGGCCCGCCTGGCTGTCCGGTGGTGCACCGGACATGCCCTGTAGGCTGTCCGGTGTGCCACCCACACGTGCTCTGCTCCTCTACGCGCGCTGGCGCGCATTTAATGCGTTGTAGACGACCGTTGCGCTCGAAGTAGCCGTTGCCCCACTGTCACACCGGACAGTCCGGTGTGCACCGAACACTGTCCGGTGACTCACCGGACAGTCATGTAAATTTTAGTGGAGCAGATTCTCGAAGCTGGCGAGTTCAGAGTCGCTCTCCCCTGGAGCACCGGACACTGTCCGGTGGTGCACCGAACAGTCCGGTGAAGTATAGCGGAGCTCCTTTGAAAATTCCCGAAGGTGAAGAGTTGGGCGTCGAGTTCCCTGGTGCACCGGACAGTCCGGTGCGCCAGACCAGGGCACACTTCGGTTGTCCCTTGCTCTCTTTGTTTGAACCCATTCTTGGTCTTTTTATTGACTTTTTGTGAACCTTTGGCACCTATAGAACTTATAGACTAGAGCAAACTAGTTAGTCCAATTATTTGTGTTGGGCAATTCAACCACCAAAATCAATTAGGAAATAGGTGTAAGCCTAATTCCCTTTCAATTCCGTTACAGAATCGCTCCTACTGGTCTCGAAAATGTCCAAGGGTACCTCGGGAGCGTAGCCCGAGCCTCGGCCATGTATCGGACGTACCCAGAGTCATCCCTCGCTCTACGTGTTCTGGGGCGGCTGTCGAACCCTTCGAGAGGCTAGCCTACGAACCCCTGATCAGTAGTGGGGGCAGAGCCCGAGTGGCCTGAGGCGGCTATCGAACCCTTCCGAGGGGCTAGCCTTCGAACCTCTGATCAGTAGGGGGGCTCGGGGCCCACTTCCTTCACGGAGAAGGATCCCTTTCGGAGTATCCCGTTTCCCGGTCCTTGTAGCAAGAGAGAGAAAGGGGAAGCGAAAAAGGATACGAAATTGAACGACGTGGCGTACCTTTTTTGACGTGGTCATTATGGCGGAGGTGAAGCGTCGCCCGCTTCGCCTGCCAAAGGTGTCGCCTGCCCTGCCGCAGAGTTAATGCGACGGGATGAGTGGTTCGCGGGGCAGTCGTTGTGCATGCACGAGCCGTTCGAGGGACGGAACACGGGCGCGTCGTCTTCACACCGTGGGAGAGGGCTCTCTCGCTGTTCCAGGAGGGGACGTGAGCCTGCAGACGATTTGACCGCCACTTCCGCTCGCCTGCTGCCGCCATTACTGTCGGCCCACTTCTGGCCATATCGACCATCACGCCTTCTCCCACGACTGGCTGACCCGTGACCAGCGTGCCTGGTTGGCACTACTGGGCCGTGCGTAGGGTTGCCTCGAGTCGCGGCACCGATTCCACGGTCGAGGATCCGTGGCACTGGCGCAAGTGGCGGTGCAGTTTCTCGCACGTAGTAACCGGTGCGCCGGTTACATGACGTGTGGGCCTGGGCCTCCATGCTGGATGCGTCGAAGTTGAAAGGGTGCACCCCCTTGGTGTAGTTGCATGCCGCCTGCATGGCGGTCCGCCCTTTCACCCGCTGATCTGGGCGAAAGTGGAGGAGTGCTTGTAACCGCTGGGCAATCGCGCACTCTGTGCACGACGGTTTGGCTTCTACTGTCCTGGGCCAGCTCGCATGACGCGTGGGACCCAGCCCCCGTGTCGTAGGGGGAGGACCTTGGAGCGTGTTGGTGAAGACTTAGTCCGCGACGGTTGAGGACGCGAGCAGGGAGAATCGCCTTTAAAAAGGGATCGACCTCCTGGGTGGTAGCCATGCCTTCGCACTTTCCTCATGCATCGTGTCCTTCCGCCTTCCGAGCCCCCGGATGGGGAGCACCCGTGTTGTCTTTGTCTCGTTGTGGAAGGAGCGCAACCTTGTGGAGGTTGGTACCTTTCAGCCATCGTTCGGCTTCAAGGATTTTCGTCGTGCAGCCCGGCTGCCTTCCCCCACCAATGGGCAGTTTGGTGGAGAGAAGCAAGCTGGGATGCGGCCTCCGCCCCGCCCTCAGCTTCAAGGATCTTCGTCATCCTTGCTGGGGAGGGGGGCGAGGCGAGCCGGGGCCTGCCTTGGTGTGGGCTGGCGTCCCGCTTCTTCCTCCAGCTTCTAGGGGTGGAAACCATCCTCTAGCTCTGCGGAGGAGGCGTCCTCCAGCCATGCCGGGGAAGGCGAACTGCTGCTGCCCAGCCAGGGTGCAGCATTCTGTCCTCTGTCTGGGCGGCGGTGGCCAGCCGCACCGGGGGTTCTCACAACACGTCGTACGCCACGAGGGCGGTACTCGAGTTCTGGGACGGTCCCATTCTCGTTTTCGTGGCGAGGACAAGAGTGAGGACCTGCCGGTGCGCTTTGGGGCGGCTGGCTTCCGCTGGTGCGGTGTTGGTGGGCAGGTGGACGCCGCCGTCGGTGCCGAGGTGGTGGCAGCTGGAGAAGTCCTCATCGCCGACGAGATCGCCAACTCCGCCTGCACCCCTGGACCTCCGTCTCCCTGGCTTGAATGGCTGGTTCTCGTCCTTTGTGGGCGAGAGCTTTTCCGCCGCAGCGTTTGCCATGAAGCTGTTGCTGCAGCTGTCTTGCCGCCCAGGACGGAGGTCGTTGTCGCTGCTGCAGGAGTGGGCGGTGATGAGCCGCTTGGAGTTCGTTGTCCCGCGGGCCTCCTGGTATGGAGGTTGTTCATACCCGCGGGAACGGAACCGGAGTCCCGTTTGTAATGGCATTTTGAGTGCCGGCGTATGTTCATTGCGGCTATCGGGGCCTTAACATCTGTGTATTTGGGCGTAAAGCCATGTTTCTTCCCCATTTCGAGCACCAGGACTCACCTGTCAGCTAGCTAGACCGCTTAACCAAGTGTGAGTTGCCCTGTGCGGAAGGTGACGAGTGAGGTATCCGTATCTCAGAGGCATAGGAGTCCCTCGGCCCGGTCGGCCTTGCCGCTCAAGGCTTCTCTTGCTCAGTGAAGGAACCCTCGGCTGCTCTATGATGAGCCGAAGCCAGAGGCAGCGGTGTCAACACGGACAAAGGCGAAGTTGGCTGGAGAAGAAACTCTGTCAGCCCAGGAGTAGGGGACTTCCCGGGCCGAGGAGGTGTAGCAGCGGCGGCTGGAACCTGGCCAGGTTGTCCACTGGCGGGACCAACCCTAGAGTCGGGCTGCCGAGGCCATGAGCCAGGCCGGTGTCCTCGGGGGACAGCTGGTTGAGGCTACAGAGCGGCCGATCCGGCCGTCTGCTTGGGCTGGGTTCCTGGAGGAGACCCTGGCGATGATGGCCCAGGCGCGGTGCTAACATCTTCCTTCGAGGTGGAGATCCTTCCGACCGTGTTGCCATCCGAGGCCGGGCCAGATTCCGCCGAAGGTGGAGTTGATGCCGGGGTTGCTGTTGCTCCCCCTACTGACGTCTGATCCTGCAGGAACAGTTTGTCTATAGTGTGCGTATGTTTTTTGCGGCCGTCGAGGCCCAAACATGTTGTCGTCGTGTTGTAAAGCTGCGTTTCTTTTCCCCTTGTTCCGAGTATCAGGACTTGTTCGTCGGTAACAGAATTGTTTATCTGAGCGTGAGTTACTTATCGCAGAAGGTGATGAGTGAGGTATCCGTATCCCGGAGGCGTAGGAGTCCCTCGGCTTGGTCGGCCTTGCCGCTTACGTGTACTCTTACTCGTCCGTAGGATTCTGTTATCGATATAGTCGAGATGGCACGAAAAATCATTTCGGCCAAAAAATTTTCGAGCGCTAAGACTTGTTCGGACAGCGGAATCGCTTATCCGAGCGTGAGTTACTTATCGCAAAAGGTGATGAGTGAGGTATCCGTATCCCGGAGGCATAGGAGTCCCTCGGCTCGGTCGGCCTTGCCGCTTACGTGTACTCCGTCGTTTTCAGGATTCCACTATCGAAGTAGTCGAAAAGCACGAAAGATGTTCTGGCAGGAAGACTTTTTCCGAGGAAAATTTTGACGCGGAGGGAGGGTCGGGCTTTGCCAAGGCAAGGTTGACCCTTCCTTGATGGTTAGACTTTATTTGTGTATGTGAACGAGGTATATGAACGACTTGAAAACATCTTAAGGGTAGAAGCAACGTAGCTGTCGGATGTTCCAAGCGTTGCTGTAGACCTCGCCTTGACTGTTGGCCAGCTTGTATGTTCCAGGCTTCAGAATCTTGGCGATGATGAACGGCCCTTCCCAGGGAGGCGTGAGCTTGTGGCGCCCTCGGGCGTCTTGTCGTAGCCGAAGCACCAAGTCGCCCACCTAGAGGTCTCGGGACCGAACCCCTCGGGCGTGGTAGCGTCGCAGAGACTGCTGATACCTTGCCGAGTGTAGTAGGGCCATGTCCCAAGTCTCCTCCAGCTGGTGCAGTGAGTCTTCTCGGCTGGTCCGGTTGCTCCGTTCGTTGTACGCTCTTGTCCTCGGGGAACCGTATTCTAAGTCTGTGGGCAAGATAGCCTCGGCCCCATAGACTAGAAAGAACGGCGTGAAACCCGTGGCTCGGCTTGGCGTCGTCCTCAGACTCCAGACCACCGAGGGGAGTTCCTTCATCCATCGCCTGCCGAACTTGTTGAGGTCGTTGTAGATCCTCGGCTTGAGTCCTTGCAGAATCATGCCGTTGGCACGCTCTACCTACCCATTCGTCATGGGGTGAGCTACAGCGGCCCAGTCCACCCGGATGTGGTGGTCCTCGCAGAAGTTCAGGAACTTTCTTCCAGTGAACCGGGTGCCGTTGTCGGTGATGATGGAGTTCGGGACCCCGAAGCGATGGATGATGTTGGTGAAGAACGGCACCGCCTGTTCGGACCTGATGCTGTTTAGGGGTCGTACCTCGATCCACTTGGAGAATTTGTCGATGGCGACCAGCAGGTGCGTGAAGCCTCGGGTGCCTTCTACAAGGGACCGACGAGGTCCAGACCCCACACAGCAAACGACCAGGTGATGGGTATTGTTTGCAAGGCCTGAGCGGGCAGGTGCGTCTGCCTTGCATAGAATTGACACCCTTGGCAGGTGCGTACAATCCTAGTGGCGTCAGCCACCGCGGTGGGCCAGTAGAAACCCTGTCGAAAGGCGTTTCCAACGAGGGCCCAAGGTGCTGCGTGGTGACCGCAAGCCCCCGAGTGTATTTCTTGCAATAGCTCCTGTCCTTCGGCGATGGATATGCATTGCTGGAGGATGCCTAAGGGGCTGCGGTGGTAGAGCTCCTTTCCGTCACCCAGCAAGACGAACGACTTGGCGCGCCGCGCCAGTCGCCGAGCTTCGGCTGTGTCGAGGGGTAGCTCTCCTCGGTGGAGATATTGCAGGTATGGGGTCTGCCAGTTTCGATTAGGCGTGACCTCATTTCGCTCTTCCTCGACGCGCAGTGCCTCACCCTCGGGGGCCGAGAGTGCCTCAGGCAGGGCCGAGGGTGCCTCGGGCTGAGCCGAGGGTGCCTCGGGCAGAGCCGAGGCCTTCTCGGGCTCGGGCGTGTCGTCAGTCTTGATGGAGGGTTGATGTAGGTCTCGGGAGAAGACGTCTGGAGGAACCGTTGTCCGCCCTGAGGCTATCTTAGCCAGCTCGTCTGCGGTTTTGTTGTATCATCGAGCGACGTGGTTGAGCTCGAGCCCGTAGAACTTGTCCTCCAGGCGCCGAACCTCGTCGCAGTAGGCTTCCATCTTCGGGTCGCGGCAATGGGAGTTCTTTATTACTTGGTCGATGACAAGCTGCGAGTCGCCATGAGCGTCGAGGCATCGGACCCCCAGCTCGATGGCGATGCGTAACCCGTTAACTAGAGCCTCGTACTCGACCACGTTGTTGGACGCCGGGAAATGGAGGCGCAGCACGTAGCAGAGGTGCTTCCCGAGGGGTGAGATGAAGAGCAGGCCCGCGCCCGCTCCTGTTTTCATCAGCGACCCATCGAAATACATGGTCCAGAGTTCCGGTTGGATCGGAGCTGCTGGAAGCTGGGTGTCGACCCATTCAGCCACAAAGTCCGCCAAGACTTGGGACTTGATGGCCTTCCGAGGGGCGAATGAGATTGTCTCGCCCATGATCTCCGCTGCCCACTTTGCAATCCTACCCGAGGCCTCTCAGCACTGGATGATCTCCCCCAGGGGGAAGGATGACACCACAGTCAACGGATGAGACTCGAAGTAGCGTCGCAACTTTCGCCGCGTCAGAATTACCGCGTACAGTAGCTTCTGAATTTGCGGGTAGCGGATTTTGGTTTCGGACAGTACCTCACTGATGAAGTAGACCGGCCTCTGGACGGGCAATGCGTGCCCTTCTTCTCGTCTCTCGACCACGATCGCGGCGCTGACCACCTGAGTGGTAGCGGCGACGTAGATCAAGAGGGCTTCTCCGGTAGCGGGGGGCACCAAGACGGGCACGCTTGTAAGGAGTGCCTTTAGGTTCCCGAGGGCTTCCTCGGCCTCAGGGGTCCAAGTGAAGCGCTCGGTCTTCCTCAAGAGGCGGTACATGGGTAGGCCTCTTTCGCCGAGGCGCGAGATGAAGCGGCTCAGAGCCGCAAGGCATCCCATGACCCTCTGTACTCCTTTCAAGTCCTTGATGGGCCCCATGTTGATGATGGCCGTGATTTTCTCCGGGTTGGCCTCGATGCCCCGCTTGGAGACGATGAACCCCAGGAGCATGCCTCGGGGGACTCCGAAGACACACTTCTCGGGATTGAGTTTTACGCCTTTCGCCTTGAGACACTTGAATGTCGTTTCATGGTCGGAGAGGAGGTCGGAGGCTTTCCTCGTCTTGACTACGATGTCATCGATGTAAGCCTCGACCGTTCGACCAATGTGCTCCCCGAACACGTGGTTCATGCACCTTTGGTATGTCGCACCCGCATTCCTCAAACCAAATGGCATAATAATGTAGCAGTACATGCCAAAAGGTGTGATGAAAGAAGTCGCGAGCTGGTCAGACTCTTTCATCCTGATTTTTTGTGATACCCTGAGTAGACATCGAGGAACGACAGGGTTTCGCACCCAGCAGTGGAATTGAAAGGGAATTAGGCTCACACCTATTTTCCTAAGTAATTTTGGTGGTTGAATTGCTCAACACAAATAAATTGGACTAACTAGTTTGCTCTAGTGTATAAGTCATACAGGTGCCAAAGGTTGACACTAAGCCAATAAAAAGACCAAGAAAAGGGTTCAACAAAAAGAGCAAGGGATAACCGAAGGCAGCCCTGGTATGGCGCACCGGACTGTCCGGTGTGCCACCGGACAGTGTCCGGTGCACCAAGGCACTCCAGGCTGAACTCTTCACCTTCGGGAAAATCCAGAGGCGCTCCGCTATAATTAACCGGACTATCCGGTGTACACCGGACAGTGTCCAGTGCCCTAGAGGAAAGCGGCTCTGGAACTCGCCAGCTTCGGGATTTCGTCCGCTATAATTCACCGGACATGTCCGGTGCACACCGGACTATCCGGTGTGACAGTGGGCAACAGCTACTTCGCGCGCTAACGGCTACCTGCAAGTGCATTTAATGCACGCCAGCGCACAGAGGAGCAGGACACGCGCGGGTGGCACACCGGACAGTCTACAGGACTTGTCCGGTGCGCCACCGGACAGCCAGGCGGGCCCACATGTCAGAGCTCAACGGTCGAACTCCAACGGTTTGCTGACGTGGGCTGGCGCACCGGACAGTGTCCGGTGGCGCACCGGACTGTCCGGTGCGCCATGCGACAGCAGCTCTCCAACGACCACTTTATGGTGGTTGGGGCTATAAATACCCCAACCACCCCACATTCAATGGCATGCAAGTTTCTACACTTCAACACCTTACAAGAGCTCTAGCATTCATTCCAAAGCACACAAAAGAGATCAAATCCTCTCCCAACTCCACATCAAGCCTTAGTGATTAGAGAGAGTGATTTGCTGTGTTCATTTGAGCTCTTGCGCTTGGATCGCTTGCTTTTCTTTCTCATTTGTTCTTGTGATCAAACACTCAATTGTAACCGAGGCAAGCGACACCAATTGTGTGGTGGTCCTTGCGGGGAAGTTTCAATCCCGGGTTGATTTGAGAAGAGAATCTCACTCGGTCCGAGGGACCGTTTGAGAGAGGGAAGGGTTGAAAGAGACTCGGCCTTTGTGTCCTCCTCAACGGGGAGTAGGTTTGCGAGAACCGAACCTCGGTAAAACAAATCCACGTGTCACACTCTTCATTCGCTTGTGATTTGTTTTGCGCCCTCTCTCGCGGACTCATTATTGTTTCTAACGCTAACTCGGCTTGTAGTTGTGATTATCTTTGTAAATTTCAGTTTTGCCCTATTCACCCCCCTCTAGGCGACTTTCAATTGGTATCAGAGCCCGGTGCTTCATTAGAGCCTAACCGCTCGAAGTTATGTCGGGAGATCACGCCAAGAGGGAGATGGAGACGACGACAAGCCTACTACGAGCCACTCATCGGAAGAGTCCCGCAACAAGGGGAAGGGGAAGGAGAAGAAATCTTCTTCCCACAAGTCGCATTGGAGTAGCGGCATACACAAGAAGATGAGGAAGGTGGTCTACTACGAGACCGACACTTCGTCACCATCCACATCCGGCTCCGATGCGCCGTCCGTCACTTCTAAGCGCCATGAGCGCAAGAAGTTTAGTAAGATCCCCCTACGCTATCCCCGCATTCCTAAGCATACACCTCTACTTTCCGTCCCATTAGGCAAACCACCAACTTTTGATGGTGAAGATTATGCAAGGTGGAGTGATTTAATGAAATTTCATCTAACCTCACTCCACAAAAGTATATGGGATGTAGTTGAGTTTGGTGTGCAGGTACCATCCGTAGGGGATGAGGACTATGATGTGGACGAGGTGGCCCAAGTTGAGCACTTCAACTCCTAAGCCACAACCATACTCCTCGCCTCTCTAAGTAGGGAGGAGTACAACAAGGTGCAAGGACTAAAGAGCGCCAAGGAAGTTTGGGATGTGCTCAAGACTGCGCACGAGGGTGATGAACTCACAAAAATCACCAAGCGGGAAATGATCGAGGGGGAGCTCGGTCGCTTCCGTCTTCGCCAAGGGGAGGAGCCACAAGATATGTACAACCGGCTCAAAACCTTGGTGAACCAAGTGCGCAACCTCGGGAGCAAGAAATGGGATGACCACGAGGTGGTTAAGGTTATTTTAAGATCACTTATTTTCCTTAACCCTACTCAAGTACAATTAATTCGTGGCAATCCTAGATATACACTAATGACTCCCGAGGAAGTAATCGGGAATTTTGTGAGCTTTGAATATATGATCAAGGGATCAAGGAAGATTAACGAGCTAGATGATCCCTCCACTTCTAAAGCTCAACCTGTGGCACTTAAGGCGACGGAGGAAAAGAAGGAGGAGTCTACATCAAGTAGACAACCCATCGACGCCTCCAAGCTCGACAATGAGGAGATGGCACTCATCATCAAGAGTTTCCGCCAAATCCTCAAGCAAAGGAGGGGAAAGACTACAAGCCCCGCTCCAAGAAAGTATGCTACAAATGTGGTAAGCCCGGTCATTTCATAGCTAAATGTCCATTATCTAGTGATAGTGATAGGGGCGACGATAAGAAGGGAAGAAGGAAGGAAAAGAAGAAGTACCACAAGAGGAAGGGCGGCGATGCCCATGTATGCCGCGAGTGGGACTCCGACGAGAGCTCCACCGACTCCTCCTCCGACGAGGACGCCGCCAACATCGCCATCACCAAAGGCCTCCTCTTCCCCAACGTCGGCCACAAGTGCCTCATGGCCAAGGACGACAAAAAGAAGAAGGTAAAATCAAGGTCCTCCACCAAATATGAAACCTCTAGTGATGAGGATGATGCTAAAAATGAGGAGGATAACTTGAGCACTCTTTTTGCCAACTTAAACATGCAACAAAAGGAAAAATTAAATGAATTAATTAGTGCTATCCATGAGAAGGATGATCTCTTGGACTCCCAAGAGGACTTCCTTATTAAAGAAAACAAGAAGCATGTTAAAGTTAAAAATGCTTACGCTCTAGAAGTAGAAAAATGTGAAAAACTATCTAGTGAGCTAAGCACTTGCCATGAGACCATTAACAACCTTAGAAATGAAAATGCTAGTTTAAATGCTAAGGTTGATTCTCATGTTTGTAATGTTTCAATTCCCAATTCTAGAGATGATAATGTTGATTTACTTGCTAAGATTGATGAATTGAACATTTCTCTTGATAGCCTTAGATGTGAAAATGAAAAATTGCTTGCTAAGGCTAAAGAATTAGATGTTTGCAATGTTACAATTTTCTACCTTAGAAGTAAGAATGATATATTGCATGCTAAGGTTGTAGAATTAAAATCTTGCAAACCCTCTACATCTACCGTTGAGCATACTTCCATTTGTACTAGATGTAGAGATATTAATGTTGATGCTATCCATGATCACCTAGCCTTAATTAAGAAACAAAATGATCACATAGCTCAACTTAATGCTAAGATTAGTGAGCATGACTTAGAAAATGAAAAATTTAAATTTGCTAGAAACATGCTCTATAATGGGAGACGCCCTGGCATCAAGGATGGCATTGGCTTCCAAAGGGGAGACAATGTCAAACTTAATGCCCCTCCTAAGAAATTGTCTAACTTTGTTAAGGGCAAGGCTCCCATGGCTCAGGATAACGAGGGTTACATTTTGTACCCTGCCGGTTATCCCAAGCACAAAATTAGGAGGATTCATTCTAGGAAGTCTCACTCTGGCCCTAATCATGCTTTTATGTATAAGGGTGAGACATCTAGATCTAGGCAACCAACCCGTGCTAAGTTGCCTAAAAGGAAAACTCCTAGTGCATCAAATGATCATGCTATTTCATTTAAAACCTTTGATGCATCTTATGTGCTTACTAACAAATCCGGTAAGGTAGTTGCCAAGTTTGTTTGGGGCAAACACAAGGGCTCCAAGACTTGTGTTTGGGTACCTAAAGTTCTTGTTTCTAATGTCAAAGGACCCAAAATCGTTTGGGTACCTAAAGTCAAGAACTAAATTTGTTTTATAGGTTTATGCATCTGGGGGCACAAGTTGGATCATCGACAGCGGGTGCACAAACCACATGACAGGGGAGAAGAAGATGTTCTCCTCCTACGAGAAAAACCAAGATCCCCCAACGAGCTATCACATTCGGGGATGGAAATCAAGGTTTGGTCAAAGGTTTGGGTAAAATTGCTATATCTCCTGACCATTCCATTTCCAATGTATTTCTTGTTGATTCCTTAGATTACAATTTGCTTTCCGTATCCCAATTATGTCAAATGGGCTACAACTGTCTATTTACTGATGTAGGTGTCACTGTCTTTAGAAGAAGTGATGATTCAATAGCGTTTAAGGGAGTGTTAGAGGGTCAGCTATATTTGGTAGATTTTGATAGAGCTGAACTCGACACTTGCTTAATTGCTAAGACTAACATGGGTTGGCTCTGGCACCGCCGACTAGCCCATGTTGGAATGAAGAATCTTCATAAGCTTCTAAAGGGAGAACACATTTTAGGATTAAGCAATGTTCATTTTGAGAAAGATAGGATTTGTAGCGCATGCCAAGCTAGGAAGCAAGTTGGTTTTCATCATCCACACAAGAACATTATGACGACTGACAGGCCACTGGAGCTCCTACACATGGATTTATTCGGCCCGATCGCTTACATAAGCATCGACGCGAGTAAGTACTGTCTAGTTATTGTGGATGATTATTCTCGCTTCACTTGGGTGTTCTTTTTGCAGGAAAAATCTCAAACCCAAGAGACTTTAAAGGGATTCTTGAGACGGGCTCAAAACGAGTTCGGCTTGAGGATCAAGAAAATAAGAAGCGATAATGGAACGGAGTTCAAGAATTCTCAAATCGAAGGTTTTCTTGAGGAGGAGGGCATCAAGCATGAGTTCTCTTCTCCCTACACACCACAACAAAATGGTGTAGTGGAGAGGAAGAATCGAACTCTATTGGACATGGCAAGAACCATGCTTGATGAATACAAGACACCGGATCGGTTTTGGGCCGAGGCGGTTAACACCGCCTGCTACGCCATCAACCGGTTATATCTACACCGAATCCTCAAGAAGACATCATACGAACTCCTAACCAGTAAAAAGCCCAACATTTCATATTTTAGAGTCTTTGGTAGCAAATGCTTTATTCTTATTAAGAGAGGTAGAAAATCTAAATTTGCTCCTAAGACTGTAGAAGGCTTTTTACTAGGATATGACTCAAACACAAGGGCATATAGAGTCTTTAATAAGTCCTCAAGACTTGTTGAAGTTTCTTATGACGTTGTGTTTGATGAGACTAACGGCTCTCAAGTAGAGCAAGTTGATCTTGATGAGATAGGTGAAGAAGAGGCTCCGTGCATCGCGCTAAGGAACATGTCCATTGGGGATGTGTGTCCTAAGGAATCCAAAGAGTCTCCAAATGCACAAGATCAACCATCCTCCTCCACGCAAGCATCTCCACCAAATCAAAATGAGGACGAGGCTCAAGTTGATGAAGGAGAAAATCAAAGTGATGAGCCACCTCAAGATGACGGCATTGATCAAGGGGGAGATGCAAATGATCAAGACAAGGAGGATGAAGAACCAAGACCGCCACACCCAAGAGTCCACCAAGCAATCCAACGAGATCACCCCGTCAACACCATTCTCGGCGACATTCATAAGGGGGTAACCACTAGGTCTCGTGTTGCATATTTTTGTGAGCATTACTAGTTTGTTTCCTCTATTGAGCCACACAAGGTAGAGGAAGCACTTCAAGATCCGGATTGGGTGGTGGCAATGCAAGAGGAGCTCAACAACTTCACTAGGAATGAGGTATGGCATTTAGTTCCACGTCCTAATCAAAATGTTGTAGGAACCAAGTGGGTCTTCCGCAACAAGCAAGACGAGCATGGTGTGGTGACAAGGAACAAAGCTCGACTCGTGGCCAAGGGGTATTCACAAGTCGAAGGTTTGGATTTTGGTGAAACCTATGCACCCGTAGCTAGGCTTGAGTCAATTCGCATATTATTAGCCTTTGCTACTTACCATGGCTTCAAGCTCTACCAAATGGACGTGAAGAGTGCCTTCCTCAATGGACCAATCAAGGAAGAAGTCTATGTTGAGCAACCTCCTGGCTTTGAAGACAGTGAGTATCCTAACTATGTCTATAGGCTCTCTAAGGCGCTTTATGGGCTCAAGCAAGCCCCAAGAGCATGGTATGAATGCCTAAGTGTAACACCCGGATTTTAGGGGTCCAAAACCCGGGGTTAACATAAACACCAGGTATGCTGGGACCAAGTCTCATACATATGATGTAAAGTGGCACAGGATCGAATGTCACAACTTTATATATAACAGGAGTTCTATACAAAATAAATAATTACATTATAAGGAGACAACGGTCCAGCAACCCAAAGTTGACTGGGAGACGACGACCTAGACCTCTCACGAACTCATTACAGCATCCTCCATGAGCATCATCCTGCAGTACCTGTTCTTGACCTGTGGTGTATGTGAGACAGCAAGAGTGAGCTCACATACGTTCATCGCTCAACAAGTTGTGGGGAAATAATGTGCATGAACTCGCCAAAGGTGGGAGCTCACGTGAAGTGTAAGGCTTACCAAAGAAGATGGTTAGAGCTGAGCATTGCTTTTAAAGTTGGTCAAAATTTTATTAGCAATTACTAAGTATAAGTAAATACCAAACCCAATTAAGTAGTAGAACAAAAGTAATAACAACATCACCCGCGATGCAATGCATATGACAAATTGAATTTAGTTCCATAAATTAATCATGTGAGTGTCCGAGCTGCTCATGACCGTGAGCACGGCTAGTATACCAGTTTTACACTCTGCAGAGGTTGCGCATCTTTACCCACAAGTCGTGTATCCCATGTCGCCAGGGTTTGCAAAGCCCTTAGACACTTCCGAGGTGAATGGCTGGGGATCCACTACGAGGCCTTTACAAAGTTCCACTAGCTTCCGAAAACCCGCTACAGTTTATAGGAAGATCCAGTGCAGGAATCCCTTGCAGGACCGCCATCGCAGCAAAATCCTCCCGAGGGCCTCCCTACACTGACCTCTCCCCTACTGCCCTTGCCCCTTTCGGGTAAGGTAGTCTTCCACTAGCTTTCCTAATTAATCAGCCAAGGGCGTCCCATTCCACCCTCGTGGTAGCACTGTTTTCCCGGGTGGTTCTCCATGTTCCAATTAACATAATGATCTTAACATGAACCATAAATAACAACTGATAACAAAAGTATAATCATGAATAGTGTAATCTTCATACCCAAAACCACATATAGCACTAGCAAGTACTACCCAGGAAGTTCAGTGGTAAACAAGGTATAAAGATAGACAAACTAGGGTAACCTATTGGGTCCCATCAAAATTAACCTATGCAGATCATTATGATTAATCAGAACATGGCTGGGTAAAGAGAAGTGATCAAGAGCACAACTTGCCTGGGCCATGAGAATCCAGGTACCAGGATGATCTTCAGGTGACTCGTGACCTCACTGCTAGTCGTAGCAATTCAAACATACATGGTATAGGCAAAATTAACATTACACCAAACATAAGAACAAAATACACATTAATACTCTACATATTAAAATAAGATCATAGGAACAGGAATCATTAATTTTGGAGTTATAGATTTTAAGTTATGAATTTTCAAAGGTTTAATGTGATTAAGATATGATTAAATGATAAATAAATTTTCTGACAGAGTTCATGTCAAAACAGAGACACTAAATGATGAAGAATATTATTACAAAATTTTAGAAACTGGAATGGTTCAATTTGGAGCTAAAATGGATTTTCTATGAATTATCTAAGTTTTAGCAATTATTTTCATATTAAAAATCTATTTAATAATCATTTTCCCTGGTTTTATTATGTTCTGGACTGGGCCTCAAATCTGTAAAAGGGCAGGGGGCTCGGCGCTAAATCCGCAAGACACAGTCATCCCCCGCATAGGACGGCGGGTTGATTACTTAGAACCCCAGGGGCTTTTTAGCAAAAACGGCCATCACGAAGGGGTATCTGCGTTTCAGAGCCATCGGATTAGGTTTGGACGGCCCAGATTAAATCTTTCCCACTCCGAACCGGTACACAATCGTACCCGTTGGATCAAAGATCAACGTCGTAGATTACACGAGCTTCATTATGAACCGGTACACGATATGGACCGCCAGATCTAAAATCAGTGGCCACGATTTAAAACCTCCCAGATCTAATCCTACGCATTCACCAGACATCCCACGGTCTGGATCCACTCACGCGAAGGGGTATGCCCCGATCTAATCTCGACCGTTCGTGGCTGATCCAACGGCCGAGGTGTTTCCCCCCCTACCAACGACGGCCGGCCACGGATGAGCTGAGGTCCGCGGCGGCGCGCCATGGCCGGAGTTCCCCAACTTCTCGCCCAGACGCTAAGCTCTCGATTCCTTGGTGCTACACATAGAGGAGGTTAAGGGGAATCCGATGGTGGGCTTTTTACCTTGGTTTGATGCGGCGTCGACTCTGCCCACGGTGAGGCGTAGTTCCGCGGCGGTGCGTTCGCTCCGGCGAGGAATTCCTTCCTTACCGCCCGACGATCTTGCCAGGGGAGGCCACGGACATCATCCATGCGGCCAAGTGAAGCTTCCGGAAACGAATCCGAGGACGCGACGGCGATGAGCATGTGGAATTGACTACGGCGGCGACGGCTTGGTAAGGCTCTGCTCGCACGGTGATACGGTCCCGCGTTATATACCCCAAAAATCGGTGGTCCGAGCGGAATACAACCCGATATGCGCGGAGGGGGCAAGTCCGAGCGAGTGTTGTTGGTTCACGGCGAGAAATCCGGGCGGGGTTTGGTTGAGGCGCCCACGGAAGCCGCACCTTTGGTTGGAGATCGTTTAGGGGAAGAAGATAGCTCTGACAGTCGGGACCCGCGCGCGAGTGACTCGAGTGGCGGACGCGGGTGCGGTGGAACAGCGGCTGACGCGTGGGGTCGGGCTGTCGGCGCCGAAGGCTGACGGGCGGGCCCCAGTTGGCAGCGAGTGAGAGGCAGGCGCGCAGTTGCCAACTTGGGCCGCACAGAGGGAAAGAGGTTGTGGGCCGAAATGTGGAGAGTTGGCCCAGTTAGGGTTTTTATCTTTTTCCTTTTTATTTCTTATTTTCTTTTCTCCATTTTCAAATCCAATTTGAATTCAAATTTCAAAATCAAATTCTTTGGTAAATTCTCCTCAGATTGAAAGTATAATTTGTAAACTCTAGTCTTACTTTTATTTATACTTTTTATTTTGTATATACTTTCCTTTTCTTCTTATTTTAAAAACCCAAATTCCAATTCAAATCAAACCAAGTTTTAAATTCTAGATTTCAAATTTATGCACAAGTTTAAACTTTCACATGATGCACAATTACTACATAATGTTTCTTTATTTATTTTATTATGATCATTTCCCTTTGAAAAGGGTGAGCTATAAAGTTTAATCACTTATAAATGGTACTTTGCTCAAATTTCTTCTACCAATCCCAAATTCAGAATTTGGGTGTTACAAATCCTACCCCCCTTAAAAATAATCTCGTCCTCGAGATTTGTAAGAGAAAGGATGTAGAAGACATTATTTGTAGTGTATAGGTTAGTTTGTTTTAATTAATTTTAATACCAAAACTCATTTTTTTTTAACACAAATCATCAGGTGATTAGGAAAGCATGAGTATATATGGGTACATCCATTTTATTATGCAGGATAGAAGATATTTTTAAAGCATATATAGGTTTGGGTAAGAAAGAGTAGGGTAAAGAAAGACTCCATCCAAGATTGTGGATCTTGACTCATCTTGGTGACCTCACTTGATCCTTGAAGACTTGAGTTGGTGCTCATCCTTCCTCGATGAAGTTGATCATCTTCTTCGGTCTTGTCTCATTGATTAGGAGTTAGTGTATATTATTGGGCTGGGGAATATGGTTAATATAGGTATGGATGAGATAGACTACATGATATGGGTCAAAATCTGGTTTGATGTCAGGTGGTGGTTGATAGATTATGCAATCCATTAAGACTCTATTGATTGGGTAAGTTATGTAACTTGTTTATATAGATCGAGTTGTTGTGTATGGCCAAGTTGATATAAGTCTCTAAATTAGGCTTAAGTGATTTAGGAGTATGGCCTTATCCTTTGTACCAGCATTAAGTAACTTACACTAGATTAGACCATATTAAATTAGGTATGATCTAGATTAGACTAGTTTAAGTTAGGTAGATTTATCAGGGTAAGATATATCTTGTTAGGATATGTTAGAATTTTTTTTTTTTTTTCGAGATAAGATGGATCTATTAAGATAAGAGCATATTTTTTTTTAAGATAGAATGGATCTATATACATTAGGATAAGTTAAGACCTTTTGAGATAAGATAGATCTATGAGTGTAGGATAGAATCTCTTGAGATGAGATGAATCTATTAAGATAGGGGAGAATCTTTTAAGATAAGATGAATTGGTTAGAATGAGATCTTTTTAGGATAAGATAAATCTCTTATGCTAGATATGTTCCAATGGGGATAATCTAGGTTGTCTAGTTATCTTACAAATGCTATCCTTTATGCCTAGATGTATATGCAGATGTAATTGTGGACATTACTCCACAACCCATCATACTCAAACAAAGATCCAAATCAGACATATATCATAAGAGCAAACATTCAAATACATAGACACTTATAAAAATAGTTTTGTTTTTGTTCCTAGAATTAGGTCTCCTATTCCTAAAGGTCACTTTAGGCACTGGATTTCAAAGTGTGAAATCCACATTTGTCTTTAGAAGGATAAGGTAAGAATGATCAGAGTAAGCGAAAATAGATAAGAAAAGATTTAAGATAAGTTTAGAAAGAATCAGAGTAGCAGAGGTAAGTAGATAATGGTTGTCCAGTTCTATCTAGGTTTCGTCCTACAGTCAACATTCCTCTGATACCACTTCTGTAACACCCGGATTTTAGGGGTCCAAAACCCGGGGTTAACATAAACACCAGGTATGCTGGGACCAAGTCTCATACATATGATGTAAAGTGGCACAGGATCGAATGTCACAACTTTATATATAACAGGAGTTCTATACAAAATAAATAATTACATTATAAGGAGACAACGGTCCAGCAACCCAAAGTTGACTGGGAGACGACGACCTAGACCTCTCACGAACTCATTACAGCATCCTCCATGAGCATCATCCTGCAGTACCTGTTCTTGACCTGTGGTGTATGTGAGACAGCAAGAGTGAGCTCACATACGTTCATCGCTCAACAAGTTGTGGGGAAATAATGTGCATGAACTCGCCAAAGGTGGGAGCTCACGTGAAGTGTAAGGCTTACCAAAGAAGATGGTTAGAGCTGAGCATTGCTTTTAAAGTTGGTCAAAATTTTATTAGCAATTACTAAGTATAAGTAAATACCAAACCCAATTAAGTAGTAGAACAAAAGTAATAACAACATCACCCGCGATGCAATGCATATGACAAATTGAATTTAGTTCCATAAATTAATCATGTGAGTGTCCGAGCTGCTCATGACCGTGAGCACGGCTAGTATACCAGTTTTACACTCTGCAGAGGTTGCGCATCTTTACCCACAAGTCGTGTATCCCATGTCGCCAGGGTTTGCAAAGCCCTTAGACACTTCCGAGGTGAATGGCTGGGGATCCACTACGAGGCCTTTACAAAGTTCCACTAGCTTCCGAAAACCCGCTACAGTTTATAGGAAGATCCAGTGCAGGAATCCCTTGCAGGACCGCCATCGCAGCAAAATCCTCCCGAGGGCCTCCCTACACTGACCTCTCCCCTACTGCCCTTGCCCCTTTCGGGTAAGGTAGTCTTCCACTAGCTTTCCTAATTAATCAGCCAAGGGCGTCCCATTCCACCCTCGTGGTAGCACTGTTTTCCCGGGTGGTTCTCCATGTTCCAATTAACATAATGATCTTAACATGAACCATAAATAACAACTGATAACAAAAGTATAATCATGAATAGTGTAATCTTCATACCCAAAACCACATATAGCACTAGCAAGTACTACCCAGGAAGTTCAGTGGTAAACAAGGTATAAAGATAGACAAACTAGGGTAACCTATTGGGTCCCATCAAAATTAACCTATGCAGATCATTATGATTAATCAGAACATGGCTGGGTAAAGAGAAGTGATCAAGAGCACAACTTGCCTGGGCCATGAGAATCCAGGTACCAGGATGATCTTCAGGTGACTCGTGACCTCACTGCTAGTCGTAGCAATTCAAACATACATGGTATAGGCAAAATTAACATTACACCAAACATAAGAACAAAATACACATTAATACTCTACATATTAAAATAAGATCATAGGAACAGGAATCATTAATTTTGGAGTTATAGATTTTAAGTTATGAATTTTCAAAGGTTTAATGTGATTAAGATATGATTAAATGATAAATAAATTTTCTGACAGAGTTCATGTCAAAACAGAGACACTAAATGATGAAGAATATTATTACAAAATTTTAGAAACTGGAATGGTTCAATTTGGAGCTAAAATGGATTTTCTATGAATTATCTAAGTTTTAGCAATTATTTTCATATTAAAAATCTATTTAATAATCATTTTCCCTGGTTTTATTATGTTCTGGACTGGGCCTCAAATCTGTAAAAGGGCAGGGGGCTCGGCGCTAAATCCGCAAGACACAGTCATCCCCCGCATAGGACGGCGGGTTGATTACTTAGAACCCCAGGGGCTTTTTAGCAAAAACGGCCATCACGAAGGGGTATCTGCGTTTCAGAGCCATCGGATTAGGTTTGGACGGCCCAGATTAAATCTTTCCCACTCCGAACCGGTACACAATCGTACCCGTTGGATCAAAGATCAACGTCGTAGATTACACGAGCTTCATTATGAACCGGTACACGATATGGACCGCCAGATCTAAAATCAGTGGCCACGATTTAAAACCTCCCAGATCTAATCCTACGCATTCACCAGACATCCCACGGTCTGGATCCACTCACGCGAAGGGGTATGCCCCGATCTAATCTCGACCGTTCGTGGCTGATCCAACGGCCGAGGTGTTTCCCCCCCTACCAACGACGGCCGGCCACGGATGAGCTGAGGTCCGCGGCGGCGCGCCATGGCCGGAGTTCCCCAACTTCTCGCCCAGACGCTAAGCTCTCGATTCCTTGGTGCTACACATAGAGGAGGTTAAGGGGAATCCGATGGTGGGCTTTTTACCTTGGTTTGATGCGGCGTCGACTCTGCCCACGGTGAGGCGTAGTTCCGCGGCGGTGCGTTCGCTCCGGCGAGGAATTCCTTCCTTACCGCCCGACGATCTTGCCAGGGGAGGCCACGGACATCATCCATGCGGCCAAGTGAAGCTTCCGGAAACGAATCCGAGGACGCGACGGCGATGAGCATGTGGAATTGACTACGGCGGCGACGGCTTGGTAAGGCTCTGCTCGCACGGTGATACGGTCCCGCGTTATATACCCCAAAAATCGGTGGTCCGAGCGGAATACAACCCGATATGCGCGGAGGGGGCAAGTCCGAGCGAGTGTTGTTGGTTCACGGCGAGAAATCCGGGCGGGGTTTGGTTGAGGCGCCCACGGAAGCCGCACCTTTGGTTGGAGATCGTTTAGGGGAAGAAGATAGCTCTGACAGTCGGGACCCGCGCGCGAGTGACTCGAGTGGCGGACGCGGGTGCGGTGGAACAGCGGCTGACGCGTGGGGTCGGGCTGTCGGCGCCGAAGGCTGACGGGCGGGCCCCAGTTGGCAGCGAGTGAGAGGCAGGCGCGCAGTTGCCAACTTGGGCCGCACAGAGGGAAAGAGGTTGTGGGCCGAAATGTGGAGAGTTGGCCCAGTTAGGGTTTTTATCTTTTTCCTTTTTATTTCTTATTTTCTTTTCTCCATTTTCAAATCCAATTTGAATTCAAATTTCAAAATCAAATTCTTTGGTAAATTCTCCTCAGATTGAAAGTATAATTTGTAAACTCTAGTCTTACTTTTATTTATACTTTTTATTTTGTATATACTTTCCTTTTCTTCTTATTTTAAAAACCCAAATTCCAATTCAAATCAAACCAAGTTTTAAATTCTAGATTTCAAATTTATGCACAAGTTTAAACTTTCACATGATGCACAATTACTACATAATGTTTCTTTATTTATTTTATTATGATCATTTCCCTTTGAAAAGGGTGAGCTATAAAGTTTAATCACTTATAAATGGTACTTTGCTCAAATTTCTTCTACCAATCCCAAATTCAGAATTTGGGTGTTACACTAAGAGATTTCATTATTGCAAATGGCTTCAAAGTCGGCAAGACCGATCCTACTTTATTCACTAAGACTCTTGCAAAAGATTTGTTCGTATGCCAAATTTATGTTGATGATATTATATTTGGGTCTACTAACGAATCTACATGTGAGGAATTTAGTAGGATCATGACACAAAAATTCGAGATGTCGATGATGGGGGAGTTGAAGTATTTCTTGGGATTTCAAGTAAAGCAACTCCAAGAGGGCACCTTCATTTGCCAAACGAAGTATACTCAAGACATTCTAAACATGTTTGGGATGAAGGATGCCAAGCCCATCAAGACTCCCATGGGAACCAATGGGCATCTCGACCTCGACACGGGAGGTAAATCCGTAGATCAAAAGGTATACCGGTCGATGATAGGTTCATTGCTTTATCTATGTGCATCTCGATCGGATATTATGCTTTCTGTATGCATGTGTGCAAGATTCTAATCCGACCCTAAGGAATCTCACCTTACGGCCGTAAAACAAATCTTGAGATATTTAGCTTATACTCCTAAGTTTGGGCTTTGGTACCCTCGGGGATCCACTTTTGATTTAATTGGTTATTCGGATGCCGATTGGGCAGGGTGCAAAATCAATAGAAAGAGCACATCGGGGACTTGCCAGTTCTTGGGAAGATCCTTGGTGTCTTGGGCTTCAAAGAAGCAAAATTCGGTCGCTCTTTCAACCGCCGAAGCCGAGTACATTGCTGCAGGTCATTGTTGCGCGCAATTGCTATGGATGAGGCAAACCCTGTGGGACTATGGTTACAAATTAACCAAAGTTCCTCTTCTATGTGATAATGAGAGTGCAATCCGCATGGTGGATAATCCCGTTGAGCATAGCCGCACTAAACACATAGCCATTCGGTATCATTTTCTTAGGGATCACCAACAAAAGGGGGATATCTAGATTGCTTATATTAACACTAAAGATCAATTAGCCGATATCTTTACCAAGCCACTAGATGAACAAACTTTTACCAAACTTAGGCATGAGTTGAATATTCTCGATTCTAGGAATTTCTTTTGATGTCTTGCATACATAGCTCATACATATACCTTTGATCATGTCTCTTTTATATATGCTATGACTAATGTGTTTTCAAGTCTATTTCAAACCAAGTCATAGGTATATTGAAAGGGAATTGGAGTCTTCGGCGAAGACAAAGGCTTCCACTCCATAACTCATCCCTCGTCGTTGCTCCAAGTCACGCTTCATCTTTGGGGGAGAAAGCATGAAGCAAAAGGACTCCAGCTTTGGTATAATCTTCACTCCTATGTTTTACTTGCCAAAGAGGAGAAAGTAGTTAGAAAAGGGCTTATATTTCACTCTAAGTATCCGTTTTTGGCGATTCATGCCAAAGGGGGAGAAAGTATAGAGCCCAAAGCAAAAGGACCGCACCACCACCCTAATTTTTAAATGATTTTCGATTGGTAATTTTCAAATTGATATCTTATTGTGTTTAAAAGAAGGGATTTCAAAAATTGGTATCTTAAAACCCTCTTGAACACTAAGAGGAGAATTTATTGAGGGGGAGTTTTGTTTAAGTCAAAGGAAAAGCATTTGAAACAGGGGGAGAAAATTTCAAATCTTGAAAAATGCTTCGCAAAATCTTATTTCTTTACCTTTGACTATTTGCAAAAGAACTTTGAAAAGAATTTTTACAAAAGAATTTGCAAAACAAAACATGTGGTGCAAGCGTGGTCCAAAATGTTAAATAAGAAAGAAACAATCCATGCGCATTCTATAAATATTTATATTGGCTCAATTCCAAGTAACCTTTGCACTTACATTTTGCAAACTAGTTCAAATTTTGTACTTCTACGTTTGCTTTGGTTTGTGTTGGCATCAATCACCAAAAAGGGGCAGATTGAAAGGGAATTAGGCTCACACCTATTTTCCTAAGTAATTTTGGTGGTTAAATTGCTCAACACAAATAAATTGGACTAACTAGTTTGCTCTAGTGTATAAGTCATACAGGTGCCAAAGGTTGACACTAAGCCAATAAAAAGACCAAGAAAAGGGTTCAACAAAAAGAGCAAGGGATAACCGAAGGCAGCCCTGGTATGGCGCATCGGACTGTCCGGTGTGCCACCGGACAGTGTCCGGTGCACCAAGGCACTCCAGGCTGAACTCTTCACCTTCGGGAAAATCCAGAGGCGCTCCGCTATAATTCACCGGACTGTCCGGTGTACACCGGACAGTGTCCGGTGCCCCAGAGGAAAGCGGCTCTGGAACTCGCCAGCTTCGGGATTTCGTCCGCTATAATTCACCGGACATGTCCGGTGCACACCGGACTGTCCGGTGTGACAGCGGGCAACGGCTACTTCGCGCGCCAACGGCTACCTGCAAGTGCATTTAATGCGCGCCTGCGCACGCAGAGGAGCAGGACACGCGCGGGTGGCACACCGAACAGTCTACAGGACTTGTCCGGTGCGCCACCGGACAGCCAGGCGGGCCCACATGTCAGAGCTCAACGGTCGAACTCCAACGGTCTGCTGACATGGGCTAGCGCACCGGACAGTGTCCGGTGGCGCACCGGACTGTCCGGTGCGCCATGCGACAGCAGCCCTCCAACGACCACTTTGTGGTGGTTGGGGCTATAAATACCCCAACCACCCCACATTCAATGGCATCCAAGTTTCTACACTTCAACACCTTACAAGAGCTCTAGCATTCATTCCAAAGCACACAAAAGAGATCAAATCCTCTCCCAACTCCACATCAAGCCTTAGTGATTAGAGAGAGTGATTTGTCGTGTTCATTTGAGCTCTTGCGCTTGGATCGCTTGCTTTTCTTTCTCATTTGTTCTTGTGATCAAACACTCAATTGTAACCAAGGCAAGAGACACCAATTGTGTGGTGGTCCTTGCGGGGAAGTTTCGTTCCCTGGTTGATTTGAGAAGAGAAGCTCACTCGGTCCGAGGGACCGTTTGAGAGAGGGAAGGGTTGAAAGAGACCCGGCCTTTGTGGCCTCCTCAACGAGGAGTAGGTTTGCGAGAACCGAACCTCGGTAAAACAAATCCACGTGTCACACTCTTCATTCGCTTGTGATTTGTTTTGCGCCCTCTCTCGCGGACTCATTATTGTTTCTAATGCTAACTCGGCTTGTAGTTGTGATTATCTTTGTAAATTTCAGTTTCGCCCTATTCACCCCCCTCTAGGCGACTTTTAGGAATCCACGATTTGATCGATGCGAGGCAGGGGGTAGGGAACTTTCGGACATGCTTTGTTTAGACCAGTGTAGTCTACACACATCCGCCATTTCCCACCTTTCTTTTTCACAAGCACAGGGTTGGCTAGCCATTCGGGATGGAATACCTCTTTGATGAACCTGGCAGCCATCAGCTTGTGGATCTCCTCGCCTATGGCTCTGCGCTTTTCTTCGTCGAATCGGCATAGAGGCTGCTTCACGGGTTGGGCTCCAGCTCGGATATCCAGCGAGTGCTCGGCGACATCCCTCGGTATGCGAGGCATGTCCGAGGGACTCCACACAAAAACCTTGGCGTTTGCACGGAGAAAGTCGACGAGCACTGCTTCCTATTTGGGGTCGAGCTCGGAGCCGATCCGGATCTGCTTGGAGGTGTCGTTGCTGGGGTCGAGAGGGACGGACTTAACCGCCTCTGCTGGTTCGAAGTTGCCGGCGTGGCGCTTCGCATCTGGCGCCTCCTTAGGGAGGCTTTCTAGGTCGGCGATGAGGGCCTCGGATTCGGCGAGGGCCTCAGCGTACTCCACGCACTCCACGTCGCATTCATACGCGTGTGTGACGGAACCTTCCAAGTCATTAGGCCCACCTACGGTTGTCCTTGTCCAACAGACATCAGACAACCCCGTAGATGTTCCTGAATCACTTGATAAGTTCGGTATCTTTCCTTACCTTTCCAGGAACGTTTCACCCGTCTTGCAGACATTACAGAACATCGGAGATATCGAAATGCGGAAGTGATTACATAAACTTACATTTATTTAAAAAGTAAGATTCAGTTGCTTATTACAGACCAGAAATATAAACGAGTGCAGAGTAGTATTATTACATAACCAAGGGAGGCAAAAACTCCTCCCATAAGAGTCTATACATAAAAGTTCTTTATGGAGGACCATGTCCTCCCGCATCTTCATTCCTGATTTTCATCATGGGGAACCACCTTGGTACAAAAGCAACAGAAATCTGCTGCTCCCTCACCTAAAAACAACGAGGGAATAAACCCTGAGTATGGAATTACTCAGCAAGTCTTACCCGACTAAAGAAAAGACTCTTAAGGGTATGCTGGTTATAAGGGAGTCAAGGTAAGGCTTAACAATGATCAAAGACTCTGTTTTGCGGAAAAGCTTACTATGAGTGGATTCTTAAAAATCCAATTTTATTGTCAGATTAAATAAATTACCTGCAGCTAGAGTTCTTGCTATCCTAGTTCAAACACTTGTCCTGAACAAGTCAGTTTTTCATCAATCCCTTCATCTTAAGTGGATTGCTACGTGTAGGGCAGTGACCAAGTCTTCATAACCGCGAAGGTACGGCGATCCGAATCGATTATACTCAGCTGAGGATCTCCAATCACATGACATATGTAGCACTTAACCCTTACATATGTCAACCCGCCACCGGGGTTCTTAAGACCAGATCAGGTTCACGCAAACCGAGAGCACAGATACACCACCGTCCATCCTCTTGCCACGGAGGGTACACGCTACTCTCGCCACCGCTCCACGCCCATTTCGTGTTATCTTATTCTGGCCTTAGTCTGCCCGAGGCAAAGCTTACCCATGACGAGGCATGTGACCAGTTAAAGGGTCCTCGATCATCAAGCCTACATCGAGACGGTCCTTAATTGACTCAGACGGAGACACTACACCGAGACTCTCTTCTCGTGCAAGTCACCCGCCCGGTCTTAGCTTAATCATTTCAACCCAAAAACTTGGTACCTGGCAGAGGTACATCTTTTCCGATGTTGAACCCATCACGGCCATGATGGATCCACCATCAAGTTTTTGTTTTTGAAAACATACCTTCCACTTTTGCCACATCATATTTTGTAAAAACAAAACATTTTTATTTCTCTAAAGCAAGGCTAAGCATAGTAAATAGCTTTCATAAATCAGGGTATCAAGGAGGGTAATCAAGATCAAGGAAGGTAATGCAGGAATTGTTTAATCAAGCAACTCCTATCACCTAATGCATCAAGCAGGTGAGAAAGAATTTAAAACATCAAGGAGGTGGCAAATGCACCGGGGCTTGCTTTCGTTAACAGGTGAGTCTGGCTCGGATCCACAAATATCAAAGTAGAAGCAGTTGCCTACTTGAGAATCTGAGAGTGGTGGTGTCCTTTCTTCGGTGACTTCCACTTCTTCTTCGCGTTCTAACATAACCATATATATATATATATATATATATATATATATATATATATATATATATATATATATATATATATATATATATATATATATATATATATAAGAATGGATGCCATGGGATGCTTATGAGAGTGCAAAGATAATATAAACTTATTATCTAAGTCTTGAATACAACTTTCCTTCACGGAACTCCGAGAACTTAGGGTTTTCCGGAGTCGGTAAAGGAGTTCATAGGGCAGGGGGTTGGTTTTGGGTTCTAAGTATCAAACAAAGTCCAAATCAATTCAAATTCTACCCAAGGCTTCTAAATAATATGAGAAGCTCATATAAAAATTTTGAGCATTTTTGGGATTACCATTTATCTTTTAAAAATCCAGAATTACTTCTTTAAGCTATTTTAAATGCCCTAAAATTCTTTGTTTAAACTAAAAATCATGAAACTATTTTTATTAAATTCTAGGGAAAATAAGGAGCTTAGGAAAATTGGTTTCAAAATTTTATCATTTTTCTACAATTTTCTAAAATTGTTTTGGCTCTAGAGTAAAAAGAAAAAGAAAACAGGTGAATAGTACTGGGCTGATTTCAGCCCAGTGGCCCAGCTCAGAGGGAGAAAGGCGCCCGCGCCCTGGCGACTTTGCATAGAGACCCCCGCGTTTCTGTTTAACTGCGAATGAGTTCTTTCACTGTTTTAACAGAGTCACTGACGTTTACAGATAGCCCCCTCGACTTCTAAGTCTTTGCACGGCCAAGTCCACGACGGCGCTCCGCACGGGAAGCTTACTCCGGCGAGCTAGACCGGCCGGAGGGGACCAAGACCGGCGCTAATCTTTGGTTTACACCGGATTCTACCCTTATAGAGTATTTCCCCCCACTTAATTTCAAGAATGATGAGCTAATTTGGCCTAGCCACGGTAACCGCGCGGATGAACCAAAGAACCATGCGTTCCCGGCGATTGGTGGCAGTCTAATTCAATTGGAAGGGTCGAAGAGTTTAAGGAGGACATAAGGATGTTAGAACAAGCAGCAGAGAGACTTGAGCTTACCTAAATCGAGCTGGCCACGGTGAGCTTGATTCTACGGTGGCGGAAAGTGAATTTGGGGAGAATTGGAAATTCTCGAGCTCTGGTGAACGATTGTGGCTGATTAGTGGTGGCTGGTTAGCTGACGATCTTGCGGAGCTAGTCACAGGCTCAATTTATAGGGAGGACGGGCGGTGGTGATCAATTCGGCCGAGCCGTGCTGGCGGCCGGAGCTGAAGAGGAACGTGAGTGCGGTGACTTCGTGTCTACTGCCGTGGCAACCTCTCCGTCGACGATGGGACGGGTATAGGGAGTTATGGCGATGCGGTGGAAGGGCTTGGACACGCGGCACAGGCCGGGCGACGGTGAACACCGGCGTTCTTATATACTTCCGCCGCGGTAACGATGGTATGGTGGCCGGAGTTGTTTAACGGCTGAAGTTTATCCCCAGCAGTGACCTCCAAGCGATATCCACACGGTCCGCACGAATCGCAGCACGAGATCAACCACCGGCGGTGACTTACCGGCAACGAGCCCGCCGCGCTGGCAACCTGATCCATTCGGGTCTAATGTACCATGGCACATCTACTTCAGTCAGATGAACTGACAGAGCAAGTTTAAGCCACTTTTTCTCTGATTTTCAAATGGCAACACATCCAGTGACCTATAGCAAAGTTGTAGAGCTATATACCATCTACAATTCGACTATAGGGACTGGGCTCATTTGATCACTAGATCATGGTTGAATTCACACTCAAAGCTGACCCTGTTACACTGAATAGCTGAATTTCAGAATGAACCCAGCCTGACAGCCAATCTTTAGGCTTAATTATCTCTAATATTCTCTTAACAACTCTGCTCACACTCTTAAGCAAAATTGTTCTCCTTTGTTAGGTCTACAAGTTTGATGTGGTGACCTAGGGCAAAAACTCTATAGTTTGAAAGTTACAGGGTTCCAAAGTTGGGCCAAAACTCTGAAATGCAGACTTAACCAAAAAGGTTAAGTGTGGCTCTTTTGCACTTAGGTCCAAATCTTAAGTTTTGGATTGCAAATTCACATATGAGTGACCCAAATGACTTAAGATACTTATTTGACTTGGTTTTTGCACTTTAGTCCAAAAGTGGACTAATTTTGCACATAGGTCCCTGGGTTTTAGTTTTAGGGCTTTCCAGTATTCAAATGGGGATTTTTGATATCCCAGGGGTATAAATGTGATTCAACTTTGTTTTTGGGGACATTTTATGACTCTTTCCCTAAAGCCTTTAGGTTTTCTTCATTTGGATTAAGTTTTGCCCCATTAATCCCTATTCAGGGTCAAGTTCCTTAACCAGGGGTCTATTTGCAAAATACCAAAAACAATACACTTGTTTGAAATTTTTACCTAGTGAATGCACTCTAGGTGTGTCAAACATATGCAATGCTAATGTTTATGATGTCATGCTCAAGTTTTAGTTACAGTAACACCAGGGGTGTTACATCCTTCCCCCCATAAAAGAATCTCGTCCCGAGATTTAAAGTCCTAGGGTGAGTAATGGAAAAGGAAATGTGTCACATTTTTATTTCCTTATATTTGGTACAAGGCAGGGGTGGTGTGGGGGTTTACTTCTTTATTACAATAACTAAATTTACTTTACAAATTACATGAGGCTAGAAAGCCTGGGAAATTCTTATTTAAAAAGTCTTGCGTTTCCCACGTAGCCTCTTCTTCAGAATGTTGGTTCCACTGTATCTTATAGAACTTGAGAGTTTTTCTCCGGGTAACCCGGTCCTTTTGATCCAAGACTCGAATAGGGTGCTCAGAATATGTCAAGTCTGGTTCAAGGACAACATCTGTCACTTCAATGGTTCGATCAGGAATCCGAAGACACTTCTTCAATTGCGACACATGGAACACATTATGTATAGCAGACAGGGTCTCAGGGAGTTGAAGTCGATATGCTACTGGCCCATATCTTTCTAATATCAGGAATGGACCAATATACCTGGGTGCAAGCTTCCCTTTAACCCTGAAACAGGATACCCCCTTCATTGGTGAAACCTTCAGGTAGACATAGTCTCCTTCAAGAAAATACAAGGGAATTCGCCGTTTGTCTACATAACTCTTCTGACGAGCTTGGGCTTTCTTCATATTATGAAGTATTTTTTGAACCTTTTCTTCGGTTTCTTTTACCATATCAGGCCTAAAGAAATACCTTTCACCAGGTTTAGACCAATTTAGCGGAGTACGACATCGTCGTCCATATAAAGCTTCAAAAGGTGCCATCTTGATACTTTCTTGATAGCTATTATTGTATGAAAACTCCGCTAAGGGCAAACATTCATCCCATTTCTGCGAGAAATCCAAGACACATGCCCGCAACATATCTTCAAGTATTTGATTAACTCTCTCAGTCTGCCCACTGGTTTGTGGATGATATGCCGAACTATGGAGCAGCTTAGTACCCAGGGATTTATGAAGTTCTTCCCAGAATTTGGATACAAATTGGGATCCACGATCCGACACTATGGTCTTTGGAATACCATGCAAACTGAGAATGCGAGCAATGTATAATTCCGCATAGGTGATGACAGGATATTTCACTTTAACCGGGAGGAAGTGGGCAATCTTGGTAAGTCGATCAATTATAACCCAAATAGAGTCATACCCTTTTGCAGTCCTGGGCAATCCCACAATGAAGTCCATACTTATGTCTTCCCATTTCCATGTTGGGATTGGCAAAGATTGTAATGGACCAGCAGTTTTCAAATGTATGGCCTTGACACGTCTACAGGTGTCACATCTGGCCACATAGCGTGCAATCTCGAGCTTCATTTTTGTCCACCAATAATGTTGTTTCAAATCTTGGTACATCTTAGTGCTTCCGGGATGAATAGAATAGCGGCTAAGATGTGCTTCATCAAGAATTTGTTGGAGGATCTCTTCATTCTTCGGCACCACTATACGGTTTTTAAACCATACAATGCCTTGCTCATCTTTTTTAAAACATTGGGCTGTTCTAGCCCTTATCTTTTCCCGAATGTGTTTCATACCCTCATTATCTTTTTGAGCATCAATTATCCTTTGCAAGAGTATTGATTCCAGCTTTAGCTGATTCAGAGCTCCTTGTTGGACCATTCCCAGGTTTAGCTTTTCCATCTCTTGACACAAGGTATTGTCAGAGTTCTTCATCATAAGACAGTGGCAGGAAACCTTACGGCTAAGTGCATCTACCACAACATTGGCTTTGCCTGGGTGATAATGAATTTCCAATTCATAGTCCTTAATAAGCTCAAGCCATCGCCTTTGTCTCATATTCAATTCTGACTGGGTGAAGATATACTTCAAGCTTTTATGGTCTGTGTAAATGTGACAGACATTTCCCAGTAGATAATGACGCCAGATTTTCAGGGCATGAACCACAGCAGCTAGCTCCAGATCATGAGTTGGGTAATGCTCCTCATGTCGGCGCAACTGCCTTGAAGCATATGCAATCACTCGGCCTTCTTGCATCAACACACAGCCGAGCCCACTGCCTGACGCATCACAATATACATCAAAAGGCTTGGTGATGTCCGGTTGAGCCAATACCGGAGCAGTGGTTAATAATGTCTTCAATTGCTCAAAGGCTTCTTCACACTTGGAAGACCAATTAAATTTACAATCATTTTTCAATAAACTTGTGATTGGTTTCACAAGCTTAGAAAAATCTGGTATAAATCTGCGATAATACCCAGCTAGTCCAAGAAAACTCCGGACTTGATGAACAGTGGTCGGGGGTTTCCACTCCAGAATATCCTTGACTTTGCTAGGATCTACCGCAATTCCCCTGGCAGATAGAACATGTCCTAGAAACTGAATTTCCTCCAGCCAAAACGCGCATTTGCTGAACTTGGCATATAACTGATGTTCCCTCAGGCGCGTCAATACAATCCGCAAATGTTGAGCATGCTCCTCTTCATTTTTGGAATATATCAAAATATCGTCGATGAAGACCACCACGAACTTGTCCAACTCGGGCATAAACACCGAGTTCATCAAATAAGTGAAATGGGCAGGAGCATTTGTCAATCCGAAAGACATTACCAGATATTCGAATAACCCATATCGTGTAGTGAACGCGGTCTTCGGTATGTCCTCGGGCCGAATACGGATCTGATGATAGCCCGACCTGAGATCAATTTTGGAAAATACCCTCGCCCCGGTTAGTTGATCAAATAAGATGTCAATCCTCGGAAGAGGGTACTTGTTCTTGATCGTGACCTCATTCAGGGGCCGATAATCCACGCACATCCGTAAGGTTTGATCCTTCTTTTTGACGAATATAGCTGGACAACCCCAAGGTGACGAGCTTGGCCGGATAAATCCTTTTTCTAAGAGATCTTGTAATTGAATCTTCAGTTCTGCCAACTCATTTGGAGGCATACGGTACGATCTTCGAGAAATAGGAGCCGTACCGAGCTTTAGCTCAATTACAAATTCTACATCCCGTTCAGGCGGCAAGCCCGACAAATCCTCGGGAAAGACATCGGGAAACTCACACACTACCGGAATATCCTTGATTTCCGGTACTATGGCTTCATACACTCTGCCAGTAGCTTGGGTTGAAATGGGGTTAGGTATAAGAATTTCTTCTTGATTATAACTCAACCTGATAATTCTTTGATCAGTGTTGAGGATTGCTTTATACTTGGCCAACCAATTCATACCCAGAATAACATCTATATCCTGGCCTTTCAGAACGATCATATTAGTAAGAAAATCCCGTCCGGCCAAGGTTACGGGCACTTGATAGGCCACTTCTCTAGTAAAAATCTGTCCCCCAGGTGAGTGAATTTTAAATCCTTCTTTTGATTCATGACATGAAATGCTATGTTGCTTCACAAATTTCTTGCTAATGAAGGTATGCGAAGCACCAGAATCAAAGAGAATGATTGCAGGATGATTTGCCACGAGGAACGTACCCATCATTACCGGCTCCCCGTCCGGTGTAGTGGCCACTTGTGTATAGTATATATGTCCCGTCTTCTTGGTGTTCTTGCCCGAAGTATTTCCCTTACCTTGAGCTAAATTCCCCGATCCTTGCTGATTATTAGCCTAATTCTGCTTTGGATAGGGGCAATCTTTGATAAAATGCCCAGACTTGCCACAGTTAAAACACCCAGTTGAAGAACTTGGCGAAGCAGGGAATCGAGTGCCTGGGGCACCCGGCTGACTTGGGGCAGTAGGAGCTTTATTGGGACGAATAATTATTGGCTGTTTGAAAGGGAAGGATGGTGCACTTGAACGATTCTGGTTAGAAGGCCGGAGAATAAACCGTTGCCTCTTCACCGGGCCCTGACTAGGCCTATCACCTCCAAATCCCTTAGATTTTCCGGCTCCTGCATATTTTGCTTCCACAGCCAAGGCTGTACTGACAGCTTTCCCATATGTGAGATCTATGCAGGTTGCCATTTTTCTTTGCAGTCGATCATTTAAACCCCTCATAAAGCAATTCTTCTTTTTCAGGTCTGTATTTACTTGATCGATTGCATACTGCGACAGGTGGTTAAACTTGTTGAGATATTGATTGACGGTATCTCCACCTTGTCTAAGTTTCATGAATTCTTCTTGTTTCATATGTAGAACACCCTCCGGAATATAATGCTCACGGAAGGCCATTTTGAATTCCTCCCAGGTTATTTGATGATTGGCCGGTTGAACGGCCATGAAATTCCCCCACCAAGTGCTGGCAGGGCCACGTAGTTGTTGGGCTGTAAATAACGGCTTCTGGGTCTCTGAACAACGCAGAAGTCCGAATTTTTGTTCAATGACCCGTATCCATTCGTCGGCTTCTAACGGGTCTTCAGCCTTCACAAACAGGGGTGGACGAGTTTCTGAGAAGTCCAAATAAGAAGTTTCGCGGGGGCCCTGTTGATAACCCCGCCCGCCTTGTTGTTGAAACTGCTGACCCGCCATTTCTCTCAAGAAGCGGGTGTTATCTGCGGTTGCATTTACCAAGGCAGCAATTGCCTCAGCCAGAGTGGGAGGAACAGGAGGCGGATTTGGTGTAGATTCCCTCCCACTAGAGGGTCCTGCTGCATCCTGGGATCGAGTTTTGGACGGCATCTGTGGCAATAATCATTTGAAAGAATAACAAATATTATATGCCAAAGACAAAACCATCCAATTTACATTACCAAAAAGAGTAATGTACAGACTCGATTTTACAACAGGATACATTACTCAACATATAATACACTATCTATTGTACAATAGTACAATCTACAATACACTACTTTTATTTTTATTACTACACTACTACTTCTACTTTTGGTTACTCCTGGCAGCCTTGTCGTCAGGTGTGGGAGACCATTCATCAACCAGCCTCATAGAAGGAGGGGGTTGAAAAAGGTCTAGCTCACCACCAAGCGCTTGTCCCATCACATGGGAGGGTCCAGCTTCCGACTCAGCAGGATGTATGGGCTCACTGGGATGCAGTTGCGAATACAATACATGAACTTCCTCATGTAATGTATTGCAATATGTCTGCAGGTCTTTGATAGCCAAGTTGAGCTCAGTTATACGGGCCTGAGCCCTTGCCTCCTTGGCCCATGCCAACGAACGAGATTGAACGACCCAATCGAGTGCCAAATCCCGATCCGCCAGCTGATCTTGTAGATGGCGAACGTCTCTTCGTGACTCATTTATGCGGTCACCATCTCCAATCCATATAGCTGTCCTGCGGCGGAGTTCTTCTTGGAGCCTACTTACTTCCGCTTCCAGATCCCCTATAGGATCATTGCTTCCGCTACTACTATCTACATCTCGCGGAGAAAGTTGATGTCGGGGTACTCTAATTGGTCCAGTCGACTTACGCGCGGTTTTTCTTGTGCGCGGCGGCATTTCTCTAGGGGGAAAAACTTTATTAGTACAATTCTTAGCATGATGCATGAATAATTACAGAATCAATCTTGATTCACCCTTCTATACATTGCACTCTTCCTACCTGGTCTTTATAGATTCTTCAGATATAAGGGATAAGAAAAGAAGAAGTCCTTTTAGGTAAGTCTTTCTTTTGAAATCCTTTTGAATATGCCTTATAATATCTGCAAAGAAGGGCTTTGCTCCGATACCAGCTGTGATGGAACCTTCCAAGTCATTAGGCCCACCTACGGTTGTCCTTGTCCAACAGACATCAGACAACCCCGTAGATGTTCCTGAATCACTTGATAAGTTCGGTATCTTTCCTTACCTTTCCAGGAACGTTTCACCCGTCTTGCAGACATTACAGAACATCGGAGATATCGAAATGCGGAAGTGATTACATAAACTTACATTTATTTAAAAAGTAAGATTCAGTTGCTTATTACAGACCAGAAATATAAACGAGTGCAGAGTAGTATTATTACATAACCAAGGGAGGCAAAAACTCCTCCCATAAGAGTCTATACATAAAAGTTCTTTATGGAGGACCATGTCCTCCCGCATCTTCATTCCTGATTTTCATCATGGGGAACCACCTTGGTACAAAAGCAATAGAAATCTGCTGCTCCCTCATCTAAAAACAACGAGGGAATAAACCCTGAGTATGGAATTACTCAGCAAGTCTTACCCGACTAAAGAAAAGACTCTTAAGGGTATGCTGGTTATAAGGGAGTCAAGGTAAGGCTTAACAATGATCAAAGACTCTGTTTTGCGGAAAAGCTTACTATGAGTGGATCCTTAAAATCCAATTTTATTGTCAGATTAAATAAATTACCTGCAGCTAGAGTTCTTGCAATCCTAGTTCAAACACTTGTCCTGAACTAGCCAGTTTTTCATCAATCCCTTCATCTTAAGTGGATTGCTACGTGTAGGGCAGTGACCAAGTCTTCATAACCGCGAAGGTACGACGATCCAAATCGATTATACTCAGCTGAGGATCTCCAATCACACGACATATGTAGCACTTAACCCTTACATATGTCAACCCGCCACCGGGGTTCTTAAGACCAGATCAGGTTCACGCAAACCGAGAGCACAGATACACCACCGTCCAGCCTCTTGCCACGGAGGGTACACGCTACTCTCGCCACCGCTCCACGCCCATTTCGTGTTATCTTATTCTGGCCTTAGTCTGCCTGAGGCAAAGCTTACCCATGACGAGGCATGTGACCAGTTAAAGGGTCCTCGATCATCAAGCCTACATCGAGACGGTCCTTAATTGACTCAGACGGAGACACTACACCGAGACTCTCTTCTCGTGCAAGTCACCCACCCGGTCTCAGCTTAATCATTTCAACCCAAAAACTTGGTACCTGGCAGAGGTACATCTTTTCCGATGTTGAACCCATCACGGCCATGATGGATCCACCATCAAGTTTTTGTTTTTGAAAACATACCTTCCACTTTCGCCACATCATATTTTGTAAAAACAAAGCATTTTTATTTCTCTAAAGCAAGGCTAATCATAGTAAATAGCTTTCATAAATCAGGGTATCAAGGAGGGTAATCAAGATCAAGGAAGGTAATGCAGGAATTGTTTAATCAAGCAACTCCTATCACCTAATGCATCAAGCAGGTGAGAAAGAATTTAAAACATCAAGGAGGTGGCAAATGCACCGGGGCTTGCCTTCGTTAACAGGTGAGTCTGGCTCGGATCCACAAATATCAAAGTAGAAGCAGTTGCCTGCTTGAGAATCCGAGGGTGGTGGTGTCCTTTCTTCGGTGACTTCCACTTCTTCTTTGTGTTCTAACATAACCATATATATATAAGAATGGATGCCATGGGATGCTTATGAGAGTTCAAAGATAATATAAACTTATTATCTAAGTCTTGAATACAACTTCCCTTCACGGAACTCCGAGAATTTAGGGTTTCCGGAGTCGGTAAAGGAGTTCATAGGGCAGGGGGTTGGTTTTGGGTTCTAAGTATCAAACAAAGTCCAAATCAATTCAAATTCTACCCAAGGCTTCTAAATAATATGAGAAGCTCATATAAAAATTTTGAGCATTTTTGGGATTACCATTTATCTTTTAAAAATCCAGAATTACTTCTTTAAGCTATTTTAAATGCCCTAAAATTTTTTGTTTAAACTAAAAATCATGAAACTATTTTTATTAAATTCTAGGGAAAATAAGGAGCCTAGGAAAATTGGTTTCAAAATTTTATCATTTTTCTACAATTTTCTAAAATTGTTTTGGCTCTGGAGTAAAAAGAAAAAGAAAACAGGTGAATAGTACTGGGCTGATTTCAGCCCAGTGGCCCAGCTCAGAGGGAGAAAGGTGCCCGCGCCCTGGCGACTTTGCACGGAGACCCCCGCGTTTCTGTTTAATTGCGAACGAGTTCTTTCACTGTTTTAACAGAGTCACTGACGTTTACAGATAGCCCCCTCGACTTCTAAGTCTTTGCACGGCCAAGTCCACGACGGCGCTCCGCACGGGAAGCTTACTCCGGCGAGCTAGACCGGCCGGAGGGGACCAAGACCGGCGCTAATCTTCGGTTTACACCGGATTCTACCCTTATAGAGTATTTCCCCCACTTAATTTCAAGAATGATGAGCTAATTTGGCCTAGCCACGGTAACCGCGCGGATGAACCAATGAACCATGCGTTCCCGGCGATTGGTGGCGGTCTAATTCAATTGGAAGGGTCGAAGAGTTTAAGGAGGACATAAGGATGTTAGAACAAGCAGCAGAGAGACTTGAGCTTACCTAAATCGAGCTGGCCACGGTGAGCTTGATTCTACGGTGGCGGAAAGTGAATTTGGGGAGAATTGGAAATTCTCGAGCTCTGGTGAACGATTGTGGCTAATTAGTGGTGGCTGGTTAGCTGATGACCTTGCGGAGCTAGTCACGGGCTCAATTTATAGGGAGGACGGGCGGTGGTGATCAATTCGGCCGAGCCATGCTGGCGGCCGGAGCTGAAGAGGAACGTGAGTGCGGTGAATTCGTGTCTACTGCCGTGGCAACCTCTCCGTCGACGATGGGACGGGTATAGGGAGTTATGGCAACGCGGTGGAAGGGCTTGGACACGCGGCACAGGCCGGGCGATGGTGAGCACCGGCGTTCTTATCTACTTCCACCGCGGTAACGATGGTACGGTGGCCGGAATTGTTTAACGGCTGAAGTTTATCCCCGGCAGTGACCTCCAAGCGATATCCACACGGTCCACACGAATCGCAGCACGAGATCAACCACCGGCGGCGACTTACCGGCGACGAGCCCGCCGCGCTGGCAACCTGATCCATTCGGGTCTACTGTACCATGGCACATCTACTTCAGTTAGATGAACTGACAGAGCAAGTTTAAGCCACTTTTTCTCTGATTTTCAAATGGCAACACATCCAGTGACCCATACCAAAGTTGTAGAGCTATATACCATCTACAATTCGACTATAGGGACTGGGCTCATTTGATCACTAGATCATGGTTGAATTCACACTCAAAGCTGACCCTGTTACACTGAATAGCTGAATTTCAGAATGAACCCAGCGTGACAGCCAATCTTTAGGCTTAATTATCTCCAATATTCTCTTAACAACTCTGCTCACACTCTTAAGCAAAATTGTTCTCCTTTGTTAGGTCTACAAGTTTGATGTGGTGACCTAGGGCAAAAACTCTATAGTTTGAAAGTTACAGGGTTCCAAAGTTGGGCCAAAACTCTGAAATGCAGACTTAACCAAAAAGGTTAAGTGTGGCTCTTTTGCACTTAGGTCCAAATCTTAAGTTTTGGATTGCAAATTCACATATGAGTGACCCAAATGACTTAAGATACTTATTTGACTTGGTTTTTGCACTTTAGTCCAAAAGTGGACTAATTTTGCACATAGGTCCCTGGGTTTTAGTTTTAGGGCTTTCCAGTATTCAAATGGGGATTTTTGATATCCCAGGGGTATAAATGTGATTCAACTTTGTTTTTGGGGACATTTTATGACTCTTTCCCTAAAGCCTTTAGGTTTTCTTCATTTGGATTAAGTTTTGCCCCATTAATCCCTATTCAGGGTCAAGTTCCTTAACCAGGGGTCTATTTGCAAAATACCAAAAACAATACACTTGTTTGAAATTTTTACCTAGTGAATGCACTATAGGTGTGTCAAACATATGCAATGCCAATGTTTATGATGTCATGCTCAAGTTTTAGTTACAGTAACACCAGGGGTGTTACAGCGTGTCGGTACATGGGGCCGACGGTGATGACCGCGTTGGGGCCCGGCATCTTGAGCTTGAGGTAGGTGTAGTTGGGGACGGCCATGAACTTGGCGTAGCATGGTCTCCCTAGCACTGCGTGGTAGGTTCCTCGGAACCCGACCACCTCGAACGTGAGGGTTTCCTTTCGGAAGTTGGAGGGAGTCCCGAAGCAGACGGGCAGATCGAGTTGTCCAAGGGGCTGGACGCGCTTCCCGGGTATGATCCCATGAAAGGGCGCCGCACCGGCCCGGATCGAGGACAGATCGATCTGCAGGAGCCCGAGGGTGTCAGCGTAGATGATGTTGAGGCTGCTGCCTTCGTCCATGAGGACCTTGGTAAGCCTAACATTGCCGACGACGGGGTCGACAACGAGCGGGTACTTCCCCGGGCTCGGCACGCGGTCGGGGTGGTCACCTTGGTCGAAGCTGATGGGCTTGTCAGACCAGTCTAGGTAGACTGGCGCGGCCACCTTCACCAAACAGACCTCCCGACACTCTTGCTTGCGGTGCTGAGCCGAGGCGTTCGTCACTTGTCCACCATAAATCATGAAGCAGTCGTGGACCTCGGGGAATTCCTCTGCCTTGTGACCCTCCTTCTTGTCGTTGTCGGGGGCTCTGCCACCTTCTGCCGGGGGCCCGGCCTTATGGAAGTAGCACCGAAGCATGACGCACTCCTCAAGGGTGTGCTTGACGGGACCCTGATTATAGGGGCACGACTCCTTGAGCATCTTGTCGAACAGGTTGGCGCCTCCGGGACGCTTTCGAGGGTTCCTATGCTCGGCGGCGGCGACAAGGTCTGCATCGGCAGCGTCGCGTTTCGCTTGCGACTTCTTCTTGCCCTTCTTCTTCGTGCCACACTGAGTGGACGCCTCGGGGACGTCTTCTGGCTGGCGCCCCTGAGGCTGCTTGTCCTTCCAGAAGATGGCTTCGACCGCCTCCTGACCAGAGGCGAACTTGGTGGTGATGTCCATCAGCTCGCTCGCCCTGGTGGGAATCTTGCGACCCAGCTTGCTCTCCAGGTCGCGACAAGTGGTGCCGGCGAGGAACGCGCCGATGACATCCGAGTCGGTGATGTTGGGCAGCTCGGTGCGCTGCTTCAAAAATCGTCAGATGTAGTCCCGCAGGGATTCTCCCAGCTGCTGGAGGCAGCTTCGGAGATCCCAGGAGTTCCTAGGGCACACGTATATGCCCTGGAATGTTGCCGGCGAAGGCTTTGACCAGGTCATCCCAGTTGGAGATCTACGTAGGAGGCAGATGCTCCAGCCAGGCTCGGGCGGCGTCAGAGAGGAACAGGGGGAGGTTGCGGATGATGAGGTTGTCATCGTCCATTCCACCCAGCTGGTAGGCCAGCCGGTAGTCCGCGAGCCACAGTTCCGGCCTTGTCTCCCCCGAGTACTTGGTGATGGTAGTCGGGATTCGGAACCAGGTCGGGAACGGCACCCGTCGTCCGATCCTCCTCGCTGTCGTAGCGTCCCCCACGCCTGGGGTGGTAGCCTCGGCGCACCTTCTCGTCGAGGCGGGCTCGACGGTCGCGGCGGTGGTGCTCGTTGCCGAGGCGACCTGGGGCCACAGGCGCTGTGTCCCGCGTGCGCCCGGTGCGGACCGAGGCTTCCCGCATGAATTGGGAAGTCGTGGCGCGATGCTCTGGGGGGTATCCCTGCCTTAGGGAGGCAGAGCTTTCGGCCCATCGGACCGCGGCATCCTCCAGGAGATTCTTGAGCTCTCCCTAGATACGCCGTCCCTCGGTGGTGGATGGTTCCGGCATCGCTCGGAGTAGTATTGCTGCTGCAGCCAGGTTCTGGCCGACCCCACTGGAAGCCGGGGGTAGCCTTGCCCTGGCATTGTCGGTGATGCGGTGCTGGACGTCCTGGGCCAGATGACGCGCTTCTCTGGCCGGTGCTCGACCTACCCACTCCTGCCCGATATTTTGCTGGAGCTGCACAAGTTGTCCTGCTTCCTCGTCGAGCCTGGCCTGCATCTCGCGGATTTGCTCGAGCTGTGCGTCCTGACCCCCCGCAGGGACTGGGACCACAGCTAGCTCTCAAAGGATGTCAACGCGAGGCGCAAGCCTAGGGGGATCACCGTTCTCCAGCATGCCAAGGTGGTTGCCTTCGTCGAGACCCCCTAGATCGACGTGGAAACATTCGCGACTTGGGCCACAGTCCTCGTCGCCGAGGCTGTGGCTACCATCGGAGCAATCGGAGAGGCAGTAGTCGCATGCGGTCATGAAGTCCCGCATGGCACTGGGTTATCGAGCCCGGAGAAATCCCGACCAGAGTCGGGCTTGTCGTCTTCCTCGGAACCCGGGGGCTCGTAGGTCGAGACGGCCATCAATCTGTCCTAGGTTGACCACATATGGTACCCCGGAAGGTTTGGATATGCCTTTATGAAAGCGTCCACCGAAGCGGGGTTGCTTGGTGGGTCGAAGCTGAATCTAAAAGGCACAGGATGGGAAACGAACGGTACCTCTTGATCGACGGATGGTGACGAAGTCGCGTCGGGGACGGACTGCACCGTTATCTCAGGTACGAGGCTAATGCCCAGCAAGTCCTTCGCGAGCGTGCTGGCGTCGTCTGTCTGCTTGGGGTTGGCGTGTCGCAGGGAAACGACGATCGTCTTCGTCTCAGACGCGAGGTCAACGCCCGACGTGTCCCCCACTGGGGCGCCGACACCGTCGACTCGCTCGACAACCGACAAGGTGCCGCCTCCTGCTTGGCCATGGTTGCCCCACCTCCTCCTCCGTCGGCAGGGAAGGTGACGGGACAGACCCGGATGCTGTTCTTCCATCACGCGGGAAAGACGTCATCGATTCCGCCGCCAGCGGGCGGGCTGACGGCCGCCATTGTCGTTGTCACGCGGCGAAGGAAGGAGTATCATATCATAGCTGCCATCGAGGGACATGAACTCAAGACTCCTGAAACGGAGAATCGTCCCAGGTTGGAGAGGTTGCTGGAGGCTACCCATCTGGAGCTTGACGGGAAGCTGTTCGTCAACACGTAGCAGGCCCATACCTGGCACGCCAACTGTCGGCGTTTCGACCCCGGCGGGTCCCTGGACCGATGAGTAAATTGTCGCTGCATGTCCCAGCCCAGATGGGTCGGCGCGAGACGGAGACACAAGGGGAAATAGTAAGGGGAACCGCGGCCTCGTGTTGTCCTGTGCCTAGGGCGGATGCGCTTGCAGTAGGGGGTTACAAGCGTTCGCGAGGGAGAAAGAGAGAGAGACCCTGTGCGTCAGCCCATCCTCCCGCGTGGCCACCATTTTTTGTACGAGGGCCCTGGACCTTCCTTTTATAGACGTAAGGAGAGGGTCCAGGTGTACAACGGGGGGTGTAGCAGTGTGCTAACGTGTCTAGCAGAGGGGAGCCAGAGCCCCATGTACATGCTGACGTGGCTGTCGGAGAGGTGTTGGAGCCCTGTTCATGTGGCGTCGTGGTCATCGGAGGAGCGCTTGAGCCCTGTAGAAGTACAACTGTCGGGGCAGTCGGATCCTTGCTGACGTCTCCTTGCTTCCGTAGGGGGCTAAGAACCGCTGTCGTCATGGAGCACGCGGGGTGCCATCATTACTTGTTTTACCGGGGCGAGCCAGATGGGACGTCGGTCTTGTTCCCCGTAGCCTGAGCTAGCTAGGGGTAGGGTAATGATGTACCCCCCTGCGACGTGGTCGGTCCGAGCCCAAGGTCGGGCGAGGCGGTGGCTCCTCCGAGGTCGAGGCTAAGTCCAAGCCCTAGGGTCGGGCGAGGCGGAGACCATCTTCCGGAGTCGAGGTTGAGTCCGAGCCCTGGGGTCCGGCGAGGCGGAGACCGTCTTCCGAGGTCGAGGTGGAGTCCGAGCCCTGGGGTCGGGTGAGGCGGAGACCGTCTTCCGGAGTCGAGGTTGAGTCCGAGCCCTGGGGTCGAGCGAGGCGTAGACCATCTTCCGAGGTCGAGGTGGAGTCCGAGCCCTGGGGTCGGGCGAGGCGGAGACCATCTTCCGGAGTCGAGGTTGAGTCCGAGCCCTGGGGTTGGGCGAGGCGGAGCTTCCTATGGCGCCCGAGGCTAGACTTGGCTGCTGTCAGCCTCACCCTAGCAGGTGGCACAGCAGTCGGAGCAGCGCAGGCGGTGCTGTTTTCCTGTCAGGTCAGTCAGTGAAGGGGCGAAGTGACTGCGGTCACTTTGGCCTTGTCGACTGGAGAGCGTGCGTCAGGATAAGGTGTCAAGCGATCCTTGCATTGAATGCTCCTGCGATAAGGTCGGTTGGCGTGGCGATCTGGCCAAGGTTGCTTCTCCGCGAAGCCTGCCCGAGCTAGGCCTCGGGCGAGTCGAAGGTGCGCCCGTTGCTTGAGGAGACCCTCGGGCGAGGCGTGAATCTGCCTTGGTCTAACGTTCCTGCCCGAGGCTGGGCTCGGACGAGGCGAGATCGTGTCCCTTGAGTGGACGGAGCCTTGACCTGAATTGCGCCCATCAGGCCTTTGTAGCTTTGTGCTGATGGGGGTTACCAGCTGAGATTAGGAGTCTTGGGGGTACCCCTAATTACGGTCCCCGACAGTCCTCAAGACAAAATCACCTTCAACAAAATGAAACAGAGGTCTGCCCTTCTTCTGCTGAAGGTTCTTAAGACAAAGACCTTGCGTAGAAGCAACGATGCGGAATGCCGAAGCTATCATCAGCTTCGGTTCAACTCAAGCAGAAGAAAAGACCAGATGGACCTTAGTAATCCATGTCGTCTGTAGATAAATGTTGAGGGTCATGAATGTAATTTCACCCGGGCTGTGTCCGTGCCTATAAATAGATGAACAGTAGTACCCTACTGTTCACGTTGAATTGTAATCACTCTCTCGTGTCTTCACCTTCGAGCAAGCCGAAGCATTTGAGTACAAGTGACCAACATTGGTGCCCACCTCCGGTGAACTCACTTCCACGACTATGACAATGGCTTCGTAAAGCAACAAAGCTATGGCTCCTTCGGCTACGAAGCTGCTGCTCCAATCACAGGCGGCTCAAGTTCTGAACCAGCTAATAAGAAGCAGAAGAAGGAAGCGCAGAGAAGGGTACAACATGTTGGAGTGCAAGGACCCTTCATCAAGTCCAAGTGGTCTCATATACCAATCACCTTCTCTCAAGAAGACCTTCAGCTCAAAGATTATCCTCACAATGATGCAATGGTTATATCTTGTGTCATCAAGGGGTTTCTGGTTCACAATGTCCTAGTAGACACAGGCAGTGCAGCGGATATCATCTTTGCAAAAGCTTTTAGGCAGATGCAGGAGCAGGATGACAAGATACATGATGTAACACACCCCCTCTGTGGCTTCAGGGGAAGGCAGATAGTGGCACTTGGCAAGATAACTATACCGATTACCTTCGGCTATGTTAACAATACAAGAATAAAGCAAGTTGTCTTCGACGTCGTTGATATGGATTATCCTTACAATGCAATCATTGGTCGAGGGACGCTAAATGCCTTCAAAGCAATACTTCACCCAGCATATCTGTGTATGAAGATACCTTCTGACCAAGGGCCTATCATTGTGCATGGGAGCCAAGAGGCTGCTAGAAGAGCCGAAGGGAACTGGACAGACTCGAAGGCCATCCATAACATAGATGAAGCCGAAGCTCATCAACAATATAAGCATAAAAGAGATAAGGCTGCCTCAACAGATCAACCAAAGCCTATGCTTTTGTGCGAAGACATAGCCGAGCAGAAGGTGATGTTGGGATCCCAATTGTCTGATGAATAGGAGAAAACTTTGTTGAGATTCCTGTTCAACAACAAGGATGTTTTTGCTTGGTCAGGCAATGGTCTTTGTGGTGTCAACAGAGATGTCATTGAGCACTCACACAATATAGACCCGACCATCAGGCCAAGAAAGCAGAGGCTTCAAAAATGTTCGATGATAAAGCCGAAGGTGCACGAAACAAAGTCAAAAGGCTTTTGAGTGCTAGAGTCATCAGAGAAGTAACATACCCAAAGTGGATGGCCAATACTGTGATGGTGAAGAAAGCTAATGGAAAATGGAGAATGTGCATTGACTTCACAGATCTCAATAAGGCATGCCCGAGATGAATTCCCATTGCCAAGAATAGATTCTCTTGTGGATGTAGCAACTACTTCAGAGCTCATGAGCTTATTGGATTGCTATTCAGGCTATCACCAAATCTGGATGAAGAGGGGGGATGAGCCTAAGACAAGCTTCATAACCCCTAGTGGGATTTACTGCTACCTTCGGATGCCTGAGGGACTCAAGAATGCTGGAGGAAGCTTCAGCAGAATGACTGCCAAAGTTCTCAGCTCTCAGATTGGCAGGAATATTCTGACGTATGTCGATGACATTATAGTGAAAAGCACGAAGCAAGAACATCACATTGCTGATCTACAAGAAACATTTGCTAATTTCAGAAGAGTTGGTCTCAAGCTAAATCTAGAAAAATTTGTTTTCTAAGTGAAGAAGGGAAAATTTCTTAGTTGTCTGGTATCAACAAAGGGGATCGAAGCCAATCCAAGTAAGATAGAAGCTATACTTCAGATGGAGCCACCAAAGTCACGAAAAGGTGCCCAGAGATTGACAGGAAGGCTGACATCATTGAATAGATTTATTTCAAGATCAGCAGAGAGGAACTTGCCATTCTTCGAAGTGCTGAAGTCAGCCGAAGTCTTCCTATGGGGACCAACTCGGCAAAAAGCCTTCGAAGAACTGAAGCAGTATTTGATAGAATTAACAACCTTAACCCCACCTTCGTTAGGAGCTCCATTGTTGCTGTATGTAGCTGCTTCCCAAGCTACGGTTAGTGCAGCACTGGTGCAAGAAAAGCAGGATGGATAGGCAAAGAAGCAAGTGCCAGTGTACTTCGTCTCTGAACTACTTAGCCCATCAAAGAAAAATTACACAGAGTTGGAGAATGTACTATATGCTGTACTAATGGCTTCCAGATGGCTTCGGTATTACTTCTAGACTGTAATACCCACTTTGTAAGAAAAATCTAAAGGATAGATTATATTCCTTTACATGTGTGTGTTATCCCTATTTACCATTTCATGTGGACACCTCATCTATACAATAAATAATTAATAGAAGACACTCAAATAAATTATGTATCATGCTGAGTTTTTACTTGATTGTGCATTTGTGGATAGTAAAATAAATGTGTTACTACCCATATATTAATATATTAAGGGACACATAGCATTTAAACTCTAATTTGGAGAAACATAGCACTAGTTTTAATAAAATAAATATTGAAAATAAATAAGTTCACCCATGCCATGTTTAAGTTGGGCAATTAATGTGAAGATAGATCCACCACTAAATTTGAATTTAAATGGAAATTTAAAGTTGAATTTGAAAAAAATAAGAAAAAGAAAAACAATAAAACACTACTTAGGCCGAGTCCTCACTTTCGGCCCATTCTTTTTTTTCCGATACCGCACGGCCCAATGCCCCTCACCCGCTCGTGTGGCCTTCGCGTCGCCGCCAGGCGGGCCCCACATTCCAGGGTCACCTAGCTAACTTATCCACCCAGCGGGCAGTGGTCTTCTTCTCCCTCCCTACCTTTCCTCCGCTTCGTGTGCAAAACCGATGGCGCTGGTGAGCTCATGCCCGATTCACGGAAATCGCGGACCCCTAGCGCAACAACCTCCATGCCCCGACCCCTCGTACAGCGCTGGCGGCACACCTGCCCGCCGCTACTCCCGCAACGGCCTCTGCTGAAGCTCCAGGATTCTAGCGCCGCCCAGTTAACGACCTCAGCCCGGACTCGTCATATAGAAGCGGCATCGCGCCAGCGTGACCTGTTCGTCCCCTCCTTTACCCTGCGCCTATAACACCCGAAGCTGTTGTTCCTCTTCTCCTCCCTGTTCACCCCAATCTGTGCGCCGTCGCGACTGGTCCGCTGCCGTCCACCTTCCAGGTCGCGCTGTGCTTCGGCCATCACAGCGGGGAACTCGTTTGCGCAGCAGAAGCCTTGGCCATTGTGGGTCGGTGCATCGGGCGCGAGTTGGCGGCCTAATTTCACGCCGGTGCCCAGCTGATTTTGCAGATCTGCCGCTCACCGTGGTCAAGCTCGTCGGTGACACATTGTGGGGTATGTGACCGCTTGCTGCATTCGTCACAAGTACGACATCGTGTAGCGCTCTTTGTTTAGTGCTTAGGGTGTGGTACCGGGGGCCTAGGAATTCCAGCAATGGCGGCACCGTGCGGCTGCTCGCCGTCGGTCGTCCGGACGGCTGGTGGCGGGTTGTAGTGCGGGGACCGTTGGATTGGCCACGGATGACTCAAATTTGGTGAACGTTTCCCCTGCACGTAATTGAATCCCGCCTGTCCGATCTGATCGGGCGGATCAGGGCAACTTTGGAGTAATTAAATCCGCACCGTTGATCACAGATTCGACGGTCTGCGCTGCGTACTGTTTCGTAGGTGGCTTGATCTAATCCTGGCGCTCCGTTTAGGATCGGATGGTTAGCTTTGCGCGATAACGCTTCGCCGTGGCGAATTTGCTTAAGATACCTCAGACTTTCTAGGAAAATAACCCGCGGTCCAGTTCTGGATTCACTGAGTGTCGGGAATCTTTATATTTTAGCCCCTGCACTCCTCTGTATTTTTGCGCGCAGTCCAGAATCTAGGAAAAATTCATAAATTTAATTAGAAAATGATTTCTATTGTTAAAATAATTTCAGAAACTTATTTAATTCATAGAAAATCCATTCTAGCTCCAAATTAAATAGTTCGAGTTCCTATAATTTTATAATATTATTGTTTATCAAATAGTGCCACTGTTTTGCCATAAAACCTATATTAAATTGGATCACCTAATTAATCTTGTACAAAACACATGGAATCTTCAGAAAATCATAACTCCTTCGTTTTAATTCCGAATTTACTCATTCCAGTTGTGTTAGTCTCGTATAAATATTTGCTATGCAATAATAACATTTATTGTACCATCTTTTATTATTTTATAACTAGACTTTTATTTAATTTATGTTGGTTAGTCTGGTTAAACTGCTTATCATTATAATATACTAGAATATGATCTATGGTCAATTTATAACTTAGATTGAAGTTGAGATAATTACTTATAGAATAAACTCTCATATAATTTATATTAAACAATTTATAATATATTTTAATATTTTAATCACACCGATCTTCTATAAAATCATAACCCCTTAATCGACTCTGATCTTAGTAGTTCTCGAACCCGCGATCTCGTAACTTCGCGTAGATCATTATTATTCAGTTTGTACTTATGTTTGGTGTGATGTTAATTTTATCTATACCATGTTTGTTTGTATTGCCACGACTAGCGCAAGGATGTGTGTCATCTGAAAAGAAAGTTGGAACCTGGAATCTCAAGTGCCAGGCAAGTTGTGCCCTTGATTCACTTTTCTTACCCAATAATGTTCCTTAATATCATTTATTCATGCATAGGTTAATTTTGATGGGACCCAATAGGTCACCCTAGATTGTTTATCTCATTACCTTGTTTACCCCTGAATCACATGGGTTGTTTTTGCTATTGCTTTATATGGTTTTGGGATTAATATTTCATTATATCCATGTTCCAGCTATTTTGTTATTCTATTTATGTTCATGTCAAGATCATTATATTTTTGTTAATTGGAACATGGAGCTTAACTTGAGAAACACGTGCCACCACAAGGGAGGAATGGGACCCCTTGGCTAACTAATTAGGAAAGCTAGTAGAAGACTACCATACCCAAAAGGGGCAATGGCAGTAGGGGAGTTGCATGCAAGGAGGTTCTCGGGTTGATTTGCTGCGATGGCGGTCAGATGGGGGATTCTTGCAAGTGCTCTTCCCATAAACTGTAGCGGGTTTTCGAAAGCTAGTGGAACTTTGTAAAGGTCTCGTAGTGGATCCCTAGCCATTCACCTCGGTAGTGTCTAAGGGCCTAGCTAACCCTGGCGACATGGGAAACACGACTTGTGGATAAAGGGTACAACCTCTGTAGAGTGTAAAACTGGTATACTAGCCGAGCTCACGGTTATGAGCAGCTCAGGACTCTCTGATGATTAAATTATGGAACCTAAACTCAATTTGTCATTTGCATTCGCATGGGATTTGTTATTAATTTTGTTCTATTATTTTATTATGGTTTGGTATTCACTTACACTTAGTAACTGCTAATAAAATTTTGACCAACTTATAAAAGCAATGCTCAGGTTAACCTCTATTGTTGATCAGCCTTACACTTCATGAACTCCCACCTTTGGTGAGTTCATGTCACATTATTTCCCCACAACTTATTGAGCGATGATCATGTGTGAGCTCACCCTTGCTGTCTCACACCCCCACAGGTCAAGAACAGGTATCACTGGAGGTGGCACATGGTGGATGTGCGCTGTGTTCGTGTGAGGTCTAGGTCGTCGTCTCCCAGTTGACTTTCTCACGCCAAGGATGTATTTTTAGATCCTGTTATATTTATCTTTTATTTTGTAAGTCTTCCGCTATGTAACTGTCGGGGACCATAATTAGGGGTACCCCCAAGACTCCTAATCTCAGCTGCTAACCCCCATCAGCACAAAGCTGCAAAGGCCTGATGGGTGCGATTAAGTCAAGGCTCGGTCCACTCAAGGGACACGATCCCGCCTCGCCCGAGCCTAGCCTCGAGCAAGGGCAGCCGACCCCCAAGGATTCACGCCTCGCCCAAGGACCCCCTCAAGCAACGGACACACCTTGGCTCGCCCGAGGCCCAGTCTTCGCCAAGAAGCAACCTTGGCCAGGTCGCCACACCGACCGACCGTATCGCAGAAGCATTTAATGCAAAGATGGCCTCACACCTTATCCTGACGCGCGCCCCTCAGTCGACAGAGCTGAAGTGACCGCAGTCACTTTGCCGCTCCACTGACCGGCCTAACAAGAGGACAGCGCCGCCTGCGTCGCTTCGACTGCTGTGCCACTCGACAGAGTGAGGCTGACAGCAGCCGAGTCCGGCTTCGGGCGCCGTAGGAAACTTCGCCTCGCCCGACCCCAGGGCTCGGACTCGGCCTCGGCCCTGGAAGACGACAAACTCCGCCTCGCCCGACCCCAAGGCTTGGACCCAGCCTCGGCCCCAGAAGACGATGAACTCCGCCTCGCTCGACCCCAGGGCTCGGACCCGGCCTCGGCCCCAGAAGACGACGAACTCCGCCTCGCCCGACCCCAGGGCTCGGACCCAGCCTCGGCCCCGAAAGACGACGAACTCCGCCTCGCCTGACCCCAGGGCTCGGACCCAGCCTCGGCCCCAAAAGACGACGGACTCTGCCTCGCCCGACCCGGGGCTCGGACTCGACCTCGACCTCGGAAGACACACTCGACCTCAACCTCGGAGGAGCCTCCGCCACGCCCGACCCAGGGCTCGGACCGACCACGTCACAGGGGGGCCATCATTACCCTACCCCTAGCTAGCTCAGACTACGGGGAACAAGACCAACGTCCCATCCGGCTCGCCCCGGTAAACAAGTAATGATGGCGCCTCGCGTGCCCCATGACGACGGCGGCTCTCAACCCCTTACGGAAGCAAGGAGACATCAACAAGGACTCGACAGCCCCGACAGCTGCCCTTCCGCAAGGCTCCAGCGCTCCTCCGACGGCCACAACATCACATGAACAGGGTGCCAAAACCTCTCCGGCTGCCACGACGGCATGTACTTAGGGCGCTAGCTCCTCTCTGCTAGACACGTTAGCACACTGCTACATCTCCTATTGTACACCTGGGCCCTCTCCTTATGCCTATAAAAGGAAGGCCCAGGGCACTCGTACGGGGGGTTGGCCGCGCGGGGAGGACGGGACCGCGCGTGCAGGCCTCTCGCTCCCTCCCACGCGGACGCTTGTAACCCCCTACTGCAAGTGCACCCGACCTGGGCGCGGGACAAACACGAAGGTCGCGAGTTTCCCCTTTACGCCTGTCTCCTTGTTCCCCCCCTCCGTGCTCCGTCTCGCGCCGACCCATCTGGGCTGGGGCACGCGGCGACAATTCACTCGTCGGTCCAGGGACCCCCAGGGTCGAAACGCCGACAGTTGGCGCGCCAGGTAGGGGCCTGCTGCGTGTTGACGAACAGCTTCCCGTCAAGCTCCAGATGGGTAGTCTCTAGCAACCTTTCCAGCCCGGGACGGTGCTCCGTTTCGGGAGTCTTGAGTTCATATCCCTCGACGGCAGCTACGACATGATACTCCTTCCTCCGCCGCGCGACAGCGACAATGGCGGCCAACAACCTGCCCGCCGGCGGTGGAATCGACGACGTCTTCCCCACGTGGCGGAAGAACAACATTCGGGTTTGTCCTATCGCCTCCGCCGCCGATGGAGGAGGAGGCGGGGCAACCGAGGCCAAGCAGGAGGCGGCACCTCGTCGGCTGTCGAGCGAGTCGACGGCACCGGCGCCCCAACGGGGGACACGTCGAGCGTCGCCCTCGCGTCTGAGACGAAGACGAGCACCGTTTCCCCGCGACACGCCAAATCCAAGCGGACGGACGACGCCAGCACGCTCGCAAAGGACTCGCTGGGCGTCATCCTCATACCCGAGACGATGGTGCAGTCTGCCCCTGACGCGACTTCGTCACCGCCCGTCGACCAGGAGGTACCGACCAATTCCCATCTCGTGCCTTTTGGATTTAGCCTCGACCCACCAAGCGACTTCGCTTCGGTGGAAGCCTTCATAGAGGCATGTCCAAACCCTCCGGGGTACGGTATGCGGTCACCCTGGGACCGGCTGACAGCCGTCTCGACCTACGGGCCCTCAGATTCCGAGGAAGATGACGAGCCCGACTTCTGTTGGGATTTCTCCGGACTTGGTAACCCCAGTGCCATGCGGGACTTCATGACCGCATGCGACTACTGCCTTTCCGACTGTTCCGACGGTAGCCGTAGCTTCGGCGACGAGGGCTGCGGCCCAAGTCGTGAATGTTTCCACGTCGATCTAGGGGGTCCCGGCGAAGGCAACCATCTTGGTATACCGAAAAAACGGTGATCCCCCTAGGCAAGCGCCTCGCGTTGACATCCTTCGGGAGCTAGCTGTGGTCCCAGTCCCTGCGGGGGGTCAGGACACACAGCTCGAGCAAATCCGCGAGATGCAGGCCAGGCTCGACGAGGGAGCAGGAACACTTGAGCCGTTCCGCCGGGACATCGGGCAGGAATGGGCAGGCCAAGCTCCGACCGGAGAAGCGCGTCATCTATCCCAGGGCATCTAGCACCGCATCGCCGATGATGTCAGGGCGAGACCGCCACCGGCTTCCAGTGGGGTCGGCCAGAACCTGGCTGCAGCGGCAATACTTCTCCGCGCGATGCCGGAGCCATCAACCACCGAGGGGCGGCGCATCCAGGGAGAGCTCAAGAATCTCCTGGAGGATGTCGCGGTCCGACGGGCTGAAAGCTCTGCCTCCCAAAGGCAGGGGTACCCCTCAGAGCATCGCGCCATGACTTCTCGGTTCGTGTCACACCCGGTTTTGAAGGTAAACCGAATGCGAACCATGTACGTGCCAGGATCAGAACTCACGTACATAGCGATTACATAAATGACTCATCATAGCACAATGCCTCGAATAACAATAAAGAGTAAGTAATAATATTAAAGACTAGAGTCATTTACATAATATAAATCAAAGTGCACAGAACCGAAACGTAGCCAACGTAAACAAACCCACCACAGGCAGCTGACTGGGGGAGGTCGCTAGCCTAATCCTCGAACTCGTCGAAGTCCTGGAACTCCTAGAGATCCGCCTCGACGCCTTCTTCTTTACCTGAGCATAGATTGCACCAAAGGCAACCTGGTGTTTTGTGAAAGCAAGGGTGAGTACACATCAACGTACTCAGCAAATGTCCCGTTTGGCTGAGGTGGACTAGCTTTATGTGGAGTTAAGCTCAAGCAGTTGCTTTTAGTTGGTCAGGTATTTATTATTAGTGGAAGCCAAGTTTTAGTAATAGCCAACCCGTGAACAGCTTCCTCCTCGAGGAACATCATGATCATCATCGAACCAAAAACATTAATAGAACCATTGAGTCTCGAACCAGCTGTATCTCTAATCAAAGAGGATCCCAAGGCCGCTCATAACCGTGAGCACGGCTGATATATCAGTTTCTAACCCTCTGCAGAGGTCGCACACTTTACCCATGAGCCGTGATTCCCGTTTTGCCCGGGGATCATGACTCCCCATTGATCACTTCCTAGGTGGTCCGGCAGGGTATCACTACGTAGCTTTTACAAAAATTCCCTAGAGGTCATAGCCGCCCGTTAGGTTTCTCCAGTTTGATAAACACAGTACCCCTCCTCACAGGAGGGTGACTAACAAAAGCAAAACGAAATAACCTCGGCACCCAACCTCGGCAGAGCAAGCACTGTGCCTGGACCCCATTGACGGCACGACGGCAAAGCAACTACACCTCTAGTTCCTCTAATTAATTAGCTAAGGGCGCCCCATTTCACCCTCATGGTTGCACTGTTATCCCGGGTGGTCTCTCAACGAACAGGTCCTTACGGAGAGGTACTCAGGAAACAGCCTGAGCCCCCTAAAGTATCACAGGAACATCATCGGGATAACATCATAGTATCATAAGTATTCACATCATGTTCATTGATTCAAGTAAAGCAATAGCATAATGCTAACCATGATAACCCAAAAGGTAAACAAGGATAAGGTAAATGGAAAGCTAGTCAATCCTTAGGTTTCAATTAAGTAATGCGGGACAGTGCATTATAAGTGAATGGGACATAATGGGTCAGAGGACACTTGCCTTCACCAAACAGATGCTCAGGGTCTTCAACTTTGTAGAACTCGAAGAGCTTGATCACTTGGTCGCTGAAGCTTGACGACCGATTCCTCGAAGCTCGGAAATGGATCGCGATCTATTCGCAACGCACAGTGAATACAAACAGGCACAAACAAACAAACACATATACATATACATGAGAACATTACACCATTTAGATAAAAACATAATAAAGCACGCAAAATGAAATAGAGAACGTTACTACGGTCACGCGAGGAAAATGAAACATCGAACTCGAAGCTACAGTCGAGAAGATATCACATTTACGCTAAACAAATATTAACTATAACGTTTAATTCGACCTGATTATATTAATCGATATTTATTTAAAATGAAATTAGAGCTATCTAACCATTTAAATTAGCTGACCACACTAACAATTCTTAGTTAAGTAAGTAATTTAAATAACATCAGCGACTCTAAGTGGGACGAATTAGCGAAGCGAGACGAAACTCGTAACGCATGAAACAGCATAACCGCTCGCGATCTAGCGCGCGCACCACGCGCGATACATGCAGACAACGTGACGATGGCGAACCCAACACAGCAGCGTGCAAACAACGCGCTGACACACGCGAAATAGCACGCGACGACACACGAAACAGCACGCTCGACCAGTGCGAACGAGAACGCCACCACGTGCGAAATAGCACGCGCGACAAATGAGAAAACTAAACAGGTGACACATTTATACTAAACACTTACTAAATATATAAAAATAAGTTAAGCTAAAATTAGCCAGGTTAATGTTTATTATAAAAGAGAGAGATAAACACTACACATTTAATCTAATTAAAATATTAATCTAATAAATATTAGTCGAGCGAACCTTAAGCTAATTATCCAACATATATGACTTGACGAATTAACGTCACTAACATGAGTCTTTACAAGCGAAAACAAATTATTATCACGCGCAGACGTCGCGCGACACACGTACACGTCGTGTGTCAACGCGTGCGAGTAACACGTGACACACGCGAAACAACTCGCACGAGTCAACGCGACTATGCGCGCGAACAGCGTGATGACGCGTACACGATGTCACGCGCGAACAACGATAAATAATTAATGACAAGTATTTTAGTTGGCATTAATCACGTTAATTGACGTTTATCTTAACAAAACATGAGTTGAAACTACAGACTCGTTCTATTAAATTGTTATGTTATTAACCATCAACCGACCAATCATTTAATTACTTAGCTAAAACAACTATGGTGGCAACATATATTTAACGTGTGCACAAGATTGCTACCCAGTTAATGTGTAATTAATTAATCAACCTAGTCGACTTTACGCCGGAAATAATAATGCGCGCAAAATACGTGACGCGGAATCGGTACAAATGACGTGCGAGATGAACTATAATCAAATTTTAATTAGATGGCCATAAGTATTAAATAACCCACTTAATTAAATAAGTAAAACTTGTAACGTGATAAGATAACATTATTAATACGAAATCGACGCTATCATGAGGTTGACACGACTAAAACGAGCTGTAACGTGTTTACGACACAAGTTACATATATAGGTTGACTAACCATTCATGGCTAAACACGTCGCGACATACAAATACTACTTAATTGCGTCGTTTCTCTTATATTAAACAAATATTAAATGTAATCCTTAAAGTCGGCATAAACACAATAATAAATATTTACACACACGTATGTAAAATTATAGATTAGATTCGATTGAACTCCTATTTTAATAAACGACAACTAAACCACAGATTAATTATTTAATTCTGACGATTCTGTTTCATGAACAATGGTCTAATTAACACTACCGGTTCTAGGTGAAGCGGATTGGCGTTGTGCGGCGACACGCGACAACACTACGACGAGGCTATGTACACGCAAGAGAAAAACAAAGGGGGTAGACGGGGGTAGACAGGGGTAGACGATGGGCTTCTCCTCACAGTGATGAACCACGGAGGGAGTGCAAACTTCGGCGGCATGTCTGCGCAGCGGCCTGGGCTGGTTCAACCGGACTTCGGCCACGGCGAGCGAGTGCAGCGACGAGCACGACAAGAGGCGAGGAGGGTAGGGATGGAGAGAGGAAGAGGCTCACCATGAGCGAACGAAGGGCGGGTTCGGGGAAACTTCAGGCGAGCTCCGGACTTCACACCATGCGACGAACTCGACGAGGAAGAATCGCGGGCGTAGCTTACTCGGGTGGGCGGCGAGGCTCGACGGCGTTGGGCGAGCTGGGCACGGCGGGGCCAGGCTGGGGGCCGTGGGCGGCTCCGGTCAGCAAGGGTCGCCGTGGGGGCAGGGGCACATGCCCTGGTGGGCTCGCCCGGCCAGCACGCCATGGCGACGGCAGTGGCCGCGGCTGGGCACCGAGGGCGCTGAGGGCGGCTCGGCCGCACGCCGCAGGGACCGCGTGGGCTGAGGGGAGGCGCGGTCGGCCGGGGCATCACCGGCCAGAGCAGCTGTGCCATGGGAGAGGGAAACGGCGTGCAGGGCAAGGCGTGGCCGCGGTAGGGGGAGAGAGGTGGACGCGAGGTGATGGCAAAGGGGACCGCACGGAGACGGCAAGGCGAGGCCCGGCTACATTGCAGTTTGGAGCACGGAGAGGAGCATCGGGCGGTTCCGGAGTTTTTGGCATCGTGGGCACGGGCGACGGCATCGTGAGCGCGAGTGGTTCTGCGTACAGAGCGGAGGGAGCGGTTGGGGAAGATGAGCAGTGGACTCCAGGCTGACCGGTGGGGCCAGAGGCGTGGCGGGGCCCACGCGCAGCGGCTGCTGGTGCTGAACGCGCGCCTGCGCGTGCGGGCGAGCGGGAGAGCGGCGGCTGGGCCACGCGAGGGGGAGCGCGCGCGCTGGCGCGTGGGCCGGGGGCGCAGCTGGGCCATGGGCAAGGGAGGGGAGGCCGGGGGGCTGAGGTGGGCCGCGGGGGGTGTGGTGGGCCGGAGTGGGCTGGCGGGGGAGAGGGGGCATGGGCCAGCCGAGAGGGGGGGGGGTCCAGCTAGGCTTTCTCCCTTTTCTATTTTATTTCTCTTCTATTTGATCTCAATCTCAAATGTGACTCACAAATTAACGAAAGCACTTCAGAACAAATCATCATACAAAATGAGTGCTCCAGCATGATGCATCAACCATTATTCCCTTAGGGTTTTATTTTATTACACTTAGCACTTAGATATAAAGCAAAATACTTCTCCATTATTTAGAAAAAAAGAAAAGAAAAGCAAAGGAAAGAGAAGGTAACACCTGAATTTGGTGGATATTAGAGAAGAAATTTTATACCCCCCAAATTCAGGGTGTTACAAATCTAACCCCCTTAACAGGAATCTCGCCCCCGAGATTCAAGAAGAAGCTAGCAAGAAAACAAGGTTAGTTCATTGGCTATTCACAGCTTTCTTGAGTTGACTTCTCTACTAGATTAACTTGTGGACTAATTGCTTTGACTTTAAGATGTTCACGACCCACTGATGCAATTCTTGAGGATCTCCTGGACCTGTGGGTTAGGACCCACACACGCTTTCGCTGCGCCACTCTGATCTTGTTGGTTGATGTCGATCGCATTGTCTTCATCAGGGTTAGCGGCTAACCCCCTTAACAAGAGCATTGATACCCACTTGATGAAGATGTGTCCGACTCTGATCTTGACTGATTTGGAGGAGTTGGAGGTTGCCAAAAGGACAGGTGTATGAGGAAAGAATAACGAGAAAAGGTAAGTATAGACGGATTAGAGAGAGCAGGGGGAGAACCCAACTACTTAACTCTATGGCACTCACCTAGTAAACAGATTCCATTGCGGTCCAAGGGCCACAACACGTCAACACTCATTCCAAAGAAGCAAATCAGCCATAGCAGAAGGACAAACATCATGAGAACGCATCAACAAACATCTCGTTGCTATACGTTCCTTTTAATTAAATGGTGGTCTTTTCTTACAATGTGGAAACTACTATAAGGCCATCGAAAGACAAGGGGAGCGATAAAACATGCAGGATAGGGGCATGAGAATAGTAAAGGATGGATCTAAAGCAATGATTGTAACCGACCAGGGAGAGAATGCAACCAAGGTCAGGATAGGTTAAACACCATTCTCAAATTGAGATGGAAAAGATGATATTACAAAAGGTAGGCATAAGATAACATCATGGAAAGATCTAGAGATTACAAAGGTAAGGGAGGTGAAAGGCAAAAGCACACCAAAAGATAGAGTTAGGACAAGACTTGCAACGGGACAGAGGAAAAAAGGACCGAACAAGAGCGGGATGGGTAAGACATCGCTCTTGAAATTAAATGGGAGAGGCGGCTTTAAAACGCAGGTGCAAGATAAGCATCATGGTAAAGATCAAGGGATGATAAGGGTTAAGGTGATAACAGACAAACACAACCAAGGATGTATTTTAGACAAAACTTGCGAGGCATCAAAGAAGGGGAAGCGAACAATGGTGAAGTAGGTGAGACATTATCCTCAAACAGCGATGAAAAAGGGGAGGCTTTAAAAGGTAAGTTCAAAGTAAGCATGTGGGCAAGGGCATAGGTATCACGAGGGTTTTAAAGGTAATAATGGACAAGGATGTAGGAGAGGAGGTAAATGTGCATTAGAACCAAGAATATAAATACCGCAAAGGATGGAGTTAAGACAAGACCTGCAAATGGAAAAGGAGAGGGTACGTCCATGGGCCAGATAGGTAAACTGCCACTCTCAAATTGAGGTGGAAGAGAGGAGATTTTTTTGAAGTAGGCATAAAGGTGAGTATCAAGGCATGATCAATAGATGACCAGGGAATGGTGATAGCATTAAAAACACATCAAAAGATGGAATTGGGACATAACCTGTAAGGCAACAATGAGTGAAAAGAAATCAAGAGAGAGCTAGGTAACCCACAACTCTCAAACTGGGTTGAAAGAAAGGGGAGGCTTTTAAAGGATAAGTTCAAGGTAAGTATTCAAGTAGAAGACATCAATATTGCAAGGGTCAACGGTGATAACAGACAAGGGTATGAGAGAAAAGATGAAGGCATTGAAGAGCTAGTGGTATAAGCACAACAAAGAATGGAGTTATGTCAAGGCTTACACGCGATGAAGAAGAAGAGGATATAGCCAAGGGTGAGGTAAGTAAAACACCGCCCTCAAATTGAGATAGGAGACTAGGGATTTCAGATAACGGGCATAGGGTAATCACCAAGGTAAGATCGAGAGATGAGAAAGGTCGAGGCAATAACAAACAAAAGCACAACAAAGGATGAAGTTACAAACTCGCAAGCCAAAGAAGAGGATACAACCAAGATAAAGATAGGTAAAGTATGGCTCTCAGAATGAGATAGAAGAGAGGTGATTTTAAAGGGTAGGTATGAGACAAACATCAAGTAAGATATAGAGGTGTCTAAGGTGAAGGTGATAATAACAAAAGGCATGACAAAGGATAGAGTTAAGGCAAGACTCGCGAAGTGGCGAAGTGGAGAAAACAATCAAGGGTAAGGTAGGTGAGGGTGCAATAGAATGGTTGAGATAAGAATTCATTATCAAGAGAAGTTATAAAGGAACAACGAGATCACCAAGGATGGGCAACATAAAATGATCGCTCATGAATCATTAAGAAACAAGGGTGGTCAAGGGCACGTTAACTGAAATGTCTTAAACAGATATTGAGATATAAAGGTAAGCACATATAAAAATAAGAGTATGCAAGATTCCAATGGTACGAGCATACCAAGACCAAGGGTATAGAAATTGCCGAAAGATGGCGACTTAACAACAGAATAAGAAATGATCTCAGAAGACAGGAAGGTCATGGACACATAAACTGATCTGTTTAAATAGACAATAGAGGTACAAGGGTAAGTACTTTAGATTAAGGGATAAGTGTATTAAAAATGCAAGGATACGAGCATGTCAATAACAAAATGGAATAGAGATGGTCAAATGGTAGCAATTTAGTAATGGACGAGGAAAGAGTCCTAAAAGACTAAAGGCTATGGTCAGGGGGCATCTATAAAGATGTCGCAAGCACAAGAGTGAGATAAGTTCTAATAGACTGAGAGAAGTCTAGACCATGCTAGAACAAAATACCTTTTGACAAGGGGGCATATAGGAGCACAATATAGAATTAGTCGAGATGACTAAAATTTTGAAGCAGAATCAAGGATGAGGTGGAGTAACAGTCAAGAAGTCCTTAAAACGGCCAATGTTACTCTAGGTCAGCGGTCCTACAGTCAGCACGGCTTTGATACCACTTATGTCACACCCGGTTTTGAAGGTAAACCGAATGCGAACCATGTACGTGCCAGGATCAGAACTCACGTACATAGCGATTACATAAATGACTCATCATAGCACAATGCCTCGAATAACAATAAAGAGTAAGTAATAATATTAAAGACTAGAGTCATTTACATAATATAAATCAAAGTGCACAGAACCGAAACGTAGCCAACGTAAACAAACCCACCACAGGCAGCTGACTGGGGGAGGTCGCTAGCCTAATCCTCGAACTCGTCGAAGTCCTGGAACTCCTAGAGATCCGCCTCGACGCCTTCTTCTTTACCTGAGCATAGATTGCACCAAAGGCAACCTGGTGTTTTGTGAAAGCAAGGGTGAGTACACATCAACGTACTCAGCAAATGTCCCGTTTGGCTGAGGTGGACTAGCTTTATGTGGAGTTAAGCTCAAGCAGTTGCTTTTAGTTGGTCAGGTATTTATTATTAGTGGAAGCCAAGTTTTAGTAATAGCCAACCCGTGAACAGCTTCCTCCTCGAGGAACATCATGATCATCATCGAACCAAAAACATTAATAGAACCATTGAGTCTCGAACCAGCTGTATCTCTAATCAAAGAGGATCCCAAGGCCGCTCATAACCGTGAGCACGGCTGATATATCAGTTTCTAACCCTCTGCAGAGGTCGCACACTTTACCCATGAGCCGTGATTCCCGTTTTGCCCGGGGATCATGACTCCCCATTGATCACTTCCTAGGTGGTCCGGCAGGGTATCACTACGTAGCTTTTACAAAGATTCCCTAGAGGTCATAGCCGCCCGTTAGGTTTCTCCAGTTTGATAAACACAGTACCCCTCCCCGCAGGAGGGTGACTAACAAAAGCAAAACGAAATAACCTCGGCACCGAACCTCGGCAGAGCAAGCACTGTGCCTGGACCCCATTGACGGCACGACGGCGAAGCAACTACACCTCTAGTTCCTCTAATTAATTAGCTAAGGGCACCCCATTTCACCCTCATGGTTGCACTGTTATCCCGGGTGGTCTCTCAACGAACAGGTCCTTACGGAGAGGTACTCAGGAAACAGCCTGAGCCCCCTAAAGTATCACAGGAACATCATCGGGATAACATCATAGTATCATAAGTATTCACATCATGTTCATTGATTCAAGTAAAGCAATAGCATAATACTAACCATGATAACCCAAAAGGTAAACAAGGATAAGGTAAATGGAAAGCTAGTCAATCCTTAGGTTTCAATTAAGTAATGCGGGACAGTGCATTATAAGTGAATGGGACATAATGGGTCAGAGGACACTTGCCTTCACCAAACAGATGCTCAGGGTCTTCAACTTTGTAGAACTCGAAGAGCTTGATCACTTGGTCGCTGAAGCTTGACGGCCGATTCCTCGAAGCTCGGAAATGGATCGCGATCTATTCGCAACGCACAGTGAATACAAACAGGCACAAACAAACAAACACATATACATATACATGAGAACATTACACCATTTAGATAAAAACATAATAAAGCACGCAAAATGAAATAGAGAACGTTACTACGGTCACGCGAGGAAAATGAAACATCGAACTCGAAGCTACGGTCGAGAAGATATCGCATTTACGCTAAACAAATATTAACTATAACGTTTAATTCGACCTGATTATATTAATCGATATTTATTTAAAATGAAATTAGAGCTATCTAACCATTTAAATTAGCTGACCACACTAACAATTCTTAGTTAAGTAAGTAATTTAAATAACATCAGCGACTCTAAGTGGGACGAATTAGCGAAGCGAGACGAAACTCGTAACGCATGAAACAGCATAACCGCTCGCGATCTAGCGCGCGCACCACGCGCGATACATGCAGACAACGTGACGATGGCGAACCCAACACAGCAGCGTGCAAACAACGCGCTGACACACGCGAAATAGCACGCGACGACACACGAAACAGCACGCTCGACCAGTGCGAACGAGAACGCCACCACGTGCGAAATAGCACGCGCGACAAATGAGAAAACTAAACAGGTGACACATTTATACTAAACACTTACTAAATATATAAAAATAAGTTAAGCTAAAATTAGCCAGGTTAATGTTTATTATAAAAGAGCGAGATAAACACTACACATTTAATCTAATTAAAATATTAATCTAATAAATATTAGTCGAGCGAACCTTAAGCTAATTATCCAACATATATGACTTGACGAATTAACGTCACTAACATGAGTCTTTACAAGCGAAAATAAATTATTATCACGCGCAGACGTCGCGCGACACACGTACACGTCGTGTGTCAACGCGTGCGAGTAACACGTGACACACGCGAAACAACTCGCACGAGTCAACGCGACTATGCGCGCGAACAGCGTGATGACACGCACACGATGTCACGCGCGAACAACGATAAATAATTAATGACAAGTATTTTAGTTGGCATTAATCACGTTAATTGACGTTTATCTTAACAAAACATGAGTTGAAACTACAGACTCGTTCTATTAAATTGTTATGTTATTAACCATCAACCGACCAATCATTTAATTACTTAGCTAAAACAACTATGGTGGCAACATATATTTAACGTGTGCACAAGATTGCTACCCAGTTAATGTGTAATTAATTAATCAACCTAGTCGACTTTACGCCGGAAATAATAATGCGCGCAAAATACGTGACGCGGAATCGGTACAAATGACGTGCGAGATGAACTATAATCAAATTTTAATTAGATGGCCATAAGTATTAAATAACCCACTTAATTAAATAAGTAAAACTTGTAACGTGATAAGATAACATTATTAATACGAAATCGACGCTATCATGAGGTTGACACGACTAAAACGAGCTGTAACGGGTTTACGACACAAGTTACATATATAGGTTGACTAACCATTCATGGCTAAACACGTCGCGACATACAAATACTACTTAATTGCGTCGTTTCTCTTATATTAAACAAATATTAAATGTAATCCTTAAAGTCGGCATAAACACAATAATAAATATTTACACACACGTATGTAAAATTATAGATTAGATTCGATTGAACTCCTATTTTAATAAACGACAACTAAACCACAGATTAATTATTTAATTCTGACGATTCTGTTTCATGAACAATGGTCTAATTAACACTACCGGTTCTAGGTGAAGCGGATTGGCGTTGTGCGGCGACACGCGACAACACTACGACGAGGCTATGTACACGCAAGAGAAAAACAAAGGGGGTAGACGGGGGTAGACAGGGGTAGACGATGGGCTTCTCCTCACAGTGATGAACCACGGAGGGAGTGCAAACTTCGGCGGTGTGTCTGCGCAGCGGCCTGGGCTGGTTCAACCGGACTTCGGCCACGGCGAGCGAGTGCAGCGACGAGCACGACAAGAGGCGAGGAGGGTAGGGATGGAGAGAGGAAGAGGCTCACCATGAGCGAACGAAGGGCGGGTTCGGGGAAACTTCAGGCGAGCTCCGGACTTCACACCATGCGACGAACTCGACGAGGAAGAATCGCGGGCGTAGCTTACTCGGGTGGGCGGCGAGGCTCGACGGCGTTGGGCGAGCTGGGCACGGCGGGGCCAGGCTGGGGGCCGTGGGCGGCTCCGGTCAGCAAGGGTCGCCGTGGGGGCAGGGGCACACGCCCGGGTGGGCTCGCCCGGCCAGCACGCCATGGCGACGGCCGTGGCCGCGGCTGGGCACCGAGGGCGCTGAGGGCGGCTCGGCCGCACGCCGCAGGGACCGCGTGGGCTGAGGGGAGGCGCGGTCGGCCGGGGCATCACCGGCCAGAGCAGCTGTGCCATGGGAGAGGGAAACGGCGTGCAGGGCAAGGCGTGGCCGCGGTAGGGGGAGAGAGGTGGACGCGAGGTGATGGCAAAGGGGACCGCACGGAGACGGCAAGGCGAGGCCCGGCTACATTGCAGTTTGGAGCACGGAGAGGAGCATCGGGCGGTTCCGGAGTTTTTGGCATCGTGGGCACGGGCGACGGCATCGTGAGCGCGAGTGGTTCTGTGTACAGAGCGGAGGGAGCGGTTGGGGAAGATGAGCAGTGGACTCCAGGCTGACCGGTGGGGCCAGAGGCTTGGCGGGGCCCACGCGCAGCGGCTGCTGGTGCTGAACGCGCGCCTGCGCGTGCGGGCGAGCGGGAGAGCGGCGGCTGGGCCACGCGAGGGGGAGCGCGCGCGCGCTGGCGCGTGGGCCGGGGGCGCAGCTGGGCCATGGGCAAGGGAGGGGAGGCCGGGGGGCTGAGGTGGGCCGCGGGGGGTGTGGTGGGCCGGAGTGGGCTGGCGGGGGAGAGGGGGCATGGGCCAGCCGAGAGGGGGGGTCCAGCTAGGCTTTCTCCCTTTTCTATTTTATTTCTCTTCTATTTGATCTCAATCTCAAATGTGACTCACAAATTAACGAAAGCACTTCAGAACAAATCATCATACAAAATGAGTGCTCCAGCATGATGCATCAACCATTATTCCCTTAGGGTTTTATTTTATTACACTTAGCACTTAGATATAAAGCAAAATACTTCTCCATTATTTAGAAAAAAAGAAAAGAAAAGCAAAGGAAAGAGAAGGTAACACCTGAATTTGGTGGATATTAGAGAAGAAATTTTATACCCCCCCAAATTCAGGGTGTTACAGTTCGTGCGGGAAGCCTCGGTCCACACCGGGCGCACGCGCAACACAGCGCCTGCGGCCCCGGGATGCCTCGGCAACGAGCATCATCACCGCAACCGTTGAACCCACCTCGATGAGAGGGTGCGCCGAGGCTACCACCCTAGGAGTGCGGGACGCTATGACAGCGGGAGGATCGGAGTCCCTCGCCCGAACCACCCGGTCCGCAGGCTTTCAGCCGGGCCATACGACGAGCGTCGTTCCCGACCCGGTTCCGAACCCCGACTACCATCACAAAGTACTCGGGGGAGACGAGGCCGGAACTGTGGCTCGCGGACTACCGGCTGGCCTGCCAACTGGGTGGAACGGACAACAACAACCTCATCATCCGCAACCTCCCCCTGTTCCTCTCCGACACCGCTCGAGCCTGGTTGGAGCACCTGCCTCCGGGGCAGATCTCCAACTGGGAAGACCTGGTCCAAGCCTTCGCCGGCAACATCCAGGGCACGTACGTGTGCCCTGGGAACTCCTGGGATCTCCGAAGCTACCGCCAGTAGCCGGGAGAGTCTCTCCGGGACTACATCCAGCGATTCTCGAAGCAGCGCACCGAGCTACCCAACGTCACCGACTCGGATGTCATCGGTGCGTTCCTCGCCAGCACCACCTGCCGCGACCTGGTGAGCAAGCTGGGTCGCAAGACCCCCACCAGGGCGAGCGAGCTGATGGACATCGCCACCAAGTTCGCCTCTGGCTAGGAGGCGGTTGAGGCCATCTTCCGGAAAGACAAGCAGCCCCAGGGCCACCAGCCGGAAGATGTCCCCAAGGCGTCCGCTCAGCGCGGCACCAAGAAGAAAGGCAAGAAGAAGTCGCAAGCGAAACGCAACGCCGCCGACGCGGACCTTGTCGCCGCCGCTGAGTACAAGAACCCTCGGAAACCTCCCGGGGGCGCCAATCTCTTTGACAAGATGCTCAAGGAGCCGTGCCCCTATCACCAGGGGCCCGTCAAGCACACCCTTGAGGAGTGCGTCGTGCTTCGGCACCACTTTCACAAGGCCAGGCCACCCGCGGAAGGTGGTAGGGCCCACAACGACGATAAGGAGGATCACAAGGCAGGAGAGTTCCCCGAGGTCCATGACTGCTTCATGATCTACGGTGGGCGAGTGGCGAACGCCTCGGCTCGGCACCGCAAGCAAGAGCGTCGGGAGGTCTGCTCAGTAAAGGTGGCGGTGCCAGTCTACCTAGACTGGTCCGACAAGCCCATCACCTTTGACCAGGGCGACCATCCCGACCGCGTGCCGAGCCCGGGGAAATATCCGCTCGTTGTCGACCCCGTCATCGGCAACGTTAGGCTCACTAAGGTCCTCATGGACGGAGGCAGCAGCCTCAACATCATCTACGCCGAGACCCTCGGGCTCCTGTGGATCGATCCGTCCTCGGTCCGGGCGGACGCGGCGCCTTTCCACGGGATCATCCCCGGGAAACGCGTCTAGCCCCTCGGACAACTCGACCTACCCGTCTGCTTCGGGACTCCCACCAACTTTCGAAGGGAAACCCTCACGTTCAAGGTGGTCAGGTTCCGAGGAACCTACCACGCAGTGCTGAGGAGGCCATGCTACGCCAAGTTCATGGTCGTCCCCAACTACACCTACCTCAAGCTCAAGATGCCGGGCCCCAACGGGGTCATCACCGTCGGCCCCACGTACTGACACGCGTACGAATGCGACATGGAGTGCGTGGAGTACGCCGAGGCCCTCGTTGAATCTGAGGCCCTCATCGCCGACCTAGAGAGCCTCTCCAAGGAGGCGCCAGACGCGAAGCGCCATGCCGGCAATTTCGAGCCAGCAGAGACGGTCAAATCCATCCCTCTCGACCCCAGCAACGACGTCTCCAAGCAGGTCCGGATCGGCTCCGAGCTCGATCCCAAATAGGAAGCAGTGCTCGTCGACTTTCTCCGCGCAAACGCCGATGTTTTCACGTGGAGTCCCTCGGACATGCCTAGCATACCGAGGGAGGTCGCCGAGCACTCGCTGGATATCCGAGCTGGAGCCCGACCTGTGAAGCAACCTCTGCGCCGATTCAACAAAGAAAAGCGTAGAGCCATAGGCGAGGAGATCCACAAGCTGATGGCAGCAGGGTTCATCAAAGAGGTATTCCATCCCGAATGGCTTGCCAACCCTGTGCTTGTGAGAAAGAAAGGAGGGAAATGGTGGATGTGTGTAGACTACACTGGTCTGAACAAAGCATGCCGAAAGTTCCCTATCCTCTGCCTCGCATCGATCAAATCGTGGATTCCACTGCTGGGTGCGAAACCCTGTCTTTCCTGATGCTTACTCAGGGTATCACCAAATCAGGATGAAAGAGTCCGACCAGCTCGCGACTTCTTTCATCACACCATTCGGCATGTACTGCTATGTTACTATGCCGTTTGGTTTGAGGAATGCGGGTGCGACATACCAAAGGTGCATGAACCACGTGTTCGGCCAACACATCGGTCGAACGGTCGAGGCTTACATCGATGACATCGTAGTCAAGATGAGGAAATCCTCTGACCTCCTTTCCGACCTTGAAACGACATTCCGGTGTCTCAAGGCGAAAGGCGTAAAACTCAATCCCGAGAAGTGCACCTTCGGAGTACCCCGAGGCATGCTCTTGGGGTTCATCGTCTCCGAGCGGGGCATCGAGGCCAACCCGGAGAAAATCGCAGCCATCACCAACATGGGGCTCATCAAGGACTTGAAGGGCGTACAGAGGGTCATGGGATGTCTTGCGGCTCTGAGCCGCTTCATCTCGCGCCTCGGTGAAAGAGGCCTACCCCTGTACCGCCTCTTAAGAAAGGCTGAGTGCTTCACTTGGACCCCTGAGGCCGAGGAAGCCCTCGGGAACCTGAAGGCGCTCCTCACGAATGTGCCCATCTTGGTGCCCCCCGCTGCCGGAGAAGCCCTCTTGATCTACGTCGCCGCTACCACTCAGGTGGTCAGCGCCACGATCGTGGTTGAGAGACGAGAAGAGGGGCATGCATTGCCCGTCCAGAGGCCGGTCTACTTCATCAGTGAGGTACTGTCCGAGACCAAGATCCGCTACCCACAAATTCAGAAGATGTTGTACACAGTGATTCTGACGCGGCAGAAGTTGCGACACTACTTCGAGTCTCATCCGATGACTGTGGTGTCATCCTTCCCCCTGGGGGAGATCATCCAGTGCCGAGAGGCCTCGGGTAGGATTGCAAAGTGGGCGGTGGAAATCATAGGCAAGACAATCTCGTTCGCCCCTTGGAAGGCCATCAAGTCCCAAGTCTTGGCGGACTTTGTAGCTGAATGGGTCGACACCCAGCTTCCAGCAGCTCCGATCCAACCGGAACTCTGGACCATGTTTTTCGACGGGTCGCTGATGAAAACAGGAGCGGGCGCCGGCCTGCTCTTCATCTCACCCCTCAGGAAACACCTCCACTACGTGCTGCGCCTCCATTTCTCGGCGTCCAACAACGTGGCCAAGTACGAGGCTCTGGTTAACGGGTTGCGCATCGCCATTGAGCTAGGGGTCCGACGCCTCGACGCTCGCGGTGACTCGCAGCTTGTCATCGACCAAGTCATGAAGAACTCCCACTGATGCGACCCGAAGATGGAAGCCTACTGCGACGAGGTTCGGTGCCTGGAAGACAAGTTATACGGGCTCGAGCTCAACCACGTCGCCCGACGATACAACGAGACTGCAGACAAGCTGGCTAAGATAGCCTCGGGGCGAACAATGGTTCCCCCGGACGTCTTCTCCCGAGACCTACATCAACCCTCAGTCAAGACCGACGACACGCCCGAGCCCGAGGCACCCTCGGCCCCTGAGGGTGAGGCACTGCGTGTCGAGGAAGAGCAGAGCGGGGTCACGCATAATCGAAACTGGCAGACCCCGTACCTGCAATATCTCCACCGAGGAGAGCAACCACTCGACCGAGCCGAAGCTCGGCGATTGGCACATCGTGCCAAGTCGTTCGTCCTACTGGGGGACGAGAGGAGCTCTACCACCACAGCCCCTCTGGCATCCTCCCACGATGCATATCCATCACCGAAGGTCAGGAGTTGTTACAAGAAATACACTCGGGGGCTTGCGGTCATCACGCAGCGCCTCGAGCCCTTGTCAGAAAAGCTTTCCGACAAGGTTTCTACTGGCCGACTGCGGTGGCCGACGCCACTAGGATTGTCCACACCTGCCAAGGGTGTCAATTCTACGCAAGGCAGACCCACCTACCCACTCAGGCTCTGCAGACAATACCCATCACCTGGCCGTTTGCTGTGTGGGGCCTGGACCTCGTCGGTCCCTTGCAGAAGGCACCCGGGGGCTACACGCACCTGCTGGTTGCCATCGACAAATTCTCCAAGTGGATCGAGGTCCGACCCCTAAACAGCATCAGGTCCGAACAGGCGGTGGCTTTCTTCACCAACATCATCCATCGCTTCGGGGTCCTGAACTCCATCATCACCGACAATGGCACCCAGTTCACCGGCAGAAAGTTCCTGGACTTCTACGAGAATCACCATATCCGGGTGGACTGGGCCGCCGTGGCTCACCCCATGACGAATGGGCAAGTAGAGCGTGCCAACGGCATGATTCTGCAAGGACTCAAGCCACGGATATACAACGACCTCAACAAGTTCGGCAGGCGATGGATGAAGGAGCTCCCCTCGGTGGTCTGGAGTCTGAGGACGACGCCGAGCCGAGCCATGGGCTTCACACCGTTCTTTCTAGTCTATGGGGTCGAGGCCATCTTGCCCACGGACTTAGAATACGGCTCCTCGAGGACGAGGGCCTATGACGACCGACGCAACCGGACCGACCGAGAAGACTCACTGGACCAGCTGGGAGAGGCTCGGGACATGGCTTTACTACACTCGGCGCGGTATCAGCAGTCCATGCGACGCTACCACGCCCAAGGGGTTCGGTCCCGAGACCTCCATGTGTGCGACTTGGTGCTTCGGCTACGACAAGACGCCCGTGGGCGGCACAAGCTCACGCCTCCTTGGGAAGGGCCGTTCGTCATCGCCAAGGTTCTGAAGCCCGAGACGTACAAGCTGGCCAACAGTCAAGGCAAGGTCTACAGCAATGCTTGGAACATCCGACAGCTACGTCGCTTCTACCCTTAAGATGCTTTCAAGTCGTTCGTACACCTCGTTCACGCACAAAGTCTAACCATCAAGGAAGGGTCAGCCTTGCCTCGGCAAAGCCCGACCCTCCCTCGGGGGCTAGAAGGGGGGAACCCCCTTTGCGTCAAAATTTTTCCTCGGAAAAGATCTTTTCTGCCAGAACATCTTTCATGCTTTTCGACTACTTCGAAAGTGGGATCCTGAAAACGACGGAGTACACGTAAGCAGCCAAGGCTGACCGAGCCGAGGGACTCCTACGCCTCTGGGATACAGATACCTCACTCATCACCTTCTGCGATAAGTAACTCACGCTCGGATAAGCGATTCCGCGGACCGAACAAGTCTTCACGCTCGAAAACTCTTCTGCCGAAACGATTTTTCGTGCCTTCTCGACTATATCGGTAGCAGAATCCTACGGACGAGTAAGAGTACACGTAAGCGGCAAGGCCGACCGAGCCGAGGGACTCCTACGCCTTCGGGATACGGATACCTCACTCATCACCTTCCGTGAAAAGTAACTCTCACTCGGACAAACAATTCTGTTACCGACAAATAAGTCCAGATACTCGAAACAAGAGGGAAAGAAACACAGCTTTACAACACGACGACAGTATGTTTGGGCCTCGGCGGCCACAGAAAACATACGCACACTACAAGATGAACCGATCCTGTAGGCCCACATGTCACGTAACCGGCGCGCCGGTTACTACGTGCAAGAAACTGCACCGCCACTTGCGCCACTACCATGCCTCCTCGACTGCGGAACCAGTACCGCGACTCGAGGCAACCCTGCGCATGACCCAACAGTGCAAACCAGGCACATCGGTCACGGGTCAGCCAGCCGCGGGAGAAGGCGCGACGGTCGATACGGCCAGAAATGGGCCGGCAGTAATGGCGGTGGCAGGCAGGCGGAAGTAGCGGTCAAGTCGTCAGCCAAGCTCGCGTCCCCTCCTGGGACAGTGAGAGAACCCTCTCCCATGGCGTGAAGACGACGTGCCCGTGTTCCGTTCCTCGAATGGCTCGCGCACGCGCAACGACTGCCCCGCGAACCACTCGTCCCGTCGCATTAACTCTGCAGCAGGACAGGCGACACCTTTGCAGGCGAAGCAGGCGACGCTTCGCTAACGCCGTAATGACCGCGTCAAAAAAGGTGCGCCATGTCGTTCGATTTCGTATCTTTTCCCTTTTTCTCTTTCTCTCTCTTACGACAGGGACCGGGAAAGGGGATACACCGAAAGGGATCCTTCTCCGTGAAGGAAACGGGCCCCGAGCCCCCCTACTAATCAGAGGTTCGAAGGCTGGCCCCTCGGAAGGGTTCAACAGCCGCCTCAGAGCACTCGGGCTCCGCGCCCACTACTGGTCAGAGGTTCAACGGCTGGCCCCTCGGAAGGGTTCAATGGCCGCCTCAGGCTACTCGGGCTCCGCGCCCACTACTGATCAGGGGTTCGTAGGCTGGCCCCCGAAGGGTTCGATAGCCGCCTCAGACGCAGAGCGAGGGATGACCCTGGGTACGTTCGATACATAACCAAGGCTCGGGCTACGCTCCCGAGGTACCCTAGGACATTTCCGAGACCGACGGGAATGATTTTGTAACGGAATCCCACCAGAGGGAGGCATCGAGCCCTCGAACCCCGTCAAAAGGGGACCAGGTCCGGAAAATCACCCGCAGGTACTTTTGGAGCGCGCCTCCGGGCCACTAGCAGACCCCTAACGGATGGGGCACGGGCGTCCACTCGGATCACCCGTTAGCAACTCACTGGAGACACCATGTTCGGCGCCCTCCGAGGGCAACATGGCGCTTTCCCCCCTCCTCCTTGTGGAAAGGCGATGCAGGGGCGTATGTAAAAAAGTCGAGTCTGTCCTTGATCGTCCTCTCGCTCTGTGCGGAGGCTCGGGGGCTGCTCTCGCAAACCCGGCTCCGGCCAAACCGTTGACAACGTCAACATACCGGCCTGAGAACTTGGGACTCGACTGTGCACCCGGGCTACGACCAGTTCGCGTGAGGGAACAACCAGACCAGCCGAAGCATCACGAAACGCATTAAGACCTCGAAGGAGTCTAACCACTCCTCCGAGGCCTCGGGGGCTACACCCGGCGGGTGCGCTCGCGTGCACCCACCGGAACGAAACGCAACCGAGAAAGGCCGGTCCCCTTGCAAAAAAGTGCGACAAAAGCCTCCAAGCGATTATTAACACTCCCTTTGAGGCTCGGGGGCTACTGTCGGGGACCATAATTAGGGGTACCCCCAAGACTCCTAATCTCAGTTGGTAACCCCCATCAGCACAAAGCTGCAAAGGCCTGATGGGTGCGATTAAGTCAAGGCTCGGTCCACTCAAGGGACACGATCCCGCCTCGCCCGAGCCCAGCCTCGGGCAAGGGCAGCCAACCCCGAAGGATTCACGCCTCGCCCAAGGACCCCCTCAATCAACGGACACACCTTCGGCTCGCTTGAGGCCCAGTCTTCACCAAGAAGCAACCTTGGCCAGGTCGCCACACCGACCGACCGTATCGCAGAAGCATTTAATGCAAAGATGGCCTGACACCTTATCCTGACGCGCGCCCCTCAGTCGATAGAGCCGAAGTGACCGCAGTCACTTCGCCGCTCCACTGACCGGCCTAACAAGAGGACAGCGCCGCCTGCGTCGCTCTGACTGCTGTGCCACTCGACAGAGTGAGGCTGACAGTAGCCGAGTCCGGCTTCGGGCGCCGTAGGAAACTCCACCTCGCTCGACCCCAGGGCTCGGACTCGGCCTCGGCCCTGGAAGACGACGAACTCTGCCTCGCCCGACTCCAGGGCTCAGACCCGGCCTCGGCCCTGGAAGACGACGAACTCCGCCTCGCCCGACCCCAGGGCTCGGACCTGGCCTCGGCCCCGGAAGACGACGAACTCCGCCTCACCCGACCCCAGGGCTCGGACCCGGCCTCGGCCCTGGAAGACGACGAACTCTGCCTCGCCCGACCCTAGGGCTCGGACCCGACCTCGGCCCCAGAAGACGATGAACTCCGCCTCGCCCGACCCCAGGGCTCGGACCCGGCCTCGGCCCGAAAGACAATGGACTCCGCCTTGCCCGACCCGGGGCTCGGACTCGACCACAACCTCGGAAGACAGACTCGACCTCGACCTCGGAGGAGCCTCCGCCTCGCCCGACCCAGGGCTCAGACCGACCACGTCATAGGGGGGCCATCATTACCCTACCCCTAGCTAGCTCAGACTACGGGGAACAAGATCGGTGTCCCATCTGTCTCGCCCCGGTAAACAAGTAATGATGGCGCCCCACGTGCTCCATGACGACGATGGCTCTCAACCCCTTACGGAAGCAAGGAGACGTCAGCAAGGACTCGACAGCCCCGACAGCTGTCCTTCCGCAAGGCTCCAGCGCTCCTCCGACGGCCACGACATAACATGAACAGGGTGCCAAAACCTCTCCGGCTGCCACGACGGCATGTACTTAGGGCGCTAGCTCCTCTCTGCTAGACACGTTAGCACACTGCTACATCTCCTATTGTACACCTGGGCCCTCTCCTTACGCCTATAAAAGGAAGGACCAGGGCACTCGTACGAGGGGTTGGCCGCATGGGGACGACACGACGGCACGTGCAGGCCTCTCGCTCCCTCCCACGCGGACGCTTGTAACCCCCTACTGCAAGCGCACTCGACCTGGGCGCGGGACAAACACGAAGGCCACGGGTTTCCCCTTTACGCCTATCTCCTTGTTTCCCCCCCTCCGTGCTCCGTCTCGCGCCGACCCATCTGGGCTGGGGCACGCGGCGACAATTCACTCGTCGGTCCAGGGACCCCCCGGGGTCGAAACACCAACAGTAATAAATACTCTGATTATTGTGACATTTATCTCTATACACTCTGTTATTATCTATGTTGTCTTCTTGGCGCATGTATGAGATGCACCTGGCTTTGTTCCTTAAAGCCGGGTGTGACAGAAGTGGTATCAGAGGAAATGTTGACTGTAGGACGAAACCTAGATAGAAATGGACAAAACTTTTACCTACTTACCTTATTCTGATTCTTTCTATACTTATCTTGATCCTATCTCACCTTGTACTGTTCTACTCTGATCATTCTTACCTTTTCTACTCTAAGACAAGATGGATTTCACACCTTGGAATCCTACATTTATGAACTTCTTAAGAGATAGGAGACATAAGACAAAAGAAATTAAAAAATTATTTTCTCTATTAAAAATGTTGGTTGATTGTTCTGATGATCAATGCCTGATTTGCTTCTTTGATTGATTGAAATGGTATAGACGGGCATCTTAGCATGTACCTAGTAGGTGACACACTAATCTACCTAGCTAATAAATCCCTCGCAGTAAAATTCCTCATAATTACTCGCCTTGTCTACAATTCTTCCTTTCTTACCCTGTGTTCTAACCCAGATTGGCTACCCCTATAGTGTTAGAAGAGAGCAGTATAGATTTGATCCTTGGTATGTCATGGTGAAGAAAGGCAAAGGCAGTATATACATCGTGCTAAGGGAACCGTAGAACTCACCAGTTCCAAAGAAGAAAGATTTGAAGTTGAAATTGCAGTAACTACCACCATCAGACTAGTGGCATTCTTAGAAGATGAGAAGTTTGTGGGTGACAACATCTGTGCAGTTAGAGATTTTCCGGATGTCTTTCCAGAGGAGTTATTAGGGATGCCACCAGATATGGAAGTTGAGTTCGTCATTGGTCTCTTACTTGGGACTGCTCCTATTTCAAATGGCCATACAGGTTGTCTGTAGAAGAGTTAAAAGAACTCAAGAAGCACTTAACAGGGTTACAAGAGGCTGGGTACATTCGTCCGAGTCTTCACCTTGGAGAGCACCAGTTTTGTTTGTACAGAAGAATGATGGATTGCAAGGGATGTGCGTGGATTAAAGGTCCCTTAATGGTGTCACTATAAAGAACAAGTATCCATTACCCCGCATTGAGGATTTATTTGATCGGATGAGAGATGCTAGGGTATTCTCGAAGATCGATCTCTGATCGGGTTATCACCAAATGAAGATTAGGCCATCGGATATTCCCAAGACGATTTTATCGACCCGATATGGTTTATATGTGTTCACTGTTAGGTCATTTGGACTAACTAATGCACCAACCTATTTTATGGATCTAAAGAATAAGGTGTGCATGATCTGGACAGATGCGTCGTGGTCTTCATCGACGATATTTTTATTTATTCCAAGAGTGATAGTGATCATGAGGAACATCTGAGATTTGTGCTACAGAAGTTATGATATAATCAACTCTACGCCAAGTACAGTAAATGCGAGTTCTGGATTGACGAGGTGTCATTCCTTGGACATATCATTTCTAATGGAGGGATATCAGTGGATCCTGCTAAAGTCAAGGAAATAGTGGTGTGGAGCATACCCACTACAGTTACGGAGATTCGGAGTTTCTTGGGACTTGCAGGATATTATCGAAGATTTATTGAAGGATTTTCTAAGATTGCTCAGTCTATGACCTCGCTTCTGGAGAAGGGAAGAGAGTGTAAGTGGGGCGAGAAGTGCCAAGACAGCTTTGAACAATTAAAGAAGAGATTGATGTCACCACCAGTGTTCGTTATGCCAGATCTATAGAAAGGATTTGACATTTAGTGTGATGCATGTGGCCAAGGATTGAGAAGTGTGCTCATGCAAGAAGGACATGTGATCGCCTATGCGTCTCGTTAGCTATGGAAACATGAGTTGAACTACCCCACGCATGACTTAGAACTGGCAGCAGTTATGCATGCGCTTAAGATTTGGAGACATTATATCTTGGGAACTAAGTGTTAAGTATACACGGGTCATAAGAGTTTGAAGTATATATTCACTCAGAAGGATCTCAACCTTAGGCAACGTCATTGGTTGGAGCTTATCAAGGATTTTGATTTGGATATTCACTATCACCCGTGCAAGGCAAATTTGGTTGAAGATGCCTTGAGTCAAAAGGAGCATGTTCATTCAGCTGTTGTTGCCCAGTTACCCGATGAGATTGTTGAGGATTTCAGGAGACTTAACCTGGGGATAGTTGCTCACACTGAAGGAGTTACTATTGATGTGGAACCAACCTTGGAGCAAGAAATCCACAAAGGACAAATTGGTGATGCTAAAATACAAGAGATTAAGGATCTGATTACTAAAGGTTGAGGTCCGGAATTCACGGAAGATGAACAAGGCACAATATGGTTCAAGGACATGATATGTGTTCCTGGTATTGAAAGCCTTCGTGAGACTATTCTAAAGGAAGCCCATAACTTGGATTATTCTATTCATCCTGGTAGTACCAAGATGTATCAGGATTTGAAGCAAAAATATTGGTGGTATGGATTGAAGAGAGATGTGGCTGCACATGTGGCTATGTGCGATGGGTGTCAAAGAGTTAAGGCCTAACACCAAAGACCAGCTGGACTACTGCATCCACTAAAGATAGCCGAGTGGAAGTGGGAAGAGATTGGTATGGATTTTATTACTGGATTGCCTCGCACCTCGAAAGGATGTGATTCTATATGGGTTATTGTGGATAGACTGACCAAAGTGGTTCATTTCATTCTGGTCAAGACTACTTATAAGGGATCTCAATTGGTAGAGTTATATATGGCTCGGATTGTGTCTCGACACGGTGTACCAAAGAAGATCATTTTGGATAGAGGATCACAGTTTACCTCCAGATTTTGGAAAAGTTTTCATGAGAATATGGATACGAAGTTGAATTCTAGTTCGGCTTACCATCATCAGACTGATGGACAGACTGAAGGGAATAATCAAGTATGGGAGGACACGTTGAGAGCTTGTGCCCTTCAGCATGGTAGTAGTTGGGACAAGAGTCTACCATATGCTGAGTTTTCATATAATAATAGTTATCAGGCCAGTTTGAAGATGTCACCATTCGAGGCTTTATATGGCAGGAAATGCAGGACTCCTCTATTTTGGACAAGACTAGAGGAAGACAGTTCTTTGGACCTGAACTTATTCAAGGGGCAGAAGAACAAGTCCGTATAATCAGGGAGAATTTGAGGGTAGCTTAAACCAGGCAAAAGAGCTATGCTGATAATAGAAGACCACTGGAATTTGAGGAAGGTGATCATGTGTACCTCGAGGTGTCACCACTTCGTGGAATGATGAGATTTAAAGTTAAGGGCAGATTGTCCCCTCGCTATATTGGGCCATTCTGAGTTTTTAGGCAAGTTGGAGAGATGGCCTGTCAACTCAAGCTACCTGATAATCTATCTGATGTGCATAATGTATTTCATGTATCTCAACTGAAGAAGTGTCTCCGTGTCCCTAAGGAACAGTTACCAATGGAAGAGCTCGGTGTTCAGGGAGATTTGACTTACACGGAGTATCTTGTCAAGATTCTTGACACTTTGACTCGAGTTACAAGAAATAAGGTGATAAAGATGTGCAAAGTGCAATGGAGTCACCACGGAGAAGATGAAGCTACGTGGGAGAGAGAAGAAGAGCTTCACATAGATTTTCCCCATCTTCTCCCTCATTCCTCCTAAATCTCGAGGACGAGATTATTTTTAAGGGGGTTAGGATTTGTAATACCCACTTTGTAAGAAAAATCTAAAAGAGAGATTATATTCCTTTACATGTGTTTGTGTTATCCCTATTTACCATTTCATGTGGACACCTCATCTATACAATAAATAATTAATAGAAGACACTCAAATAAATTATGCATCATGCTGAGTTTTTACTTGATTGTGCATTTGTGGATAGTAAAATAAATGTGTTACTACCCATATATTAATATATTAAGGGACACATAGCATTTAAACTCTAATTTGGAGAAAAATAGCACTAGTTTTAATAAAATAAATATTGAAAATAAATAAGTTCACCCATGCCATGTTTAAGTTGGGCAATTAGTGTGAAGATAGATCCACCACCAAATTTGAATTTAAATGGGAATTTAAAGTTGAATTTGAAAAAAAATAAGAAAAAGAAAAACAATAAAACACTACTTGGGTCGAGTCCTCACTTTCGGCCCATTCTTTTTTTTCCGATACCGCACGGCCCAACGCCCCTCACCCGCTCGTGTGGCCTTCGCGTCGCCGCCAGGCGGGCCCCACATTCTAGGGTCACCTAGCTAACTTATCCACCCAGCCGGTAGTGGTCTTCTTCTCCCTCCCTACCTTTCCTCCGCTTCGTGCGCAAAACCGATGGCGCTGGTGAGCTCGTGCCCGATTCACGGAAATCGCGGACCCCTAGCGCAACAACCTCCATGCCCCGACCCCGCGTACAGCGCTGGCGGCACACCTGCCCACTGCTACTCCTGCAACGGCCTCTGCCAAAGCTCCAGGATTCTAGCGTCGCCCGGTTAACGACCTCAGCCTGGACTCGTCATATAGAAGCAGCATCGCGCCAGTGTGACCTGTTCGTCCCCTCCTTTACCATGCGCCTATAACACCCGAAGCCGCTGTTCCTCTTCTCCTCCCTGTTCGCCCCAATCTGTGCGCCACCGCGACTGGTCCGCTGTCGTCCACCTTCCAGGTCGCGCTGTGCTTCGTCCATCACAGCGGGGAACTCTTTTGCACAGCAGAAGCCTTGGCGATTGTGGGTCGATGCATCGGGCGCGAGTTGGCGGCCTAATTTCACGCCGGTGCCCAGCTGATTTCGCAGATCCGCCGCTCACCGTGGTCAAGCTCGTCGGTGACACATTGTGGGGTATGTGACCGCTCGCTGCATTCGTCACAAGTAGGGCATCGTGTAGCGCTCTTTGTTTAATGCTTAGGGTGTGGTACCGGGGGCCTAGGAATTCCAGCCATGGCGCCACCGTGCGGCTGCTCGCTGTCGGTCGTCCGGACAGCTGGTGGCGGGTTGTAGTGCGGGGACCGTTGGATTGGCCACGGATGACTCAGATTTGGTGAACGTTTCCCCTGCACGTAATTGAATCCCGCCCGTCCGATCCGATCGAGTGGATCAGGGCAACTTTGGAGTAATTAAATCCGCACCGTTGATCACGGATTTGGCGGTCTGCGTTGCGTACCGTTTCGTAGGTGGCTTGATCTAATCCTGGCGCTCCGTTTGGGATCGGATGGTTAGCTTTGCGCGATAACGCTTCGCCTGGCGAATTTGCTTAAGAGACCTCAGACTTTCTAGGAAAATAACCCATGGTCCAGTTCTGGATTCACTGAGTCTCAGGAATCTTTATATTTTAGCCCCTGCATGCCTCTGTATTTTTGCGCGCAGTCCAGAATCTAGGAAAAATTTAGAAATTTAATTAGAAAATGATTTCTATTGTTAAAATAATTTCAAAAACTTATTTAATTCATAGAAAATCCATTCTAGCTCCAAATTAAATAGTTCTAGTTCCTATAATTTTATAATATTATTGTTTATCAAATAGTGCCACTGTTTTGCCATGAAACCTATATTAAATTGGATCACCTAATTAATCTTGTACAAAACACATGGAATCTTCAGAAAATCATAACTCCTTCGTTTTAATTCCGAATTTACTCGTTCCAGTTGCGTTAGTCTCGTATAAATATTTGCTATGCAATAATAACATTTATTGTACCATCTTTTATTATTTTATAACTGGACTTTTATTTAATTTATGTTGGTTAGTCTGGTTAAACTGCTTATCATTATAATATACTAGAATATGATCTATGGTCAATTTATAACTTAGATTGAAGTTGAGATAATTACTTATAGAATAACCTCTTATATGATTTATATTAGCCAATTTATAATATATTTTAATATTTTAATCACATCGATCTTCTATAAAATCATAACCCCTTATTCGACTCCGATCTTAGTAGTTCTCGAACCTGCGATCTCGTAACTTCGTGTAGATCATTATTATTCAGTTTGTACTTATGTTTGGTGTGATGTTAATTTTATCTATACCATGTTTGTTTGTATTGCCACGACTAGCGCGAGGACGTGTGTCATCTGAAAAGCAAGTTGGTACCTGGAATTTCAAGTGCCAGGCAAGTTGTGCCCTTGATTCACTTTTGTTACCCAATAATGTTCCTTAATATCATTTATTCATGCATAGGTTAATTTTGATGGGACCCAATAGGTCACCCTAGATTGTTTATCTCATTACCTTGTTTACCCCTGAATCACATGGGTAGTTTTTGCTATTGCTTTATATGGTTTTGGCATTAATATTTCATTATATCCATGTTCTAGTTATTTTGTTATTCTATTTATGTTCATGTCAAGATCATTATATTATTGTTAATTGGAACATGGAGCTTAACTTGAGAAACACGTGCCACCACAAGGGAGGAATGGGACCCCTTGGCTAACTAATTAGGAAAGCTAGTGGAAGACTACCTTACCCGAAAGGGGCAAGGGCAGTAGGGGAGTTGCATGCAAGGAGGTTCTCGGGTTGATTTGCTGCGATGGCGGTTAGACGGGGGATTCTTGCAAGTGCTCTTCCCATAAACTGTAGCAGGTTTTTGGAAGCTAGTGGAACTTTGTAAAGGCCTCGTAGTGGATCCCTAGCCATTCACCTCGGTAGTGTCTAAGGGCCTAGCTACCCCTGGCGACATGGGAAACACGACTTGTGGGTAAAGGGTACAATCTCTGCATAGTGTAAAACTGGTATACTAGCCGAGCTCACGGTCATGAGCAGCTCAGGACTCTCTGATGATTAAATTATGGAACCTAAACTCAATTTGTCATTTGCATTCGCATGGGATTTGTTATTAATTTTGTTGTATTATTTTATTATGGTTTGGTATTCACTTACACTTAGTAACTGCTAATAAAATTTTGACCAACTTATAAAAGCAATGCTCAGCTTAACCTCTATTGTTGATCAGCCTTACACTTCATGAACTCCCACCTTTGGTGAGTTCATGTCATTTTATTTCCCCACAACTTGTTGAGTGATGATCATGTGTGAGCTCACCCTTGCTGTCTCACACCCACCACAGGTCAAGAACAGGTATCACTGGAGGTGGCACATGGTGGATGTGCGCTGTGTTCGTGTGAGGTCTAGGTCGTCGTCTCCCAGTTGACTTTCTCGCGCCAAGGATGTATTTTTAGATCCTGTTATATTTATCTTTTATTTTGTAAGTCTTCCGCTATGTAATAAATACTCTGATTACTGTGACATTTATCTCTATACACTCTGTTATTATATATGTTGTCTTCTTGGCGCATGTATGAGATGCACCTGGCTTTGTTCCTTAAAGCCGGGTGTGACACAGACGTACCATATCATAGTACCTTCTTCACAACCTCTCAAGGATATAATGAGAAATAGAGAAGCCACAGTAAGAGTGGGAAAGTGGGCTGCAGAGCTAAATGAATTCACTATCAATTATGTTCATAGATCTTTGATCCAATCCCAAGTGTTGGCAGACTTCATTGTTGATTGGACGCCAAGGGCTCAGGACGAAGAAAGAATAAAAGATGATGAAGTTTGGACAATATTTTATGATGGGTCATGGGGAACCTTCGACGTAGGAGCGGCTACCGTTCTAATTTCACCGTCTAAAATCAAAACCTGTTATGCAGCAAAGTTGGAGTTCAACTACACAAATAACATTGCAGAGTATGATCGAAGCCCTTCTCTTGGGGCTTCGAAAACTTAAGGCAATGGGAATAAGAAGGGCAATCCTCAAAACCGACTCACAAGTTATTTCGGGTCACGTTGACAAAAGCAGTAAAGCAAGAGACCTGAAGCTCGAGAAGTATCTCGACATAGTCCGAAGGATGGAAGCTTCTTTCAAAGGTTTCTCTGTAAAGAATATTCCAAGAGGAGAAAATGAGCATGCAGACTTATTAGCTAAGTCAACGGCACATGGGCTTTCATTACCTTCGAAGGTATTTTTTGAAACAATAAAAGCACCTTCAGTCAAGCTCATGGAGAGAGCAGTGCTTACAATCTTGCCATTGCACATCGAAGATTGGAAGACTGAGATTGTATCTTTCCTCCAAGGCAATTGTCTTTCGGATTATGAAGCTTACAACAAAAGAATGGAAGCAAGAACAAGACCCTATGTAATTATAGAGGGAGAGTTGTATAAACAAGGAGTCTGCTCTCCATTACTAAAATGTTTGTCTAGAACCAAAGGTCAAGAGCTGATGAAGGAGATACATGCAGGACTGTGTGGAGCTCATATTGGTTCTAGGCCTTTACTGGGGAAGGTTTTTAGATAAGGATTTTATTGGCCGAAGGCAGCTTCGGACACAGCGGATTTGGTTCAAAAATGTGAAAATTGCCAGTAGTGTGCTAGAGACCAGAAACAACCTTCATCGCTAATCCAAGTAATTCAGCCCACTTAGCCACTGCAAAGGTGGGGCCTAGATTTGCTAGGCACACTTCCACCAGCGCAGGGAAACTTGAAATATGTTGTGGTAGCAGTGGAGTACTTCTCGAAGTGGATCAAAGCTAAACATTTAGCTATAATAACTTCAGCCACAGTCCAGAAGTTCTTTTGGCAGAATATTATTTGCCACTTTGGTGTGCAGAAAGCTATCATGGTTGATAACGGAACTCAATTTGATGCCAAAACGTTCAAAGCTTTTTGTGACCAGATTGGTACAAAAATACACTTTGCATCAGTGAGACATCTGGAATCAAATGGACTGGTAGAGCGGGCCAACAGAATCATAATAACAGGGATAATGAAGTCAATCTTCAATCAGCCCAGAGGAAAATGGCTGGACGAATTAATAAAGGTGATGTGGAACCACAACACTGTTGTCTCATGGTCAACAGGTTTTACCCCGTTCAAGCTTCTGTTTGGTGACGAAGCAATAACACCGAAAGAAGCAAGAAGGGGCTCAATAAGGACCTTAGCTTCGGTAGAAGATGAAGAGAATTGCAAAATAACAAAAGACACCATAGAAGGGACCAGGCTCCAAGCAGTAGACCACATCAATAAGTATCAGGCCGAAACAATTAAATGGTGTGATCGAAAGGTAAAACTGAAGAACATCAGGCCAGGACACCTAGTGCTTCGGAGGGTGGCCAACCCGGATACAGTGGGGAAGGTCCTTTCTTGGTGGTATCTTCGTCAAGGCCTGGATCATACAGGTTGAAAGACATGAACGACAATGACATTCCAAGATCTTGGAATGTGAATGAGCTTCGGAGATATTATGTGTAAACTATGTAATTTTCTTACTTTTCCTTATGGCACCCTTTTCCTTTTAGGAGGGGACAAACGTTTTTAATGGGGCCATAGGTTGTAATTTTCATTTTTTCCTTGCCCAGCCCTATGCAATACAAGGACCAAATTCCCCCACATGTAAAATGTAAAATCTGGGATTACACCATCGAGTGTAAAAAAGTATAAAGAAGCTCCAAAGTCGTCCCTAAGGGGATGCAAAGCTAAGATGCCACCTAAGTAAAAGGTGAAGAAGTTGTAAAGTCATTCCTAAGGGGATGCAGAGCTTAAATGCCACCTAAGTCAAAGGTGAAGAAACTCCAAAGTCGTTCCTAAGGGTATGCAGAGCTTAGCTCCAAAGTCATTCCTAAGGGAATGCAGAGCTGAAATACCACCTAAGTAAAAGGTGAAGAGACTCGAAAGTCGTTCCTAAGGGGATGTAGACTCTAGGTGTGTATTCGTGTGTTTTTATCTTTGGCATCCATTCACACACTTCATCACATCATCTTTTGCATTCATACAAGCATGCATAAGGCATTCGTAGGTTCATCATCATCATATAAAGCATGAAGCATTAACAGGAAAAGCGGGGATTCCTACCTTCAATGAGAAAATGTTGTGTAATATACAAATATGCTTCGTCTCAAAGGAAACTTCGTTATACACGAAGATGCTTTGTCTCAAAGGAAACTTTGTTGTATACGAAAGATGCTTCGATGTGAACGAAAAGAAGGGAAGGTGTTTTTCGCCTTCGGCTCAAAAAGCTACAAGTGTTGGTTCCATCCACAACAAAGCAGATGACATGCGAATGAAAGGTAAAGTAGTATTACGAAGCATTTACAATAATTTGTTCACTTTCTGTTACCACTCTTTGTCAAATAATACACTCTCTGGTACAAAGAATTTTCAAAAGTATTTCTACAGATGTTAGCAAAAGCAGCTTCTAAGGTCTTCTTCAGCGGTCCAGAACTAGCTTCGGCTCATTAGCTTTCGGCACCACCACTCTAAAGAATGAAAAGGCAAGGGTAATGAGGAACATGGTAAGGAAAAATATAAAATAAAAGCCTAACGGTAAAGAAATTTTCTATAGCTTGTTTAGCAGGTTTCGAGCTTCATCCCCAGCCAGCTCTCGGCTGCCCTTCGTCCAGATTTGGGTAATAAATCTGTTGCCTGTGCTCTAGGCTTCGGCCGGAATATCAATTAAGTCAGATGGTGACAGATCGAAGTTTGTCCTGTTGACGACTCTCACATGATTGCATCCAGCCTTCATGAAATATGCAGCCGTTCCACGAGAAGCCGCCAGTGCATAGAAATCACCGTGCCCAGTTACGACTTTGTCGAGGGCCTCAACTTATTTTTCAATATGTTCAAGAGCTCCAGGAATATCTTCGGTAGAAGGGGTAACTTCTTCACATGCGTCTTCGACAGAATTGAATATCCCCTTCAACCGAGTAATGCATTGAGTAGCAAAGCCAAAGCATCTATCCCGAAGATTCGTAATTGTTTCGCTCAGCTTAACGTTCTTTTCAATTTCTGCTTCAACTCTTACATTCAATGCTTTGGACTCACGGTCGAAGCGATCCGAGTTCTTTTCCAAAGTTGTTCAAGCTTCGTCCAGCTCTTGGCTCAATTTCCCATTCTGAGAACGCACTTCGGCGAGAGAGTCTTCGGCTGAGCGCAGCAGGATGTCTTTTTCTTTCAAGGAATCTTCAAGCTTTTTGATTTTATCTTCAAAGCATTCAATAACGATTTCATCTTTCTGTCCTCAACATCCTGCTGCATCTTCAAGGCCTTGCTCAGTTGCAGACTTTGAAAAACAAATCAAAGTTAGAATACCCAAATCACCATGAAGGTACCAATAGGGACCTGTAGAGAAGTCTTACTTTGAAGTTTGAGTAGAACAAGCTGCCAATAATGTGCTATCACCTATAGTAGCTAATGTCCTTTTCTAACTTTGGAAATCCAACACTCTTAGATAAAGTACTTATGATTTTAGCCCCGACGCGGTCGCGAATGCATCCCAAAATCTCTTCGTCGACCCCGCCAAAGAATATGGATCCGAGTTGGTACTCGCAGGATATAGAAAACTCTTTCAATTATGATTTGTCCTCTTCGGAAAGTAGTTGAACACCCAGTTGTTGAAGGTCAAAATCCTTATATTCCGAAGAGGCATCTTCAATCCTTTTTCCCTTATCAGAAGGCGCTGCAGCTACGTCCTTCTCCATAACCACATCCGATATGAGTCTGTCAATTTACGACATTGTGGTTGCGAGTTCATCAGCTTCGGCTCCGACGGTATCTTCAGCATTGATAGGCATAGCTGCTTTTGCCGCTGAAGCTGGGGGCGACGTCTGCTCAATAACTTGCATCACATTCATCATCCACCGTTTCTTCTACCCTTGGCCTTATCCTTCGTAGATGGAGCAGTTTCCTTTAATTGCAAGATGCTAGTCAGATCTAACCTTAGAGGACTTAGCAGTGCAAATGGGATGGATTCAGTCATTACCTTTAGAATTTCTGAAACTTCAGCAGCATAGGGTGAAGGAGGACCTATAGTATTCTCTGGCACATCTTGTACCTTCATATCCATAGAAGATATCCTGACTAGTTTACGTTTCTTGGGAGCCGAATCCTTCGGCTCCGATAGAGTCTTCTGTTTCTTCAGAGCTTTCTGGTCCTCCTTGATAGATCGGGTAGCTTGCCTGCTCAGAATGCTAACAACCCTTTTTCTTTTGGCTCCTCCGGCCCCTTCGTCAAGCCTTTCATAGTCAGGATACTCAAAGATAAGAGCATCCATTACACGGTTCAACCTTCGTTTTGGCTGGGTGCCGAAGGCAGCAGTCATCAGCTGGTCTTCTTCGTATAGTTCCTAAGAATCTCGTTACACATTGTCTCTATCAATTCTAACCATTCTATGCATGGCTCTTTAAATGTCTTCTGAAATTTGAAGCGGTAAGGGAATCGAACAAGTTCATACTTTTTCCCTTCTTCCTTCTTCTTTGGCATTCCCCATCCGCTAGAGGTTGGAAAAGTTCTGTTTGCCAAGTATTCTTGCACTAAATCCCTAGTGCCAATATGCCCAACCACCACCCTAAATTCTACTTCGGCCAGTTTGCATGGGGAGCCGAGTTGCATGTTGCATAGTGGTCTCGTCATGTCGAAGCTTAATTTCATGGGACTCATCACCATACTCATAAGCTTCTCTCTTCTCTTCTCGTCAGCTTTCACATAAAACCACTCATTTGTCTAGCCAATAGGCCATTTGGTAAAATATCCAATCACAAGGGCCTTTGTATCTTTTTGATATGCAAAATTATAGCATCCGAAGTTCTTGTGCAGACCATCGGCTCTAGCCTTTGCCTGATAATGAAGTTCATGTACGCGACAAAACCCTTCAGCATTGGCACTTTTTCCTTGGCTTCAGAGAGCCCATATGTAAATGCTAAACCTAACAATAGCATTTGGGGTCAGCTGGTGGAGATATATCTCAAATCTCTTCAAGACTTCCCCTATCATATCGTATAGGGGGAACCGAAGCCCCACCCTGAAGAAGCTCCTGAACACAACAACATCATCATATTTTGGCTCCAGAATTACTTCTTCCCCAGCAAAGTGAATCAATCCATCTCCATTTTCTCCAAAGTACCCTAGCTTCTTCATCACAACCAAGTCCTCTACTGTTACAGTGGATCTTCCAAATTCAATGTGACTAAGTTTGGTTGGGCTCTTAGAATGATGTTGTCCTCTTCACTCTCATTGTCACTCCCGGCCTCAGCCTCAGTTTGTTCAGCTTCGACATTAGGGGTATCTTCGGCAGTAGGTCCCTCTTGCATAATTAGACCTGAGCGCCTCATCATTTTTGATATCGGTGCTGCTTCAGCCACTTCAGTTTTGTCTCCCTCACGGGACACCCTAGTAGTAGATCTTACTCTGGCCATTTCAGTTTTTAGTTTCCTTCAGACGAAGTTGATCTTAAGTGACGAAGCGCTTGTTGAAAGCACAATGCAGAGAGCTTTGGCTTCGGTTAAAATTTTTAACAGCACAACAATGCAATGGTAATGAATGTTGTGGTAACTTCTCACCAACTTGTCTGTTTATATAGTCCTGCAGGAAAAGAAGGCGAATCGCCACAACACGCACACTGGCTGGACAGTGGACCGGCCAGTGCTCGGAATATTCTAATTGTTTTTTGATAACAAGCTTAGGGAAGGTGTTTTGGACCTTCGGCATTCCGAAGTCTTCGTGTTTTTCGCGGACTGAGCTTGTTATGAAAAAATGATCTAGCACTGCGAAGGGGCTACTGTTGGGGTATTCTTCTCCGCTGAAGGTCCTCAAGACAAAAACACCTTCGGCAAAATGAAACAGAGGTCCACCCTTCTTCTGCCAAAGGTTCTCAAGACAAAGACCTTGCGTAGAAGCAACGATGCGGAATGCCGAAGCTATCATCAGCTTCGGTTCAACTCAAGCAGAAGAAGAAAAGACTAGATGGACCTTAGTAATCCAGGTCGTCTATAGATAAATGTTGAGGGTCATGAATGTAATTTCACCCGGGCTGCGTCCCATGCCTATAAATAGATGAACAGTAGCACCGTACTGTTCATGCTGAATTGTAATCACTCTCTCGCGTCTTCACCTTCGAGCAAGCCAAAGCATTTTAGAACAAGTGACCAACAACACTCATCTCTCTCAAAACCCTAAAACACTCGAACCTAGGCTCATTGATGGCTACACTCACATCATTCAAAGAGATTCCACTCCATTCTCTCACCCCAAGTCCTTCTCCCTTCAATTGGCGGGAAGTTTTTGTGGTGTGAAATAAGTTCTAAGGTCTCAAACGTGATTTTGATTCTAATTCCTCGATCGCTATTTCTTGAGTTGGTGCAATCGTTCTTAGTTGTGGATTCATTGTTCTTGGAACATGTTGTTCCTCGACAGGTTGTATTTTGCCTTGGTCATTCTCACAAAAGTTCAAGTTTTTGGTGGCATTTTTAGGTGTATCCTATTCACCCCCTCTAGGTTACTTTCACATGGTTGCACAACATATAATCTCATAATCTAGTTAATCCACTGAGTACACGAAAGTACTACCCATGTTGACAATCACTCATCATTAACTCGAACCATAAGGGACAAGTCAACCTTGTGTTTGCAAGTCTAAGATCCCGTCGAGGCACGGCAGACAAGCCATCATCAAGCTTCAGAAACCCAATGTTCTTTGCCATGTAGCAGTAGGTTTAGGTTTCCAAGTTATCTAGGTAGCAATATAAGTAGTCATCTTCTCTACCACCAAAAATGGTTACTCTCGACGAATACCTTAGTTTTTGAACAATTTCTTAAACTTCGGCAATTTGTTCCACAGTAAGCTCCTTGTCGACTGCATGGCAAATAACATACTCAGGCGACCCGATCACTTATTCGCTTTCAAGAACATGTGTTTTCTCTTTGAAATATTATTTCTCCTTTGCTAGCTCCGCAACTTTCTCAATCTTCCCACCCTCGACATTTTTAGGAATAATTTCTCCTTTAGGGGTATTGTTGAGGGTTTTGGTTGACTTTGGCAATAACACAACTAGCGCACCTTTAGGTGTCTCCTTTTTTGGAGAACACACCTTCTGCTCAATCACAGATGTATCTTCGACAGATGTTGTGTCGAAGAGCACACTGAAACCAAGGTTGGCCTTTTGCCCTTTTTCGGCATTTTTCTGGTAGCTAGCTTCGGCTTTGGCTCCTTGCTCGCTAGAGAGTCTTCATCTTGAATGGGAACTTCCACTAATTCATTCTTTTTCACCTCTTTTTCCCATCAAAATAGAAACCATTCAATATCCGTTGGAATGAGCCCTATTCCCTAAAAATAAGCAAATCATCACCTTTACCTTCATAGCCTCTCTAGTGCCAGCGACTAGAGCTGTGGTGGTTTTCGGTTTGGTAGGCAGCAACGGTATAGCCTTAGTCTCAACTATTGAAATCCCCTTTGAAGACATAGCGTCCTCGGTCTCTTTGGGCGCCTGTGGCGCTTTGTAAAAACCTTTGTCCTTTTCAATTTTTGGGCATTAGAGGCAGTCTCCGAGCTGCTTTTATTTTCTTCCCGCCTTACACCAGTCGGGGGTAGTCTGGGTAAAAGAAATCGATATCGTCGAATCCACAATTTAGCCTCCTCTTCTCCCAATCCTAAAGGTAGTGGTCAGGGCTTCATCCTCCTTCACGAAATTCCTGAGAACTTTGTTGCATTTTTCTTCAATGACATCTAGCCATTCATCGCATGGCTTTCCAAATTCATCTCTAAATTTGTATGTATACTTCAGCCTTACAAGACTTCCACTTCCATTTCTTGCTTTGTTGAATCATCATCCTTTGGCTCTAGCGTTGCGCATTCGGCCTGAAGTGGCCAGATATTGAAGGTCATGTGCTCTTGGACAAGGTCCTTGGTTGTAATAAAGCTACATACAGCATTAAAGGTGACTAGGGAAGCCTGAGCTTCATTGTTCATATAGCATGTTGGCCTCTTAATGCCAAAGTTAGGCTTGATAGGCCTCTGAATAATGTTTCGATGCCTTCCCTCTTATCCAGATCATTCTTCACAAAGAATCACTCCATCTAAAAGTTTGGCCATTTGCTACGGTATGCCAAGGCTGTGTAGCGGGCCTCCTTCCGGTATTGGAAGTTATAGCAACCGAAGTTATTGTGCAGATGCTCCTTCCCGGTCAATGTCGTCTGATAATGGAGCCCATAGATTTGACAAAATCATTCTACACATGGCTTCGCTCCTTGGCTCCTCACATCACAGATGAAGACCCCAAGCCTCATTGTTGTGTTGGGGGTCAGCTGATGAAGGTATATGTCAAATTTCTTCAGCACTTCAACAACTATCTTGTGGAGTGGGAATCAGAGCCTAGCTTTGTGAAAGATTTGAAATACTACCACATCGTTCTTATCTGGTAAAGGGACAATATCTTCTCCACACAATGCCATGTGGGGTCAACCTAGTAGTCTGACCCCACCTACTATACTATAGAAACAGATGACATCATTCCTTGATCATGTAGCATCGTCGCCAGCACAACATAGACAATCAAGGTCATCTACATGTCATGGACAATGAAGGTCAGTGCAGGATGTGGTGGACGACACCCATGCGTCAACCCAAAGTGGGGTGCTAGTGCCATGCCAAAGATGCTTAGGACTAATAACAACCAGTATGTCACACACTATAACCATGGTCATGCATGTTCCGTCACACATGCGTTATAACTCTATCTCCACCAACTCCTTGTCCAGCCACACGCGTGGGTGGCTAGAGCACATGGCGCATATGGAGCCATCTGGTTAGGGGCGTACCGAGGCCCTAGGGCACTTGGCAAGCCTATACCCCGCCACTAATGGAGGGTGCATCGTTGCCTAGGACACGTGGTGCAGTTAGAACCCATTGTAGCCAGCGGAGTGGGCGGATATAGGAGGCCTCCCATGGGGCTTATGGATCTATTGGCAGCCCTATGATATGTGGCATTAATGGTCCCATCAGGGATAGGGGATACTAGGGACACATTGCGCAACTAGACCCCACCAAAGGTTTGGCGGGGACATTCGTAGTGATGGGAGCATGATGAAGGCATGCATGGCAGGGGGGCTCCCACTCGGCCATGTGGCATGGGTCCTAGCCACACATTTATTTTCCTTATAGCTAGATCATCTTGATATGATCCACTACGATGGTGGGGTCCATTGCTTGTATTTTGCGCATGCCAGTTTGATATAGCGCACAAGGTACATGTACCCAGGGGCGCTAATAATATCCTTTTCTATCAGGAGACGAGATATCTTTTCTGTAATTGTCCCCTTCCTTGGGCTATAAAAGAAGGGACATAGCGACCCAATAGACATTGCACCATACAGGATGTGGGATATTATCTCGTATTGAGAGTCAGAACATGTCTAAATCCTCGAATCTCCTTGACAAGGGTAGGATATTTCTCTGATCATGTAGGCCGTCTCTAGGCACATGGTTGAGTCCATGAACCCACGTTGTTGGGGAGTCTGCCTTGCCGAAGGTCCTTAAAACACCTGTATTTCGATATAATAAACTGTATTTCAAGTGAATAATAAAGATTGGACGAAGCTGGTTTTTGGCCGAAGCAACACATACAAAAGCTTCGTCTGTATGCAGAAACTGTGCGAGAAGGAGCCGAAGCCATTAGGTTTGGCATGAAGAAAAGCTTTGAGCGCAAGCTGATGAAGGGAAAGAAGTCCAAGACTGGCGCAATAAGGAAGAAAAGGAAAAGACGGCAATATCCATGCATCATTTGTAAACAATGAGTGTAAAGCCTTAAGGGAGCATGATTGTAATTTTATACAAGGGCAGTTCATCTTCCCTATAAATAGATGAATAGTGCCCTACATAAAAGTACCTTTTTGAAGGGCCCTTACTTTGTCTCGCTTAGCTGACGAAGAATCTTCGTGCCATCCTGTGTGCAGGAGGCGAAGGTATGCTTGTACATTCATTTACCAAGAAAGATGGAATAAAATGCCAAGGCATACGAGATGAGTCAAATATGAAGTTTCCCTTTGGCACTTTCATGTTATTTCATTATGTATCTTACTGAAAACCTTCATCACATGCTCTAACACTTTGAAGAAGTGTTAAATCAGGAGGACAAAGGTCTTCACATCTAACTTATGTTGTCTTGGTTTTTGATACCTTAAGATTAATTGAAATCAAGTACTAACATTGGCGCCCATCTCAGGTGATCTCACAACCACAACTCACACCATGCCACTGAAGAAGGCAACAACAACTAGCCTCGTCCTCAGAACCTTGGACACAAATCAAGGGGACGAAGCTCTCCTAAGGGAAGTAAGGAACCAAAACAGGAAGGCTATTGGCCTAGAACCACAAGACTAAGAGCTTGACCAAGAGATCAACAATCTTGAAGCAATCCACCAATAATTGGAGAAGCATAGGGAGAAGGTGCTTCGTCTTTCTGAACTTCAGAAAAAGATTGACGAAGCAACTAAAGAAGTGCACAACATTGAAGTGCAGGACTAGAACAACTATAGGGACTAGAATTACAAGGGTTTTAATCAAGACAATCTTTGTCATGGACCTATCAACTTCCAAGATTTCCTCTAAGACGAAGCTTCCCCACTAACACTAGAGTTGTAGGCCACACCTTGGCCACCTTTGTACAACCCCCTGCATTGCCAATGTATGATGGCCTAACTGATCCAAAGCAATTCCTTAGTGAGTTACAAAGTTACCATATCTTCATATGGTGGTAACTCAGTAGTCATGGCAAAGTCCTTCGTCATGGCAGTCAGAAATGTGGCTTAGACCTAGTACTCGTCGCTTCGTCCAAGGACTGTTACTTCATGCGAAAGTTGAAGGAGATGCTGCTCACTAGCTTTCAAGGCTTCTAGTCAAAGCCAGTCACTACACAAGCTTTGTTTTAGTGTACCCAAGACCTAGATGAGTATCTTCAAGCATTTGTCCAAACATTTATTCAGCTTTAGGCCTAGGCACCAGCAATCTAGGTTGACATCATCATCGAAGCCATGGTCAAGGGGCTCAGGCCAGGACTAGGAGTACATAAGGGCTCACAAAATATGGACAAGTACATAAGGGCTAACAATGATTTTTGCTAAGGGAGGAATTACACAGATACACCAAAGTCGCCATGGGCTTTCGAGGAAGGTTCCATTCAAGGCATGTCCAAACCATCCAAAACCCGGTGCGGGGTGAGGAAAAGGTCACCCAATCTTAGGGTCAGTCGGGCCAGCAACAAGCAAACTCTCAGCAGCAATCCTCGCACATCACATTTCGTGCACCTACTCCAAGAGGCAGAAGGGGTGGCTAAAGTTTTGGAGGTAGATTCAATGCATCTCTAAGGATACCATTCTACTTGTTTTCTGGTGAGGACAAATGCCACACCATAAGGACATGCCATCATACTATCAATAAGCAGAAGAAACTTGCTTTGTCAGTCACTCAACACTCATAGTCAAAAGAAGTGTTCAATACATCTTCATATTGTTCACCTTATATACCACTGTATGTCTAGCCTCAGTTATAGGAGCCAAGGTTAAGTTTACCTTTGGCCTCAATTGCCTCAAGTAATCCAGTAATGAGTATGTGGTCACTATAAGGAAAATGGACCCCAGGCCATTTGGCCAAAGGGATTTTGGTGTTTGATGATCAACATAACCTGTGAACTAATGTGTCTGCTAGTGTTTATATTTATAGTTCACAGGATGCGAAGAGGATTGGACTAAGGCACTGAGGATGCAACACCTCAAAAAAAGACATAAAAAGAAGCATAGAAGTACAAGACTCAACAACAAATGAAGCCCAAGGAAACAACGAAGAAATCCATGAAGTGGGTAGTCAGCCAGTGCACTGATAGCGCATTGGACAGTGAACAGTAACTTGTCTGGTGTGCACCGGACTGTCTGGTGGGACACCGGGCAGTCTGCGTAGAGAGGCCTACAACGGGCGCTCTCGGGCTATAGCACCGAACTGTCCGGTGTGCACCAGACAGTCTGGGTAACAGTTGGATCCAACGGTCGACTACTACAGACCCCAACGGTCGGCTGACGTGGCTGGGCACCGGACAGTGAACAGTGCATGTCTGGTGTGCATCGGACTGTCCGGTGCACCCATCGACAGAAAGTTGCTGCTTCTTGTCCAACGGCTATAATTGTGGGGGAAGTCTATAAATACCCCCCAACCGACAATTTCAAGGGGTGGGAGCCCAAGCAACATACCAAGGCATATTGTAGACATTTTCAAGTGCTCAAACACCAAAGTGCTTAATAGAATCACTTGGTGATTAGCGTAGGTGCTTCGCAAAGTGCTTACGTTAGTTAGACCGCTTATGCGCTTGCTCTAGGTGAATCCTAGCAAGTTGAGTGAGTTTAGAAAACACACACAACCCCTTGGCTCTTGTGTGAGCCATTGTAATTATACTGAGTGGGGCGAGAGTCTTGCGAGACCGTGACAACCGAGTTTGTTTAACGGCCGCCACCGTGTACCGGAGGGAACGAGGCCCAGGACGTTTTTGGCCGGAAGCTCGATAGTGGAGACAGTGGAGAGCGTCTGAGAGGAGCCAGAAGCAGAGCACCACTTACGAGTGGAGAAGGCCCACGGCTCTCTACGGAGTTACTCGACTGAGGTGCTTGGCCCTCGCGTGAGCTTCCCTTTGCGTAGGGGCACCAACGAGGATTAGTCGGAACCTTGCGCGGTTCTGGATACCTCGGTAAAAATACCAGCGTCATCCATGAGAGGTTGTATCTCTACCTTGCTCTTTACCTTCCGCATTTATATTAAGTATTTAAGTTTCAATCTTGTCTTTCTAGTTAGATTATTTAGGATTGAAACTTAGGCTTTGCGGTAGAGATAGCAACACTTAGACAAAACCTAGTTTGCACATTCTAGATTGTTTATTTGCATAGGTTTTGTTCTAGGTATTTATTTGTGGCCTAATAAGTTTAGAGAAAGTTTTTAGAAGTCCTAATTCAGCCCCCTCTTAGGCGTCACTGTTTTCTTTGTCCTAAGACCACCTCCTTATGACCAAGTGCCTGTTGGTCAACCTAAGTTCCCAAGGCAAGATTTGCAGCAAAGGGACAGAAGGGAGGGATCTGAAACCCGTACTGTCAACAGTATGACCTCGAAGATGAAGCATATATATTAAATACCCCAAGGGGCTGGGTAAGTAAACCCGAAGCTATCAAAAAGACGTTACTATTTGTCCATGTTTACATTCCTAGACTATTTCTATATCATGCAAATTAATGTAATAATGATCTAGCACCTTCGAGTGTAATGACAAAAATGTTGTAGTCAAAGCTTCGGGTAAGAAAGTGTGAAAAGGCTTTGAAGTTGGTCCTAAGGGAATGCAGAGCTATGATTCATTCACCTAATGAACGGTGAAAAAGCTCCAAAGTCAATCCTAAGGTAATGCAGAGCTACAATTCATTCACCTAAGTAATGGTGAAAAAGCTCCAAAGTCATTCCTAAGGGAATGCAGAGCTACGGTTCATTCACACAAGTAATGGTGAACAAAGATCCGAAGTCGCTCCTAAGGGAATACAGAGCTACGATTCATTCACCTATGTAAAGGTGAAAAAGCTCCAAAGTCGTTCCTAAGGGAATGCACAGATACAATCCATTCACCTAAGTAATGGTGAAAAAAGCTCCAAAGTCGTTTCTAAGGGAATGTAGAGCTCTGATTCAATCACCTAAGTAATGGTGAAAAAGAACCAAATTTGTTCCTACGGGAATACAGAACTACAATCTCCTTTGTAACGTATGAAAAGAAGGGAAGGTGTTTTTCGCCTTTGGCTCAAAAACGTATGTTAAATAAAATTTCGCACATTACAAAAGAAAGCAAAGAAGCAAAAATGAAGTAAGAAGTACAAGTATATTACAAATCACTTGAAAAAGTCTCAAAGTGTTCAAACACTTCGTACTAGCAAAAATATTTCAACAAACAATCATTATTTCTCACATCATTTAATCAATTCCCTTTGTTGCCCTGCATCATCTTGTCATAGATTTGCTCATAAAATTTGAGGACAATGTCATCTGCGGCGTTCTTCGCAGCCCTGGCAGCTATCGCTTCGGCTTCGATAGTAATATCCTTAGCTTCGGCTTCAGTATGCTTTACTTCAATTACCACCTATGAAGAGGAGACTTTTCAGCAAGGGTTAGTAAAATAATTGCTAAAGCATGAGTACACTAAAATTTAATAGAGGCAAAAAAAGGTCAAATACCTTCAGCTTTCTTGCTTTGCAGCTTCTTTCTAATATCTACAGCTCTTTCAGCTGCCTATCGTGCCTGTATAGATTTTGAAGTCAGTGTGTGCATGCTTGACATAGGAAAAGACGAAGGTAATATGATACAAACCTTCTCTCCGCTCTTTATAGATTTTTTGATACTTATTTCCTTTCCGCCCTTCTTCCATATATCAGATAAGAATTATTTAGACCACTCTGAAGCCTTGACAGTCGATCTTCGAACGTGGTTAGGAGAAACTCTAAAATCAGGGTCAGTACAAATCTTCACATGATTGCACCGACTTTTAGCAAAACCGAGGCAATGCTTCAGGCGCCTATCCATGCACATTAGTCCTATCGTGCTGAGAGAACGCTTTTATAAGCACGAGTTTCACTGAGCACCACCACATTAAGCCCTCCAAGTCACCATCCAAAAAATTCTTCTCTTTAGACAAAGCCCCAGTAGAGGATAAAGTCTTCAATAACTCATTATGGCATCTGTTGCCGAGGGTGTGACAGTTTGCCAATAGGATTTAGTAGTTTTCATTGAGTTGTCTCATATGATTCACTTTGTCTTTGAGGTCATCTATTCTCACTTGTGTATCACTAAAGTTAACGGCTGCTTCCATAGATGCTTGCATTATCTTTGTTGTTTCAGCTTCATATTCCACTTTTGCTCATTTTAGCTTAGCCTCGAGATGTAATTCCTTGTCCTTTTCAACATTTGAAGCTTCAAGCTCAGATACTTTCGTTCACATTGTTTCTTCAATCCTACTTTTCTCTTCGGTCATAGCCTGGACTTAGGTTCGGCTTTCAATAAAATCTTTTTCTAGAATTCTGAAAGATTTCTCCTTCTCTTCGCACTCAAACCGAAGCCTAGATACTTTGGATCTGAGCTAACTATCTCTTTTCGGGTAGCTTCGCCCTCAACATTTCTTTTATTTTTTAGAGCTTTACTCAGAAATAATGCCTGCGAAAAGTCGAGAAAAAAGAGGTTAATCAAGTTTTGTATCAATCTAATACAAAGTTTAAAAGTAAAATCAACAGAAGTTACCTTTAGATGCGTGTAAGCCAAGCAATGATAGAAGTCTTCTGAGGACATGGTTGAGAGCATGGCCTCTAGCTTTGGGAAACCAATATTATCCGTCATTTAGCAGCATACTTCAGTTTCCATATTATTCGGGCAGCGGTACAAGTAATTGTCTGGCCCTCCCCCAAAGATGGTGGACCTAGAAGGGTATCCAAGTTGTTTAGCAAAACTGATAGCTTCAACCAATTGCTTTGCACCCATAACTTGCTGCGCAGCATGATGAACCTTGTACCTTCGACCACCTAAATCTTGGTCAAAAGGCCCTTCCCCAAGCGGTGTATCATCTTCAATAGCCTTCTTGCCCTCTTCAATCTTAGCAGGCCCTTCACCTTTATCCTGTGTTGGAACAGGTTTGGAGGAACCTTTCTCTTCGGCAACTACGTTCACCGAAGGTGTCACCACTGCAGCCATCTACCTAAACTCTAGACTACTTGGTATAGTCACATCTGCAGCAGGTGATGTAACACCCTTTAGTGCTAATATTGTACTAGTAGTATCCTTCTCCTCAAACTCATCTCTGTCAATGTCGAAGAACGAGCTCACTACTAGAGCTATTCGCTCCTCCTCTTCCTCTTCTTCGCTCTCTAGGAGTGGCTCCAAAGGAATAACTTTTTGTGCTATCAAGGCAATAGCTTCTCTGATCTTCGTCTCTTCGACTTCCATAGAAGGGAGTTCCTCAACTACAGCTGCCGTCCTAGCTTCAGGTACAGCCTAAAAAATAATATATATATATATATATATATATATATCAAGAGATTAATACATCAAATTTATGAGCAATATAGTAAATATCGAAGAAGCCTTCTTACCAAAATTTCCTCTGAAGCCTGAGGTGTCGACTCAGCCTGTATCTTTGGGACTTTACTCCGCTCCGTAGTCACTTTTATCTTCCTCTTCTTTGAATCCTAAACCATGTTAAGATAGTCAGGATAGAAGAGGCCAATAGCATCAAAAACAGGCACCTTTTTTGAGCCGCAAAAGCCCGTTGCAAAGCTTCAGCTTCAGTTTTACTATAATTACTAAGTATTTCATTACATTTCGTCTCAACATAATCTAACCACCCATCACTAGGCTCTCCAAATTCATCTTCAAACTTATACATGTAGCAAAGTCTGATCAACCTAGGTTCCGTGTCCAAAGCGTCTTTTTCAGACATCTTCATCATCTCCCACTCAGCCGCTAGTGGCCATGTCTTAAAAGCTAAAACTCCTGAACAAGATCGCTTGTTCCAATGTGTGTATAAACAACATTGAAAGCAACTATAATAGCCTAAGCTTCAAAGTTGATACAACATGTTGGCTTCTTATATCTGAAGCTTGTAACAATAGGAGTCTGAATAAGTCCTTTTATATCAGTATGTTCATTCAAATCATTCTTCATATAAAACCACTCCCTCACCAATTCATTCATCCACATGCTTCGGTATGCAAGAGCCAAAAACATCGCACCCTTCAATAAGCGAAGTTATAACAACCAAAGTTGTTGTGAAGGCCTCTAGTTGCCTTTGTCTGAAAGTGTAGCTCATGAACTTGACTGAAGGCTTTAAAGAAAGCTTCAACATAAAGTTCAACGCCCTGACTCTGTACAACCCAATGAAAATTTCTAGATGTACTATAGCGATTGGGGTGAGATGATGAAGGTATATGTTAAACCTTTTCAAAACTGTAACTACTGCCTTATGCAAAGGAAATCTAAGTCCGGCCTTCAAAAAACTTCGAAATAGAACAACTTCATCCTCTCTTGGCTTCGACACTAAATCATCACCTCTAGCCACAACCAATCAACATTGTCAATATAAACAAAGCGGTTAAGTACATCAATAGAAACCTAAGTGTTCTACACATGAAATCATAGAGCTTCAATGTAGATTGTCTAGGTTTATACACATAGTGTGTGATATCTTTCACGAAACATTTTCAATTTTTTTATCACAACCTCTACATATGGTATCATGACACATGGATAAGTTTCATGATTTTCTGACTTTGTTTGGGTTTTATACAATTTTTAAACAACTTTATCGCAAGTTTACAGTCATGTTACGTGAGCATGGTGCTCGAAAATTCCGGTCTGCTTCTTAAATCTGACGTAACTTGTGCTAGATAATATGGATATCAATTTTGCATTCACGGTTTTCTATTTTTTGAGTGACTTACAGTTCAAATCTAAATTATTCGAGTAAATTTAATTAAAAGAACAAAATCTAATAGTTATAGCAAACACTTATATAATTGTGCCAAAATAGAACATGTAAGTCTACATAGTGTAGGAACATACCACAAAAAAATTGGTTGAAAAAAGAAAAAATAAAATATATTTTCCAAGTGACCAAGATAGACACTCGGCAAAGCACAGTTTGCCGAGTGTCGCCAGGGCAGCCCTCGGCATAGTAAATTCATTGCCGAGTGTCTACCTTGGACACTCGGCAAAGTTATTTTAAAAAATATTAAAACAACCTTTGTCGAGTGCCCACGATCTGGCACTCGGCAAAGAGATCTTTACCGAGTGCAGATCGCGGGCACTCAGCAAAGTGTATTTTTAAATTAAAAAAAATCTTTGCCGAGTGCCCGCGATCTGGCACTCGGCAAAGAACATATACTTAGCAACTCCTGATCCTTGACTTCATTGTTTACACACGCCCCGGTCACCTCCACGCGCTCCGCCCCGCCTTGTCGCCGCCCCCGCCCCTCGCCCGCACCCCACCTCCACCGCCGCGCGGGGCTCGTCACCGCGCCCCGCCGTGTCCGTGCCTGCTTCTTCCTCCCCGGCTTCGGCTACTCGTGATCTGCTCGTCGACAACCGAAGGTGAAAATCCATGCTTTTACTGTAAATTAGCTTGATAATAAAGTCATATATTAGTTGGTATAGCTCATAATCCTCATATGATATTAGTATATATTAGGTTACATTTGTGGCATAAGAGTTTGGTCTATTCGTATCATCCAACATGCTCAAATGAAAAGTTTTTATTTTACTTAGTAGCTCAATTGATTCAAGTAGTTGTTGTGGTAGGATATATTCTTCTATATCGATTAATAATATATATGTGATTGACGGAAATCACATTGTTTGATGTATATGTTTGGATGTCAGCCATCGTGCTGCTACTTTTATTTGCAGGTTTTGGAAACCTCCCCGTGCAGGGGAGGTGCTGTTGAATTTTTTGTTGATAGACTTGTGTTATTTTTTTGCAGAGGTATTCCTTGTCGCTGCACGATAACCTGCACCGCGACGCGTCACCACTGCACCGATCCGCCATAGCCCTGCTAGCCGTACTCCACCAGCATCCTAGGTATAGTCTCTATTTCTGTATCATGGTCGTAGATCACGCAAACTAGTTAGACATCTCCCGTTCGAAAGAGATACAATGTAGATATATAGATCTTTGCATATCTACAAATGTATCTGTTTTGAATTGTCCACGTTTTTTGGACAGCCCGCGGTTGCGTAGATGGTGTTATTTTCCATGCTCTACTCTGGTCCGAAACAGAGTTTCGTTGTCACCTTCATGTTGTTCTCCGGACAGTACACTATCCCTGCCAGGACGTGTATCCGGAGAACAGCGGGGAGGTGCTGCTGAAACTTTGTCTCGGATCAGAGTATAGCAGGGAAACTAACCCCATCTACGCAACGCGGGTGGGATTAGGACCTATCCTCGCCTATTAGAACCTAGGAACGCAGTGTACATGAACTACATATTTATATTAAACTATACTCGGTTATATATGTTAGAGGATGGAGGACCGTGAGTGGATGTACACGGGCCATGTAGGAAGGAATAATGTCACCCCTGAATGGATTAGAAAGACTGATGCTTTTGTGGAACGGCCATATGGCGAAGCTACTAAAGGAGCGAGTCTAGTCCCATGCCCTTGCAACAAATGTGTCAACCGGAAAAGAAAATCAAAGAAGGCCATGGTAGAACATATTTGAAAGAATGGATTTACGTTGAACTATACTCGATGGATCTTCCATGGTGAAGCGTATCGTACGAGAGAGGAGGTGGTGAGACAACGTGTCGAGGATTATGATGTTGATGCAGGGGTAGCAAATATGTTGAACGACTATCATGAGGCACAATTCATCGAAGGATGTACGGAGGAGCCAAAACAAACCACAAAGGCGTTCTACGACATGTTTGATGTGGCACAGAAGCCCCTTCACAGCCACACAAAGGTTTCTCAACTGGATGCCATTAGGCGTATAATGGCGTTCAAGTCGCAATACAGCATGAGTCGAGACGCATTCGATGGCTTGTTGACAGTTATTGGCAGCCTGCTTCTAGAGGATCACATTCTACCAAAGAGCATGTACAAGGCACAGAAACTCCTTCATGCACTCAAGATAACGTATGAGAAGATACATGCTTGTCCGAAGGGCTGCGTGCTATTTAGGAAAGAATACATGAAGGCAAAGTACTGTCCAAAGTGTAAATCGTCTAGATTCATGGAGGTAGACTCTGGTGATGGACAAAAGAGGCAGCTCGACATCATCGTGACAATCATATGCCACCTTTCGTTCATACCGAGGATCCAGCATCTATACATGACCAAGGAATCCGCGAAACAGATGATATGGCACAAAAATGGAAATGATATAATTCTTACAAGATGGTGCATGCATTAGATGGTGAAACATGGAACACTTTGATGCCATTTACCGTGAGAAAGCTAAAGAAGCTCATAATGTATGTGTTGCGCTTGCCACAGATGGGTTTAATCCTTATGGAATGAGCACTGCCCCTTACACATGTTGGCCCATGTTTGTTATCCCCATCAATCTCCCCCTGGTGTATGCTTTCAAAGACAGAACATATTCATGTCGTTGATAATTCCCAGATGGTTTGAGGCTATGTTCCTGGCTAACGCTTATAGAGTTGAGCTATTTCTTTCGCCATATTTGTGCAAAAGAGTTATCTCGGACCATTATTGCAGACTTGGAAAGATTGACACCCATGTTATTGTGTAAGCTGGAGAAGATATTTCCACCCGACTTCTTCAATCTAATGCAGCATTTGATTCTTCATCTCCCGTATGAAGCATGAATGGGGGGCCCGTGCAGGGACATTGGTGCTATCAAATTGAGATATGTCTAAAGACTATTCGAAAGAAATATAGAAATAAATGCAAAATCGAGGCTTCCATTGCAGAGGCATACATTCTACATGAGGTGTCAAACTTCACAACAACTTACCATGATAACAAACTACTGAGCGTGCATAATCCACCCCCTCGTTACAATGATGGCGGCAATGAATCGAACCTCAACATATTTCGAGGCCAACTCGGAAGCGCAAGTGGTTCAACGACCAAGACCCTGAGACATGAAGAGTGGCGCCATATCATGCTATATGTATTGACCAACCTTGAAGAGGTGACACCATAAATGGAACAATTTCTTCGTGAATTCTGGCGTCTATCAAGGGACCTAACTCCATAGGAATATGATACCCTTCTTAGAAAGGGTGCGGGAAATAGATTGCCCGATTTCATTTCCTAGTTCAAACATAAGGTGCATGCTTAGTTTGTTAGAGTGATCCATCTATGAACTCAATTTAGCGTCTTTGCACTCACGAATACTTGCAGGGCCAAAGAGATCCATCTATGAGTGCCGAGTTGAGACAAGTGGCAAATGGTTTTGCTTATCAGGTCAGGAAATTTTCTGGGTATGACATCAATGGATACCGTTTTCGCACAACAAGCTACGACCAAAGTCGGCCCAATCGAAAAACAACGTGTTCTGGAGTCTTAACGCCTAGCCTTCATGAGGTCGAGTATTTTGGACAAATCAAAAAAATATATGAACTCAATTTCAAGGTTCCAAACCTCTTACTCGAATGATATTCAAATGTCATTGGTTTGACCTTGAAGTGACGAGACGGGCACATTCTAATCTTGGGATAGTCGAAATTCGACAAGCTTCCACCTTACCAGGACACGATGTCTATATCGTGACCCAACAGGCCACACAAGTGTATTATCTCCCATATGCGTGCCAAACGACAGAACATCTCAAGGGTTGGGATGTTGTGTGTAAGGTATCACCGCACAGTAAATTACCTGTTCCAAACGATGAAGATTATAACTTAGACACATATAATGGAGAGTTCTTCCAAGAAGATGGGCTAGAAGGGCGATTTGAGATAGACTTAACCAAAGCTATCGGAATGGAAGTAGATATTGAAATGGTTGTTGATGAGGAGGATGATGAGGTGCAAAATGAGAATGACTTAGAATTACTTGAAGGCAATGACATTAATGACGAACTTACACCTTCAGATGGTGTTGACTATGAAATGGTTGATACTAATGATGAGACTTATGATTCGGCTAACCCCGACACATATGAAGATTATTTTTAATCGATGTAATGCTATATTTTTTTATTTTGCACCTATTTCTAAATACATCTTTTTTATATGTGCTTATTTGCTTACTCTTAATTGCAAGTTGTTGGACTAAGATGGTGGGTGGTGGGATGAGGACGAGGAGGGGGAGGACAAGCACCCACTGGACGACGGAGGAGACACAGCAGGATGATGACGTCCAGCAGCAGGTGGAGCAGCAGACTGCTGTCGATGCGGCACAGCAGGATGACGACGACGCTCAGCAGGATGCCTTATGTTCAAGGAACGTCTACCTGCATGGTCCCGCTAGTCTCCCTCAGCGTCCCATACTTCGTGATAGGCGGTCGCTGATTCGACCCGATGGGGAGAGACATGTAACTTTAGATGTTCTTGCTGCTTGTTCATATTATGTGTCAAAATTCGTAAAATAAACTAATACTTTTGATTTATCACTTGGACAGGTCTTGGAAGGTTGTGGAGAATGCTGGGGGTCATGACCGCAACCCCAATGGCATCCTCGGTCGTTTGTGCAGGGAACACTTCCCTAGACTATTTGAGTACGCTAGAGCGACAGGCCCAGCCTACACCTTTGACCACTACGCCATCACCCTCGATGCAGTAGACCGAGACGGTAGTGAATTCAACAACAAGGCAGAGCGGGTGAAGCAAGAGCTGTGGGTAAGTCTTACTATATTGTAAAATATGTCGCATTCTTTGCACATTCTTGAAATAATGTATGGATACATCGTCTTTGTATGCAGGATTTCTTCAGATGCGAGGCTGGATACGAGGCCAGGGCGGATGTGGTGGCCACCACGAGGTGTAAGAAGCTCGTCGTGGACATGCACTACGAGGCGCGAATCCAGGCCATCGTCAGCTATCAAGGCTCCATCCTTGGGGAGAAGGTGACCAAGCAGGACGCCCGAACTATGTCGTTGACTAGGGACCAGTACTTACAGATAAATACAACACTTTAATATTTGTTACAAAGTTTTTCCTTAATTTTATCTTCTGATATACAGTGTACTTGTTTTACTTTGTAGATGATTCCTTATTGGTGCGCCACGCATCCTCAGTGCTAGGAGCAAATGGTGGATAGGTGGTGCTTGCCTGAGTGAGACGAGGCGCACAATGCTAGCCGTGAATGACGTCTGATGATGCAAGGTCTCTTCCACCACCAAGGCAGACGCAAACTCGACAAATATGCAGAAGCATGGGTACGTCTTCTTTTTATTTAGGTATATAAAACTGGATTAGATATGATTTCTAACTATATCGTTAATTTTTTTGTAGTCGGCGTCACATGGTGGCCAGCCTTGCTCCATCTTCTCGGCTTATGCTATGGCCCACAAGGGCAAGGCAACGTCCGACGTCACCTACAACCCGGATGATAGGCCCAAGGCATATAGCAACCCTGCCGTCTACATCCGCCTAAGTGAGTACACTGTCATGGCACAGGAGGTCCATGGGCCAGATTACGATCCGAGGACCGAGGACATCGACGAAGACGTCCTCATGAGGGCCGGAGGAGGCAAGAGGCACGGGCAGTACTAGATTGCCGATGGAGAAATCGACTCGTCCACTCCCACTATGTCTTAGGTGCAAGCAAGGAGCACAAGCTCGAGCCCAGCCATATGACCTTGGTAGGATAGCTCACATCATCGCATACAACAACTCCAGGTTAATGCTTCTATAACTCGTCATTCCTTGAGTTATATACCTTCTCTTTGAGTTATTATAACATTGGGTTGAAATATTACAAGCCCAGCTAGAAGAAGAAAGGAGGGAACGACATGAGATGGAGGGGAGGATGATAGTGGAGGGAGAGGTGGAGCGGGAGGCCCGCTTGGCAGATCAGTAGAGGATGGTGGAGATGTTCTAGTACATACAGAGCCTTGGCGCCGCACATGGTTTTGCTCCACCACCTCTGTTGTTCCCTCGAGTTGACCCTGCTCAGTTCTATACTTCTGTGAGTATCAAAATTCTAGTCCTTCAAGATATATATTCATCTGATATAACACATGCAATCTCTTCTCGGTGCAGGGACAATCTGGGACAGCATCCAACAACCATCATGGATCGCCCAGCCCATTGCCGCACCAGTCCATCCACCCACCTCGATGAGATACTTTGGTGCACATGATATTATCTTTGTTAGTGTTGTTAATACTTTTGTGAGATAACTTGGTCTAAACTTTTTGATGTTGGTACTGCTTTGTGGGATACTTGAGACTTATGTTCTTGAGTGTTGGATACTTATGTTTGTGTTAGAACATGTTGATAATGCTTTGTGAGAATTTGTTTGATTTATGGTCTTTGTGAGATATGTGATGTATATCTGATGATTATGTGATATCTGTGATGATTATGTGATATCTTTTGTTTGTTTGGATGGAATAGTAAAAACAAATATAATAGAGGTATACTGGTCACTTTGCCGAGTGTAACACTTAGCAAAGAGTTACTTTGCCGAGTGTCAAGGTCATAGCACTCGGTAAAGAAGGCACACCTCGGCACCGATAAAGCCTCTTTGCCGAGTGCCAAGACCATAGCACTCCGCAAAGAAGCAACCTTTGCCGAGTGTCTCATAGTGCACTCGGCAAAGGTACTAGCAAAGGGCCCGCTGGCGATCTCTTTGCTGAGTGTCACCTAATACGCTCGACAAAGGGAAACTCTTTGTCGAGTGTCAGTACAGTGAAACTCTTTTGCCGAGTGTTACTCGGAGGGCACTTGACACAGGCTCTGTCGCCGTTACCAATCGTCGTGACGGTGACTTTTCTTTGCCGAGTACCTGGTGACACTCGGCAAAGTCTTTGTCGAGTGCTCGATAAAAAGTACTCGCCAAAGAAGTCGTTGCCGATGTACAGTTCGTCGAGCTTTCTTTGCCAAGTGTCAATTTCAGGCTTTGCCGATTGCTTCAGACACTCGGCAAAGAAGCGTTTTCCGATAGTGTATATCTTTAATAGTGATATAAGTGTTGAGTACGAACTAGTCAAACTAGGACAAGTAAAAACCACTCTAGCTCTCTAGCAAAGTTGACTATTGCTTATTAGTCTAAGATGGTATTTTTGAATGCACTAGAGCTAATAGTTAGCGGCTAAAATTAGTTGAGACATCTAAACATCCTAGCTAATAGTTCAACTATTAGCTATTTTTAGTAAATTAGTTAATAGTTAGGTAGTTATTTGTTAGCTAGCTAATTCTACTAACAATTTTTTAGCCAACTAACTATTAGTTCTAATGTATTCAAACACCCCTTAAAATGCTTGCCTTCCAAGGAGAGCTCAACCAAAACTTAAGACACTGATGGCCTCATTGAACATAATCATATCTGACTTTGAGAAATCTGCCTCTGTTTTATTGTGGACAGCTAAACTTCTATAGAGATATTGCTTCATGAAGTTAAATGAGCTGGACGACTTGGATAAAACTAGGTGGACTAAAGCAACCATACTCAGCAGAGCTACATGGTTTTATCGGATGACCCGACTCTATAAAATTTGATAAGACCGTTAACGGGGATAATCGCTGACAGCCGAGAGTGACTGTCAGACATAAGCTACGTCTGACGGCTGCCGTCGAAAATAAAGCTATTTTCGACCCTTTACGGTTTAGAGACGAGTACTATCGAACATAAGCCTTCAACCGTTAGAAATAGCTTATTTCCGACAGCTTAGGGCTTATCTCCGACAGCTTTGGCCGTCGAAAATGCCCTATTTTAGTATAGTGAGAAATGTATTTAGACGATAATTAGTCGAGCTGGCCCTAATGACTTTGTTGCCTGCTTCGCCCCGGACCATATTATATACTTCATATGTCTAAAAATAGTAGTCGTTTTAGCTATTGATTTTTTATGTTTATATTTAAATAGATGGTGATAAATCTAGACATATATACATAATATATGCACCAAAAATCGTATGAACCCACTAATTTTCTAAAATGACTATTATTTTGAGAGTGAGGGAGTACAATGGAACAAAATATCATCTAATATTTGTATCAGAAAAACGTCACTGGATATATTTAATGGTTTGACAAAGGAAATCGAGTTACTGTTGAGTGAAGTTATTTTTTTAAAGCTAAGGTGCATTTAATGTTTTTGGATTTTTCTTCTTCATATGGTAATTAAGACTTTTTATGGTAATTAATAACGGTAACAGAGTTTGTAGGCAAAGTTAGCACATATGAATACATGACTATTGTAGCTATGGTTGATGCTTGTGACGTACATATATATGCATGGCGAAAAGCCTGTCTCTCCTACCGAGGATACCTTGCAGACATCAACATTTCTTCTTCCATGCTATATCTTCTGGTCCACTCTTGCGTGCTTTGTCCTTCCGTTTTCGACGAGGAGCAATTCATCATAGCCTTCTCTCCAGTTGTCTCTACATTCACACCACCAGTTTGGACACACCTCTTGGATTTGGATCCCAGAAGACCTTGGAGTGTATGTTCTACCTGTCGCATTGTGGGCCGGTCCTCAGCGTTTAGCTTTATGCATGCGGCCGCAAGCATGGAGACTTGATGGACTTCTTTGCCTCCCTCGTCTACGACTTGGGGATCGAGTATTTGGGCCAGATTTTCTTTAGCAAGCAGGTTGGCAAAAAGTGAGACGAGGCCATCTCCGTCGAGGAAGAAGTAGGAGAACGGCTTCTTCCTCGTTAGCAGTTCCACGAGAATGACGCCAAAGCTATACACGTCACTTTTCTCCGTGAGGCGTCCCGTGTAGAAGTACATCGGGTCCAGGTATCCAATCGTTCCCTGAACCATTGTCGTCAGCCCTGTCCTATCCATGGGAATGTATCTGGAAGCTCCGAAGTCGGACACCTTGGATGTCATGGTTTCGTCCAGAAGTATGTTGCTAGACTTGATATCTCTGTGGATGATTGGGATCGAAACCGACGAGTGAAGATAGGCGAGAGCACTCGCAGTTTCGGCTGCGATCCTCAACCTAGTGGCCCAAGAAAGGGACTCAGCTGCTGGCCCTTCCACGTGTAGATGGTCATAGAGCGTTCCGTTGGAGATGAATTCGTAGACCAGCAGCGGAACCTCCGTCTCCAGGCAACATCCAAGAAGCTTCACCACGTTCCTATGGTTGATCTGTGAGAGGATGGCCACCTCGTTTATGAACTCGTCGATCTCCTTCTGGACTGCTATCTTCGACTTCTTGATGGCAACAACGTGTAGATCCGATAGAATCCCTTTGTAGACGGTACCATGCCCTCCACCGCCAACCTCACGAGCCTTGTCGAAGTTGTTTGTCGCCTTAGCGAGCTCATCTACAGGCACGATCATCCTTTCCGCAATGTCTGCCCTTGCGGATACCAGTTGTTGCAACAGTTGTCCACGATTCTGCTTGAAGAACTTCCGTTTCAACATCATTTGCCTCTTTTGTTTTAGTCTTTGAGCCACGAAGATTGCTGCGAGAACCAGAAGCATAAAACCTGCTGCACTACCAACTCCAATACCGATGCTTATCCCTGTGTATGTGAGTAGGGTGTTAGTAATATTACTCGCTCCATCGATAATAAGAAACTTGAAGCCATGCCATTATTTATTTGGACCAGAAGGCTTTTTATCTTAGAAGAAAACACCGATCGAGTACACTCATAACTATATATGTTAAGGGACATATACAGTGTTTGTATATTTTATTTTCTAACATGTTTAGATTCTACTACCTCTGTCTAAAAAAGTTAATGTCTTAGCTCTTTAAGTATCTATTATATTAAAGCATTAGTTTTTATGGTTTCTATCTACCGTTAAGGCGATCCATAATATTTAGGTAAAAAGCTAAAATTATACGTATATGAGAATTCAACCCATGGTTGTTGGCTCCAAACCCATACACTACACGACGGTTTATCTTTAGCGACCCTTATTAGGTACCAACTGTTGGTTGCTAAATGTTAGGGACCGACGGTCAGTCGCTAAATCCTTTTGTAGCAACGGTCGGTTGGTCGCTAAAAGTCTAGAAATTTAACAACTTATGGTTGGTCGCTATAGATGTCGTCGGGGACTAGCGGTGGGTCGCTATAGAGCAAGGATCACTATCAAATCTTATAAGTTTAATTAAAACAAGTAAACATTGATCGCTAAATTGTGTGGTGATTTATTTCTTTTTAATATTGCTTGTATGTTTATTTCATGGTTTGTTTATGTATGGACATGACTATAGTATGCAATTGTGTTCTTTGTGCTTATATGATATTAGATTCGAGTTGAAAGTCATTTCAAATCCTACATAAAGAGTATGGATAAATCATGGATCACAAGTGAATGGTTTTCTAGGGAGACAAAGGTTTATAAACAAGGGGTGAATGGGTTTCTAGCTTTTGCATTTTGACATTCAGCAATAGGAAACAAGATACTATGCCCTTGCAAGAAGTGTGTTAACAAATTTTGGAGAGAGGCCGGTGAAGTGCGAGAACACTTGATATGCGATGGTTTTTCTAAAAGGGTACACAACATGGACCTTACATGGAGAAGCTTCGTCCTCTTTTGTGAATCATGGTAACAATGATGATGAGTTTAGCGAGCATCCTACAGAAGATGATGCAATATCTGAGTTGTTGTAACACTATAAAAGCCATCAACTAAAAATAATGAATTTAGTTATTACGATAAATAGGGTAATAAATTTCTATTCAAATGTTTATTATTTATTTGCATTCGTAATAATTTATTTAAATGTTTATTATTTATTTGGTAAATTTTTATGAATTTTTGAGTAATTTAAAAATGCATTTCGAAATAAATAAAAAAGAAAACCATCCCTAACCCTAAGGCCCACTAGGGGCCCATCTACCTAACCCTAGCAGCCGCGCGCTCCTTGCTTCTCTCCCAGCCGCCGCCGCCTCTATCTCTCCCTTCCTTCTTCTCTCTTCCCTCACCTCTCTCCTCCCTTCCCTCGGGACCAGGGCAACGCACAACGCGCCGGCGGTGACCAGTAGCCCGCTCTGGCACCAGCTCGGCAGCTCCTCGCATCGCCTCTCCCTTGCTAGGCCTCCTCGTCCTGGTACGTCGTGCCTCCTCACCTCCCGCTTTCCAAACTCTCGTCTGCTGCTTTGCTTCGCCCCGCCCCGCAATGGGGGAGATGTCCGGCCGTCCGGGCCGTGTTCTTAGCCCGGGTTCAGCAAGAGCCGTTCCTGGTGCTGCAGCTCGGAAGATGATTCAGCTGGTGCATGCGAGGAACCAATTGTGCTGAAACAAAGTACCAGCTCAAGAGGTCCTAGCCGCTCCTCAAAGGATTCACAGAGCCTCTACACAAAGGTCAGAAGCGCTCAACGTAAATTTCACAGTGATCACTGAACCTGCATTTTTTTTATTTTCTGATGGTTTAGTTATACTACATAACAGAGGAGAAGGGAGAGGATCAATGAAAAACTAAGGACGCTACAGCAGCTAATTCCTAATGGCACCAAAGTATGCTCTTTTGTTTCGTATGTGGTCATCCTCAACTTCTTCGCTACCGAATTGTGTTTTTTTTTGGCCGAGCAATTTGCGCAAACTTTTTATGTGAACACTGACTAAAGACAGGTTGGTCTGCATTTGCAGGTTGACATGAGCACTATGCTGGAGGAAGAAGTTCAGTACGTCAAGTTTCTGCAGCTGCAAATAAAGGTAGTTTTGTGCGTCTTGAGTCCAGTTAGGTCAACATAGGAAGAAAGTTCAGTTCACAACAAAAAACTCAAAATTCTAGTTCTCAATCTTTTGCGACATCAACATGTACAAAAATCATGAGGCTTGACTAAGGATTCATTCACAATTCTTTCAGGATACTTTAGCTAAAGGTTTCCTGTATTTTCAGAACCATCACGCCATTTTTTTCAAAACTAAAGCATTTATTTAGGGAAGACGATGAAGCCATCACGTTTGGCCGTCCCGTACTTTTTGTTCAAAGCCTCGAATCTTAGACTGGGACGCGACCTGTGCATTCTAGTCGACAATGCAGTTGGTGCTCCTGCTTTCCTTCGTTGCCAGAGACAGTACCATTGCCATGCTAGCCAGATAGATAGCTAGGCCGCAACCAGAGGAGTGGGGAGGCAAATGAAATTTGAATGTTTTCCCCTATTCTTCACGTTGAATGGAAAAAATAATTGTCCGCAGCTACAGCGCGCCAGGAGCGGCCACCGACGTCCAGGGTGCAGCGCGCCAGGAGCGTGAGCGCGTGGACGCGCCCGGCGCCGCCGCTCGTGCAGCGGACCGGGAGCACCAAGAGCGGCACCGCCGCGGCCTGCCCCACCCCGGGGCTCAACCTGCGCTCGTACAGCTCCAGATATGTTTGATTAGTAATGCTTTTGATTGGTAAATCGATTTGTCATACGAGACTCTAGCACTGACATGTTGTATCTCCTTTTGTTTTAAAATGTTTTAGTTAGTGTTCTCATCACCAGCTGCAGTTTATGGATCACCCAAAAACTCACCCTGCACAGAAAATTTTCCTCTTACTCCAAACAATCCATATCGCAAAACAAAGGTCTGCTGCCTCTTTTTCAATGTGAAAACCTGCTGAAGATTGTTAGCTCTCTAAGTTGACTGAAAAGTTTCAAATGGTTGCAGCTCGTTGTTGAGGATATTTGTCGGGATATCTACCGTTCAGATCCTGAATGGAAGATCATTTTACTTAGGTACTTCAATCCAGTTGGTGCTCATCCTAGTGGATATCTTGGCAAGGACCCACGAGGAATTCCCAACAATCTTATGCCCTATGTTCAGCAAGTTGCGGTTGGTAGGAGGCCAGCTCTGACAGTTTTAGGAAATGACTATGCAACAAGAGACGGGACTGGGGTAATTCTGTTGCATATGATGTGCTTAATTGTGTTTTTTGGTATACCATTCAAATTGATTAATCTGATGCATTTGAAGCTGGGTATTCCAAATCAAACTGTTGTCAATTTTCTGTCAGAATTTAATAATCTGTGGTAGGTATAGTACTAACAAGAGTTATGACAACTGTCATCTCTTCCTTAAAAAACTTGACTAGGTCTGTTTATATGACTTGCTACCTAGTGTATTGACCCAGCTCGTTGAAGTTGATCTTTAACTACACAGGACTTCCTATAATTTACTTTTATTTCATATATTGGCTATGTTGCATAGTTTTCACCTTTTTCTTTCTCTTCTTTGGCACCCTGCTGTTTATATCTCTATAGTTTTTCCTCTGCACTTTGTATGGTTGCTATCCGATTCTATGTTTAATTATTTGTAATATACCACAGTAGGGGTGTACTGAATTTCCCTTATAAAAAGAAGATTGATTCATTGCTTTGTCATTTCCTTCTCTATGTAAGCCACAAGCTTAACTTGAATCCTCTGCACTTTGTGTGATTGACAAAGAGAGGCCAAAATGCTTCTGAATACTGGGATTCTTTCTTGACTAGTGAAGACAAAAGGTACAATTCAACCAACAAGGAGTAGGGATAAAGTCAATCATAGCATTGGATCATCTAAAAATTATATTTATATGGATGGTCAAATGTGAGGTATGCTCAAGATTTATCTTATTAAATTTCTTGGATGTTTATTGGCCTACTTCAGCTCTACTAGCGCTTATTCTGACTTCAGATTGAACATGAGAGAGACTGCAAATTTGTCTGATGAAAAAAATCATCGATAAGTCAAACCTTCAGATAAAGTCAGTTGTGGCATTGGATCATCTAAAAATTATATTTATGTTGAAGATGAGAAGGAGGCTCATGTCAAAGAGGTAAGCATGTATGCGTATGCTTGGCATTTTACCTTTGATTTCATTTTGTACTTGCTAAACTTGTTCATTTGCTAATACAGAGAGGGACCGTCTAAAAGTATTGTGCAAGATATAGAGCATGCACTCATCATATCTAAGTGATCGGAGTGATATTGATTGGCTTATTAGATGGATATTGGCCCAGTTTATCTTTCATTTTTTCTATAGCTGTTAGAAATTTACTTTGCTCATAGTTCATACTATAATTAATATGAGACTCTTGTTTTGTGGTCCAAGTGTTCAACGCTCAGGGTGCCTTGGAAGTACGCTAGCTTGTTGTCATGAAGAAGTCATTCAAGTTCCTTCCAGTGAGTTATTAGTTCATATGTATATTTCTGTTTATATCTTATCTTGTTTATGTTTAGATTTATATGAGCCAGCAACTTAATGATGATTAACCTTGATTGCACCAGCTGAAGTTGGTGCATAAGGCTGCAACACCATCTAGTGGAGGTAGATAAGGCATCAAAACTGTATTTTTATTTGCAAATGCAGCAACAATATACTAATTTGATGTACTTTTTTCTAGGGTGTTCTGGACAAAGAAAGCTTGTACCTTAAAACAGGAGGATACAAGAAGCTGGAGTGGTTGTCTGAAGGCTTTTGAACTGCTTGAAGCATTAGTGTAGCTTTGGTGCTTTTGTGACTGATCAGCTCTAGAGCAGCTAGAGTGATATAGTTGTGGGCTTGTGAACAATAGTTGGAGTGATATGAAACATTAGTGATCTAGTTGTGAATGATATTATAATTGTGATGCTTTTGTGAATATATAATTGTGGTGCTTTTGTGTTTATGTGATGGATCTATGACTGTGGTATACTGATTAACTGTGTATGTCTTTATGATTTGTGTATAAAAATCTGTGATTTGTGGTGCTTAATTAAATGTATATTATTATTATTAACAACTGTAAAAAGGGCGACTTTCTGTTGGTTGCTAAATGTATAGTATGACGACTTACGGTTGGTTGCTAAATCTATAGTACAGCAACCCACGGTTGGTCGCTAAATATACAATATTAGCAACGGACGGTCGGTCGCTAAAAAGATGTCGATCGCTAAAGCCTTTAGCGACGGCACTTACAGCGACCATCCTTATGGATCGCTAAAAGTTTTTAGCGACCAACCGTATGTCGCTGAAGGCCGTTTTAGCAACCAACCGTAGGTCGCTGTAAGTGAACCATCGTGTAGTGATATTTATATCCACCTAGTTAACAGAACACGTATATCTTTGTGTTTTATATTCTATACTAAAGCATAAATAAAAAAGGTAGCAATGTACTTACACTTTGCTAGTATTTCATTTAATTAGTATTTTTTTCTTAGATAGGTGAATATATTGATATCTGGCCACTAGCCTATAAAAAAACTAAACCATCATTATTTTAGAAAGGAGCGAGCATATTGCAATTCTTGAGCGCCAGTTCGCAGCGAGATTGGAGGAGATGGTCAAGGAGTGTGTTTGGTACCTAGGCACATGGATGACAGTCTAGTTTACGGATTGATAGTTATTAGTGTGTTTAGTACAACTTTATCTGTTTATATGTTGTGTGCATCTCGCTATGTAGAGGTCAGGAGTTTTTTTAAGACATTATATCAACTCGATTGAATAACCTTAAAAATTGATAAAGCTTCCTTTGTAAGCTCACAAGGTTCGAAACGTAATAAGAACATATTTTGCATTATGCTACAAGAAACAAAAGGTAATAGCATATTTTAGAGAGTTGAGGTATAATAATATAAAATGGTTGAAGGGTCAATTTTTTTTCATTGCAAAAAAGGGGAAAAGTTGTTTTATCATCGGAATAAGTCTACATAACCGCTAAGCTGTTAAGGGAGGTCTAGTTCGCCTCCTCACTTTTAGAACCGGTTGTTTAACCCTCTTAGCTTTATAAAACCAGATAAATAACCCTCTAGCTAATTTTAGTTGGCGGCTTTGATGATATGACACTGATTTAAGTGACACTAGTTTTATTCTTTTTAATTTCGTCATACTATAGTATCCATAATTTATATAATTTTACGCAAAAATTGGTAACCAGATATTATATTCCCCTTCATTTTGTAGTTACTCCTAAAATTTTAGAAAAAATAGGGTAAATATAATATCTAATTATTAATTTTTGTGTACAATTATATAAATTTTGGATACTATAAGATGATAGAACTCAAAAAGATAAAACTAGTGTCACGTCATCCAAACCGCCAACTAAAACTATTTAGAGGCTTATTTGTCTGGTTTTATAAAGTTGAGGGGTTAAACAACTTGTTTTAAAAGTGAGGGTGCGAAGTAAATAACCGGTCTCTAAAGATCTGGGTATTATGTAAACTTATTCCTTTAATCGTCTAAAGAAAACCATTACAAATGTGTACGGAAGGCAATCCATAAGTAAACCCGATGAAAGTAGTTAAGGACGCAAATGGGGTACTGATAATGTACCAACAGCTGGTGGTACCAACGAAGTTAAAGAAGATGAAACGTACTAACCTGTAGTTGAGGTCTTGGTGCAGCCATCTCTGACGGTGTAGTTGCCATGGGTTCCTCGAGGGCACTGGCAATTGAAACCTCCAATTGTGTTGATACACTCGCCAAAGCACCCGTGCTCTTGTGGCCGCTCACATTCATTGGTATCTGCGATGACATAATTTGATTAATTGTTCCAACATATGTACAAAACACATGCATTTTTCATGGAAACAAAGGGCTTCTACTCCAAAGTATATGTTTTCCTTAGACATTCCCACACGGCTGCAACAAACTTCACGTCATTTGCACAATCATCAGAAGTGGTTTGGATTGTTTTACTTTCTTGTTTTCTATTTACATGATAAGCAAAGTCATGAATTTTATATCCATTTTCATTTCCTAATACTCCTGTCCCATTATATCCGTCGTCTTCCCTCGCAGTGTTTTAGTGTGTCTAGATTCACTGCATGTTATATGCATCTAGACTCAACTTATGTCTAGATTTAGGCATTTAGACTCAACTTATGTCCAGATTTAGAGAATCTAATTTCTTGTAGCCGGTAGAAAGCCAGAACAATTAATATAATGGGACAGATGGAGTAAATCTAAACATCTCTCAAAGTCTGATTATTTACAGAATACTCTTGATTTGTAGCACATTCATTTCAACTAGTCTCCTACTATTTTATAACAATTGTTTGGTACAAAAATGATGGTTCGTTTTTTTTCCCTCTCCTCCCATATGCATAGATAGATATATCACTGTCTAATGACTCATTTGATTCCTATAGGAAAACACATGAATATCCACATATGGGAGAGGGAATGGAGGAGCACCATATGGATTTCTATGTGGGTATGGATAAATGAATGGTGGTGGAGGAGGAGCATCGATGGTAGGAGCTTCAGTGAGAGGAGGAGAAACATCGATGATAGGATCATCATTAGAAGAAAGGAGGAACATCTATGGAAAGTTGGTAGTGATATATAAGACGATATGTGTATGAAAATATATGGGGACATGCGAAAACATCATCCTGATGATGATGTGCGAAAAAAGGTCGTCGAAGAAGGCCTCCCTCACACCACTAGGGTGTAAGGAAGTTATGAAGGTTGGTCAATAAGCAATTGGGTGAAGGTTTAAAAGTTTGGACCCATCTAAGGTTTATATTAAAATAGAGAATGAGATGCTACAATATGAAGAAGAGTGAAATAAAGGGTGATGGGTGTGAATGAACCCAATCACCCCTATCAATTTATTGACCGGATTCTAGCCTTTTCTAAAACAATTTTTTTTGATTTTTGTACTCCAAACGAATCAAAAACGGATACATGCAACAACTAGCCCTCCTAGCGCCCCATGAACCAAACAAAACATGTCATCCTCAAAAAAGCTAACTAGTAGTGTCTGATTCAAGTCGATATCGACTTAACCAACTAACTAGATTTAGCCATGTTGAATCAACCAGTCGATACCGACCTGGCCGTCCAATACATTGATGGATAGTAGTCTATACCGACCAATACCCGATCCAACACAGTTGGTACCGGTCCGATCGACTGATCGATAGTCTGACCGACTAAGGCCTTGTTCGTTTGTGTCGGATTAGCGGGTCGGAACGATTCCTAGCCGGATTGCTTCTCTAATTTATATAAACTTTGATTAGCTAGAACGATTCCGGTTGCAATTCGACGTAAACGAACAAGGCCTAAATTGACCAATGTTGGGTCGACGCGATCGATATCGACCGTACACTGGGTCACGCCACCAAACGTTAAGTCGTTAACGCCCCAGCTGCTTAAGTGCCTGTTTGTTTCGGCTTTTCGCAGCTTCTGACCACCAAAAGCTGTTGCGGACTGCCAAACACTCAGCTTTTCAGACAGCTTCTATAAAATTCGTTTGGCTAAAAACCATTCAAAATCAACATAAACATATCATCGGTTGAGTCGTCACAATAGTAGTAATCCGTCACTTTATAGATCCTGAGCCCCAAGGACAACTTTATCTTCCCTCACATGTAATCCTAATGATAGTCAGATTCTCTACACAGCCAGATTCTCCCCACAGCTAGATTCTCGGAAAAACTGGTCAGAAAAAAGCTGAACCAAACAGACCCTAAAACCAGCGTAGGCAGACCCGTCCACCTCCACACTATCGTTGCAGTCGGAGAACACCGGCCGTCAGCATGCAGACCGCTTGCGCGTCAAGGGAGGAAAGGCCCATTGCTAGAATGCTTGGAAATGAGACTTTTTTTTTGTCTGCACACACTTTCCAGACATACCTTAATTTTATAATTAGTTCTTAAGATCATCTCTAGTCGTACTTTCCCCGATATCTCTCCCTTGTTTCGGCGGTTACCAATATTTTTTTATCGTCTCTCCAATATCATTTTTTAGTTATGTTTTCACCTGTACAGCCGTGGACTCACGCTGCCTATGGGAATTGGAGGAGACATTGTTGTAGCAACTTTTCCAATTTTGTGGGGGAAAAATCAATTACTGAGAAACTAGTGCAAAGTTTGCTAGCCCACGATCGACCTGACCCGCCCACCACCAACGACCACTTTGTTATAAAAATCGACGACTTCAAGTCAATATATGCGCCTAGCTAATAATGCTAGTCCACTACACCCGTCGTTATTTCACACGGTCTAGGTGGACCCAGTCGGCTACTATTCATATGCATGCGTATAATGTATGACTTGGGGTGTTTGAATGCACTAGAGATAATAGTTAGTGACTAAAATTAGTTGAGATATATAAACAATAGTTCAGCTAATTAGCTAAAAGTCGTCTGGCTATTTGTTAGCTAACTAATTTCACTATCCATTTTTAGTCAACTAACTATTATTAGTGCATTCAAACACGAATGTACTAGAGATAATATCTAGTGGACTAAAAATTGATAGTGGAATAATTAGCTAGCTAACAAATAGCTACCTAACTATTAGCTAATTTACCAAAAATAGCTAATAGCTGAACTATTAGCTAGATTGTTTGGATGTCTGAGCTAATTTTAGTCAACTAACGATTATTAGTACATTCAAATAAAGCCCTTTAGTCCCTTTTAGTTGAACATTAAAGCTAGGACGGGGAAATTGCATATTAGTTTACTGTCATATATCTAGCGCTAGACGTACGACTCTAGTGGCAGTCATTTGGACGTTTTCCTTACGGAGCAGCATCAGAAGAAGGTCATGGAGTGTAGTAAAAGATAGATCTTGACTAATTCACAGAGCAGTTGTTTCAGCCAAAACGTCATGGTTTTCAGTAAAAGATACGTAGGCCTTCATTCACGAAGCAGCTTCTCACAACGTCATGGATTTTACTAAAATATACTGGGTCCTGATTGTCACAATCAGTTTATGGAAGCAAAATATATATTTTTTGAATAGAAGCAAACTGACTTTTTTTCAGTACAAGATAAAAAAAATTGAAAGATATGTTGTGTGATACAAATACGGCTAAACATGGTAATAATTACCAGCACCATCAGAGGATTGGCACCACGCACCAATAAAGGTCATCAACGGGTAGTTTCTCAGACACGATTACTAGCTAAGTTGTGATAATCAAACGGTAAACGATCAAAAACTGTGGAAATATTCAGTAAACGATCGAAAACTTGTTGCAACAAAACATTTCGGGGAACCAGCATCGATCATATCTGGCTGGAATGGTATTATAACTAACCTTGGCATCCATGGACGAGATACGGATTGCCGTCGTAACCTCGTTGGCAGTGGCACGTATAGCCCAAGTTTCCGGCTGCGCACACGCTGTGGTCGCTCTTGCAGAGCATGCGGTCTGCGTCGGCGGAGCACGACGTGGTGGCGTTGGCCGGCAAGTTGGGCAGCGGCGGAAGGCCCTGCCGGACCCCCCACAGGAGGACAAGGGGGACCTCCAGCGCCGCCCTCGACGGGCTCTTCTTCACGCTCAGCAGCTCGTCGGCCAGCGGCCTCTGGTCGAACCACCCCTCCTCCGCCACGAACACGTAGGTCGGCAGGAACGTCAGCGCCTCGCTGTGGTTCCCGGCGTCCAGCCACCTGAGGCGCACCTCCGTGGGCGAGCTGTGGTAGTTGATGGGCGCCTGGCAGCACGCCATGCCGGAGCAGTACTTGTTGCCCCCCGCCTGCCCGACGCTGTCCACCTTCTTGTTGCGGAACGAGCAGAAGGAGGCGCAGCCGCTGATGATGCCCGACCTGCCGGGCCCCACCCCGAGCTCCTCTACCAGCGTCGCCACCAGATTGCACCCGGAGAGCACCAGCTCGTTGCCGTTCGACAGCATGTAGCCGTGGTCCATGAAGCTGCCGCCGAAGGAGACGTTCCTGTCGGAGGTGATGCTGGCGCTGTCGATGATGGAGCCGCTGCGCACCACGCGCACGGTCGCGTTGCGGAGGGAGATCTCGGCCACCCGGAGCGTGCCGTCGCCGAGGAGCAGTTGGCCTCTCCTGTCGCATGTCAGGTTGAACCCTGGCCAGTAGCAGCGTGGAGGCCCGAAGCCGAAAGGGTATGGCACGCTCACGCCGCCGCAGCTGGTGCTGCAGTCGCTCAGCCCTATCGGTGCCGCTGGTGCTGGAGTCTCTGCCGCGGCCGCCGCGATCGCTAACACCAACGCTAAAGCTGCTGAGCCTGTGGCCATTGAGTGTTGTTTCTTCACTGAACTGCTATTGCATAATCTTTCCTGCACACTAGCTTTTTTTATATACCCTAAACCTAGATGCTACAGTTGCGTGGGTGAATGCGCGAACCGTGGATGAAGCAGTGACAAATGCGTACTTGACCTGTAATCCATAGATATAAAAACATTGTAAAAACAGTAAAAACTGGTATATATTAAATCTATAGACACTACTACAGTAAACATCTGTACAAGCGGTCCGGTTAGCCTCTACACAGGCGGTTCCAGGAACCGCTTGTGGTGCACCGCCTGTGATATAAAACAACATCACAGGCGGTCAATCAAAAACCGCTTGTGATAGACACACATTACAGGCGGTCCAGTTTAAAGGAACCGCCTGTGATAGACACACATCACAGGCGGTTTCTAATCTTAGCCGCTTGTGTTAGCCACACATCACAGACGGTTTTTAATATAAGTCCGAGTGTATTCAATATAAATCACAGACGGTTTTCAATATACAGATTCATATACAAAATTTTCAAACACAGATTCAACACAAATTCCATACACAGATTTATACATATCAAGTTCCATAACAGGTTCCATACACAGATTCATCCACATATCAAGTTCCATCATACACAGATTTATACACATATCAAGTTGCATAACAACTCAACATCTCAAAGTTCCATAGACAACTAAACATCTAAAGTTCCTAACTAAAGATCTAAACACTGTGTGATATCGTGTACAAACTTAGTTCTGGGAATTGTTGCAAATTTCCATTTGTATTGTAGAATAGCCCTTGTTGATGAAGAACTTCACGGCGCATAAAGTAAAGCAAGTCTTTTACAACCTTAGCCACGCCGACGGAAACCATATCTCTTTCTAACCATTCAGCATTGATCTTGGATTTAGGAACCTGCAATGAAAGCAAAAAGCAAGCAGTGCTAAGAGTAATGTGATGAGCAATAATATAACATAAAAATTGCAACATAGACAATGATAGCGAACTTACATCCTCACGACTGCCATGTGATGAAGGATTAGTCAGGATGAAGGACTTGTCTCTATTTGGCTACAACTCTCATGACTGCCATGTGATGATGACGGTGTTCCTCCCAATTGCGGTAAGAGCCCTCGAAACAGAGCATGTCAAAGTTGTCATCACACGCTTGTGTTACTTTTTCAATGCGGTTTCACAAAAAGTAATAGCTTTAGAAGACTTGGACTATCTAAAGGCATACATCATCGAGACTATGTGCAAGCTTGAAATGTGTTTTCCTCCATCATTTTTTGATATGCAAGTACACCTAATCATACATCTCGTGGATCAGATAAAAATATCAGGGCCACTATATTTACATCATATGTTTCAGTTGGAGCGATACCTGGGAGTATTAAAAGGTTATGTGCGAAATCGCGCTCACCCAGAGGGTTCAATCATGGAGGGATACACTACAGAAGAAGTGATTGAGAGCTGTATAGATTACATCAGTGACGGAACAATGATAGGTGTGCCTGTACCTAAACATGGGGGTAAACTATGTGGGAGAGGGAGAATGGGTAGGAAAACTTTTCGCGTTGAGGATTACAAGCTAGTACATTGTGCTCATGGTAGTGTACTACAACATCTCACGATAGCCGAGCCTTACATAGAGGAACACCTGGATGAGCTTCGTAAAGAAAATCTGAACCGCACAGAGGACTGGATCATGAGGGAGCACAAACATCGTTTCAGTGAATGGTTAATGGACAAAAACATCCCATTCGGAGACTCTATGGAAGAGAAAACAATGAAGAATTTGGCTTCTGGGCCATCGTGTTTTGTGACATCATGGCAAGCATATGACATCAATGGGTACACATTCTACACTAAATCAAAAGACATGAAAAGTGTTGCACAAAATAGCGGTGTTCGTATCGATGCTTTTGACCTACATGGACAGAAGACCACATATTTTGGATTCATAGAGGAAATATGGGAACTTGATTATGGCCCAAGCATGAAAATACCCTTATTTAAGTGCCAATGGGTACAACATCCCGTGGGGGTGACAGTGGATAACTACGGACTCACACTGGTAGACTTAAAGAAAGTAGGATATAAAGATGACCCGTGGGTTCTCGCCGAATGTGTTGCACAAGTGTTCTATGTACTCGATCCAGCAGATGAGAAGATGCATGTAGTTATTTCTGGAAAGCAAAAAATTGTTGGAGTTGAGAATGTGGGAGACGGAGATGAGGAATACAATAAGTATGAAGAGATGTTCGTCTTTAACGGTCCAGAGAGAATCAAGCGTGTGGAAAAGAAAATTGATAAGAACTTAAAGCCATACATGCGGAAAAATGGTAGTTCATGAAAAATTGTATGAATCAAATTGTATTTGTTATCATGTATGATCGACTATATGCATTGTGGTTGCCAATTAATTTAAAATCTCGCTAGTTAAAAATCTAGAATCTCAACTAGAGGTATACATAAACTAAATAGGTTTTAAAAATCTATAAATTACTATAGTTCAATGCATAATATCTTTTTACTCCAAAATTTTTAAGATTTCTGTCATCTATATTTTCAAAAATATCACTGTCGGCGTTTCGAGACCGGGGGGTCCCTGAGCCGACGAGTGAAGTGTCGCCGCGTGCCCCAGCCCAGATGGGTCGACGCGAGGCAGAACGCGAAGGGGGAAAGCGAGGAGGCCGGAGATGGGCGAGAGAGAGGCGGAAATCCCGCGGCCTTCGTGTTCGTCCCGCGCCCAGGTCGGGTGCGCTTGCAGTAGGGGGTTACAAGCGTCCACACGGGGGAGGGAGCGAGCGGCCTCACGCGAGCGCCTGTCTCGTCCTCGTCCCCGCGCGGCCAACCCTCTCTAAGAGGGCCCTGGTCCTTCCTTTTATAGGCGTAAGGAGAGGGTCCAGGTGTACAATGGGGGGTGTAGCAGAGTGCTACGTGTCTAGCGGAGGAGAGCTAGCGCCCTAAGTACACGCCATCGTGGCGGCCGGAGAGATTTTGGCGCCCGGTTTGTGTGATGTCGTGGCCGTCGGAGGAGCGCTGGAGCCTGGCGGAGGGACAGCTGTCGGGGCCGTCGAGTCCTTGCTGACGTCCTCTTGCTTCCGTAAGGGGGCCGAGAGCCGCCATCGTCAGGGAGCGTGCGGGGCGCCATCATCGCCTATCTGGCGGAGCGAGCCAGATGGGACGCCGGTCTTGTTCCCCGTAGCCTGAGTCAGCTTGGAGTAGGGTAATGATGGCGCCTTCTGTTGACGTGGCCGGTCCGCGCCCTAGGTTGGGCGATGTGGAGGCTCCTCCGAAGTCGAGGTCGAGTCCGTCTTCCGTGGCCGAGGCCGAGTCCGAGCCCCTAGGTCGGGCGAGGCAGAGGCCGTTGGCTGAGGCCAGGGCGGAATTTGAGTCCTGGGGTCGGGCGAAGCGGAGTTCGTCGTCTTTGGGGCTGAGCCCAAGTCCAAGCCCTGGGTCGGGCGGAGCGGAGTTTGCCGTCTTCTGGGGCTTAGCCCGAGTCCGAGCCCTGGGTCGGGCGGAGCGGAGTTCGCCGTCTTCCGGGGCTTAGCCCGAGTCCGAGCCCTGGGTCGGGCGGAGCGGAGTTCGCCGTCTTTTGGGGCTTAGCCCGAGTCCGAGCCCTGGGTCGGGCGGAGTGGAGTTCGCCATCTTCGGGGGCTTAGCCCGAGTCCGAGCCCTGGGTCTGGCGGAGCGGAGTTCGCCGTCTTCCGGGGCTTAGCCCGAGTCCGAGCCCTGGGTCGGGCGGAGCGGAGTTTCCTATGGTGCGTGCGGCCGGGCCTGACTGCCTGTCAGCCTCACTCTGTCAAGTGGCACCGCAGTCGGAGCGGCGCAGGCGGCGCTGTCTTTCTGTCAGACCGGTCAGTGGAGCGGCGAAGTGACAGCGGTCACTTCGGCTCTGTCAGCTGAGGGGCGCGCGTCAGGATAAAGGTGTCAGGCCACCTTTGCATTAAATGCTCCTGCGATTTGGTCGGGGTTGCTTCTTGGCGAAGACAGGGCCTCGCGCGAGCCGGGAACGTGTTCGCCGCTGGAGGGGGGCCTCGGGTGAGGCGGAGATCCTCCGGGGTCGGCTGCCCTTGTCCGAGGCTAGGCTCGGGCGAGGCGTGATCGAGTCCCTCGAATGGACTGATCCCTGACTTGATCGCACCCATCAGTCCTTTACAGCTTTATGCTGATGGGGGTTACCAGCTGAGAATTAGGAGCCTTGAGGGTACCCCTAATTATGGTCCCCGACAATCACCCAATTAGTATTGTTTATAGGATCAAATCATTTTATTTTCTATTCAAAAGTTCCTACCCAACTTAGCGCTCGGCTATCACTCGATGGTATATCTTCCAACAACGGCTAGAGTTGTCATGGTCTCCCTACGCCCGACTCTAAGGTCGGTAATGTGGCTTAGTCGCCTCTAAACTATCATATCTCTTTCTCATTGACCTTTCAATATTGCTCATCAGTCAACATCTATGTTGTTTGGTCATATCTAATGTTGTACCCTTCATCACCTCTCCAACATAACTTTGATGTTCGGTGACTATGAGACTTCATCCCTATGAAAGATAATGATGTAACACATATCGTTTTAGCTGATGTCACCGTCGTACACGCTACTCGTGTAGGATATCATATGTGTGTCGGACTAGGCATGACTACAAACAAGACACTTGGCCTAGCACCGTGGGCTTAGGGCCCCTATGTCATGGCATACCGCTCCGTTGTTGGTGGTGGCAATGTTGTTGAATCATCTTGTTCGAGAGGCTAGAGCGGTGTCCCTTCTACCATGTTGTGAGCCATCTGCTCTTATTGAATTCATAATTAATTATTGTTTCCTAAATAGCTTTTAACTTTCTCGTAATTGTTAGCTCACAACAGCTTCCTCATCACAGCTCACAGCAAGAATTAGATTTTCAGAAATCTACATCTGAGCCATACACATCCTTAGTATCGGTTGCAAAACAATTACTCTACGCAATTTCTAACTGGTACTATATAATTAAGAACAAAATTTTAATCTTTAATTTTAGTTGCATGGTCCGGTGCTAACGCTTTTTCTGGGACTTTGACAAGATTGATATTTGTGTCAGTTTTGGTTCTAACTTAATAGGTACTACATGTTATAGGTAAAAAGTTCATTTTATTAGTAGTCGATTATACTCTATCTCGTGGTGGGATCAACTTGCTCTCTTAGTCAAAAATAAGTAAGCATCACAATATCGAGAAGTTAAATACTTTTTAAATTTGAAAAAGTATATTAAAAATATTAAAATTTAATTATTTAAATGATTTTTAAAAAGTATATTCCATAACTAACATAATGATACTTATTATATTTTACTAGTTAGTTGTCCGTACATTGCTACGGTTTCTATATATCATATAGACAGTCCTTGTTTAAATGAGATAGTTATTCAAACACGATCTAAGCCCATAAATTAGGTAAGTACAAATGGCGAGGTATGTGGTGTGGGGTGAGATGAAGTTTTCTCTCTCGTTTTTTCAGGCTCACGAGCAAAAATCCGGAGTAATGAGGAGAGTAGAAACGCACACAACTGCAGAAACACCACACACACACGAGCAAAAAAGAGAGCACACGAATCAAAATGACAGATGTGACTTAAAACACGCTCAAATCTCTCTCCAACTAATCAAAAGCGTGGTCGTGGAGTTTCGGAGTGGTAGTATGCTATTTGTGATGCTTGGGTACTACTCCATGGCGCCTAAAGGACCCTTTTATAGTCCTAAGGGACATAAGAGTCGTTGGTTCTTCATTTGGGAAGCAATCAGTCTTCCCTATTTGCATGTGTACCAGACTGTCCTATGCACACCAGATACTGAACAGTCAGCGATCTGTTTCCTTCTACGGTGGAGCCGACCGTTGCATGCCTTTGGTCGCTTGGCACACCGGACTATCCAGTGGTGCACCAGATTGTCCGGTGGGTCATGTCCACCGGTGCTGAGCTAACGTGGCGGGCGCCGATTGCGCGACCGACCATTGGCTTAGACGAGTGGTTATCACACCGGACTGTCTGGTGAATTATAGTCAGCGAAGTCCTAATGAAACCCGAGAGTGCCTTGTTCAGCCGCTGACCAGCCTGGACATTGGACACTATCCGGTGCACACCGGACAGTCCGGTGAGGCCCAGACTGGCCCAAGTTTAGCCAGACTTAGCCAAACTCCTTTACTCCAATTTGTCTCGACTTGAAGAGTTTCCTAGCACTTAGATGAACATTGTTAGCCACAAAAACAATTGACTAAGTACTAAAAACATACCTTGTCACATTACTCAAAAGGATTTTCAATATAAGCATTCTTAAGTCCAAAATGTGCTTTTCTCATTTTCCACAAAGTTGCTCAGTTAGGTCTTGATCACTTCAATTTGTCTTGTATACACCTATGCTCAAACTCATATGATAGATGTTAGCTCAAAGTGATGTGTTGAGCCTTTAATCACCAAAATAACTAGACATGGCCCAAGGGCACCTTTCCCTTTCAATCTCCCCCTTTTTGGTGATTTTTGCCAACACACCAAAGGCAACTCAAAATACACTAACATAACCAATTAGGAGCTAACTTTTGCAAATTGAGGTCAAACTAAAAACCAATTGAATAGACATCAGATTTGGCATATTTGGATTATTTTGCCACCACTTGGTTTATTTTTGCAAACAAATTCATTTTCTTAATTCTAAGTCAAAAAACACTATAGTTTTGCAAATCAAGACATTTTTCAAGACTAGTTTTGATCAAAAGCCAGAATATCCCCCTTTTCCCATAATAAAGATTTCTCCTCCACAATAGATTAGTTTTGCATCCAGGGTGCTCCTCTTGTTGTTAAGAGGTTTTCATCAAAAAGACAAGTTCAAAAGCACAATAATTTTTGAAATACACAAGTGATGGCTGATCCAGATGCTTTGACCTTAATTTCTCCCCCTTTGACATTAAGCACCAAAATGGAGAAACTAGTGGCCTAAAACCTCCATGCCTCACCAAAAATTATGAATTAAGAGCAAGAAGGCAATGAACACCAAGGGCAACTTGAACAAGGTACATTGATACCGTTATGCAGTGGAAGCCTTTTATTTTGTTCAAGTCCACCACTTCCCTTTCAATCCACCTTTGAGACTACACCAAAATGACTTAAGCAAACATATTAGTCTCAAAAGGTCAAGTTGTAGCATATCCTCCCCCTAAATATATGCATCATGTGCACAAGGACTTGTGAGGTTCGGGGATGACATTCGACAACTTGAGCATCATAATAAGTAATAAAGTATAAGAAATCTTAAATGAACATGATCAAAGGCATAAAGGGACATGTATGATATAGATCAATCCAAGTTCTACGAATCTAAGACATTTAGCTCACTATGCAGCTTACAGAACCTTTTCTCATCTAAAGGCTTGGTGAAGATATTGGCTAGCTGGTGATCGATGCTAACATGTTAAACATCAATATCTCCCCTTTGCTGCTGGTCTCTCAGAAAGTGATGCCGGATGTCTATGTGCTTAGTGCAGCTATGTTCAACAGGATTATCTGCCAAGTGGATTGCACTTTCATTATCACATAGGAGTGGGACTTTGCTCAGATTGTAGCCAAAGTCCCGAAGGGTTTGCCTCATCCAAAGTAGTTACGCGCAACGCTGACCTACAACAATATACTCGGCCTCGGTGGTAGATAGTGCAACGAATGTTTTGTTTCTTTGAACTCCAAGACACCAGGAACCTTCCCAGAAACTGACAAGTCCCTGATGTGCTATTCCCATCAACCTTGCACGCATCGTAGTCAGAGTCTGAATATCCAATCAAGTCAAAGGTAGACCCCATCGGATACCAGAGCCCGATGCAAGGCTTATGAACTAAATATCAAAGAATACGCTTCACAGGCAGAAGGTGACATTTTTCTAGGGTCAAACTAAAATCTAGCACATATGCAAACAAAAAGCATAATATCTGGTCTACTTGGACAAATATAAAGCAAGGAACCTATCATAGACCGGTGTACCTTTTGATCTACGGACTAACCTACCTCGTTGAGGTCCAAATGTCCATCAGTTCCCATTAGCGTCTTAGCAGGCTTTGCACCCTTCATCCCAAACTTCTTTAGGATATCTTGTGTGTACTTTGTTTGAGAGATGAATGTTCCTTCCTTGAGTTGCTTCACTTGAAATCCTAGGCAGTAAGTTAACTCTCCCATTACGGACATCTTGAATTTCTGCATCATCACCCTACTAAACACCTCATAAGACTTTTGATTAGTAGAACCAAATATTATGCCATCGACATATATTTTGGCATATAAACAAATCACCATTACAAGTTGTAAGGAAAATGGACCCCGACCCATTTGGCTAAGTGATTTTGGTGTTTTATGATCAACATAACATGTGGACTAATGTGTTTGCTAGTGATTGTATTTGTAGATTCATAGGATGCGAAGAGGATTGGACTAAGGCACTGAGGATGAAATACCTCAAAAGAAGACATAAAAGATGCGTAGAAGTCCAAGAATCAAGAACAAAAGAAGCCCAAAGAAACAGCAAAGAAATCCATGAAGAGGGCAGTCAGCCAGTGCACTGGTGGCGTACCGGACATTGAACAGTACTTGTGTGGTGTGCACTGGACTGTCCGGTGGGACACCGGGTAGTGTGCAGAGGGGCCCACAACCAGGCGCCCTCGGGATGTAGCACCGGACTATCCAGTGTGCACCGGACAGTTTGGGTAACAGTCGGATTCAATGGTTGACTGCTATAGACCCCAACGGTTGCCTGACGTGGCCAGGGCACCGGGCAATGAACAGTGCATGTCCGGTGTGCACCGAACTGTCTGGTGCGCCTGTCGATAGAAACAACAACTTTTGTCCAACGGCTATAATTGAGGGAGAAGGCTATAAATACACCCCAACCGGCCATTTTAAGGTGTGGGAGCCCAAGCAACATACCAAGGCATATTGTAGACATTTCCAAGTGCTCAAACACCCAAGTGCTTAATAGAATCACTCGGTGATTAGCGTAGGTGCTTTGTGAAGTGCTTAGGTTAGTTAGACCGCATTAATAAGCTAATCAACACTATTCTTCAATGAGCTCAATTATATTGGCATTAATAACATGTATTCTCGTTTAAATCTAATCATCATTGAGCTCAATTATATTGGCATTAATAAGCTAGGTGATGCAGACATTGTGAGGAAGATTATCTCCCTACTACCACAACAGAAATATGGGAGCATCAACACTATTCTTCACAACATGGAGGACTTGAGTTAAATGACCCCGACCATTGTGATTGGAAAATTTGCGTCATTTGAGATGTCATGAAAAATGGTTCAACAAGAGGAGTCAACTTCTTCAAGACCATATGCTTTTGCATGTGATGAAAGGAAAGGCAAGAAGAAGGCTCCCACTCCAAGTTCCTCAAGTGAAGAAGAGGAAGAAGAAAGTGACGATGATGAAGATAATCAACCATCAACATCATCCTCTGAGTATGAAGAAACAATCCGATGCTTCGGAAAGGTAATGGGGATGATTCACAAGATTAATCTAATGGGTGTGCCCCTACAGGTCGATGATTTTCTCTTTAACATTGATAGGAAAAAGCAAAGAAAGAGAGGATGCTTCGCATGCGGGGAGAAGGGCCACTTTAGGGACAGCTGTTCAAATATGGCCAAACCCACAAAGGGGAGGAGTAAAGGTAAGGCGCTTACAAGTGTCAAAACATGGGATGACTCTTCAAGGACACATAACCACTGATCCTCATCATGCTCATCATGGTCATCATGCAAGTGCCTTATGACAAGAGGTAAAATGAGTATCCCATCCTCTAGTGATGACCTTAGTAGTGATGATGATGAACGTGAGGGAAAACCCTCCTTAGATGAGCTTGCAGAAGCCGTTAAATTTTTTGAGGATGTATGCACTAAACAAAAGGCTCAACTTAAAACTCTGAAAAATAAGTTGATTAGCTCTCAAAATAATTATTAATGTTTGCTAGAAAAAGTTGAAACATTTGCAAATTTGAATTGTGAGCTAACAACTAAAATTGAGCAATTAGAGTCTAATGCTCCATTCTCAGCTACCGATGATAGCCTTATCAAAAAGAATGAAAAACTTAAGGCTAAGTTATCTAGCTCTCAGGAAGCCATTAAAAACTTGCTGGGGAAAATGGAAATTCTTAGCATACACAATAATGAGCTAACTACTAAGCTAGAAAACATTGGTAACACCCCAGGAGCATCTTTAGTTGAAGTTCCTAAAATTATTAAAAAGAATGCTTCTACTTCTTGCTTTGATTTAATTGATGATTCTAACCCTTGCAACCAAGTTCTTGTTAAGAATATTGTTGTAGAAACATGGTCAAATGAGGTTGCAAAGGAGAATGAGCAATTAAGGCAAGAAGTGGCTCGTCTTGGCAAGGCTTTGTATGACAAGAAAGGCAAAGCCAAACAAATCCAACTTCCTCATGATAACACCACTACGAGAGTGAACAAGCCTGTGGAGGGCGAAACTATGATTTGTAGGCTATGCCACAAGGAAAGCCACAAGTCTTACCTATGCAAGGCGAAGACCAGGGATAAGCAAAAGCGAAAGCTCAAGCAAAAGCCATGAAGCAAAATCTCCAACACTTATATCAACAAGGTGGACAAAAAGGCTGCTACACCAAATTTGATCAAGAAGAAAAATAATGAAAAGGTGATAGCAATTGAGGCCAACAAGCAAGCCAACAAAGGAAAAGGGCCAAACGCATCTGGGTGCCAAAGGAAATTATTTCAACCATGAAAAGCACTAAGAAGGTTTGGATCCCAAGAGGGAAGTGAGAAGTCTGAAGGACTACGAGAATTTGGAGACTTGGCAAAATTAGGATGTATATCGTGGGATGCATCATATTGGATCAAGTCTATTGCCAAGTGGGTTAGTAAATACTTTGGACCCAAATTCCCACCCATGACTAAGGTAACTAGATTTACTATTTTTCCTTTTTTAGATATGCATATCTATTTTTTATATCTAGTTTTTACCTTACATGCCTAGTTTTACATGTAATATTTATTTCTGACTAGAGTTGCATGCATACTAGGTCAATTATATGGTAAGAATGCTCAATTTCAATTTATATCCTTGAGCAAATGTCACACCCGGTTTTAAGGGACAAAGCCGGGTGCATCTCATACATACGCCAAAGAAGACAACACATATAATAACAGAGTGTATAGAGATAAATGACACAATATAATCAGAGTACTTATTACATAGTGGAAGTCTTACAAAATAAAAGATAAATATGAAACGAACTAAGGATCGTCTTTGGCGCAATAAAGTCAACTGGGAGACGACGACCTAGACCTCTCACGAACACATCACAGCATCCTCCATGCGCCTCATCCTGTGGTACCTGTCCTTAACCTGTGGGAGGTGTGAGACAGCAAGGGTTAGCTCACACATGTTCATCGTTCAACAAGTTGTGGGGAATAATGTGGCATGAACTCACCAAAGGTGGGAGATCATGTGAAGTGTAAGGCTTACCAAAGATAATGGTTAAAGCTTGAGCATTGCTTTTAAAGTTGGTCAAAATTTTATTAGCAATTACTAGATGTAAGTAATTACCAAACCATAATAACAATAATAGAACAAAATTAATAATAAACCCATGCAAATGCAAATGACAAATTGAATTTAAGTTCCATAAATTAATCATGCGAGAGTCCTGAGCTGCTCTTGACCGTGAGCTCGGCTAGTATACCAGTTTTACACTCTGCAGAGGTTATACCCTTTACCCACTAGTCGTGTTTCCCATGTCGCTAGGGTTTGCAAGGCCCTTAGACACTACCGAGGTAAATGGCTAGGGATCCACTACGAGGTCTTTACAAAGTTCCACTAGCTTCCAAAAACCCGCTATAGTTTATGGGAAGAGCACTTGCAAGAATCCCTCGTCTGACCGCCATCGCAGCAAAATCAACCCGAGAACCTCCTTGCATGCAACTCCCCTACTGCCCTTGCCCCTTTCGGGTAAGGTAGTCTTCCACTAGCTTTCCTAATTAGTTACCCAAGGGGTCCCATTCCTCCCTTGTGGTGGCACGTGTTTCTCAAGTTAAGCTCCATGTTCCAATTAAAAATATAATGATCTTGACATGAACATAAATAACATAACAGAATAATTGGAACATGGATATAATGAAATATTAATCCCAAAACCATATAGAGCAATAGCAAAACTACCCAAGTGATTTAGGGGTAAACAAGGTAAACATGATAAATAGACTAGGGTGACCTATTGGGTCCCATCAAAATTAAACCTATGTATTGAATAGTGATAATAAAGAATATTATTGGGTAACAAAAGTGGATCAAGGGCACAACTTGCCTGGCACTTGAGATTCTAGGTACCAGGATGATTCTTCAAATCCTCGACCTCACTGCTAGTCGTAGCAATACAAACAGACATGGTATAAACAAAATTAACATCACACCAAACATAAGAACATACAACATAATAATGATCTACGCGTTGCTACGAGATCGTGGGAACGAGAACCACTAAAATCGGAGTTACGGTTAAGGAATTATGGTTTTATAGAGGATTTATGTGATTAAAATGTTAAACTATATTATAAATTGGTTAATATAAATCATATAAGAGGTTACTCTATAAATAATTATCTCAACTTTAATCTAAGTTATAAATTGATCGTAGATCATATTCTAGTAGTCTATAATGATAAGCAGTTTAACCAGACTAACCAACATCAGTTAAATACAGCTCTAATTATAAAATAATAAGACATTGTATAATAAATGTTGTTATTGCATAGTAAATATTTATACGATACTAACGCAACTTGAACGGATCAAATCAGAATTAAAAAGGGAAAGTTATGAATTTCCGAAGGTTTTATGTACTTGATATAGGATTAATTATGAGATCAGTTTTAATATGGTTTTCATGTCAAAACAGAGATACTATGTGATAAACAATAATATTATGGAATTATAGAAATTGGAATGGACTCATTTGGACTTAATATGAATTTTCTATGAATTATACAAGATCTAGAAATTGTTTTCACATTAAAAATTCCTTTTCTAAATTATTTTATAGATTTTTCTCACTGTTTGGACTACGCTGATAATACCGAGAAGCTCGAGGGTTCTGCGCGAAATATTCCAAGACTCGACACACAGTCGCAATGGAATGCAGGTTGGTTCAGTTTAAGTTAGGGGTCTCTTTTGCAATTGTGCACAACCGAAGGGGTACGGGGCACTGTGAGCCATTCGATCCATATCCGGTGGTCGGATTAGATCACATAACACCTCGAACCGGTATACTTTGGTGGCCACCGGATCTAGGATCTATGGGCCACGATTCACCACATCAAACTCTCATCCGGACCCTAGATCAACAATTATGCGGTCCCTCATTTAACGTCACGAAAGGGGATTCCTTCACCTAATCGCAGCCATCCATTCACCGATCCACGGTACATGGGCGTCTTCTCTTCCCTGGTCGCCCAGCCAACCCCTACACCCGACGGCGTCGCCGCACAACCCACGGCGGAGGCACGCCGGCGCTACACAATCCAATGTGCAGGTACCCGAACCACCAAATCGTTAAGTGCTACACGTTGCGTAGTGGAAGGCGAACAGCACGAACGATGTCTTACCCATGATGCGCTTGAAGATGCAGTCGGCCACGACATGGGCGCCCGCCTCCCCACCAGCGAGGAATTGCCCACCAACCACCACCGCAAACGATCGATTGACCACCGGAGCACGACCCATGAGGTAGCACACACAACTCTGGCCCGAATCACCACCGACGTCGGTGGTGACTTGAAGATGCGACAGCCTGGCCGATTCCGGTGCCCGGCGAAGTACGCAGACCCACCCGATTCAGTTGAAGAGGCACATAGACCCGTGATTTGATGACGGCTTGAGCGGGGGAACGGTGAAGGAGTAGCGTAGGGACGGGGAAGAAGTCCGCCGAGTTAGTTCGTCGGTGAGATTTGCGAGCGCGGGTACGGCGGACGTCTCACCCGGCGGCGCCTCACTCCGGTGTTGAGCTTGACGCCCAGGGTTGGGAGGACGAGGCAGCCGCAACGCTTGCAATTTATAACCCCACAGCGAACTTCGAGCTAGACGACCAGGGAGTGGTCAAAATGGAAGCGAGATCTCCGGCGGCGGGTACGGCGGTAGCTAACGCCATTCCATGCGTGATCCAGGGGCACGGCCGAGAGGGGAGGGTGACCGCTTAGGGGCCCCAGTTGTCGGCCAGGTCATTGCGCGTAAGAGAGAGAGGCTGGGCCATTGCAGATTTCGCGCGGTTGTTACCGAGATCTCCGGTCGGGTTTCTCCCCCAATCTCCGGCGACGCCGTTGAGAAGAGAAGCCGGCCTGACAATGCGGTCCCATGTGCAAGACCATGTTTGTGACGCGTGCGTGAGGAGGAACGCTGGGCAGTGGGCCCAGGTCGTCAGTGTTTGAGTTCCCTGGTTGGGCCGTGGGAGATGGGCCAGGCAGGGATGATTGAGCCTAGCAGCATGGTTTTCTCTTTTTATTTTTATTTATTTCCAATTCAAAATTTCCATTTCAATTTTAAATTCCAATCTTGTGTCAAATTTATCCTAAACTTAAAAATGAAATTTGAACATATCCAAAGATGAGAGGAATTTATTTGTTTATAAATTTTATTTGGGTGTTGTATAATATTCTTTTTTTATTTTCTAATTTCTATTTTATTTGGATCTCAAGTTTGAATTTGAATCTTGTTATGAGTCTCACTTTTAAGTCATATGTACCAATTCATTTCCCTAGTGTAAGAATATTGTATTTTTATATTCTTATTTCTATCCACATAATATTTTCTCTCTTCTCTTTTCTCAATTCCAAAATTTGCACCTTTGGGTTAAATCCCAATTCTCATCTCATTATTGTATTCCCAAGGTTTTCCAAAATTCTAGGAACACTATCACCAATATACTTATTTCTTTATTTTATTATTAGATTTTTTCTTCTACCAATTTTGGGTCTTACAAATTGAAAGGGAAATGTGCCCTTGGGCAATTTCTATAATGTTTTGGTGATTAAGTGTCCAACACGTTTAACTAAGTGCCCATGTGCTAAACAAAGTGAGAAGTGCAAATCAAGGCAAAAAGGTACGTTTCTAGACTTAGTACATTGTTTTGAGTACTAACATATTTTGTCTAAAGTGCTAGAAACAGGGAAGAAAGAATTGGAAAAAAGACTTGGCTGTGTGCAGCCAACTCCAGCTCGGCTTGGCACACCGGACTGTCCGGTGCGCGATGCTGGTCCGCATGAAAAGGCCGCTCTTGAGACTCGACGGCGGCGTACGACTATAATTCACCGGACTGTCCGGTGGTGCACTGGACGGTCCGGTGAGTCGTCCGCGGCGAACTCATCGCTCTCGGGAAACGGAAAAGGCGACGTGGCTATAATTCACCGGACTGTCCGGTGGTGCACCTGACTGTCCGGTGAGCCAACGGTCGCCAGAGCAACGGTCGGCCGCGCAATCCGCGGGCGACGCGTGGCCCAGCAGCAATGGTCGGTTGGGCACACCGGACTATCCGGTGTGCACCGGACAGTATCCGGTGCACCAACCGATCCCGAGGACCAATGGTCGGATGCGCTAGAAAAGGAAGGAGATCGCGCGCCGGACAGCTACAGTGACTATCCGGTGGTGCACCGGACTGTCCGGTGCACCACCCAAAAGAAGGCAAGTTTGGCCTTCCAAGTTGGCCTCTAACGGCTCCTAGCTGCCTTAGGGCTACAAAAGGGACCCCTAGGCACATGGAGGAGTCACCCAAGCATTCACTAAGCATCCTAAGACTTCAAGACTCCAACTTCACGCATTTGATTCTTTGTGTTAGCGTTTTGAGCTCCATTTGAGTTGTGAACTCCGTGTGTTGCATTTCGAGCTCAAGTCGTGACTTGTGTGTGTGGTTGTGCTGCGTATTTGAGTCTTTTGTGTGTTGCTCTTCCCAACCTTACTCTTGTGCGTTCTTTGTGATCAATCTTGTAAGGGCGAGAGGCTCCAACTTGTGGAGATTCCTCGCAAACGGGAAGAAGACTATAAACAAGAAAGACGTGGTATTCAAGTTGATCATTGGATCACTTGAAAGGGGTTAAGTGTAACCCGCGTCCATTGGGACGCCATAACGTGGAAGTAGGCAAGTGTTACTTGGCCGAACCATGAGATAAAATCGCGTGTCTCTTGTGTTGCTCCTATCTGTGATTATTTGTGTTCGCAAGAGCTCACTTCAAGCTACTTAGTCGTACTAACACTTATAACTAAGTTTTGTGGCTATTAGTATTTGATTTTTACAGGATCACCTATTCACCCCCCTCTAGGTGCTCTCAATTGGTATCGGAGCCATTCTCTTCATGTAAGGGACTAATCGCCCGAAGAGATGGATCCTAAGGGAAAGGGGATGGTGGTCAACGACAAGGAGAAGGAGTCCATCTTCGACGAGCCAAGAGATGACAAGCCCACTGACTGTGGCTCGAGTCACAAGAAGAAGGACGGGAAGAAGAAGAGGCGCATCAAGAAGATCATCTACTACGACAGCGATGCATCTTCTTCTTCACCAAGAGACGACGACGATGACGATTCGTCATCCAAGAAAAAGACGGTTAATCAAAATTACTCTTTTGACTATTCTCACATGCCGTACAATTCGAATGCACATTTACTTTCTATTCCACTAGGAAAACCGCCACACTTTGATGGAGAGGACTACTCATTTTGGAGTCATAAAATGCGTAGTCATCTATTTTCTCTCCATCCTAGCATTTGGGAAATAGTGGAAAATGGGATGCATTTTGATAGCACTGATAACCCTGTATTCATTAATGAACAAATTCATAAGAATGCCCAAGCTACTACTGTCTTGTTAGCTTCGCTTTGTAGGGATGAATACAATAAAGTAAGTGGCTTGGACAACGCCAAGAAAATTTGGGACACCCTCAAGATCTCACATGAGGGAAACGATGCTACAATGATCACCAAAATGGAGTTGGTGGAAGGCGAGTTGGGAAGATTTGCCATGATCAGGGGAGAAGAGCCAACACAAACCTACAACAGGCTCAAGACCCTGGTCAACAAGATTAGAAGCTATGGAAGCACAAGATGGACGGACCACAACGTCGTTCGACTCATGCTCAGGTCCTTTACCGTTATCGACCCCATCTTGTGAATCTTATCCGTGAAAATCCCAGGTACACAAAGATGACGCCCGAGGAGATACTCGGAAAATTTGTGAGCGGGCGCATGATGGTAAAGGAGGCACGATATGTGGATGACATCTTGAACGGTCCACTACCTGTCTACGAGCCACAGCCCGTTGCGCTCAAGGCGACAAGCAGCAAGGAATCGCTACCAATGCAAGGTAGCACAATTAGAGGCTGCCGGGCTCAACGAGAATGAAATGGCGCTTATCATCAAGCGCTTCAAGACCGCGCTCAAAGGACGCAAAGAATACCCCTCCAAGAACAAAACAAAGGGAAAGCGCTCCTGCTTTAAATGTGGTAAGACTGGTCACTTTATTGCTCAATGTTCCGATAATGAGAATGACCAGGCACAAGAAAGACATGGGAAGAAGGAGAAGAAGAAAAGCTACAGGAAGGCGAAAGGCGAGGCTCATCTTGGAAAAGAATGGGACTCTAACTGCTCCTCATCTGACTCTGACGATGAGGGATTGGCCGCCTCAGCCTTCGACAAGTCTTTGCTCTTCCCCAACAAACGCCATACGTGTCTCATGGACAAGGAGAAGAAAGTAAGTATTCGAGATACCCCTAAGTACACTACTTCTAGCGATGATGATTCTTTCGATGATGAAGTAGATTACTCTAGCTTATTTAAAGGTTTAGATAGAGCTAAAGTAGAGAAAATTAATGAATTAATTGATGCTCTAAATGAAAAAGATAGATTCCTAGAAAGGCAAGAAGACATTTTGTATGAGGAACATGACAAGTTTGTTAGTGTTCAAAAGTATCTTGCCTTAGAACTTAAAAGAAATGAAATGATGTCTACTGAGTTGTCTGCTTGCCATGAATCTGTTTCTAGCTTAAGAAGTTTAAATGAGGAATTAAATGCTAAGCTAGAGGAAGTTAATAAATCTAGTTCATGTGTAGAGCATGTTGTTATTTGCAATAGATGCAAGGACTTTGATGTTAATTCTTGTGATGAACACCTTAATTCTATTGCTAAACTAAATGATGAGGTGGCAAGTCTTAATGCTCAACCTAAGACTTGCAAAAGTGATTTTGATAAGTTAAAATTTGCTAGGGATGCCTACACTGTTGGTAGACACCCCTCAATTAAAGATGGGCTTGGTTTTCGAAAGGAAGCCAAGAGCTTAACAAGCCAAAGGGCTCCCATTCTCAACAAGGAGAAAGGGAAGGACCCTATGGCTAGTAGTACTCAAAGGAATCATGCTTTCATTTATAATAGGAAAATTGCTAGTCATTCCAATTATAATAGGAGTTATGATCATGATGCTTTTGATTCACATGCTATGTTTGCCTCTAGTTCTACTTTTGTTCATAGTAGAAGTAGGCCTAGGAGAAATCACATTGTGCATCATGTGCCTAGAAAAATGTGTAATATACCTACTACTGTTTTCCATGCTTGCAACACTTCTTTTGCGCTTTTATGTAAGAATGAAAAAGTAGTTGCTAGAAAGTTGGGAACCAAATGCAAGGGAGACAACACTTGTATTTGGGTTCCAAAGGCTATTGTGACTAACCTTGTAGGACCCAACAAGAGTTGGGTACCTAAAACCCAAGCTTAAATTGCCTTGCAGGTTTATGCATCTAGGGGATCTAGCTAGATAATCGACAGTGGATGCACAAACCACATGACAGGGGAGAAGAAGATGTTCACCTCCTACGTCAAGAATAAGGATTCCCAGGATACGATTATTTTTGGAGATGGGAACCAAGGCAAGGTCAAAGGTTTGGGAAAAATAGCCATCACAAGTGAGCACTCTATTTCAAATGTATTTTTAGTAGAGTCATTAGGATACAATCTCCTGTCTGTAAGTCAATTGTGCCACATGGGCTACAATTGTTTGTTCATAAATGTTGATGTATCTGTCTTTAGAAGGAGTGATGGTTCATTAGCATTTAAGGGTGTATTAGACGGCAAGCTCTATTTAGTTGATTTTTCGAAAGAGAATGCCGATCTAGATGCATGCTTAATAGCTAAGACTAGTATGGGCTGGCTATGGCATCGCCGTCTAGCACATGTTGGGATGAAGAACCTTCATAAACTTCTAAAGGGAGAACATGTGTTAGGACTAACCAATGTTTGTTCGAGAAAGATAGACCTTGTGCAGCTTGCCAGGCAGGAAAATAGGTGGGAAGCACTCATCACAACAAGAATGTGATGACAACATCAAGACCACATGAGCTTCTTCACATGGACCTCTTCGGACACGTTGCCTACCTTAGCATCGGGGGAAGTAAGTATGGTCTTGTAATTGTTGATGATTTTTCCTGCTTCACTTGGGTGTTCTTTTTGCAGGATAAATTAGAAACCCAAGGGACCCTAAAGCTCTTTCTAAGGAGGGCTCAAAACGAATTTGAGGTCAAGGTGAAAAAGATAAGAAGCGACAACAGGTCCGAGTTCAAGAATCTGCAAGTAGAGGAGTATCTTGAGGAAGAAGGCGTCAAGCACGAGTTCTCCACTCCCTACACACCACAGCAAAATGGTGTGGTAGAGAAGAGGAACAGGACGTTTATCGACATGGCGAGAACGATGCTTGGAGAATTCAAGATGCCAGAGCGGTTTTGGTCGGAAGCTGTGAACACAGCTTGCCACACCATAAACTTGCTCTACCTACATCACCTTCTCAAGTAGACCTCGTATGAACTCCTCACCGGTAACAAACCCAACGTTTCTTACTTTCATGTATTTGGGAGCAAATGTTACATTCTGGTGGAGAAAGGTAGACATTCTAAATTTGCTCCCAAGGTAGTAGAAGGGTTTTTACTAGGGTATGACTCAAATACAAAGGCGTATAGAGTCTTCAACAAATCATCGGTTTTGGTTGAAGTCTCTAGCGACGTTGTATTTGATGAGACTAACGGCTCTCCAAGAGAGCAAGTTGATCTTGATGACATAGATGAAGATGATGTTCCTACGGCCGTAATGCGCACGATGGCGATAGGTGATGTGCGACCACAGGAACAACAAAAGCAAGATCAGCCATCTTCCTCAACAATTGTGCATCCCCCAACTCAAGATGATGGACAGGTTCCTCAAGAAGAGGCACGTGATCAAGGGGGAGCACAAGAAGAACAAGTTATGGAGGAAGAAGCACCACGGGTCCCTCCAACTCAAGTCCGAGCAACGATCCAACGACATCACCCCATTGACCAGATTCTAGGTGATATCAGCAAGGGAGTAATGACTCGCTCATGTTTAGCTAATTTTTGTGAGCATTACTCGTTTGTCTCTTCTATTGAGCCTTTCAGGGTAGAAGAGGCCTTGCAGGATCCAGATTGGGTGTTGGCCATGCAGGAAGAGCTCAAAAACTTCAAGAGGAATGAAGTTTGGAGCCTGGTGCCACGCCCAAAGCAAAATGTTGTGGGAACCAAGTGGGTGTTCCGCAACAAGCAAGACGAGCACGGGGTGGTGACAAGAAACAAGGCTCGACTTGTGGCAAAAGGTTATGCCCAAGTCGCAGGTTTGGATTTCGAGGAGACTTTTGCTCCTGTGGCTATGCTAGAGTCTATTCGAATATTATTAGCCTATGCCGCTCACCACTCTTTCAGGTTGTTTCAAATGGATGTGAAGAGCGCTTTCCTCAACGGGCCAATCAAGGAGGAGGTATACGTGGAACAACCCCCTGGCTTTGAGGATGATAGGTACCCCGACCATGTGTTTAAGCTCTCTAAGGCGCTCTATGGACTTAAGCAAGCCCCAAGAGCATGGTATGAATGCCTTAGAGATTTCTTAATTGCTAATGCTTTCAAGGTTGGGAAAGCCGATCCCACTCTTTTCACTAAGACTTGTGATGGTGATCTTTTTGTGTGCCAAATTTATGTCAATGACATAATATTTGGTTCTACTAATCAAAAGTCTTGTGAGGGGTTTAGCAGAGTGATGACACAAAAGTTCGAGATGTCGATGATGGGCGAGTTGACCTACTTCCTTGGGTTCCAAGTGAAGCAACTCAAGGACGGCACCTTCCTCTCCCAAACGAAGTACACTCAAGATCTTCTCAAAAGGTTTGGGATGAAGGACGCCAAGCCCACGGAGACACCAATGGGAACTGACGGACATGTCGACCTCAACAAAGGAGGTAAGTCCGTTGATCAAAAGGCATACCGGTCTATGATAGGGTCATTACTTTATTTATGTACTAGTAGACTGAACATTATGCTTAGTGTATGCATGTGTGCTAGATTTCAATCCGACCCCAAGGAATGTCACCTTGTGGCCGTTAAGCGAATTCTTAGGTATTTAGTTGCTACGCCTTGCTTCAGGATCTGGTATTCAAAGGGGTCTACCTTTGACTTGATTGGATATTCAGACTTCGATTATGCCGGGTGCAAGGTTGATAGGAAGAGCACATTGGGGACATGCCAATTTCTAGGAAGGTCCCTGGTGTCATGGAGTTCAAAGAAACAAACATCCGTTGCCCTATCCACCGCTGAGGCCGAGTATGTTGCCGCAGGACAGTGTTGCGTGCAACTACTTTGGATGAGGCAAACCCTCCGGGACTTTGGCTACAATCTGAGCAAAGTCCCACTCCTATGTGACAATGAGAGTGCAATCCGCATGGCGGATAATCCTGTTGAACACAGCCGCACTAAGCACATAGACATCTGGCATCACTTTCTGAGAGACCACCAGCAAAAGGGAGATATCGAGGTGTACCATATTAGCACCGAAAACCAGCTAGCCGATATCTTTACCAAGCCGTTGGATGAGAAAACCTTTTGCAGGTTGCGTAGTGAGCTAAATGTCTTAGATTCATGTAACTTGGATTGATCTATAGCATACATGTGTTCTATGCCTTTGATCATGTTATTGTATGCATTTAAATCCATTATTGTTTATTTGTGGTGCTCAAGTTGTACACATGATCCCCGAACCTCACAAGTCCATATGCAAATGGTGCACATATTTAGGGGGAGATGTGCTACAACTTGACCCTTTGAGACTAACCTATTTGTTTGAGTACTCTTGATGTAGTCTCAAAGGTGCATTGAAAGGGAAAATGGACTTGGACATTGCAAAGACTTCCACTGCACTCCGATATTGGTGTATTTACTTCCAAGTTCATACTTTCGCTCTTATTGCCTTTTTGCTCTTAATTGACATTTTTGGTGAGGCAATGGGGTTAAAGGGCCAAGAATGATCCCGTTTTGGTGCTTAATGCCAAAGGGGGAGAAATTAGGGCCAAAAGCAAATGGATCAGCTACCACTTGTGAATTTTGAAAACAATAGAGTTAGAATTTTGATTTGTCCAAAATACTCTTATTGCAAAATTTAGTCTCTTGTGGGGAGAATTTTTGATTATGGGAAAAAGGGGGAGTTTTTAGCACTTGATCAATTTTACTCTTGGAATAACTCTTTATGTGCCCAAACAAGTGTGTTTGACTTAGAGATAGGAAAATAAATTTGATTTGCAAAAACAAACCAAGTGGTGGCAAAGAATGATCCAAATATGTCAAATCTTGTGCAAAAATGATTTGGTCCTCATTTGCGTTGATGTTGCACTTATTTTGGTTGCTTTTTGATGTGTTGGCATAAATCACCAAAAAGGGGGAGATTGAAAGGGAAATGTGCCCTTGGGCAATTTCTATAATGTTTTGGTGATTAAGTGCCCAACACGTTTAACTAAGTTCCCATGTGCTAAACAAAGTGAGAAGTGCAAATCAAGGCAAAAGGTACGTTTCTAGACTTAGTACATTGTTTTGAGTACTAACATATTTTGTCTAAAGTGCTAGAAACAGGGAAGAAAGAATTGGAAAAAGACTTGGCTGTGTGCAGCCAACTCCAGCTCGGATTGGCACACTGGACTGTCCGGTGGTGCATCGGACAGTGTCCAGTGCGCCAGGCTGGTCCGCGTGAAAATGCCGCTCTCAGGACTCGACGGCGTACGACTATAATTCACCGGACTGTCCGATGGTGCACCGGATGGTCCGATGAGTCGTCCGCGGCGAACTCGTCGCTCTCGGGAAACGGAAAAGGCGACGTGGCTATAATTCACCGGACTATCTGGTGGTGCATTGGACTGTCCGGTGAGCCAACGGTCGCCAGAGCAACAGTCGGTCGCGCAATCCGCGGGCGACGCATGGCTCGCAGCAACGGTCGGTTGGGCACACCGGACTATCCGGTGTGCATCGGATAGTATCCGGTGCGCCAACCGATCTTGAGGACCAATGGTTGGATGCGCTAGAAAAGAAAGGAGATCACGCGCCAGACAGCTACAGTGACTGTCCGGTGGTGCACCGGACTGTCCGGTGCACCACCCAACAAAAGGCAAGTTTGGCCTTCCAAGTTGGCCTCTAACGGCTCCTAGCTGCCTTAGGGCTATAAAAGGGACCCCTAGGCGCATGGAGGAGTCACCAAAGCATTCACTAAGCATCCTAAGACTTCAAGACTCTAACTTCACGCATTTGATTCTTTGTGTTAGCGTTTTGAGCTCCATTAGAGTTGTGAACTCTGTTTGTTGCATTTTGAGCTCAAGTCGTGACTTGTGTGCGTGGTTGTGCTGCGTATTTGAGTCTTGTGTGTGTTGCTCTTCCCAACCTTACTCTTGTGCGTTCTTTGTGATCAATCTTGTAAGGGCGAGAGGCTCCAACTTGTGGAGATTCCTCGCAAACGGGAAGAAGACTATAAGCAAGAAAGACGTGGTATTCAAGTTGATCATTGGATCACTTGAAAGGGGTTGAGTGCAACCCTTGTCCATTTGGACGCCACAACATGGAAGTAGGCAAGTGTTACTTGGCCGAACCACGGGATAAAATCGCTGTCTCTTGTGTTGCTCCTCTATGTGATTATTTGTGTTCGCAAGAGCTCGCTTCAAGCTACTTAGCCGTACTAACACTTATAACTAAGTTTTGTGGCTATTAGTATTTGATTTTTACAGGATCACCTATTCACCCCCCTCTAGGTGCTCTCACAAATCCTACCCCCTTATCAGAAATCTCGTCCTCGAGATTTGTAAGAGGGTGCATAACCATGTTATCTCAAAACATACGCACAAACAAAAAATCTCAGCATGATGCATACTTTATTAGCAACACATGGGGTCAATTAGACCTTATTATTCCTTCTAAAATAGTATCATACCATTTACTAACTAAAGTAACATTTAGATCTTACAAATACTAGTAATAAATATATATATATATATATATATATATATATATTTATGTAGCTTGGTGTAGCTGGTGGTGGTGGTGGAGGTTGTTGTTGTCGTTGTCTTTCCAACCGTGCTTGCCTTATTTCTCGACGTATCTCCAGCCGGTTCTGACGTATTTCCTCGCATTCTTGTCTTATCTGATTTTGCAATTCGGTAACCATGTTTGCCATTTGTTGTATTACCATCATTTGGGTGGCTACCACTTGATCGATTCCAACTGGTGGAGGATCTGGAGGATTCATTCCTATTTGCTGTTGCTTGATAATCTCCTCTTCCTGGTATTGACCATCGAAGTTAGAAGCATATGGTAATATAATTCTGCAAGGAAAATTATTTGGCAGGCAGACGAATAGGCCAATAACTGGTTATGATTTGAAGATTCTTTAGAGGGCTTAATCTTTGTTTTTTATGTCCAGATTGGGGTAACTAGTCGTATAAGGTGAGTATCCAAAGGTAGGATAGAATTTTGTGAAGATGAGATAGTCTACATGATGTAGTTTAAAAGTTTGTTTGCCGTTAGGTGGGGATAGATAGGTTTATACCATTCATCATGACTCAATGGGTTGGGTTAGCTCTTGGTTGAGTTGATCTTATATGCTAAGTTAACACTTAGCTAGAAGGGTCCAAGTACCACTAATCTGTTTAAGCCGACCACATTGGGTTAGATCACACTAGATTCCATAATCCTGTTTAAGAATACCATTTAGTTGAGCATATCCTGCTGACTTCATCTTTATGAAATTCTAGTGTATATATATATTTCTAAGTGGAACTACCAATTGGTATTTTTTTATACACCTAAAATTCTTCATGCCATTAACAGGTGTGGCATAGAAAACAAGGGTACATCAGATTTTCGCTATTAGGTAAGTGTAGAGAAGTGTTGGAGGTAAAAGGAAGTTAAGTAATGGAGACTCTTATTCCGGGTGGTGGATCTTGATTCATCCAAAGATTTGTTTCTACTTGTATCTTCATTGTCGAGGTTAACCTTCTTCTTGGGTCTGATTTAGGGACCATCGTTGTAGCGCTAGATGTCGTTATCTGAGTTGGGATAACAATTGCAGGTACATGGGGTAGGTAGGTTAAACAAAGTTTTACTTTGCTTTTGGGATAAATGAGTTGGGTAACCTATAACATAGGTTAGGTCATGGTTTTACGGACGAGTTGGTCGATCCTTCTTAACTTAGTGAATTAAGTTAAAACATAGGAGTAGAGTCTCATTTATTTCATGAGTATTATCCTTCTTGTTAAGCAACTTACATTCGATTAACTCAGCTTGAGGTTAGCCTTCATTAGGTTAGATTAATCTATCACATTAGATCAGATCTAAGTAGGACTAGCTTTGACTAGACATGATCCAATTAATTTGGTTTAGATTCTAATCATGGTGGGATAAGTCAAGTGGTTTTAGTCACGCAAATATAACTCAGGTCTGATATCATTATTTTGGATTAGATCCTAGTTGTTACTTTAGGATGAGATAAATAAAGTGGTTAGGATGTGATGATTCCTTCAAGCTAAGATGAATTTTTTTAAGATCAGATGAATCCATAAGGATAAGGTAGAATCTTTGGAGGTCAGCTAGATCTATTAGGATAAGATAGAATCTCTTCAAGATAAGATGAATTTATTAAGGTAGGAGAGAATCTTTTTAAGTTAAGGTAGATCTATTAAGATAAGAGAAAATCTTTTAAGATAAGATAGATCTATTCAATATACTCTAGTGGGGGTACTTTTAGTTGGTCTAGTTTATCTTATAATCGTATAAACAATTCAAGAGGATAAGATAATTTTTTTACACCAGATGAACATATTATGATAAGATAGATTCCTTAAAGTTAAGAGGGGTCCATTAAAGTAAGAGAGAGTCTTTTGAGATAAGAGGGATCTATATAGAATAGATACACTTTGATGGAGGATAATCTAAATTGTTTAGTTATCTTATTTATTTATATCTATACGTATATGTAGGTGTAATTGTGGACATTACTCCACAACTTATCACATTCAATCAAAGATCCAAATCAGGCAAATATCATAAGAACAAACACTCAAGCGTATAGATACCTATAAAAATAGTTTTGTTTTTGTTCCTAAGAGTAGGTCTCATATTCCTAAAGGTCACTTTAGGCACAAGATTTCAAAGTGTGAAATCCACTTTTGTCTTCAGAAAGAAAAGATAAGAATAATTAGAGTAAAGCAGAAATAGATGAGAAAAGATTAAGATAAGTTTCGAAAAGAGTCAGAGTAAGGTAAAGGTAAGTAGGTAAGGGTTATCCAGTTCTATCTAGGTTTCGTCCTACAGTCAATATTTCCTCTGATGCCACTTCTGTCACACCTGGTTTTAAGGGACAAAGCTGGGTGCATCTCATAAATGTGCCAAAGAAGACAACACATATAATAACAGAGTGTATAGAGATAAATGTCACAATATAATTAGAGTACTTATTACATAGCGGAAGTCTTACAAAATAAAAGATAAATATGAAATGAACTAATAATCGTCTTTGGCGCAATAAAGTCAACTGGGAGACGACGACCTAGACCTCTCACGAACACATCGCAGCATCCTCCATGCGCCTCATCCTGTGGTACCTGTCCTTAACCTATGGGGGTGTGAGACAGCAAGGGTGAGCTCACACATGTTCATCGCTCAACAAGTTGTGGGGAATAATGTGGCATGAACTCACCAAAGGTGGGAGATCATGTGAAGTGTAAGGCTTACCAAAGATAATGGTTAAAGCTGAGCATTGCTTTTAAAGTTGGTCAAAATTTTATTAGCAATTACTAGATGTAAGTAATTACCAAACCATAATAACAACAATAGAACAAAATTAATAATAAACCCATGCAAATACAAATGACAAATTGAATTTAAGTTCCATAAATTAATCATGCGAGAGTCCTGAGCTGCTCTTGACCGTGAGCTCGGCTAGTATACCAGTTTTACACTCTGCAGAGGTTATACCCTTTACCCACTAGTCGTGTTTCCCATGTCGCTAGGGTTTGCAAGGCCCTTAGACACTACCGAGGTAAATGGCTAGGGATCCACTACGAGGTCTTTACAAAGTTCCACTAGCTTCCAAAAACTCGCTATAGTTTATGGGAAGAGCACTTGCAAGAATCCCTCGTCTGACCGCCATCGCAGCAAAATCAACCCGAGAACCTCCTTGCATGCAACTCCCCTACTGCCCTTGCCCCTTTCGGGTAAGGTAGTCTTCCACTAGCTTTCCTAATTAGTTACCCAAGGGGTCCCATTCCTCCCTTATGGTGGCACGTGTTTCTCAAGTTAAGCTCCATGTTCCAATTAAAAATATAATAATCTTGACATGAACACAAATAACATAATAGAATAATTGGAACATGGATATAATGAAATATTAATCCCAAAACCATATAGAGCAATAGCAAAACTATCTAAATGATTTAGGGGCAAACAAGGTAAACAGGATAAATAGACTAGGGTGACCTATTGGGTCCCATCAAAATTAAACCTATGCATTGAATAGTGATAATAAAGAATATTATTGGGTAACAAAAGTGGATCAAGGGCACAACTTGCCTGGCACTTGAGATTCTAGGTACCAGGATGATTCTTCAAATCCTCGACCTCACTGCTAGTCATAACAATACAAACAGACATGGTATAAACAAAATTAACATCACACCAAACATAAGAACATACAACATAATAATGATCTACGTGTTGCTAAGAGATCGTGGGAACGAGAACCACTAAAATCAGAGTTATGGTTAAGGAGTTATGGTTTTATAGAGGATTTATGTGATTAAAATGTTAAACTATATTATAAATTGGTTAATATAAATCATATAAGAGGTTATTCTATAAATAATTATCTCAACTTTAATCTAAGTTATAAATGATCATAGATCATATTCTAGTAGTCTATAATGATAAGCAGTTTAACCAAACTAACCAACATCAGTTAAATACAGCTCTAATTATAAAATAATGAGACATGGTATAATAAATGTTGTTATTGCATAGTAAATATTTATACGATACTAACGCAACTTGAACGGATCAAATCAGAGTTAAAATGGGAAAGTTATGAATTTCCGAAGGTTTTATGTACTTGGTATAGGATTAATTATGAGATCAGTTTTAATATGGTTTTCATGTCAAAACAGAGATACTATGTGATAAACAATAATATTATGGAATTATAGAAATTGGAATGGACTCATTTGGACTTAATATGAATTTTCTATGAATTATACAAGATCTAGAAATTGTTTTCACATTAAAAATCCTTTTCTAAATTATTTTATAGATTTTTCTCACTGTTTGGACTGCGCTTATAATATCGAGAAGATCGAGGGTTCAGCGCGAAATATTCCAAGACTCGATACACAGTCGCAATGGACTGCGGGTTGGTTCCGTTTAAGTTAGGGGTCTCTTTTGCAATTGTGCACAACCGAAGGGGTACGGGGCACTGTGAGCCATTCAATCCATATCCGGTGGTCGGATTAGATCACATAACACCTCGAACTAGTATACTATGGTGGCCACCGGATCCAGGATCTATGGGCCACGATTCACCACATCAAACTCTCATCCGGACCCTAGATCAACAATTCTGTGGTCCCCATTTAACATCACGAAAGGGGATTCCTTCACCTAATCGCAGCCGTCCATTCACTGATCCACGGTACATGGGCATCTTCTCTTCCCTGGTCGCCCAGCCAACCCCTACACCCGACGGCGCCGCCGCACAACCCACGGCGGAGGCACGCCGGCGCTACACAAACCAACGCGCAGGTACCCGAACCACCAAATCGTTAAGTGCTACACGTTGCGTAGTGGAAGGCGAACAGCACGAACGACGTCTTACCCACGATGCGCTTGAAGATGCAGCCGACCACGACACGGGCACCCGCCGCCCCACCAGTGAGGAATTGCCCACCGACCACCGCCGCAAACGATCGATTGACCACCGGAGCACGACCCACGAGGTAGCACACACAACTCCGGCCCGAATCACCACCGGCGTCGGTGGTGACTTGAAGATGGGACGACCCGGCCGATTCCGGTGCCCGGCGAAGCACGTAGACCCACCCGATTCGGTTGAAGAGGCACACAGACCCGTGATTTGATGACGGCTTGACCGGGGGAACGGTGACGGAGTAGCGCAAGGACGAGGAAGAAGTCCGCCGAGTTAGTTCATCGGCGAGATTTGCGAGCGCGGGTATGGCGGACGTCTCACCCGATGGCGCCTCACTCCAGTGTTGAGCTTGACGCCCAGGGTTGGGAGGACGAGGTAGCCGCAACGCTTGCAATTTATAGTCCCACAGCGAACTTCGAGCTAGACGACTAGGGAGTGGTTGAAATGGAAGCGGGATCTCCGGCGGCGGGTACGGCGGTAGCTAACGCCATTCCACGCGTGGTCCAGGGGCACGGCTGAGAGGGGAGGGTGACCGCTTAGGGGCCCCAGTTGTCGGCCAGGTCATTGCGCGTAAGAGAGAGAGGCTGGGCCATTGTGGATTTCACGCGGTTGTTGCCGAGATCTCCGGCCGGGTTTCTCCCCCAATCTCCGGCGACGCCGTTGAGAAGAGAAGCCGACCTGACAATGCAGTCCCGCGTGCCAGACCTTGTTTGTGACGCGCGCGCGAGGAGGAACGCTGGGCAGTGGGCCCAGGTCGTCAGTGTTTGAGTTCCCTGGTTGGGCCATGGGAGATGGGCCAGGCAGGGACGATTGAGCCCAGCAGCATGGTTTTCTCTTTTTATTTTTATTTATTTCCAATTCAAATTTCCATTTCAATTTTAAATTCCAATCTTGTGTCAAATTTATCCCCAACTTAAAAATGAAATTTGAACATATCCAAAGATGAGAGGAATTTATTTATTTATAAATTTTATTTGGGTGTTGTATAATATTCTTTTTTTTTATTTTCTAATTTCTATTTTATTTGGATCTCAAGTTTGAATTTGAATCTTGTTATGAGTCTCACTTTTAAGTCATATGTACCAATTCATTTCCCTAGTGTAAGAATATTATATTTTTATATTCTTATTTCTATCCACATAATATTTTCTCTCTTCTCTTTTCTCAATTCCAAAATTTGCACCTTTGGGTTAAATCCCAATTCTCATCTCATTATTATATTCCCAAGGTTTTCCAAAATTCTTGGAACATTATCACCAATATACTTATTTCTTTATTTTATTATTAGATTTTTTTTCTTCTACCAATTTTGGGTCTTACAGCAAACCTACATGGTTTAAAAAGATTAGTTAAGTGCGGCACATATCTTATTTAGAATTTCTAAGCAAATGATACTCCAATTAGTATTTTCATATGACATATCCTTCAATGCTTCAATTGGTATCATTTAACTTATATGTGCCAATGCTCGGATTATGGATATTTTGCCCCTCTTAATATCAAAATCAACGTGCATGTCTCCGACAAGTATTCAAAACTTGTATGCACACTTTCAGGGGGAGATTACTCTATAATCTAAGTCTTTGAGACTAATGCCTGTTTTCAAGTCTATTATATGCAGTAGTCTCATGGAAGGAAAATGGAGTCCCCAGATAAAGACAATAAACTTCCACTGCAAAGCTACAAAATTTTCATTTGGTCCAGTTCCATTCAAAATTGGTATCATTTACATGTCTTCTCTGGACTTTGATTAGACTATATTTCATACCTTACACTTCCCATGTTGTTATAAATGCATATGTTGCCAAAATATATCTTTTACCTATGCATAGGGGGAGTTAGTCTAATCAAACTTTATCTTGCACCTCTCTTTCTCATGTGCTTTTCCTAAATAGAGGATCTCCGTCAGGGGAAGTATTTCTTCATCTATGACAAACGGGGAGAATATTCATTCAAAATGGAGAATACTCTTTTAGGGGAGTAATCTTTTTAGAGGGCAAGACTTTTATTTGCTTTATATATGTTTTTAATGTCTTCCTTTTCGGTGGTTGATGCCAATGGGGGAGAAGTTTTATGGACCAAAGCATGAAAAATATATCAAACACCAAACACCACCCATTTTTAAATTTTGATGGTATTGGTTTTTCAAGTATCTTTGGTCTAAAATAGGAAGTAAGTGAATTATGGAGTTAGGGGGAGGCTCAAGTCCATAACCTCACTTTGAGGGGACATTCATGCATCCTAGCAAGTAGATTGCATATTTTCATCAAAATGTTTGTTATATTTGCTTACTCTAGTTATGTTGTCATCAATCACCAAAAAGGGGGAGATTGTAAGGAAAATGGACCTCGACCTATTTGGCTAAGTGATTTTGGTGTTTGATGATCAACATAACCTATGGACTAATGTGTTTGCTAGTGATCGTATTTGTAGATTCACAGGATACGAAGAGGATTGGACTAAGGCACTGATGATGCAACACCTCAAAAGAAGACATAAAAGATGCGTAGAAATCCAAGACTCAAGAACAAAAGATGCCCATGGAAACAACGAAGAAATCCATGAAGAGGGTAGTCAGCCATCACACTGTTGGTGCACCGAACAGTGAACAGTAACTGTCTGGTGTGCACCGGACTGTCCGGTGGGATACCGGGCAGTCTGCGCAGAGGGGCCTGCAACCAAGCGCCCTCGGGCTGTAGCACCGGACTGTTTGATGTGCACCGGACTATCTGGGTAACTGTCGGATCCAACGAGCGACTGCTGTAGATCCCAACGGTCGGCTGACATGGCCAGGGCTCCGGACAGTGAACAGTGCATGTCCGGTGTGCACTAGACTATCCGGTGCGCTCGTCGAAAGAAACAACAACTTTCTATCCAACGGCTATAATTGACGGGGAAGGCTATAAATACCCCCAACCGACCATTTGTGTGGGAGCCCAAGCATTTTACCAAGGCATATTGTAGATATTTCCAAGTGCTCAAACATCAAAGTGCTTAATAGAATCACTCGGTGATTAGCGTAGGTGCTTTGCAAAGTGCTTATGTTAGTTAGACCTGAGAGCACCTAGAGAGGAGTGAATAGGTGATCCTATAAAATTCAACACTAAAGAGCACAAACTTGATTTATGAAATGTTAGTTAGATTAAACCAAGTTGCTATAGCGAGAGCTCTTGAGAAGAAATCAATCACAGAGAAAAATGACACAAGAGACACGGTGATTTTATCCCGTGGTTTGGCCAAGTATAACACTTGCCTACTTCCACGTCGTGGCGTCCCAATGGACGAGGGTTGCACTCAACCCCTTTCAAGTGATCCAATGATCAACTTGAATACCACGGTTCTCTTCCTTATCGTTGTTTTTCCCATTTGTGAGGAATCTCCACAAGTGGGAGCTTCTCACCCTTACAAAGTTGATCACAACAAAAAGCACAAGAGTAAGGGAGGGAATGAAACACAAGCAAGAATCGCAGCAAACACACGCACACAAGTCAAGACGTGAGCACACAAACACGGCGCAGGGAGTTTATAACTCAAAATGTGCTCAAATCTCAAACACGATGATCCGATTGCGTAGTTGCGGAGTCTAGGCATCTTATAATGTTCAATGGATTCTTGGTGTAGTGCTCCATGTGCTTAGGGGTCCCTTTTATAGCCCCAAGGCAGCAAGGAGCCGTTGGATCTCCATTTGGAAGGCAATTCTTGCCTTCTGTCGGGTGGCGCACCGGACAGTCCGGTGCACCACCGGACATGAACAGTCCTTGTCCGGTGCTCGATCTCTTTCCTTTTCTAGCGAAGCCGACCGTTGAGCACTCGGTCCCCTTGGCGCACCGGACACTGTCCAGTCCCACCAGACATTCCGGTGCGACCAAGTGATCGTTGGCTCGGGCCACGTGTCACCCGTTGATCGCGCTGCTGACCGTTGGTCGCGGGCACCGTTGGCTCACCAGACAGTCCGGTGCACATCGGACAGTCCGGTGAATTTTAGCCACGACGCCCTCTCCAATTCCTGAGAGCAGCATGTTTGCTGCAAGACCAGCTTGTGCACCGGACAGTCCGGTGCACCGAAGGCTGGTGCAGGTTTGGCTGTACTCAGCCAAACTTCTCCACTCCATTCTCATTTGCTTTGATACTGTTCCTAGCACTTAGGGAAATATGTTAGTATCAAAAACAATTCACTAAGGCTAAAAACATACCTTGATTCTTGATTTGCACTTCTTTATCATTTGCCACATATCACCTCAAAACAATATGTGTTGGACATCTAATCACCAAAACATTTATAGAAATGGCCCAAGGGCACATTTCCCTTTCAAGACTGCATTAGCGCTTGCTCCAGATGAATCCTAGTTAGTTTAGTGAGTTTAGAAAAACCACACAACCCCTCGGTTCTTGTGCGAGCCGTTGTAATTGTACCGAGTGGGGCGAGAGTCTTACGAGACCATGACAACCAAGTTTGGGTCACGACCGCCACCGTGTACCGCAGGGAACGAGGCCCGCAACATTTTGGCCAGAAGCTCGATAGTGGAGACGGTGGGGTGCATCCGAGAGGAACCTGAAGCGGAGCACCACTTGCATGTGGAGAAGGCTCACAGCTCTCTACGGAGTTACTCAACCGAGGTGCTTGGCTCTCGCGTGAGCTTCCCTTTACGTAGGGGCACCAACGAGGATTAGTCGGAACCTTTGTGGTTCCAGATACCTCGGTAAAAATACCGGCGTGATCCACAAGAGTTTGCATCTCTACCTTGCTCTTTCCTTCCGCATTTATATGAAGTATTTAAGTTTCAATCTTGTCTTTCTAGTTAGATTATCTTGGATTGAAACTTAGGCTTTATGGTAGAGATAGCAACACTTAGACAAAACCTGGTTTGCACATTCTGGATTGTTTAATTGCATAGGTTTTGCTCTAGGGATTTATTTGTGGCCTAGTTTAGAAAGAATTTTTAAAAGTCCGAATTCACCCCCTCTTAGGCGTCATCGTTTCCTTCACAACTCTTAGTAAAAAGACTAGGATCAGCTTTCCTAACCTTTAAGGCATTAGAAATAAGGAAATCTCTAAGACATTCATACCATGCTATTGGGGCTTGCTTAAGTCCATAGAACGCCTTAGAGAGCTTATACACATGGTCGGGGTACCTGTAATCCTCGAAGCTAGGGGTTGTTCCATGTACACCTCCCCCTTAATTGGCCCGTTGAGGAAAGCACTCTTTACGTCCATTTGATAGAGCTTAAAAGAATGGTGAGCATCATAGGCTAATAGTATGTGAATAGAATCAAGTCTAGCTACAGGAGCAAAAGTCTCCTCAAAATCCAAACCTACGACTTGGGCATAACCTTTTGCCACAAATCTCGCCTTGTTTCTTGTCACCACCCTGTTCTCGTCTTATTTGTTGTGAAACACCCACTTGGTTCCTACAACATTTTGTTTAGAACGTGGCACCAAACTCCATACTTCATTTCTCTTGAAGTTGTTTAGCTCCTCCTGCATGGCCAACACCCAGTACGGATCATGCAAGGCTTCTTCTACCCTGAAAGGTTCAATAGAAGAAACAAAGGAGTAGTGCTCAAAAAATTAGCAATACGTGAACGTGTAGTAACTCCCTTGCTGATGTCACCAAGGATTTGATACACCGGATGATCCCTTTGAATATTGGTGCAAATTTGGGGTGGAAGTGTATGTGGTACTTCTTCCTCCTTTTCTTCTTGTTCTTGTGCTCCACCTTGATCCATGTCATCATCTTGAGGTGCCTGTTTCTCATCTTGAGTTGGGGTTGCACCATCGTTGAGGAAGAAGGTTGATCTTGTACTTGGTGTTCCTACAGTCGCACATTGCCTATCGTCAGAGTCCTTATTGCGGCCGTTGGAATCTCGTTTTCATGTATGCCATCAAGATCAACTTGCTTTCTTGGACAACCATTAGTCTCATCAAATACAACATCACTAGTGACATCAACTAAACCCGAAGATTTGTTGAAGACCCTATATGCCTTTGTATTTGAATCATAACCAAGTTAAAACCCTTCAATGGCTTTGGGAGCAAACTTTAAAAGTCTACCTTTCTTGACCAAGATGTAGCATTTGCTCCCAAATACACAAAAATAAGAAACATTGGGTTTGTTACCAGTTAGGAGCTCATATGTTGTCTTCTTGAGGAGGTGATGAAGATTGAGGCGGTTTATGGCATGGCATGTCGTATTCATGGCTTCTGACCAAAACCGCTTTGTCGTCCTATATTCTCCTTGTTAAACAATGAGCGTCCGATTCTTTCTCTCCACTACACCATTTTGCTCAGTACTCAAAATTCAGGTGTTACTCTTTCCTTTCTTCGCTTTTTTCCCTTTATTAAAATAAGAGAGTTATTTCGTTCTATTTTGGCGTGATCCCTAGAAGTGCCTTGGTTATTGCATTCATGCTATTGCATAGTGTTTCTAAGTGCAAGAAAAGCTTGAAACATGATAATATGCCTTGTAGAAGTTTCCGATCATTTTTCATATTTTGTTAATATTTTTCTATTTTCCAAAATTCAAAATCTATTTATTTGAGGCACTTAAAAACATTTTTCAAAAGTTCTAAATATGTTTTTTGAGTTCATTGGGTGCCAAATCATATCTAGGAATTTCCTAGAATTTTTGGACCCTTGTGATATTTTTCGGACATTGAAAAACATTTGTCTTTTTCTAGAATTATTTTAAATTTAAAAATTGGATTATTATGAAAAATAAAATATCTTCAAACCCTAGCAATATATATATATATATATATGGCTGGAACCATATTGTCGAACCCTTTCCATATCTGAAACCGTTTCCCCAGTTTTGATCCATAATTCCCGGAATTGTTCTTTGAAGTTTGAGACGGTTCCAACTCCGGCGACAACTCCGGCGAGCAATCCAACCGTCGGTTCACCGCAAATTGACATTTTTCTTCTCAGCTCCGGCGAACTCTGTCTTCTCTAGTGAGCTTCGCTCCATTGTTGTCCATGAAATTTCTCTGTTCTTCCCATGCGCGCAGCCCCCATCTCTCCCTGCTCCCCCTTGGCGCCCCTATTCACCCTCTTTTCCCTCCTCCGTGTGGCCCGCAGCGGCGGTGCCCGCCCCCCACCCCACGTCGGCTCAGCCCCTATTTCCCCTGGCGGACAGCAACATCGGCATAGTCGTCCCCCGGGTAGCCAGTATACGGCAAACGGTTCAACTCAAAAACACGGTTCAACCTAACATTTGAACCACAGATATCCCAACTCCTCAGAGTCTCCGTCTTCGGCACATATTTTCCTACAATTTTCACGGCCTCGGCCTCCACTTCACGCACAAACGCGGTCGCGTTGCGACCGCGTAAATCCACCACGAAGGCTAGACTTCGCACCAGCTGGCCGTCAAGAGTAGGCATCCGACGAGGGGTCACTTCGCCCAATACCCAGCCATGCACCAAGGGTCACACCCCATAGGCAATAAACTCCTCCACCAAGTCACGCCTGCTACTCAGGCGAGCAGCATGTCGAAGGGTCCCTTCGTCTTCGTCCTCCTCCGCCACCTCGAATCGAGGGAACACCACATAACAGTGTGAGCACAGGATGTCCGGTGGCAGACTCGGCAAGACTTCGACATCACCAGGAGCCACATAGAACCAAAAATCCCACCAGTTACCCCATTTGTTCCTAGAGCAGGGGACTATCTCCACAACCTCAGCCGAAATCTTCCCAGTCCTCAGCGTGAAGGTGCACGATCCAAATTGGGCTTTCTTATTCCCTATCTTCCTCTTCTGCTAATGAAGGCAATAATTCTTAGCGAAGACCTCCAGAGATGGCTGCTCGCCGTAGGAAGTAACTGCCCAGACATACTTCGCAAGCGCCACCATTGCGTTCGGCGTCAACTGGTGGACTTGCACCTCAAACCTTCGCAACACCTCCATCACGAATCGATGTGTCGAGAGGCGAAGACCGGCAGCAAAAAAGGCCTCAAAAACTATCAACTCGCTTTCAGGCTTGGGGACTTCCTCTACACCCGGGGCCTGCCCGACACCATTACCAAAGTAACCAAGCCGCTGCATCTCCAGCACACGGCCCAAGAAAATCCTCGAGGTAACAAACTCCACGGTGTGGCCGGGCTACAACTCAATCACCGCCAAATCACTCAAGGTCTCCTCGAACGACGGCGCGGCTGGCGATGCGCTCGCAGCAGACGAGGAAGAAGACATTGCAACGTACCGTCGGTGGCGACACGCGGTCTGCTTGATGCGGACCATATTTCCAGCGCAGAGCGAGCAAGGAGGGCAGGCGAGCAACTGAAAACAGCTAGGGTTTTGGCAGCACAAATGCAAGCAGGAAACGGTCTTGGTCGAGGTCGGCTTTTTATAGGCGCGACGCGACGCCTCAGGAAACCCACAGTCCAACAGTAACACGTCCATCAACGGTCACATTTCAAAAACCCCCGTGGGACCACTTCGAGCGAGGGCAGCATTTTCACCATCTCACGGTGGTCTTCGGCACCAGCTGACTTAGTCGAACTGGTCCCTCAAAGGGAAAATGTTGGGACGAAGGCGAACATGCCACCCTTTGCTCGACGACGACCACCTCACGCTGCACGGACGAAGAATGCATCCGCAGGACCCACCGGACAGACCAAGGGCGTTGACCAAACGGGGCGAGACGAGACGAAGGCACCACCGAAGACCACAGGACCTCCCACTCCCTCACCACGGGGATGCGTGAGTTGGGCCCCACAAAGTTGGGCCCCACGTGGGCATGCGTGAGTTGGGCCATGTCTATAATAAAGTATATCGTAATGACTAACTGTAACCTCTCCTCGTGGGAATATTCTGGGGATAAACCAAGTACTCAAGGGTCTAAATGTCTTTGACAGGGATAGGCAACCCCTCGAGTACCTATAAATACCCCCATACTGTGCCCAAGCACAAGGAGATTAACGTGGCTTTTGGCATCCCGTGTTAACGTTGCAAACTCCTTCCCCGATTTCCCATTGGATCAACCTATCTTGGAGGGCAGGTTCCAATAGTCACTTAGACCGAGTGAGCCTTTTCCTTAATCTCACGGGTCACTAAGACCCCGCAAGGACCACCACACACTTAGGTGTCTCTTGCTTCACTTACAAGTCTCTTGAGAATAAGAAAGGAAAAAGAAAAGGTCAATCCAAGCAACAAGAGCAACAAAAGAACACAAAACACCCTCTCTCAAGTCTCTAATGGAATTGAGTTGATTTGGAGGCTTGGGGAGGATTTGATCTATTGGATGTGTCTTGGAGTGAAGTCTTTTGCTCTTGCAATGAATGGGATGTTCAGAAAACTTGGATCTATGTGAATGAGGTGGTTGGGGGTTATTTATAGCCCCCAACCACTTCCTAGCCGTTGCCTCAGCTTGCGAGCGATGGGCGCACCGGACAGTCCGGTGCGCCACCGGATAGTCACTGTGCACTGTCCGGTGCGTGCCACGTCAGCACGTCCGTTAGGTTTTGGAGCAGTTGACCGTTGGAGCGCCTTGTCGTCTTTATGCACCGGACAGTCTGGTGACCTCTAACTTCTGCGCGGCACTGTTTGACACAGTTCTCTACGCAGTCGACCGTTGGCGCGCAGGGAGCCGTTGCTACGCTGGCTCACCGGACAGTCCGGTGAATTATAGTGGAGCTCGCCCAAAAGAAACCCGAGAGCGGCTGGTTTGCTGGCTGCCCTTCCTGGCGCACCAGACACTGTCTGGTGCACACCGGACACTGTCCAGTGCCCCAAAATTCAGCACACTCAAGTCCTTTTGCTCCATTTTTGATTGTGTCCCTAACCGGATTTCTTTCTTTGTTTGTGTTGAACCTTATGCACCTGTAATAGATGATATCTAGACAAATTAGTTAGTCCCCTTGGTTTGTGTTGGATGTCAACCACCAAAATCAGTTATAGGAAATGGTTAACCCGATTTCCCTTTCAATCTCCCCCTTTTTGGTGATTGATGCCAACACAAACCAAAGCAAATATAAGGTGCATAAATGTAACTAGTTTGCATTTGTGATGAATGTGCATAGGTTACTTGGAGTTGAACCAATTGAAAGTATCACTAAGAATGATTGGATTGCTTTTCTTTTATTTAATATTTTGGACCACATTCGCACCACTTGTTTGTTTTTACAAAACTTTTGGAAAAATTCTTTCAAAACCTTCTGCAAATAGTCAAAGGTATAGAAATGTGATTGCAAGAAGCATTTTTAAGATTTGAAATTCCTCCCCCTGTTTCAAATGCTTTTCCTTTGACTAAATAAAAGCTCCCCCTAAATGAATTCTCCCCTTAGCTTTCAAGAGGGTTTTTGAAATAAATACCAATTGAAAATTGACTTTTAAAGATACCAATTGAAAATTCATACCACTTGAAAATTCATTTTGGGGCTTACTCAAGTATCAATTGAAATAAACATTTCCTTTTTGAAAGATCTTAATACCAATTTGAAAAATACACTAAAATTTTAAAATGGTGGTGGTGCGGTCCTTTTGCTTTGGGCTTAATACTTTCTCCCCCTTCAGCATTAATCACCAAAAACGGAGAACTTGAGAGCCCTATTTGCATTTCCCCCCTTTGGGGCCTAATACTTTCTCAACCAATTGAGATTTTGCGGAGTAACGACAAGTGGTAAATGATACCATCAGAGTTTGGAGTGGAAGCCTTATCTTTGCTGAATACTCCATTTCCCTTTCAATCTAAGACTAATCATAGAGATATACTTGAAAGCACATTAGTCTTAGCCTTAGCACAAGAAGAATAAGAAATATGCATTTGTACCAAATGAAAGAGACATGATCAAAGGTATATAAAATAGCTATGTGTGCAATGTTTCAAACAAAATTCCGAGAATCAAGTATATTTAGCTCATTCCTAAGTTTGCTAAAGGTCTTCTCGTCTAATGGCTTGGTAAAGATATCGGCTAATTGGTTGTGGGTATTAACATAAGCAATTTCGATATCCCCCTTTTGTTGGTGATCTCTTAGAAAGTGATACCGATTATCTATGTGTTTAGTGCGGCTGTGCTCAACGGGATTATCCGCCATGCGGATTGCACTCTCATTATCATATAGGAGAGGGACTTTGCTCAATTTGTAGCTATAGTCCCTAAGGGTTTGCCTCATCTAAAGTAATTGCGCACAGCAATGGCCTGCGACAATGTACTCGGCTTCGGCAGTGGAAAGAGCTATAGAGTTTTGTTTATTTAAAGACCAAGACACCAAGGATCTTCCCAGAAACTGACAAGTCCCTGATGTGCTCTTTCTATCAATTTTACACCTTGCATAGTCGGCATCAGAATATCCAATTAAATCAAATGTAGATCCCTTGGGGTACCAAATCCCAAACTTAGGAGTGAAAACTAAATATCTCATGATTCTTTTCACGGCCCTAAGGTGAACTTCCTTAGGATTTGCCTGGAACCTTGCACACATGCATATAGAAAGCATAATATCCGACCGAGATGCACATAAGTAGAGTAAAGAACCTATCATCGACCGATATACCTTTTGATCTACAGATTTACCTCCCGTGTCGAGGTCGAGATGCCCATTGGTTCCCTTGGGAGTCTTGATGGGTTTGTCATCCTTCATTCCAAACTTCTTAAGTATGTCTTGAATGTACTTAGTTTGGCTAATGAAGGTGCCATCTTGGAGTTGCTTGATTTGAAATCCAAGGAAATACTTCAACTCCCCCATCATAGACATCTCGAATTTTTGAATCATGATCCTACTAAACTCTTCACAAGATGACTTGTTAGTAGAGCCAAATATAATATCATCAACATAAATTTGACATATAAACAAGTCTTTTGCAATTGTTTTAGTAAAGAGAGTAGGATCGGTTTTTCAGACTTTGAAGCCAATATTAGTGATAAGAAAGTCTCGCAGGTATTCATACCATGCTCTTGGGGCTTGCTTGAGCCCATAAAGCGTCTTTGAGAGCTTATACACATGGTTAGTGTACTCACTATCTTCAAAGCCGGGAGGTTGCTCAACATAGACCTCTTCCTTGATAGGGCCATTGAGGAAGGCACTCTTCACGTCCATTTGATAGAGCTTAAAGCCATGGTAAGTAGCATAGGCGAGTAATATACGAATTGACTCAAGCCTAGCTACGGGTGCATAGGTTTCATCAAAATCCAAACCTTCGACTTGTGAATAACCTTTGGCCATAAGTCGGGCTTTGTTCCTTATCACCACACCATGCTCATCTTGCTTGTTGCGGAATACCCACTTGGTACCTATAACATTTTGATTAGGACGTGGAACTAAATGTCATACCTCATTCCTAGTGAAGTTGTTGAGCTCCTCTTGCATTGCCACTACCCAATCTAGATCTCTTAGTGCATCCTCTATCCTGTATGGCTCAATAGAGGACACAAAAGAGTAATATTCATAGAAATGAGCAACTCGAGATCTAGTGGTTACCCCCTTGTGAATATCACCAAGAATGGAGTTGACGGGGTGATCTCTTTGAATTGCTTGGTGCACTATTGGGTGTAGCGGTCTTTGATCCTGAATCTCTTGATCATCTTCCTTGTCTTGATCATCTTCATCTCTCCCTTGATCAACGTCCTTCTCTTGAGGTGGCTCATCCTCTTGATCTTCAACTTCATCATTTTGAGCCTGATCCTCATCTTGAGTTGGTGGAGATGCTTGCATGGAAGATGACGGATGATCTTGTGCTTGTGGAGGCTCTTCGGATTCTTTAGGACACACATCCCCAATGGACATGTTCCTTAGTATGATGCATGGAGCCTCTTTATCATCTAGTTCATCAAGATCAACTTGCTCCACTTGGGAGCTATTAGTCTCATCAAACACAATGTCACAAGAAACTTCAACTAATCAAGTGGATTTATTGAAGACTCTATATGCCCTTGTGTTTGAGTCATAACCAAGTAAAAAGCCTTCTATAGCTTTAGGAGCAAATTTGGAACTTCTACCTCTCTTAATAAGAATAAATCATTTGCTCCCAAAGATTCTAAAATATGAAACATTGGACTTTTTACTGGTGAGGAGTTCATATGATGTCTTCTTGAGGATTCGGTGAAGATATAACCGGTTGATGGAGTAGCAAGCAGTGTTAATCGCCTCCGCCCAAAACCGGTCTGGTGTCTTGTACTCATCAAGCATGGTCCTTGCCATATCCAAGAGAGTTCTATTCTTCCTCTCCACTACACCATTTTGTTGAGGTGTGTAGGGAGAAGAGAACTCATGCTTCATGCCCTCCTCCTCAAGAAATCCTTCGATTTGAGAGTTCTTGAACTCCATCCCATTATCGCTTCTAATCTTTTTGATCCTCAATCCGAACTTATTTTGAGCTTGTCTTAAGAATCTCTTTAAGGTCTCTTGGGTTTGAGATTTTTCCTACAAAAAGAACACCCAAGTGAAGCGAGAATAATCATCCACAATAACAAGGCAGTACTTACTCCCGCCGATGCTTATGTAAGTGATCAGGTCAAATAGGTCCATGTGGAGTAGCTCGAGCGGCCTGTCAGTTGTCATTATATTCTTGTGTGGATGATGAACTCCAACTTGCTTCCCTGCTTGACATGCGCTACAAATCCTGTCTTTCTCAAAATGAACATTTGTTAGTCCTAAAATGTGTTCTCCCTTTACAAGTTTGTGAAGATTCTTCATCCCAACATGAGCAAGTCAGCGATGCCAGAGCCAGCCCATATTAGTCTTAGCAATTAAACAAGTGTCTAGTTCAGCTTGATTATCATTAAAATCAACTAAATATAGCTGACCATCTAACACTTATTTAAATGCTATCGAATCATCACTTCTTCTAAAGACAGTAACACCTATATCAGTGAATAGACAGTTGTAGCCCATTTTACATAATTGAGAAACAGAAAGTAAATTGTAGTCTAAAGAATCTACAAGAAAAACATTGGAAATAGAATGGTCAGGAGATATAGCAATTTTGTCGAAACCTTTGACCAAACCTTGATTTCCATCCCCGAATGTGATAGCTCGTTGGGGATCTTCATTTTTCTCATATGAGAACATTCTTTTCTCCCCTGTCATGTGGTTTGTGCACCCGCTATCGATTATCCAACTTGATCCACCGAATGCATAAACCTACAAAACAAGCTTAGGCCTTGTTCTTAGGTACCCAAACGGTCTTGGGTCCTTTAACATTAGAAACAAGCACCTTGGGTACCCAAACACAAGTCTTGGAGCTCTTGTGTTTGCCCCCAACATATTTGGCAACTACTTTGCCTGATTTGTTAGTTAAAACATAAGAAGCGTCAAAAGTCTTAAATGAAATGTTATGCTCATTTGATGTATTAGGAATTTTCTTTTTAGGCATTTTTACATGAGTGGTATGCTTAGAACTAGAAGCCTCATTTTTATACATAAAAGCATGATGAGAAATAGTATGAGGTTTTCTAGCATGAATTTTCCTAATCTTATGTTCAGGATAGTTTGCAGGATATAAAATATAGCCCTCTCTATCCTAAACCATGGGAGCCTTGCCCTTAACAAAATTAGATAGTTTCTTAGGGGCATTAAGCTTGACATTGCTTTGGTTCCCATGTTGGAACCCAATGCCATCCTTAATGCCCGAGCGTCTCCCATTACAGAGCATGCTTCTAGCAAATTTAAACTTTTTATTTTCTAGCTCATGCTCGGCAATTTTAGCATTTAATTTATCTATGTGATCATTTTGTTCTTTAATCATAGCAAGGTGATCATCAATAGCTTCAACATTTATATCTCTACATCTAGTGCAAATAGTAACATGCTTAACAGTAGATGTAGAGGGTTTGCAAGCATTCAATTCTTCTATCTTAGCATTTAAAATGACATTTTCATCTCTAAGACAGGAAATAGAATCATTGCAGACATTCAATTTTTCATCTTAGAAACTAAATTTTCATTCTCAATTCTAAGACAAGAAATTAAATCATTACAAATGCTAAGCTCCTTAGACAGATTATCACATTTTTCTACCTCCAGAGCATAGGCATTTTTCGATCTAACAAATTTTTTATTTTTCTTAACGAGCAAGTCCTCTTGGCATTCCAAGATATCATCCTTCTCGTTAATGGTTTCAATTAATTCATTTAATTTTTTCTATTGTTCCATATGGTGAGGTTGGCAAAGAGAGAAATTAAATCATCTTCATTATCGCTAGAACTACCCTCATCACTAGATGTAGTATATTTGGGGGTACTTCTAGAATGTACCTTCTTCTTTTTGCCATCCTTTGCCATGACACTTGTGGCCGACGTTGGGGAAGAGGAGGCCCTTGTTGACGACGATGTTGGCGGCGTTCTCGTCGGAGGAGGAGTCGGTGGAGCTCTCGTCGGAGTCCCATTCCCGCCCCATGTGCGCCTCGCCACCCTTCTTCTTGTAGTATCTCTTCTTCTCCTTCTTCTTCCCCTTCTTGTCTTCGTCCCTGTCACTTTCACTAGAGTATGGACATTTAGCAATAAAGTGACCGGACTTACCACATTGGTAGCACATCCTTTTGGAGCAGGGCTTGTAGTCCTTCCCCCTCCTTTGCTTGAGGATTTGGCGAAAGCTCTTGATGATGAGTGCCATTTCCTCATCGATTGGAAGCCTACTTGATGTAGACTCCTCCTTTGAATGCAATGGGTTGCACCTCAGGTGTAGAGGTGGCGCCTTGCTCCAAGTTGACAATATGTTTGGAGTCTTTGATCATAAGTTCAAAGCTCACAAACTTGTCAATTACTTCCTCGAGAAACATCTATTTATATCTAGGGTCTCCATGGATTAGTTGCACTTGAGTGAGATTACGAAAAATAAGAGATCTAAGAATAACCTTGACCATCTCATGGTCATCCCACTTGGTGCTCCCGAGGTTGCCCACTTGATTCACCATTGTTTTTGAGCTGATTGTACATGGCTTGCGGCTCTACTCCTTTGTTGAGGACGAATCGACCGAGCTCGCCCTCGATCGTCTCCTGCTTGGTGATCTTTGTCACCTCGTCTCCTTCATGCGCGATTTTGAGGACGTCCAAAATTTCTTTGTTGTTCTTTAACCCTTGCACCTTATTATACCCCTCTCGATCTAGAGAGGCGAGGAGTATAGAGGTTGCTTGGGAGTTAAAATGCCTAATTTTGGCAGCCTCGTCCGAGTCGTAGTCCTCGTCCCCCACCTATGGTGCCTGCGCTCCAAACTCAACAATATCCCAAATACTTTCATGGAGTGAGGTTAGATGGTGCCTCATTTTATTACTCCACATGCAATAATCTTCACCATCAAAATATGGTGGTTTGCCTAGGGGTACGGAAAGTAATGGAGTGTGCTTTGAAATATGGGGATAGCGTAAGGGCATCTTACTATACTTCTTGCGCTCGTGGCGCTTAGAAGTAGTGGACGACACGTTGCTGGAGGTGGAGGGTGTCGAAGAGTTGATCTCGTAATAGACCACCTTCTTCATTTTCTTCTTCTTCTTGTCACCCCTCCTAAGTGACTTGATGGTGGAATAGGATTCCTCCTTTAACTTGTTGCCGGACTCCCTTGAGAGAGTCCTCCCCGAGCCCGTGGGCTTGTCGCCGGTCACAATCTCCCTCATGGTGTGATCTCCAGACATCACTTCGAGTTGGTTAGACTCTTAATGAAGCACTAGCTCTGATACCAATTGAAAGTTGCCTAGAGGGGGGGTGAATAGGTGAAACCTAAAATTTATAAACTTAAACACACACTAAGGCTAGGGGTTAGCGTTAGAATTAAATTTAAGTCCGAAAGATTGTTTCTCTTGCTAAGAGTTGCTCAAAGGATGCAGATGACGTAAGGGAGCAAACTCAAATCAATACTAGCAAGGAAACTTTGGAGAGAGGAAAGAGGGCAAACAAATCAAGCGGGAATCAAAGCGAGTAGACACGGTGATTTGTTTTATCGAGGTTTGGTTCCAAAGAACCTAGTCCCCGTTGAGGAGGCCACAAAGGCCGGGTCTATTTCAACCCTTTCCCTCTCTCAAACGGTCACTTAGACCGAGTGAGCCTTTTCCTTAATCTCACGGGTCACTAAGCCCTCGCAAGGACCACCACACACTTAGGTGTCTCTTGCTTCGCTTACAAGTCTCTTGAGAATAAGAAAGGAAAAAGAAAAGGCCAATCCAAGCAACAAGAGCAACAAAAGAACACAAAACACCCTCTCTCAAGTCTCTAATAGAATTGAGTTGATTTGGAGGCTTGGAGAGGATTTGATCTATTGGATGTGTCTTGGAGTGAAGTCATTTGCTCTTGCAATGAATGGGATGTTCAGAAAACTTGGATCTATGTGAATGAGGTGGTTGGGGGTATTTATAGCCCCCAACCACTTCCTAGCTGTTGCCTCAGCTTACTGGCGATGGGCGCACCGGACAGTCACTGTGCACTGTCCGGTGCGTGCCTCGTCAGCGCGTTCATTAGGGTTTGGAGCACCTTGTCGTCTTGCTGCACTGGTAGTCCGGTGCCACACCGGACAGTCCGGTGACCTCTAACTTCTGTGTTCTGACTTCTGCGCGGCACTGTTTGACACTATTCTTTGCACAGTCGACCGTTGGCGTAGAGAGCCGTTGCTCCGCTGGCTCACCGGACAGTCCGGTGCACACCGGACAGTCCAGTGAATTATAGTGGAGCGTGTCTAGAAGAAACCCGAGAACGGATGGTTTGCTGGCTGCCCTACCTGGCGCACCAGACACTGTTTGGTGCCCCAAAATTCAGCACACTCAAGTCCTTTTGCTCAATTTTTTATTGTGTCCCTAACTGGATTTCTTTCTTAGTATGTGTTGAACCTTATGCACCTGTAATAGATGATATCTAGACAAACTAGTTAGTCCCCGTGGTTTGTGTTGGATGTCAACCACCAAAATCAATTATAGGAAATAGTTAACCTAATTTCCCTTTCACCAACACGATGACAACGAGCGCCACTCGTGCGAACAACGCGTAGGCAGTGCGACGACGCGCACGACACACGAGAATCGATAACAGATATCGTGTTTATACTAAACACTTATTAATTAAAACATTTGAATAGGCATAATCATATTAATTGGCACTCATAAAGTGCAACTAAAACTATAAATTAGTTTGATTAAATTGCTACTTTAAAAATTGATGGATAAATAAATATATAACTAAAACGTGCATTGCGATAAAATAATGATTCTAATACGAAGTCGACCTTGTTACAAAGTTTATGTGACTGGGACGTGGTGAAATGATTTTATGATACAAATTATATTGAATAAATAGTGTTGCTCAGACTTAAACTACGTGACACAATTCTATTGGTCAAAAGCTAATCATATGAAGGGTTACGAGGCCGTGGCAACGGTTTAGGATTTGGTGTGAGGAAGAGGAAACAGTTCCTCTTTCTTCTCCCCTAGAATCACGTCCTCACGTAAAGGAATGGAGAGGGGGTCCTCACGCAAAGGAATGGAGAGGGGGACGGCTGGAATTGTGCAGGGGGAGGGTGGCCCGAGTGTGGGGGAGAAGACAGGGAGCCAACTTGGCAGGCTCGGTCCCTCGCTGCTGGTCGTTCGACCAGCTGCCGCGCCAGGGCTGGTCGCACGCAGGAGTTGCTTTGGCACCGGGGCGAGAGGTTGGCCGAGTTGATGCATCGAGCGGCAAGGGCCAGAGCTAGATGTCTGGGCTCACAAGCGCTCGCCCAGGGGGAAATCGCGCAGGGGCAGGGCTACGGGGAACACACATGATGGGAGGAGATCGGACTGGAGGCTTCGCTTGGGGACAGATCGCAACTGATCGCACACGAGGAGAGCTTCGGGCAGCAACACACGCACGAGGGGTGGGGGGCTCGTCTAGGAGTGGAAACAAGCCGAGCTCGGCTCGGCTCGCTCACGTAACGATCCGAGCCGTCGCCCATCTGGCGAGCTCGGAAAACCGGCTCGGCTCGGCTCGCTCCAGGCTCGCGAGCCGGCTCGCTGCGCCAACGAGCCTAGCCATAAATGTAAATCTACTCTCTAAATTATAATATAAAATCTTAAAAATATTTTAAATAACATATTTTAAATTAGTAAAATAGATATATCACTAATATAATATAGAAAATAGATTATTTTTGTATAGTAATCTCAAATAACATAAATTATTGTCTACTCGGTACTAATATTATATGCTAACTAAGATTTTATGTAACAAATTGTTGTTGGGTCGAGCTACGAGCCAACTCGCGAGCTGCACCGAGCCGAGCCGAGCTGGCTCGCTCTTTTCACGAGCCACAAAAACAGGCTCGGCTCGGGCTCGTTCTAAGCGTCGAGCCGGTCCGAGCCGAGCCGAGCTACTGCGAGCCCGAGCCAGCTCATCGAGCTCGAGCTTTTTTCCAGCCCTAGGCTCGTCAAGCGGACGTTGGGAGGAGCGTATAGCGCTGGGAGAAAGGAAAAAGAAGACGGACTTTTTACCTGCGCACGTGGAGCTTCGGCGACGGTGGGGAATTGCACATGGAGAGTGTTGAGCGCAGTGAAAAACGAGATTCGAGAGAATGTGAAATGACAGTTGTAAATCTTTATTGCAGGAAACATTTGATTATATACAGACTGCAAGGGTACTTCCCAAGGGGTGCGACCCTTGGGCATTAACTGCCATCAGATGGGTTTGATCACATGTGAATGTTTCGTAACACTCCCCCTTGATCAACCCAAATCCATTTGATCATGTGCAAGTCGTCTTCCAATGTACTATCTCTTCGAAAACCCTGTAGGAAAAAATAAGGAGTACACAATGTCTTTTGAAAAATGAGAATAATCTCACTTGAATTCCAAAAGAAAATATGCTTGTAATCATCATGCATAAAAACTCCTGTGGGGAAAAATCAATGATGAAGCATATAACTTAGTTGATATTACCTCGTTAAAAACTTTGGATGAGAAAACCTTAACAAGGCAAAACTCATACAAAGAAAAGAGTGTAATATGATGGTACAAAATAGGTCAAATATCATGGAAAATTATTCCCCCTGATCCTTGCAAGCACTTAAGTCCTCTCGTACCAATCCCCTCAACACATTACTGAAACGTTGAGTATGGTAGAGATTTGTGAATAAATCAGTAAGATTATCATAAGACTTTGTTTGCAAGATGTTTATATCTCCATTTTCCTGAAGTTCATGGGGATAAAATAATTTAGGAGCAACATGTTTATTAATGTTGCTCCTGATATAACCTGTTTTCATCTGAACAACACAAGCTCAATTATCCTTATAGATAATGGTCGGTGATTCAGTTGAATCATGGTACGATATTGTTCTCCAATGGACCTCTACCCCAAAGAACAATAATATTTTTATAGTCATCATCTCAAAAACCCCAGTGGGGAAAATAAATGATGAGACATATAACTCAGGCTAATATTTCTCTAAAATAATCTTGCCAAAAAATCTGAGAAATCAACATATCAGCTGAGTCTCCTTAAAAACCCAGTGGGAGAAATAAGGAGAGTAGTCATACTCTATTGTTGATTCATTTGAACTCTAGGGAGATAAACTCATCACCTAGTTCAAATACAACAATAACTATGCCATAATGTATCATCCTCGAAAACCTCTACGGGAAAAATAGATGATACGACATAGGCCTTGTGTTGATGTTGCCTCGTTAAAAACTTTGAATGAGAAACCCAAACAGGGAAAAACTCATGCAAAGAAAAGAGTACAACATGATGTAGAAACAAGTTCTTCCGATCAAGAGAAAACTCCCCCGGATCTTTGCAAATTACTAAGTCATCCCATACCTGCTCTCAAACACATTAAAAATGTGGAGTAAGGTAGAGACTTAGTTCGTAACTTGTTTTTCATCTAAACAACACAAAGTAATATTATCTTTATAGATAATAAGGTCAGTGATATAAAAATCATGACCACCACATACCCTCTGTATGTAGTATATCATTCTGTACAATCCCACGAAGTGTACTATAGAATGATTAGTGTAAGTGACCATTAATCTCTGTTGATCAACATTTATCAAACATTAGGTCCAACTTACCAGAAGTATGTCATTGATCTTGTACATGGGGATCTTCTATAGATATCCAAGATCAATATATCCAAACATAAGGAGAGCATGAGTACACTTGGAGATCATAACTCGATCTCATGTGTTGTTAGCTAGCAAATCTTTGCAAAGCAATATCTGGCCGGATGCTCTTGCAAGATACAATAGCACATCTCATGATCAGAAAGAATCAAATAATGATGATTCTCTCATATTGAATTTCTTCAATATATGTTGGATATAGACAACTTTGTATCTAAGATACTCAAGATAGTTTACTTTGAATTGAAAATCTATTACAATTCATATCCTCTATCTTGAACTCCGTCGATAAGTAATGTATGCTTAGAAATATGTTGCACATATTTACACTAAACATATTGTTCTTCATGTATCCCTTTGGAAGGAAGGATTCACTAGGTCAAATGTACCATGTTTGACCTAGATGCTCTAAGTCACAAAGACTTTCCAAGCATCACAAATTTGTGATTGATTATTATGTATTTGGAATCCTTCAAGACTCCATAAATACCATAATATAGTGACCACATATGCATATGTTGTCACTACATCTATCAACTGCATAGATAGATGATTTACTGCCCTTTGTATTGTATCGGAATTTTACTACTCATGGTAGAAGAGAATTTATAGCATTAAAATAATGCTTGGGTTTGCGTATAAACCCAGTTGCTACTGAAAGCTCTCTTGTGAGTTTTGGTGTTTGGATGACAACTCAATTAAAGGACTAACAAGTGTACTAAGTGTTGAACAGGTGCCTAAGGTAAAGCTAACAGGGTTCAACACAAGAGAACAAATGTGATGGTCCAAGAACTGGATTATGGATACATAATGGACATCACAAGTAAGATGGACATTGCATAAAGTGAGACTCGGGTGCGTAGCTCGGAGACAACTGATCAAGCCAAGGACGGAGGCAAGAAGAGCTTCAAGGTACCAAGCGCACGGGAGAAGGTCAAGGAGGCTGAGGAACCCAAAGCCAAGGGTGAAGAAGAAGGCTTGCAAAGTCAAGGGTGATCGAGTTGAGAACAGCTACGGCACATCAAGGATCACTACATAAGGACGTGACTTACAGCCAATGAGGTAACAACTACAGTTATGTGGTGTAAGTCATAAGGCTCAAGATCAAGCTCTAAGAAGGAGATCAAGGTCACTAGAAGGAGAACAAGTGTCAAAACCAGAACTGGAAGCAGCCCAAAAGAGCTAAGTTCACCTTAATCTTTAGTTTGGGTTGTTCCTATGTTTGGAGATGTTCTATGTGACCTTTGCAGGATGTTGGAGCCAAGTAATGTCAATCTAGATCAAGTCAAGCCGACTTGATGATTTATGAGTCCAACATCAAAGCTCAAGCATGTGAAATGCTATAGATGTAATAATTAAGAGAAGGTATGTTTCTAGACTTAGTACATTGGTTTTGTGGACTAATATATTTGTCTAAGTGTTAGAAACAGAAAGAAGAAGAAAAGGTGAGAAAGGCTTGGCTGTGTACAGCCAAGTTTCTGCTCAGTCTGGGTGCACCGGACAGTGTCCGGTGCGCCAGGCTGGCTCGAGCGAACTGGCCGCTCTCGGGAATTCACCGGCGACGTACGTCTATAATTCACCGGACTGTCCGGTGTGCACCGGACTGTCCGGTGAGCCAGCGGTCGGCCGGGCCAACGGTCGGCCGCGCGATCTGCGCGGGACACGTGGCCGAGCCAACGGCTAGATGGAGGCACCGGACAGTCCGGTGAGCACCGGACATGTCCGGTGCGCCAACGGCTCCAAGACTGCCAACGGTCGGCTTCACCATAGAAGGAAAGAAATCGGGCACCGGACAGTGTCCGGTGTGCACCGGACTGTCCGGTGTGCACCGGACTGTCCGGTGCGCCACCCGACAGAAGGCAAGATTTGCCTTCCTGGATTGCTTTCAACGGCTCCTAGGCCCCTTGTGCCTATAAAAGGGACCCCTAGGCGCCTCAAGCAAGAGACAAGCGCAGCCAACAAGTGTAGACTTCACTCGAATCAATTCTCACTCTCCCTCTTGTGTGTAACTCTATAGTTTGTGTAGAAGGCACAGCTATAAGCCTTTAGAGAGAGGAGAAGTGCTGCTAAGAGCTAGAGCAAGGTCCTGAGCGTATCGTTACTCTGCCGAGGTGCTACCAAGAAGTTTGTAAGCAGCCATGGTGTTGTTGTAACCCCACTCAATAGTGAAAGGCTCTATCTGTCATACTGACAGATCTGAGCAAACGGAGGAAGGAGTTGAAATAGACTCCAAGCCCGGGTGTGGCTAACTCCAACGAGGACTAGGCAAGCATTTCAGGCTTGGCCGAACCTCGGGATAAATCCTTGCGTCTGTGTGCTCTGTTCTGTATTGTATCCTGACTCTCTGTCTTACTCATCTTTATATCTGCACTTCAATACTTATCTGTGGTATAAGCTTTATTTGAAGTGCAGGACATTTTGAGACAGAATCTTCTATTCCGCTACAACCTACTCGAAGGGTCTTCTCATTCCACTGCGTGCTAAGTCTTCGAGTAGAGTAAGATTTTAAGTTTTAAAGTAATAAGTTTTATTCGCCTATTCACCCCCCCTCTAGGCGACATCTAGATCCTGTTCCCGGGTCAAAGGGAACTTTCAATTGCTATCAGAGCTAGGCCTCTCCAGTGTGGGCTTAGCCGTCCGGAGATAACGATGTCGTCACAAGAGGTAACTGTAGAACTTCTTTTAGGCGATGGCTCTAATTACAAATCTTGGTCTGTCTCTATTTATAATGCTTTCTTAAGTGTTGATCCTGATTTGAGACAGATCTTTAGTAGAAGTATTTTTCCATCTGATATTAGTAAAAATCCCTCTAATGATGAACTAAGATGTTTATCTCTCAATCACCGTGCTTGCAACATCTTAGTTGATTCTCTTTCTAGAGGTGCTTATTTTGCCATCATGAGTAGTGACAATGATTTATTTGTTGATGCTCATGATTTATGGAATAGAATTAAAGTAAAATATTATGTGACAAATTGTACTGCTTCTACTCCCTATATTGCTTGTGATGCTAACCTTTCAAAGGGAGAAGATCAAGAACGATGGGCACCCAACGATGAATCCACCTCGTCGACAGGTTTGGTCTCCACTAATAATAAGTGTTTTATTGCTAACAATGACGGTGGAGACAAAAGCCATGATGAGGAGGAATATGAGGATGATAGCGAGGATGAATCTTCATCACCTCAAGGTACATTTTCCTATTTGGCTTCCACTGACATTAATGACAGGGAAAATGAGTCCGATGATGTGGAAGAAGAGGAGATTCGCCGTTTCTACATCCATCTCAACAAAGAGGACAAGGCACTCTTGGTTAAGCTGTTGAGAAGGAACAAGGAACAAGGCGAGACGCTTCTCAGGCTAGAGGAGTCCCTCATCAAAACCAACAACAGCCTGGAGAAGATGACCAAAGAACATGAGGAGCTAAAGTGCTCTCATGATGATTTGGTCCAAAGGTATGAATATGTTTTAATTGAGCAAAGAAATAGTCATGATGCATTATCTAATATTGCTCAACTTAAAACAGAAAATTCTATGCTTAAGAGTCAAGTAGAAACAATGGACTTAGAAAAACGTGCTCTAGGTAAAAAGTATGATATGTTGTCATATTCTCATAATAAATTAGTTGATGACCATATCATGCTTAATGTTGCTCATGAGGTTATAATTGCAAACTTAAATTCATGTGAACCTCATTCTCGCACGTGTGTGCATTTGAATTGTATATCACCATGTGCTAACCCTTGTTGCTCAAAAGAAAGCCAATCATTGATTGAGCAACAAGTTTTAGGGTCACAAAAGAAATTCTGTGGGAACAAGAAGCAAAGACAACTAAGGAGAAGACACATTGCTCAACTTTCTCAAGATATCCACGGGCGCGTGGTGAAGAAGCTTGAGAAAGGAAAAACTGCAGCAAGTGTTAAGCTCCATAAGAAGGATGCTTCTAAAGATGAGGAAATCAACATGAGCCCGGAAAAAGGTAAAGATTCAATTAATCATGTTGTTTGCACTAACCTTTTCTCTATGTCATCCAAGAACAAAAAGAGAAAAGGGAAAAGGAGGTGCTTTAAGTGCAACAAGTCAGGACACCTCATTGAGTCGTGTCCATACACCAACAAGGGTGAAGGGATAAGGAGATGCTTCGGATGCAATGACAAGAACCACACGATCACTTCTTGTCCTCTATTGACGGATCAAGCATGTGCAGTCTCCAAGATGACTCTCACCAAGAAAAATGGCAAACAGCAAGCATCATGTCAGAGTGAGCGACGCTTCTGCTACAAGTGTGGTGAGCAGGGTCATCTATCCAAGGTATGTTATAAAGGTAAGATTCCTAAGCAAGTGAATTTGTGTCAATCTTATTCGCGTAGGAGACCCAAATCATACACTTGTGCTAGATCTATAACAAGATCACCTAGAACTAGCACAAAGGCAATTTGGGTACCAAAGGCACATTTAGATGATCATTATGGACCCATCCCGAGATGGGTACCAAACTGTGCTAACTAGACCATGCAGGTGCCTTGAGATGGACTGGAGACCATGGGAGAGCTTAAGACGGTTATCTAAAACTCTATGCTTAAGCTGTTAATTGTTGTAATGTTTATTGACCCAAGGTTGAATTATTGTGAGACACTAATCCCATGTTCATCTCAAGTGAAATAAGGTGTATAGGTCCTGAATCATTATTGGTGAATCAAGTAAAGGACCTTGATGAGAATCTACAACCTACTCTCCAAAGGATGGTACCCGTGTATTTTAAGTACATAATTGCAATTTAGTATTGCTCTTAAGTTGGCTTGATGTGCTACCTGTCCTTAGAGTAGTTATGCTTTATGATTGCCTGTGTTAAATGGATCATAATGATGGTTGCTTAATCATGGCTGGTGCTCTATAGGATATATCTTTTGAATCATTCATCGGTACCTCTTTCATTTGTTATATCCACAACGATTAACTCTCTTGGTGTATATGGATAAACATGTAACTTTTTGTAAGTAATGCTATGTGCAAATATGACATTTTGTTTAGTCCATGTTCACATGATTACCCTAGTTTGGTATTGTGTGAATTTCAAATCCATGTCGTGCCCTTTTGAGCTATGAGGTGCGTAAGCAAAAGGAGACCTGAATTGGTGATAACAAGGGCTCTCATAAAGGCAAAGGTATGTGTTGGGGCCATGCTTCGTTGCGCCGAAGGTCTTACGAGAAGAAGCAGCTTCGGCTGAAGTTGTCCCCAGGAGATGACCGAAGGTTCCTCTTCATGAAGCTTCGGCATTACAAACCGACATAGAGATAGAATGACCTTTTAATCCATAAAGGTCTGAGTCAATGATTGTAAACTTTTATGAGGGGCATAATTGTAATTCGTCACAGGCTGTGTCCTGTGTCTATAAATAGATGAACAGTACCCCCGTACTGTTCACGCTGACTTGCATTCACTCGCGTGTCACGCTTGGACTTTTGCCTTCTGCCAAGCCGAAGGTAAAAATGTAATTCAATATTGTTCAAGTGCATTCATGGTTATATGATTAAAGAGTATTAATGATGACATATGATTATTCATGTTATTTCTCATGTCTCATATGCTTCTCCTTTCATTGAGATATATCGTAATGTCGAAGGTATGTCCTTCATGACCTTCGTCTGAAGATCATTATGTCCTAAGGGAGATAATGCTCTGAAGGACGAAGGGCATTAATCATTAACCTTTTTTGTGTTGCCTTGTTCTTAATTCATAGCATTTGAGAACAAGTCCCCAACATTGGCGCCCACCTCCGGTGAACTCACTTCCACCTTTCTGAGCTGATGGCTTCGTTCAACAATCAAGCTGAAGCTGCTTCGGCTTCGAAGCTGGTGCTCCCGATAACAGGCGGTTCTTGCTCAGAGCCGGCTAACAAGAAGCAAAAGAAGGAGGCTCAGAGAAGGGTGCAGCATGTTGGAGTACAGGGACCCTTCATCAAGTCAAAATGGTCTCACATTCCAATCACTTTCTCTCAGGAAGACCTTCAGCTTAAGGATTATCCTCACAATGATGCCATGGTTATCTCTTGTGTGATCAAAGGATTTCTGGTCCACAATGTCTTAGTTGATACAGGCAGTGCAGCTGATATTATATTTGCTAAAGCCTTCAGACAAATGCAAGAGCCCAAAGACAAGGTCCATGATGCTACGCACCCTCTTTGTGGCTTCGGAGGACGGCAGATCGCAGCACTTGGGAAGATTACCATGCCAGTAACCTTCGGGTTTGTTAACAACACGAGGACTGAGCAAATTGTGTTTGATATTGTTGACATGGAATATCCTTACAATGCTATCATTGGTCGCGGTACTCTCAATGCCTTCGAAGCAATTCTTCACCCAGCTTACCTCTGCATGAAGATACCTTCGGACCAAGGGCCTATTGCTATTCATGGAAGCCAGGAAGCTGCTAGAAGGGCCGAAGGAAGCTGGACTGACTCCAAAGCAATCCATAACATAGATGGAGTTGAAGCTTGTGAACAGTACAAATTCAGAAGGGAGAAAGCAGCTTCAGCAGATCAGCCGAAGCCCATGCTATTGTGTGAGGATATAGCAGAGCAGAAGGTGCTGTTGGGCTCGCAGTTATCTGAAGACCAGGAGAAAACCTTGATAAGGTTTTTGTTCAACAACAAAGATGTTTTTGCATGGTCAGCTAATGATCTCTGTGGAGTAAATCGGGATGTTATTGAACATTCGCTCAATGTTGACCCATCCTTCAGACCACGAAAGCAGAGGCTTCGGAAAATGTCTGATGACAAGGCCGAAGGGGCTCGCAATGAAGTAAAAAGACTCCTCAGTGCAGGAGTTATCAGAGAAGTAAAGTATCCAGAGTGGCTAGCTAACACTGTTATGGTGAAAAAGGCCAATGGCAAGTGGAGAATGTGTATCGATTTCACAGATCTCAACAAGGCTTGTCCGAAGGACGAATTCCCGCTGCCAAGGATAGACTCTTTAGTCGATGCAGCAGCTTCTTCAGAGCTCATGAGTCTCCTAGACTGCTACTCAGGCTATCATCAAATCTGGATGAAGAAGGAAGATGAGCCGAAGACTAGCTTCATAACCCCAAGTGGCACATATTGCTATCTTCGGATGCCTGAGGGGCTCAAAAATGCTGGAGGAAGCTTCAGCAGAATGACTGCGAAGGTTCTCCAGTCTCAGATAGGCAGAAATGTGTAGACTTATGTCGATGACATCATCATCAAAAGCACGAAGCAGGAAAATCATATTGCTGATTTGCAGGAGACCTTCGCCAGCTTCAGACAAGCTAGTCTGAAGCTGAATCCAGAAAAATGTGTCTTCGGAGTGAAGAAGGGGAAATTTCTTGGTTGCTTGGTTTCAACAAAAGGAATCGAAGCTAATCCAAATAAAATCGAAGCTATACTTCGAATGGAGCCACCAACTACAAGAAAGGGGGCCCAAAGATTGACAGGAAGGCTGTAACACCCGGTTTTAAAGAACAAAGCCGGGTGCATCTCATACATGCGCCAAGAAGACAACATATACAATAACAGAGTGTATAGAGATAAATGTCATAAATCATCAGAGTATTTATTACATAGCGGAAGTCTTATTACAAAATAAAGATAAATATAAAACGAACTAAGGATCGATGGCGCCAATGTCGACTGAGAAACGCCACCTAGATCAGATCGAACTCCTCGGTGTTAGGCAGCTCCTCTTCAACAACCTGTTCTTCTCCTGTGGGGGGGGGGTGTGAGACAGCAAGGGTGAGCTCACATACGATCATAGCTCAACAAGTCGTGGGGAATAATGTGGCATGAACTCACCAAAGGTGGGAGTCCATGTAGTGTAAGGCTGAACAATGAAATAAAGGCTAAGGCTGAGCATTGCTTTTATAAGTTGGTCAAAATTTTATTAGCAATTACTAAGTGTAAGTAAATACCAAACCTTAATAATAATAAAGAACAGTAATAGTAAAATAATCCCAAATGCGATGCAAATGTCAAATTAAACTTAAGTTCCATAGTTAATCATGTGAGGGTCCGAGCCGCTCTTGACCGTGAGCACGGCTAGTATACTAGTTTTACACTCTGCAGAGGTTGCGCATCTTTACCCACAAGTCGTGTATCCCATGTCGCCTGGGTTTGCAAGGCCCTTAGACACTACCGAGGTGAATGGCTAGGGACCCACTACGAGGCCTTTACAAAGTTCCACTAGCTTCCGAAAACCCGCTACAGTTTATGGGAAGATCCAGTAAAGGGTTCCTAGCTGATAGCCATCGCAGCAAAATCAACTAGGGACCTCCCCGCACTGACCTCTCCCCTACTGCCCTTGCCCCTTTCGGGTAAGGTAGTCTTCCACTAGCTTTCCTAATTAATCAGCCAAGGGCATCCCATACTACCCTTGTGGTAGCACTGTTTTCCCGGGTGGTCGCTCCATGTTCCCATTAATTTAATGATCTTAACATGAATAACAATAATAACAAAATAATAACAGAATAATCATGAATAATGAATCTCCATACCCAATCCACATAAAGCAATAGCAAGTACTACCCAAAAATATTCCAGGGGTGAACAAGGTATAGAGGTAATCAAAACTGGGGTACATAAAGGTTCCCATCAAAATTAACCTATGCAGATCATTAAAATTAATAAGAACATGGCTGGGAAAAGTAAGTGATCAAGGGCACAACTTGCCTGCAATGAGCTCCTGCTCAGCTATCTCTACTTGCTGAACCTCAGTTTCCACAGTGGCTTGCTCGTCTACTCGCATCAACACAATACATACATAGTATAGCCAAAATCAACATCACACCAAGCATGTAAATAAAATATGCAGTAAAAATCTACATATCAAAATGAAACCATAGGAACTGGAATCACTAAATTTGGAGTTATATATTTCAAGTTATGAATTTCCTAAGATTTAATGTGTTTGAGATAGGATTAAATGATAAATTAATTTTCTTACTGTTTTCATGACATAACAGAGGCTCTAGGTGATAGAGGATAAAATTACAAAATTTCAGGAAGTGGAATGGCTCAATTTGGAGCTAGTATGAATTTTCTATGAATTTATGAAGTTCTAGCAATTATTTTTCTATTAAAAATCTATTTAATAATCATTTTCTCTGGTTTTAATACAGTTATGGACTGGGCCTCATTTCCTAAGAAGCGCAGGGGGCTACGCGAATAAATTCCTAGACTCAGAATTCTGTACCGCGGACTGCGGGTTGATATCTAAATACTTCGGGGGCTCTTTAGAAAAATTACCACGGCGAAGGGCTACGGTTAGATCTCGGCCGTTGGATCAGCAGCCGAGGGCTCAGATCAGATCGGGATTTCGCCGAAGCGGTACGCTCGGTTGACTGTTGGATCCAAGATCTACGGCAAGAATTTAATTAGCGCGGAATCTAAACCTATCCGCGTGATGAAGATCCAACGGTGTGGATCAATCCGAGCAAAGGGAAAACGCAGCGCTTCATCTCAGCCGTTCACTGCGAATCCAACGACGTGCAACCGTTCCCCCACCCTGGATACCGAGCGCGGCGGCGCACCAAATCACACGGCGGAGCGCTCGCCGGCGGCACGCCATCCGGCTAATCCCTGCCCCAAACCTAAAATTGGCCCGCTCTACATGATGAGACTGACATGGTGAAGATAGGGGTGGAGTTCTCACCGCGGATTACTGCGCAGGCGAGCCTGGCCACGGGGAATGGCGGGTCCGCGGCGACGATGCGCCTCCGGCGAGGAATTGCGCGCGCACCGTAGGTCCCGACCTCCCACAGTGGCCGCGGACGATTGCCCCAGGTACCGATGGCCCTCCCTGTCCCCAAATCCGAGGACAGAGATCCGGCAGCGACAAGGTTCTCCGGCGGCGGCGCGATTCGGTGTGGTAGCGCGTTTAGGGGCTAGCAGTGCTCGGGTCGGCGCATGGATAGAGGAAGGCGAGAGGTAGACGTAGTCGCAGGGTAGCTTTATTCCCCGAGCTCCTCCACTTCAACCGAAAGCCCGCGATTCCCCCGCAAGGTTCGCGCACGCCGTTGGGGAAGAACCGGTCAGAGTACGCGTGGGAGGTAATGCTGACAATTGGGTCCCACACGTAAGTGAGGCGTTGCGCAGCGGAACGCGGGCCCATGCGGCAGTGGCAAGCGAGAGTGGGCGGAACGCGCGCGTTCTTCGGGGAGGGAGGCTCTGACGAGGGGACCCCGCGAGACAGTGTTGGGGAGACAGCGCAAGCGGGCGAGAGACTGACGGGCGGGCCCCGCATTTCAGTGAGATCCAGAGGAAGTCGAGCGGGGACGGCGTCTGACGCGTGGGGCCGTGTTGTCGGCGCTTCCCCTGGGTTGATGGGCCGCGCGGGAGGCGAATGAAGCAGAGATGGGCCAAATTGGTTAGTTGCTGGCCCATATGAGGCTTTATTCTTTTCTTTTTATTTTCTTTCTCCATTTCAAGGATTACTTTAAACTCAAATTCAAATTTAGTTTCAAACCTTGTGCAAATTTATTATCTAATCATGTTATGTAATGAAAAATACAAATTCTAGAAATATATTTATATTATTTTTATCTTCATTTCTTTTTTTTTCTCTTAAACCCTAGTTTTCAATGTAGGGCTTAATCCAATTTCTAGTCATTTTCATATTGTTATTATTTTTATTTGATGCACAAACAATAAAACTCCAACAAATGCATTTTTTTCTTTATTTTAGAGTAATTGTTTTATTTAGTCACTCTCAATTACATAGGTGCTCTTTTTATGATGCAAATAAGACACACAAAATGAGAAGCTTTCTCTCTATTACTCTTGGTATACAACTTGAGTATTACAAATCCTACCCCCCTTAAAAATAATCTCGTCCTCGAGATTTAAGAAGAACTAGAGAAAAGGTGGGGAAAATCTATACGAAGTTCTTCTTCTCTTTCCCAAGTTGCTTCATCTTCACCATGATGGCTCCATTGAACTTTACACATCTTTATAACCTTATTCCTCGTAACTCGAGTCAGAGTATCCAAAATCTTGATGGGGTACTCAGCATAAGTCAAATCCCCTTGAACACTAAGGTCTTCCAGTGGTAACTGTTCCTCAGGTACCCTGAGGCACTTCTTCAGCTGAGATACATGAAAGACATCATGAACATCCGCAAGATGATCCGGTAACTCCAATTGATATGCAACTTCTCCCACTCGCTTTAAGATTAAAAAGGGTCCAATAAAGCGAGGGGACAACTTTCCTTTGACTTTGAACCTTCTCATGCCCCGGAGTGGTGACACCTTCAAATAGACATAATCACCCTCCTTAAACTCAAGTAGTCTTCTCCGGGTGTCAGCATAGCTTTTCTGCCTGGATTGTGCAGTTCTCAAATTCTCCCTGATCTGTTGAACTTGTTCCTCTGCTTCTTGTATAATCTCAGGCCCAAACAACTGCCTTTCACCAGTTTGATTCCAATACAAGGGAGTCCTGCACTTTCTGCCATACAAAGCCTCAAACGGTGACATCTTCAAGCTGGCCTGATAGCTATTATTATATGAGAACTCCGCATATGGTAGACTCTTATCCCAACTTCTACCATGCTTAAGAGCACAAGCTCTTAACATATCTTCAAGTACTTGGTTAGTCCTCTCAGTCTGCCCATCAGTCTGGGGATGGTAAGCCGAACTAAAATTCAATCTCGTATCCAGTGACTCGTGCAACTGCTTCCAATATCGAGAGGTAAACTGTGAGCCTCGATCTGACACAATCTTCTTTGGCACACCATGCAGGCATACAATCCGTGCCATGTACAACTCTGCCAACTTAGCCCCTGAATAAGTGGTCTTCACTGGGATAAAGTGGGCTACTTTGGTTAGCCTGTCCACAATCACCCATATAGAATCATATCCAGCAGATGTGCGGGGTAATCCAACAATGAAGTCCATGCCAATCTCTTCCCATTTCCACTCAGGTATCTTCAGTGGATGCAATAGTCCGGCTGGCCTCTGGTGTTCAGCTTTAACTCTTTGGCATACATCGCACATAGCCACATGTGCAGCCACATCTCTCTTCAATCCATACCACCAATACTTTTGCTTCAAATCTTGATACATCTTAGTGCTCCCAGGGTGGATAGAATAAACTGAGTCATGTGCTTCCTTCAATATGGTTTCCCGAAGACCATCAATATCGGGAACACAGATCCGATTCTTGAACCATATCGTGCCCTGTTCATCCTCCGTGAACTCTGGACCTCTTCCTTCAGTAATAAGATCCTTAATCTCCTGAATCTTAGCATCACCAATTTGACCCTTCCGAATCTCTTGTTCCAAGGTAGGTTCCAATTCAATAGTGACTCCTTCCGTATGTGTAACAATTCCCAGGTTGAGTCTCTCAAAATCCTTTGCTAATTCATCAGGTAGCTGAACAACGAAAGCGGAGTGAACATGCTCCTTCCGACTCAAGGCATCTGCAACCAAATTCGCCTTGCCTGGGTGATAGTGAATCTCCAAGTCATAATCCTTGATGAGCTCCAACCAACGACGTTGCCTAAGATTGAGATCCTTCTGAGTGAATATATACTTCAAACTCTTATGATCCGTATATACTTGGCACTTAGTCCCCATAATGTAGTGTCTCCAAATCTTAAGTGCATGCACAACGGCAGCCAGTTCTAAATCATGAGTGGGGTAGTTCAATTCATGCTTCCTCAACTGACGAGATGCATAGGCAATCACATGACCATCTTGCATAAGCACACATCCAAGTCCTTGGCCACATGCATCACAATAAATGTCAAATCCCTTCTGCAGATCTGGCATAATCAATACTGGAGGTGACATCAATCTCTCCTTCAATTGATCAAAACTCTCTTGGCATCTCTCATCCCACTTAAACTCTCTTCCTTTCTCCAAAAGCGATGTCATGGGCTTAGCAATCTTAGAGAATCCCTCAATAAATCTCCGATAATATCCTGCGAGTCCCAAGAAACTCCGAATCTCCGCAACTGTCGTGGGCACTCTCCACTCCATAATCTCCTTCACCTTAGCAGGATCCACTGCTATTCCTCCATTAGAAATAATATGACCAAGGAATGGCACCTTGTCAATCCAAAACTCACACTTGCTAAACTTAGCATAGAGTTCATTATCTCGCAACTTCTGTAGCACCAATCTCAGATGTTGTTCATGATCACTTTCATTCTTAGAATAGATAAGAATATCGTCGATGAACACCACGACGAATCTGTCCAAATAATCCATAAACACCTTATTCATCAAATTCATGAAGTAAGCTGGTGCATTGGTTAGTCCAAACGACATAACAGTAAACTCATATAATCCATATCGAGTCGAGAAAGCCGTCTTGGGAATGTCCGATGGTCTAATCTTCATCTGATGGTATCCCGATCGGAGATCAATCTTCGAAAATACTCTTGCACCTCTCATCTGATCAAATAAATCCTCAATACGGGGCAACGGATACTTGTTCTTCACTGTAACATCATTGAGAGATCTATAATCCACACACATCCGTTGCGATCCATCCTTCTTCTGCACAAATAACACCGGTGCTCCCCAAGGTGAGGAACTTGGACGAATATACCCCGCCTCTTGTAACTCCGTTAACTGCTTCTTCAGTTCCTTCAACTCCTCTACGGACATTCTATATGGCCGTTTAGAAATAGGGGCGGTTCCAGGTAAGAGATCAATAACAAACTCAACTTCTCTATCAGGTGGCATCCCTGGTAACTCCTCTGGAAATACATCCGGAAAATCTCTAACCACCCGGATGTTGTCACCAACAAACTCCTCAGGCATAAAGAACATTGCACGCATGGATGAGGAGGTTACTGCAATGTTAACTTGAAACCTTTCTCCTTTAGTAGTAGTGAGTTCTACGGTACCTCTACCACATGCTATAACGGCCTTTGCCTTCCTTAACCATGACATACCAAGTATCAAATCTATACTGCTTGACTCCAATATTATAGCAGTAGCTCCAAATTCTCTACCCATAATAGTTAATGTCAATCTACGTGTCATTTGATTCGCCTCAACAGGCCCTTTAGGTGTAATTACTATCAGGGGTTTTCTCATATTTAGCAGCGGTATTTCATTTGTGTTGGCATATCTAGCAGACATGAATGAATGTGTAGCACCAGAATCAAATAATATTGTTGCAGGAATTGCATTAACATAAAACATACCAATCACGAGGTCCCCTCCATCCGGAGTATCATCAACGCTGACTTGATTCACCCTGGCTATAGAATATCCCTTGCCAGGGGTCTGTTGCTTGTTTGGAGCTGGAGTAGTGGCAATCCTCTGTGGGCAGACATTTGCATAATGACCAATCTTCCCACACTTGAAACACTGAGTGCCCGCACTCTGTCCTGCAAACTTCGTCGGGGTGCCAGTAGGTGTAGCCTGTCGAGTAGGTGTCCTCAGTGGTGATTGCTGAACTGGGCGTGGTCCTCCGGGTCGAGGCGGTGTACTCTGTGGTGAACTGTAGCGAGGACGAACACTGCTGCTACCCTGTCCCTGTGAGATAGCCTTCCTCTTCAAATCTCCCAATTGAACACGCTTGTGTTCAATAGCCAGGGTCTTATCCAACAGTCTCTGAAATGACGGAAATGTGTGTGCTACTAGAGCATACTGCAATGGTCCATTAAGTCCTTCAATGAAATGCTCCTGCTTCCTCTCGTCTTCAGCAACTTCTTCAGGGGCATATCGGGATAGCTGAATAAACCTGTCGCGGTACTCGCTGACTGACATACTTCCTTGCTTCAGCGACAGAAATTCCTTCTTCTTGATCTTTATCATCCCAGCTGGAATATGGTAGTTCCTGAACTGCGTACTGAACTCCGCCCAAGTAATAGTATCCGCAGCATCATGGGCAGCAGTATAAGAATCCCACCAGTCAGCAGCAGGACCAGTCAGACGTCCCGAAGCATATAAGACCTTCTCCCGATCAGTGCACTGTGCAATATTCAACATCTTCTCAATTGACTTCAACCAATCGTCTGCATCAAGTGGATCCGGCGAGCTGGCGAAGGTCGGTGGCTTGTGACTCATAAATTCCCGGTGCTTATCACGAGGTGGAGCTGGTGGTGGTGGTGGAGGCAGTGGCACTTGTTGCTGCTGCTGTTGTTGAAGCTGTTGTTGCGCCCTCCTTTCTTGACGTATCTCATCTCTCTCCTGGCGCAGCTCCTGGCGTATATCTTCTCTTTCTTGACGCATCTCCTGGCGTTCTTGCTGCATCTGAGCACGCATATCAGCCATGGTGTCTGCCATCTGCTGCATCACCGCCATCTGAGCAGCAACCAGTGGGTCAACTCCGCCTGGTGGAGGATTGGGAGGATTCATCCCTGCAGGCTGTGGCTGAGGTTGTCTTCGAGTGTGTTGGTTAGGAGGCAAGTCAATTCCACCACCCCTCCTGGTATTGACCATCTGAGTTAGATACATATGGTAAGAAAGAGCAGTAGACAAGGCAGTAATTACAATCATGTTACTTTGGGGGATTTATTAGCTAAGCAGATTAATATTTTACATATCCTAGCTAATTCAATACCTTATGGTGGTACATGCTAAGATGTCCATCTATAATAATTCAATCAATCAAAGAAGCAAATCAGGCATTTAGCATCAGCACAATCAACCAATATTTTTAATAAAGAAAATAGTTTTAAATTTTGTCTTAGGCTTCCTATCTCTTAAAATGTCATAAGGGTAGGGATTCTAAGGTTTGAAATCCATCTTGTCTCAGAGTAGAAAAGGTAAGAATGATCAGAGTAGAACAGTAGAAGGTGAGACAGGATTAAGATAAGTGTAGAAAGAATCAGAGTAAGGTGAGTGTAGAATGAATCAGAATGAGATAAGTAGGTAAGGGTCTGTCCAGTCTATCTAGGTTTCGTCCTACAGTCAACATTTCCTCTGATACCACTTCTGTAACACCCGGTTTTAAAGAACAAAGCCGGGTGCATCTCATACATGCGCCAAGAAGACAACATATACAATAACAGAGTGTATAGAGATAAATGTCATAAATCATCAGAGTATTTATTACATAGCGGAAGTCTTATTACAAAATAAAGATAAATATAAAACGAACTAAGGATCGATGGCGCCAATGTCGACTGAGAAACGCCACCTAGATCAGATCGAACTCCTCGGTGTTAGGCAGCTCCTCTTCAACAACCTGTTCTTCTCCTGTGGGGGGGGGGTGTGAGACAGCAAGGGTGAGCTCACATACGATCATAGCTCAACAAGTCGTGGGGAATAATGTGGCATGAACTCACCAAAGGTGGGAGTCCATGTAGTGTAAGGCTGAACAATGAAATAAAGGCTAAGGCTGAGCATTGCTTTTATAAGTTGGTCAAAATTTTATTAGCAATTACTAAGTGTAAGTAAATACCAAACCTTAATAATAATAAAGAACAGTAATAGTAAAATAATCCCAAATGCGATGCAAATGTCAAATTAAACTTAAGTTCCATAGTTAATCATGTGAGGGTCCGAGCCGCTCTTGACCGTGAGCACGGCTAGTATACTAGTTTTACACTCTGCAGAGGTTGCGCATCTTTACCCACAAGTCGTGTATCCCATGTCGCCTGGGTTTGCAAGGCCCTTAGACACTACCGAGGTGAATGGCTAGGGACCCACTACGAGGCCTTTACAAAGTTCCACTAGCTTCCGAAAACCCGCTACAGTTTATGGGAAGATCCAGTAAAGGGTTCCTAGCTGATAGCCATCGCAGCAAAATCAACTAGGGACCTCCCCGCACTGACCTCTCCCCTACTGCCCTTGCCCCTTTCGGGTAAGGTAGTCTTCCACTAGCTTTCCTAATTAATCAGCCAAGGGCATCCCATACTACCCTTGTGGTAGCACTGTTTTCCCGGGTGGTCGCTCCATGTTCCCATTAATTTAATGATCTTAACATGAATAACAATAATAACAAAATAATAACAGAATAATCATGAATAATGAATCTCCATACCCAATCCACATAAAGCAATAGCAAGTACTACCCAAAAATATTCCAGGGGTGAACAAGGTATAGAGGTAATCAAAACTGGGGTACATAAAGGTTCCCATCAAAATTAACCTATGCAGATCATTAAAATTAATAAGAACATGGCTGGGAAAAGTAAGTGATCAAGGGCACAACTTGCCTGCAATGAGCTCCTGCTCAGCTATCTCTACTTGCTGAACCTCAGTTTCCACAGTGGCTTGCTCGTCTACTCGCATCAACACAATACATACATAGTATAGCCAAAATCAACATCACACCAAGCATGTAAATAAAATATGCAGTAAAAATCTACATATCAAAATGAAACCATAGGAACTGGAATCACTAAATTTGGAGTTATATATTTCAAGTTATGAATTTCCTAAGATTTAATGTGTTTGAGATAGGATTAAATGATAAATTAATTTTCTTACTGTTTTCATGACATAACAGAGGCTCTAGGTGATAGAGGATAAAATTACAAAATTTCAGGAAGTGGAATGGCTCAATTTGGAGCTAGTATGAATTTTCTATGAATTTATGAAGTTCTAGCAATTATTTTTCTATTAAAAATCTATTTAATAATCATTTTCTCTGGTTTTAATACAGTTATGGACTGGGCCTCATTTCCTAAGAAGCGCAGGGGGCTACGCGAATAAATTCCTAGACTCAGAATTCTGTACCGCGGACTGCGGGTTGATATCTAAATACTTCGGGGGCTCTTTAGAAAAATTACCACGGCGAAGGGCTACGGTTAGATCTCGGCCGTTGGATCAGCAGCCGAGGGCTCAGATCAGATCGGGATTTCGCCGAAGCGGTACGCTCGGTTGACTGTTGGATCCAAGATCTACGGCAAGAATTTAATTAGCGCGGAATCTAAACCTATCCGCGTGATGAAGATCCAACGGTGTGGATCAATCCGAGCAAAGGGAAAACGCAGCGCTTCATCTCAGCCGTTCACTGCGAATCCAACGACGTGCAACCGTTCCCCCACCCTGGATACCGAGCGCGGCGGCGCACCAAATCACACGGCGGAGCGCTCGCCGGCGGCACGCCATCCGGCTAATCCCTGCCCCAAACCTAAAATTGGCCCGCTCTACATGATGAGACTGACATGGTGAAGATAGGGGTGGAGTTCTCACCGCGGATTACTGCGCAGGCGAGCCTGGCCACGGGGAATGGCGGGTCCGCGGCGACGATGCGCCTCCGGCGAGGAATTGCGCGCGCACCGTAGGTCCCGACCTCCCACAGTGGCCGCGGACGATTGCCCCAGGTACCGATGGCCCTCCCTGTCCCCAAATCCGAGGACAGAGATCCGGCAGCGACAAGGTTCTCCGGCGGCGGCGCGATTCGGTGTGGTAGCGCGTTTAGGGGCTAGCAGTGCTCGGGTCGGCGCATGGATAGAGGAAGGCGAGAGGTAGACGTAGTCGCAGGGTAGCTTTATTCCCCGAGCTCCTCCACTTCAACCGAAAGCCCGCGATTCCCCCGCAAGGTTCGCGCACGCCGTTGGGGAAGAACCGGTCAGAGTACGCGTGGGAGGTAATGCTGACAATTGGGTCCCACACGTAAGTGAGGCGTTGCGCAGCGGAACGCGGGCCCATGCGGCAGTGGCAAGCGAGAGTGGGCGGAACGCGCGCGTTCTTCGGGGAGGGAGGCTCTGACGAGGGGACCCCGCGAGACAGTGTTGGGGAGACAGCGCAAGCGGGCGAGAGACTGACGGGCGGGCCCCGCATTTCAGTGAGATCCAGAGGAAGTCGAGCGGGGACGGCGTCTGACGCGTGGGGCCGTGTTGTCGGCGCTTCCCCTGGGTTGATGGGCCGCGCGGGAGGCGAATGAAGCAGAGATGGGCCAAATTGGTTAGTTGCTGGCCCATATGAGGCTTTATTCTTTTCTTTTTATTTTCTTTCTCCATTTCAAGGATTACTTTAAACTCAAATTCAAATTTAGTTTCAAACCTTGTGCAAATTTATTATCTAATCATGTTATGTAATGAAAAATACAAATTCTAGAAATATATTTATATTATTTTTATCTTCATTTCTTTTTTTTTCTCTTAAACCCTAGTTTTCAATGTAGGGCTTAATCCAATTTCTAGTCATTTTCATATTGTTATTATTTTTATTTGATGCACAAACAATAAAACTCCAACAAATGCATTTTTTTCTTTATTTTAGAGTAATTGTTTTATTTAGTCACTCTCAATTACATAGGTGCTCTTTTTATGATGCAAATAAGACACACAAAATGAGAAGCTTTCTCTCTATTACTCTTGGTATACAACTTGAGTATTACAAAGGCTGGCATCTCTCAACAGATTCATATCCAGATCAGCAGAAAGAAATTTACCATTCTTCGAGGTGCTGAAGTCAGCTGAAGTCTTTCAATGGGGCCCAAGTCAACAAAAAGCCTTCGAAGAGCTGAAGCAATATTTGATAGATCTAACAACATTAACTCCACCAACGCCAGGGGCTCCTTTGTTGTTATATGTGGCAGCTTCGCACTCGGCAGTAAGTGCAGCACTTGTCCAGGAGAAGCTTGATGGCCAAGTCAAGAAGCAGGTTCCAGTGTATTTTGTATCTGAAGTCCTTAGTGTATCAAAGAAAAATTATACAGAGCTGGAGAAGGTATTATATGCCGTTTTAATGGCATCCAGGAAGCTTCGGCATTATTTTCAGGCATACAATATTATTGTTCCTTCTTCGCAGCCGTTGAAGGATATCATGAGAAATAGAGAAGCTACTGGACGGATTGGAAAATGGGCTGCAGAGCTCAATGAATTTTACATTGATTATGTGCATAGATCCTCGATCCAGTCTCAAGCATTGGTAGATTTCATTGCCGACTGGACGCCAGGGGCTCAGGATGAAGAAGCAAATAAAGATGCCGAAGTGTGGACAGTGTTTTGTGATGGCTCTTGGGGAACCTTCGGAGCAGGTGCAGCCGCTGTGTTGGTCTCACCATCTAAGGTTAAAACTTGTTATGCAGCAAGACTTGATTTCAGCTGTACAAACAATATTACTGAGTACGAAGCCCTGCTCCTGGGCCTTCGGAAATTAAAGGCAATGGGAATCAGAAGGGCGATTCTTAAAACTGATTCCCAGGTTGTTTCGGGTCATATTGACAAAAGTTGCAAGGCTAAAGATCCGAAGCTTGAAAAATACCTAGACACGGTCCGAAGAATCGAAGCCTCCTTCGAAGGATTTTCTGTCAAGAATATCCCTCGGGGACAAAATGAGCATGCTGATTTGCTAGCCAAGTCTGCAGCACAGGGGCTGCCGTTACCTTCGGATGTGTTCTTCGAAACAATAAAGGCACCTTCAGTGGAGCTCCTTGAAAGAGCAGTCCTCAACATATCTCCTGTTTACAGCGAAGATTGGAGAACTGAAATCATCTCTTACCTTCAGGGTAAGTTCCTTTCAGATGACGAAGCTTATAATAAAAGGATAGAGGCAAGAGCTCGTCCGTATGTCATGATAGAAGGGGAGTTATACAAACATGGAGTTTGCGCTCCGCTGCTCAAGTGCTTATCTAGAACCGAAGGTATAGAGTTGATGAAAGAAATACATGCAGGCCTATGTGGATCCCACATCGGATCTAGGCCGTTACTTGGAAAAGTTTTCCGCCAAGGGTTTTATTGGCCGAAGGCAGCTTCGGATGCAGCGGAGTTAGTTCAAAAGTGCGAAGGTTGTCAGAAATGTGCAAGAGATCAAAAGCAACCTTCGACTTTGACACAGCTGATACAACCCATCTGGCCATTGCAAAGGTGGGGCCTTGACTTGTTAGGTCCACTACCACCGGCTCAAGGGAATCTAAAATATGTTATAGTGGCTGTGGAGTATTTTTCTAAATGGATTGAGGCGAAGCCATTAGCCACAATAACTTCGGCCACTGTCCAAAAGTTTTTCTGGCAGAATATTGTCTGTCGCTTCGGGGTACTGAAGGCCATCACTGTAGATAATGGAACACAATTCGACTTCGAAGCTTTCAGAAATTTCTGTGATCAAATTGGTACGAAGATCCATTTTGCATCAGTCAGGCATCCGGAGTCAAATGGGCTCGTTGAAAGAGCCAACGGCATTATAATGACAGGAATAATGAAGTTAATCTTCAATCAACCCAGGGGAAAGTGGCCAGATCAGTTAACCAAAGTGGTGTGGAGCCACAATACAACAACATCAAGGTCTACAGGCTTTACTCCATTCAAGTTATTGTTCGGAGACGAAGCAATAACTCCGGAAGAAGCTAAAGCTGGATCAATAAGAGTTGTAGCTTCGGCAGAATCAGGTCCTGAAGATGCCTGTTTTGTGGAAAAAGATGCTTTAGAAGGGATCAGGCTTCAAGCTGTGGAGAATATTAATAAATACCAGGCTGAAACAGTCAGATGGCGAGATAGAAAGGTCCGGCTAAAAAATATTGAGCCGGGACACTTGGTGCTTCGGAGAGTGGCCAACCCAGACACAGTGGGCAAGTTACAGTTGAAATGGGAAGGGCCTTTCTTAGTAGCATCTTCGTCAAGGCCTGGTTCGTACAGATTGAAGGACATGGACGGCAACGAAATTCCAAGATCTTGGAATGCGGACGAGCTTCGGCGATATTATGTATAACTTGATGTAACTTTTTATGTTTTTTCTTTTCTTTTTCATGGCACCCTTTTCCTTTCTAAAGGGGGAGAAAGGTTTTTAATGGGGCCATTATATGTAATTTCCTTTTTAGTTTTATAAGAGCAAAATCCCCCAAAGAATGTAAATGTAAACGCTGAGAACGCACCATCGAGTGCCGAAGCTGAAAAAACGAAGAAGCTCAAAAGACGTTCCTAAGGGAATGCAGAGCTTACAGCGAAAAGTCAACGCTGATTCCGCCGAAAGTAAAAGGCGAAGAAGCTCAAAAGACGTTCCTAAGGGAATGCAGAGCTTACAGTGAAAAGTCAACGCTGATTCCGCCGAAAGTAAAAGGCGAAGAAGCTCAAAAGACGTTCCTAAGGGAATGCAGAGCTAATGTGTGATTGTTTCTAAGGAAATAATGGCTGAGGGTATGGCTTCGGACATGTGTTTGGACATTCATTCGCACATCACATGGCATCATAGCATTCACATTCATAAATATTCATTCATGGCATACGTGGTGGTTTCGGCAAAAAAGAAGAAGCGGTCTTTTATGCTTCGTTGTGTATAAAAAAGAGAGGTTTCGGCAAAAAAGAAGAAGCGGTCTTTTATGCTTCGTTGTGTACGAAAAGAAGGGAAGGTGTTTTTTCGCTTTCAGCTCAAAATATTAATTTCGTCCACATCAAAGCACCTCAATGGAAGGGTAAGGATATATTACAAGGTATGAACAAAATTCATTAAGAACAGTTTAGCTGTATTTACAAACGTTGTTACAAAAGTCTTGAGTTTTTCTAGTCTATTCCTACTAATCTTCGTCAGGCTTCCGCTTCGGCGGCATATTCTTTAAGTATCACCTTCAGCTTCGTCATCCTACATGAATCAAGGTATTGCGAGTAAAAATCAAGTGTGAAGGAGAAGGTAAGCACAAGGTATGATTTCTTACTGGTTCAAGATGACTTCGAGCTTCGTCCCCAGCCTTCTCTCGCTCGCCTTTTGTCCATATCATTTTTATAAATCTATTTGAAATGCTTCGGGCGAGGTCAGGAATATCGTCTAAAATTGATGGAGACAGAGTGAAATTCGGCCTGTTGACGATCTTTCCATGATCACATCCGGCCTTCAGGAATGCTGCAGCTGTGCCCCGAGAAGCTACCCAGGCACAGAAGTCATCGTGCCTGGCTATAACTTCGTCCAGCTCATCAATTTTAGCTTCAATATGTTCGAAGGCTCTTGGCAAATTTTCAGCTGCAGGGTTGAATTTTCCACTGCTGGCTCCAACTGAGTAAAAGATCTTCTTTAATTGTTGAATGCAGTTGTTACTAAATTTCAAGCATTTGTCTTGAAGGCTTGTTAATGATTGCTTCAAGTCTGAGTTGGTTTGGACTTCGGCTTCAAGTTTCGAATTAAGCTCTAGCTTCTCTTGTTCAAATTGTTTTGATTGGCAGAGAAGCTTCGAGTTCAATTCTGTTACTTTAGCTTCAGTTTCTGCCAGCAAGCCTTCGGTTGATTGGAGTTCGAAGTCTTTCTTTTCAATAATAGCTGATTGTTCTTTTACTTTGCTCTCTAAATTCTCAATTATAGCTTCGTGTTTTTTATCTTCTAAATCTTGCTGCATCTTCAAAGCTTTGCTTAGTAGCATGCTCTGCATATAAACAACCTTCGTTAGGAATATTTCCATTATTAAAAACAATAGAAGTCAGAGAAAAATTGTTTACCTTGAAATTGGAGTAAAATAAGCTACCGACGATATGTTGTCGTCGGTAACGGCTGATATCTGTTTCTAGCTTCGGAAAACCGATACTCTTGGATAGAGTACCGATGACCTTAGCCCCAGTTTGGTCCCGGATGCAGCCCAATTTCTCATCATCAATGCCTCCGAATAGAAGAGCTCCTGGCTTGTATCCGCAAGATTTGGCATATTCCTTAAGCTCTTCTATTTCGGCCTTCGACAGTTCTTGCCCAATTAAATCTTGAAATATGTAAGCTTCGTCTTCCGAAGTATCTTCGGCTATTTCTTTTCCCTTCCCAGGCACTGTGGCCATGGTTTTTTCAGCAGCAGTGGCAGCTTCTTCTGCAGCCATGTCTAGCAAAATTTTGTCGATGTCTTCAATGGTAGTTTCTAAGTTCACATCTTCGGCTGAAGCGGCTTCGGTAGCCGCGACCTCCGAAGGTGCGACTTCGACATTTGTTGTGCCCTCGACCGCTGGCGTTTTCCGAGTTGAAGCTCTCGGTGGCGTCTTGTCGATAACTTCGGTCACTGCAATAATTCTTTGCCTCTTTGTTTTGGTTATCTTCGTTTTTTCCGGCTTCTCCACCTTTCGAAAAAGCTTCGTCAGTTGAGGCCCTAATGGACTTAGCTTCGCGGGCAGGAGTTCAGTCATTACCTTTAAGATTTCCTCCACATCGCTGGTAGAGGGTGGTGCAGGAGTCCCCTCTTCATCGGATAATTTTCGCTTTGGAGATGATATTTTTCTCTTCTTTGGAATTTTCTTCTCTTTTGCTGGTCCTTCCTCATCTTTGTTCAAACTTTCGGCCACTCTTTTTCTTTTTTGGCCCTCAGCACCCTTGTTCAACCGTTCATAGTCAGGGTACTCGAAACCCAGGGCATCAAACACTCGGTTCAGCCTTCGCTTCGGACGGGTGCCGAAGGCCGCAGTCATCAGTTGATCTTCTTTTTTGGAATAATTCCCATGAATTTCATTGCACATTACCTCAACTGTGTCCAGCCACTCTTGGCAAGGTTTTTTAAAGTATTTCTTGAACTTGAAATGATACGGAAGCCGGACAAGTTCCCCCTTCTTCTTCTCCCCTTCTAGCTTTGGCATTTCCCATTCTTTTAGAGTAGGGAAAACCCTGAACGCCAAGAATTCTTGAACCAGATCCCTGGTACCGATATGATCTGAAATAATTTCAAACTCACCCAGTGCAGCCCAGGTGGGACCTTCTAATGTCATGTGGCATCGCGGTCTTGTCTCTCCGAAGATTAATTCAAGTGGGCTTTGTACCAATTTCTCTTTGTCTTCGTCAACTTTCACGTAAAACCACTCAGACTTCCAGCCTGCCGGCCATTTGCTTCGGTAGCTGATAACAGGAAACTTTGTTGTTTTCCGGTAGGCAAAATTGTAACAACCAAAGTTATCATGTAATCCATCTTTTCTGGCCTTCGTTTGGTAATGTAACTCATGAACTCGACAAAAACTGTCGGCAAACGGTTCCACAGCCTGGCTTCGGAGAGCCCAGATATAAACATTAAGCCTAACGATAGCGTTAGGAGTCAATTGATGAAAGTAAATACCAAACTTCTTCAATACATCTGCAATAATACCATGAAGGGGGAATTTCAGCCCAGCCTTTAAAAAGCTCTTGAAAATGACTATCTCGTCCTTCTCTTGCTTCGGGGTAGTCTCTTCTCCCCCGAAGCGAAGTAGTTTCTTCTGATTTTCACTGAAGTAACCTGATTTTACCATCTTCGAGAGATCAGCCTTCGAAATGGTCGACTTTCCGAAGTCTAAGTGGCTGGGCTTGCTGGGCATGGCAATGCGATAGTCATCTTCGGGATCAGTTTCTTCAATGTTCTCTTCTCCTCCTTCGGCAGTTGTCGGGTCTGCTTCAGCAGCGGGGATTTCTTCCGCAGTTACCAGTCCGGATCGTTGCATTGCTTCGGATATGGGAACAGTTTCTGAACCTTCAGCTTCGTCACCTTCATGCTCAACCCTGGCAGTGGATCGCACTCTGGCCATTTGATTCTGAGTTTGGGGAAATTGAATACTTTTTTCTTTTTCTTTTTCTTTTTCTCCCGAAGCCTTTCTTTCTGACGAAGCAGACTTCGAGATAGACCTTCGTTCGATTCTGGGAATCAAGCTTCGGCTACAGTTAAAAATTTTGGCAGCAAAACAGTGCAAATAGCAATGAATGCTGTGGTAACTTCACACCTACTCGTCTGTTTATATAGTGTTGCAGGTAAGAAGGCGAAGCGCCAGGATTTTTACACCAGGCGGGCAGTCACTTGCACTCGCTGCGCGGTGGACCGCAGAGACCAAACAGTAACTCTGCAAGGTGGGCCTGGCACACGCTCAGAAACTGGATCATTTCCCGGCAACGAGCTCAGGGAAGGTGTTTTTTGGACCTTCGGCTTCCCGAAGCTTGAGAGGTTTTTTTTCACGGATCAAGCTCGTTACGAAAAACGATCTAGCGCCGCGAAAGGGGCTACTGTTGGGGCCATGCTTCGTTGCGCCGAAGGTCTTACGAGAAGAAGCAGCTTCGGCTGAAGTTGTCCCCAGGAGATGACCGAAGGTTCCTCTTCATGAAGCTTCGGCATTACAAACCGACATAGAGATAGAATGACCTTTTAATCCATAAAGGTCTGAGTCAATGATTGTAAACTTTTATGAGGGGCATAATTGTAATTCATCACAGGCTGTGTCCTGTGTCTATAAATAGATGAACAGTACCCCCGTACTGTTCACGCTGACTTGCATTCACTCGCGTGTCACGCTTGGACTTTTGCCTTCTGCCAAGCCGAAGGTAAAAATGTAATTCAATATTGTTCAAGTGCATTCATGGTTATATGATTAAAGAGTATTAATGATGACATATGATTATTCATGTTATTTCTCATGTCTCATATGCTTCTCCTTTCATTGAGATATATCGTAATGTCGAAGGTATGTCCTTCATGACCTTCGTCTGAAGATCATTATGTCCTAAGGGAGATAATGCTCTGAAGGACGAAGGGCATTAATCATTAACCTTTTTTGTGTTGCCTTGTTCTTAATTCATAGCATTTGAGAACAAGTCCCCAACAGTATGGAAAATGGAGCTATGCAATTTCATTAAATATTCTTGAAATTCCATTCATTGTGATCATAGCTATGTTCTTGTCTTTCAATTGGTAATATCTTGGCTTAGGTAATTTATGCCTTTAAAATGTTGTTTCTTTTGTGCACCTAAGAAACCTTCTTAATTATGACATGCTTAGATATTTCGCTTTATATACATGATTGTGTTGATCTTCAATTGGTATATGCAATGATAGTTAAGTATGAAGCATGTACAAGTTGCGTAAATGTTAGACTTCTGTGAGTATTCAATTGGCTTAGGTGCCACTGAGGCGTGCATTGTTGTATTTAGTCAACCTTTCATTTAGCCTTCAATTGGTGTTAAGTGGCTTTTCATTTGATATGCAAATTGGCATCTTTGGGTGATGAAAGTGGTAGAGTATGCCTTGACCAAGGTATGTTGTGATCCCCTCTAGTTCTAAGGAAGCTAGAATGTGCAAAGTGCAAGTCATTCAAATACTTGATGCACAACTTGAGGGGGAGCACACATAACTTGTGTTTTTTGAGACTAACTGTTTCTTGAGCAATCTTGTATAGTCTCTAGGTGGAAAAGAGAAGATAAGCAAGAAATGGAGCAATCAGGACTTGGGTACCTCTGTAAGTCAAGAAATTGGTATCTCAAGTCGTGAGTAAGTGCATATTTTTAGATTGCTCATGCTCTATAATATCTGGTGATAATAGATGCTTATTCTTAAATATCATGGAGCTATGATAATAAATGAACTTTTGCAATTGGTATCTTTCAATTAGTAGCCGTGATAGTCTACTTCAATTGACATCTTTTGATAATCATTAGAATGGAAGTTTCTTCTTGTGCCCAATACTATAACTTGTTCTAAGTTTGGTGTCTTAGCAACAAGAAAAAGTTAGGATAAAGAATCAGACACAAGTGTGGAGAAGCTCTCGAGAGATTAACTACTTTCAACATGGGAAGTACACTACAACATGGTAAAGGTACAAAAGGAAGTATTAATCTTTTTGCATATATGTATCTTACCTAAATGTTCATAATGCATATGTTCAATAAGTAAGGGGGAGTTTTGATAGTCGTTTTTCCTCCTTAAACACCCTGCTGCCCCTTGACATCATCCTATGTTCTTGCTTGAGTATGGTTTTTGGTGTTTGATGTCAAAGGGGGAGAATTTGTGTATTAAAGCTTATCTCAACCTGAGAGGAAAGCTTATCCTAAGGGGTGATGTGTTAGTTTAAGCTTTGCTATGTGTTAGTTTAAGCTTTGCTAGTGTATTATTCATATGCTTCCTGCAGTATTATATGTGTTGCATCATATGGACTAGTGTTTCTGCTGCGATGAATTATTTGGCTTCTATAGTGTAATAGATAGTCATGTGATTAATGGTGCTTTAAGATTGCTTTAAATTAGTGTCTTAGTTTAAATTGGTATTAGTTTGAATTGGTATCTTAATGATGAATAGTGGTAGGTTGATCCACTAAATTGAATGGTGTTTAACTCTGATTATGTGCATTTGTGTGTTATAGCATCATGGTTTGATTCTTGACACAATGCATTCCAAAATTGCTAAGGTATAGAAATGTTTCGAATTGCCTAAGTATGTGCAAATTGGCGTCTGAGGCCAAAATTATGTTTTTGAAGTAAGCACATATTTAGGGGGAGCATTCTATAAACTTAGAATTCAAAATTTGTGCTTCTAATCTTATTCTTATGTAAGCTTTAATTGTGTTTCCATCAATCACCAAAAAGGGGGAGATTGAAAGCTCTCTTGTGAGTTTTGGTGTTTGGATGACAACTCAATTAAAGGACTAACAAGTGTACTAAGTGTTGAACAGGTGCCTAAGGTAAAGCTAACAGGGTTCAACACAAGAGAACAAATGTGATGGTCCAAGAACTGGATTATGGATACATAATGGACATCACAAGTAAGATGGACATTGCATAAAGTGAGACTCGGGTGCGTAGCTCGGAGACAACTGATCAAGCCAAGGACGGAGGCAAGAAGAGCTTCGAGGTACCAAGTGCACAGGAGAAGGTCAAGGAGGCTGGGGAACCCAAAGCCAAGGGTGAAGAAGAAGGCTTGCAAAGTCAAGGGTGATCGAGTTTAGAACAGCTACGGCACATCAAGGATCACTACATAAGGACGTGACTTACAGCCAATGAGGTAACAGCTACAGTTATGTGGTGTAAGTCATAAGGCTCAAGATCAAGCTCTAAGAAGGAGATCAAGGTCACTAGAAGGAGAACAAGTGTCAAAACCAGAACTGGAAGCAGCCCAAAAGAGCTAAGTTCACCTTAATCTTTAGTTTGGGTTGTTCCTATGTTTGGAGATGTTCTATGTGACCTTTGCAGGATGTTGGAGCCAAGTAATGTCAATCTAGATCAAGTCAAGCCGACTTGATGATTTATGAGTCCAACATCAAAGCTCAAGCATGTGAAATGCTATAGATGTAATAATTAAGAGAAGGTATGTTTCTAGACTTAGTACATTGGTTTTGTGGACTAATATATTTGTCTAAGTGTTAGAAACAGAAAGAAGAAGAAAAGGTGCGAAAGGCTTGGCTGTGTACAGCCAAGTTTCTGCTTAGTCTGGGTGCACCGGACTGTCCGGTGGCTCACCGGACAGTGTCCGGTGGTGCACCGGACAGTGTCCGGTGCGCCAGGCTGGCTCAAGCGAACTGGCCGCTCTCGGGAATTCACCGGCGACGTACGTCTATAATTCACCGGACTGTCCGGTGTGCACCGGACTGTCCGGTGAGCCAACGGTCGGCCGGGCCAACGGTCGGCCGCGCGATCTGCGCGGGACACGTGGCCGAGCCAACGGCTAGATGGAGGCACCGGACAGTCCGGTGAGCACCGGACATGTCCGGTGCGCCAACGGCTCCAAGACTGCCAACGGTCGGCTTCACCATAGAAGGAAAGAAATCGGGCACCGGACAGTGTCCGGTGTGCACCGGACTATCCGGTGCGCCACCCGACAGAAGGCAAGATTTGCCTTCCTGGATTGCTTTCAACGGCTCCTAGGCCCCTTGTGCCTATAAAAGGGACCCCTAGGCGCCTCAAGCAAGAGACAAGCGCAGCCAACAAGTGTAGACTTCACTCGAATCAATTCTCACTCTCCCTCTTGTGTGTAACTCTATAGTTTGTGTAGAAGGCACAGCTATAAGCCTTTAGAGAGAGGAGAAGTGCTGCTAAGAGATAGAGCAAGGTCCTGAGCGTATCGTTACTCTGCCGAGGTGCTGCCAAGAAGTTTGTAAGCAGCCACGGTGTTGTTGTAACCCCACTCAATAGTGAAAGGCTCTATCTGTCATACTGACAGATCTGAGCAAACGGAGGAAGGAGTTGAAATAGACTCCAAGCCCGGGTGTGGCTAACTCCAACGAGGACTAGGCAAGCATTTCAGGCTTGGCCGAACCTCGGGATAAATCCTTGCGTCTGTGTGCTCTGTTCTGTATTGTATCCTGACTCTCTGTCTTACTCGTCTTTATATCTGCACTTCAATACTTATCTGTGGTATAAGCTTTATTTGAAGTGCAGGACATTTTGAGACAGAATCTTCTATTCCGCTACAACCTACTCGAAGGGTCTTCTCATTCCACTGCGTGCTAAGTCTTCGAGTAGAGTAAGATTTTAAGTTTTAAAGTAATAAGTTTTATTCGCCTATTCACCCCCCCCCCCTCTAGGCGACATCTAGATCCTGTTCCCGGGTCAAAGGGAACTTTCAGCTACTAGCCATGCTTTCTCACCACCTCATTGTTTTCAAGTCCATGAAAACATACTTGTATCCACATTAAGATACCTTGAAGTGGAAATAATTCAACACTTTTTTTCGGTGAGCAAGGCTATCTCTGCAATATTGTATCACTCAACAAGATCCAGTTTGAGCATACTCGTGCTCTGCTATGGCCACAGTCTTTTGGATCACTTGGAGCGCATATACAATTGCTGAGATGTATGTGTCGACACTTGTAGCTTTTAAATAATACAATTCTCTAGTTGACATAAAGTCATCTTTTATGTACCCTTATGATTCCTCGTGAAATCCCAAAACGAGAATCAAGGGCTTCCGATAACCTAGCCTCATCAGTGCGCACTGAGCTAGGTTATGAATGTTTTCCATTCACAAGATAATCAGTATCCTTTAGGTGTCCACCAACACTAGGTTGGTTACCAACGAATAGATGGTCTGCATTTACTATCTCAGAAGGTCTAGCCTTCAGCTGCTTGCAAGCATCTTAATCCCAATTTGTGACCATACTTCTCCCCCTCTTATTTACAACAACGTTGCAATAGGGAGTTAAGTGGTTTTCCATGTAACCACTCTTTCTGGCACTTCCTCATAGGATTAATTTGAGTGACACCTCATAGTAAATGCACATGGCAGTCAATTTTTCTTGCAAATCATTCGAACCCAAAGGTTCAGTTTTAGTACGTGATCCTGAGCCTAAATGCTTATTGCATTAATTATAATTTCCTGGCATTCATTTTGGTACTCGAAATCTCCCCCTAATGCCTGGAAAAGCTCATGATTCAAGCAAGCATACGGGCCATAAATAGATTCTCATGAAGAGATTCTAAAACTTAATGATCGACGGAGAAGGAATTCTCACATAGATCCCTAGCTTTCTGTGTGCCCATACATGTACGCTGCGGTGGTGAGATTGGGAAAACCTTCCCAATGTACGCATGGGAAATCTTTCACGGATTCCCACGTACTAAAAATCATAGGGGAACTTGTACATGCAGTACATGCAGTTAATCACAAGTCAGGAGCGTGCAAAACTTCCTGACTCCAACCATAACCAGTTGGATATGACAATTCATTACTAATGGTCATTAATGATCTGAAATTTTTTTGAATCTATCACAGATTCATCATATCCTTTATGGATATCATTCTGAATAACAAGACAAACAATCATCATTGTAAGCACATTTGGTAAATTCAGTAGTGTGGAGGCTAATGTGATCAAGCTTGAGACATTATTACTTAATGGTCATGTGTTGTCCGAAGGACACACTTGAGGTCATCATATAGATGCACCAAAGAACCATATTAAGCCTTCATTGTCCATACAATCTCTGTAATGGACCACATTCGTTCCTTTGAAACAATTCAAAGAACTTAACCAATTCAGATCAGATTTTAAGATAAGAGGGACTTAAAATCTCATTCCCGATGATACTCATCAAGTATCCAAGTATCCATCTTATGGGAAAAACATGACTAATAGAATTGTTCATAACTTTTCATTTCATCCCAACAATGGGATGACCAATTCAATCTTACCCGCATGGTAAGTAACATCACATGAAAAGTTTAACAAATGAAACACATTGTACGAGAGGATGTATGTAGAATACTATCCATAAGAAATGTTTCCGAGAAACACATGCAATATCCATCACTATCACTTTGTGTTTCCACATGATAGAAATTATATGGATATCTCTATAATATGGTAAGATAACAATTAGGATATATCAACACATCCTTGATACTTCCAATACCAAAGGGGATATGATAATAACATATCATGATTTCGCATGAAGCGATTGTCAAAATATCCTTTCCTCTTTCCAAAGGAATATAAGAATATTTTGTTTCCCCATGTATAGAGTTTGTGGTTCAATTCTCCACATTGCATGTTTCTTCCTCAATTGGAAGAATCCCCGTACAAGTTTGCACAACTCAAATAAATGAGTCTTCAACTCCCTTGATGAGTCCGTTCAACTCTAATCGATGAGTTTGTTCAACTCAAATCACATGAGTGATGAACTCCAATCGATGAGTTTGTTTAACTCAAATTCATATGAGTTTTTACACTCAAATCACATGAGTGTGTTCACCTCACATCGCATGAGTTGAACCTATCACAACATCAATTATGAGATTATACCAAATCTCATGCATCATTTAAATAGTACTCAAAAGCAAATCATCTAACAAAGTGGTCTTCTCTTAGAAAAAGAAGTGTTGTTACATGATTAGTCCAAATCATGATTTACACAACTAACCACTGTTATCATGTCAGATGGAAGATTGAAGCACACTTCATATCTTAGCTTTCATGAGTAGTATGCATATATTGGGATTTCATATACAAGATTAGATGCTTAGGCATACAACACTATATCATGTATAGTGTAATGACAAATGAGTTTGTCATACTCATTGCCCTTCCCTTTTTAATGTGCTTATATATTTGCTTTCAAGCAAAATATATGAATACAAAGTATTAGTCTACGACACAATGTATACACATACTCATAAGTCCATAAGTCTTATGATTTTCTTTGCTATTCATTTTGGGCTTGCACATCAAGCCACAAAAGCACATTTGTTCTTTTCATAAGAACTGCAAGAGAAAGGGAGCATCTCACTTCCTCCAAAATAAAGAAGTGAATCCCCATATCATGCAAAGATGATCTTGATATCCAATGAACATTGAAGATAATTAAGCCCATTAGGCGAGTTCGTCAAACTCTATTAAATAATTATCCTCCAAATGGGTTAACCATTTACTGATGTTGTGATATGCCACAAAATATATCATATCTTTATATGTTAGAGAATTCTAGGTATCACATAAAGTGTACCAGAGGATTTTTGAAAAATTGGTGGACACAACGTAGATAATCTCCATGTAATGAAACAATGGAGTAGATCTCCCAGTAGTGGGCAAAACTTTTGCTGCCTGAAAGCATGGTCTCTGGGCTGATATAGTCAAAGAACATACCGCAGCCAATGCTTAGGACTCCACTACCCTGTGCTTGACCAAAATTTCGAAAATAAAATGGAAATCACCATAAAGGTGAATAACCAACATCACATCTCTAACATATCTACTTGGGAGAACACATAGGTAATCATCATGATCATATGATGTAGACCTCTTACTGATGGGCAAATAACATTTGTTGTATAAAAGCTTGGTCTCAGGGCAAATAAATTCCAAAAACTTATTGCAGCCAAAGCTTAGAGCTCCATCATGTGTTAAATAATCCCAAGCTGAAGATATGCATCATATTTTGTAAGAATTCATCATTTAATTAAGTAGAACTTAATTAAAAAAATTCTTTTAGTTGTCATCATGATTGCAACGTCTAGCCTGGCTCCATAGCCCGCGACACTTGCGTGGTCTATGATCTTTTTGGGTAGCACGTATAGGTAATCATCTCGAAAGATGTAGACCTCATAGTGATAGGCATTTCAAATGCGGCCTAAATCACGGTCTCTGGACTACTAAACTCTATAAAGAATTTAGTGCAGCCAGTGCTTAGGACTCCATCACCCTATGCTTTTTCCCAAAAATGCAACCTTATTTTGCATGAAGACCATTAAGTTTCACGAGGGTGGGCACAACCCCTCGGCGCGGGCGCAGCTGCACGACAGCATAGGCGTGCGGCCTTGGCAGCGCGGCGGCCCCTGGACGCAGCTCGGCGCGTCGGCCCTCGGCCCCGTTGGCTCGAGCGCGGCCCTCCCCGCGGCACGGTGCGGGCGCAGAGGCCCTGGTGGGGTGGGCGCTCTGGCTAGGCCCCGGCGAGCCGAGCACCCCCTAGCGGCGGGCAGCCTCGGGCGTGGCCCCCCAGCGACGACAGTGGACGTGGCCCTGCGGCTCGCAGACGCGACTCCGGCTGCACGGGCGTGACGGCCCCGACCCCGGCAGCACGCGCGAGCAGGCCTCAGCGACAACTCGGCCCCGGCGGCCCTGGTCCCAGCGGCGCATGGCCTCAACGGTCCCAGGCGGCACGCGAGTAAATGGACCTGGCGCTGGCTTAGGCACGGGGCACGAGTTTAAGCCGTCCAGGCAACCACCATAACTGCCTGGAATCCGCCACGAAGAGCGATGCCAAGAGCCCAACGAACGCGGCCACTCGGTGGCATAGATGCGACCAAGGCACAGGCGCAGATGCGGCCTTTGCGGCGCGGCGGCTCCCAGTCCCGGCGGCGCACAAACGCGACCACCCGGTGTGTGCAGGCGTGGACCCCGGCGGCGTAGCTCCCAACGGGGGCGCGCGGGCACAACCTCCCCAGGCGAGCGCGCAGGCGTGGCCCAGACGCGGGCGCCACTGCACGGGCACGCGGCCTCGACGCGGGCGTGCGGCCCCGTCCAGCCATGGACGTCCCCGGCGTGGGCACGAGCCCAGCAGCCCCGGTGGCGCCGGCGTGGCCCTGTCAGCCCCAGCGGCGCGGGCGCGAGGCTTCTCTGGCGGGCAGTGCTACCAACGTCTGCCCGTTAGATTGCAGCACACATGTGTGCAAGAACAGCGCCATCACCGATGAGAACCGATAGATACAAGATGATTTTGTTGCCACCAAACATAACAAAACGAGTAAGCATAAATCGCGTACCATTTTTAATCATGCATTCATGCATGATTTTGGCCATGCTCTTCTGATTTGGGGACAGTATCCAATGCGATTGGCCATTATTGATGCGACGCGAGGCAATCATCCTTCATCGTGATTAAGGTTAGAAAATTGCCTCTGCAGCATCATGTCGCCGAGAACTGCTCTAGCGATTGCGTAGTTTCGTTCTCTTCTGCCGATTAAGTCAGTGGAGAATCTCGTGCTGATAACATGTTGAGTGCAGTGAAAAACGAGATTCGAGAGAATGTGAAATGACAGTTGTAAATCTTTATTGCAGAGAACATTTGATTATATACAGACTGCAGGGGTACTTTCCCAAGGGATGCGACCCTTGGGCAGTAACTGCCATCAAATGGGTCTGATCACATATGAATGTTTAGTAACAGAGAGAACCACCATGTGGTAGAGTGCCTATCTATGTGGTTGGGATCTAGAAGAAAAAGGATATCTATACGTGGAGTTATAAATGTCAGGGGCATATATATATATATAGAGAGAGAGAGAGAAAAGAGAGGTGTGGAGATGGTTGGAGAAGGACGCTCTGACGTGTGGGCCCTTAGGCGAGCGCGACGACTCTAGCGTGCGGGCTCTGAGCGAACACGGCGTCGCGGGCACATGGCTGGCTGGAGGCAGGCCTCGCAGCACAGCGAGGTGAGCATGGGCGTGGGAGTGATGTTGAGCACGTAGAACGAGCAAGGGCAGGGTCGACCAGAGCACAACTACGACAGCGTAGCTGCACGGCAATAAAAGACGCAAGCACTGATTTCACAACAAATCGTGCTAGGAGGTGGGGTGAAGGGAGGTGGGCTTGATGGGTGGGGTAGACATAGGTTGACAGGGGTAGATGGGGTAGACGAGGAACACATGGACTCGGGAGGTTAGCGAGATTAGCGAGATAGAAGAAAAACACTTAAGAACTTGCAAAAAGGACTCTGGATCTGAAACATGCTCGACTAGAGGAAGAGAAATATATATTATTGGGTTCCTCGAATATTTTGGTTTTCACAAATACTAAATCTTAGGAACTAAGTTAATTTCAAAAAAATCTGAAATTCATAGTTGATACACGAAAAGCATTCAAAAGGTTTTTTTATAAATAAAAAAAATCTAGAAAACATTCTCAAGCTAAATCGACATATTTCGAAAACTTTTTGCATTCATATACACTATGCAACGACATGGATGCAACAATCAAAGCTTCTCTATAATTTTATTTTACTAGACTTGCAAATAACTCTCCATTATTAAGAAAAAAAGAAGGAAAGCAAAGAAATAAGAGGGTAACACCTAAATTTGGTGAATATTAGAAAAGAAATTTTATACCCCTAAATTTAGGGTGTTACATGTATGGAATACGAGAATAATCAAATGAATAATTTTGTTTAACCGTGTTTTTCTTTGAAGAGTCATTATCGTCGTTGTCCTTTGGTGAAGATGAGGAGGCGTCGCAGTCATAGTAGACTATGTTCTTCTTCCTGTCCTTCTTGTTGTTTGCGCCTGAGTCAATGGGCTTATCTCCTTTTGGCTCATTGTGGCTGACGGTCCCTTTCTCCTTGTCATCAATCACAATCCCCTTGCCCTTAGAATCTATCTCTTCGGGCGGTTAGTCCCTTGATGAAGAGAATGGCTCCGATACCGATTGAGAGCATCTAGATGGGGGTGAATAGGTGATCTTACGAAACGAGCTCTAAACAACACAAACTTGTTTTATACAAATTGTTAGTGATAACTAAAACCAAGTAAGGATGAGAAGAGAGAATAAGGAAGAACTCTTCTCTTGATTGCTCCTTTAAGATGATTATTAAACAGAAGAAGACAGTAATCGTAATAAATAAATGCACAAGTGACACATTGATTTTTACAGTGGTTCAGTCAATACCTACTCCACGTTTGAAAGTGCATTCATCCCTTTTGTGAGTTTTGGTGATTTGGATAAAAACACATTTAAAGGTCTAACAAGTTTGCTAAGTGTTGAACAGGAAATTCAGTATGATGAACGTACTTGAATAGTGTATAATGATCAGTAAACAAAGATTCAACACAAGGTTAAATAACCAGCGAGACAATACAAATGGATATAATATGATCTCTATATTGGTTTGAATATATGGACAAGACCTGAGAAATCACTACATACATATGATCATAATAGAGGATGAAGTGATTAAGAGGATTGGTCAAGCCAAAGTGAATAAGATATGAGGAATCATGTATTGCCTTGACCATATTACTATCAGTCCATATATGCTTCTATGAGAATCAAACTAGAGCTTGATTGATCTTAACAATTATATCTAGAAGACATTCAAGCAAGGTTCACAATATTGAAGAAATGATTCTCTTAATGGATGCTCAATAGGATGTGACTCAAGAATGGCTTGATAGGGTGAAGATAGCAAGGAAAGGGCTTCGAGGAACTAAGCGAAGGTGAAGGCCAAGCGATGGCTTGTAGACCGAAGTACCATGGTTAAGGTGAAGAAGAGAGTACTTGCACTAAGTCGATGAAATAATCAGCTATGAAGAGTTATAACATGTTGATGCATCAGTAAGGTGACTTGAAGCCATGATTTGAACTCATATATGGTGATATGGTACAAGTCACAGGTTTTGATTTGTGTTTGCTTCAAAAGGTGAGACAAAGATCTTTATGATCCTTATGAAGCAACGCCATGGAGAAATCACACATGAGACGCCAATTACTCAAGGAGTTTACTTAATTGTATTTTATTTAACTTGAATATAGGTATCGTCGTACTATCAAGGGGGGTCCAAAAATAAGGTTGGTGTTTGCCAAAGCTCAAGCCTCTATATTCAAAAGCTATTTTTTGAAAACCAAAAATCTCTTTAAAATCCTATGGTTGACCATGGTTAGGTTTGAGAAACCTAGAGTGTTCTTGTTGAAAAGCAGCTAAACTTTTTCAACTGCAACTGAGCTTTCCAGCTGAACTTGACCTCAGCTGAGTTGAGCTTCTTCAGCTGCAGCTGAGCTGGACTTCAGCTGAGTTGAGCTTCTTCAGCTGCAGCTGAGCTTTTCAGTTGAGCTGGACTTCAGCTGACTTGAGCTTTCTCAACTTCAGCTGAACTCAACTTCAGCTGTGAACCCCTTTGACCATACTCCAACTAAACTTGCCTCCGGGCAGTTGAGCCGGGGTTTTCTCTCCTAAACTCTCTGGTCAATTCAGTTTTACCCAGTTTGCTTCTAGTTTTTGTAGAAAAAGTTTTAACTTGCCTATTCACCCCCCTATAGGCAACTTTCAATTGGTATCAGAGCCTAATCCTCGTTCTAACGCTTAACCACGTGAGGAAAAGATCATGTCGGGGGGACTAAGAAACGAAAGTGGTTCTAAGCTTGAAAAAGTAGAGGTTGCCTTGACTTTTCTTTTGGTGCAAATGTTGATCCTAGGGCAATAAATCTTGCCATGAGAATCGCCGAAAGGATGTTCCTCAAAATGAAGGAAGATGAGGCGAAGAACAAGATTGAAGAAGAAGAAAATGATCGATGGAGACCAAACGACGAATCCACCTCTTCACAAGGTTTGTATTTCAAATCCACTTCTCATATGTGCTTTGTTGCTAATGGGAGTGACAGTGAAAGCGAAAGTGAGAATGAGGATGAACATGAAAGTGACAGTGAAGATGAGGATGATCTTCAAAAATTCTTCGCTCAACTAAGTAAGAAAAATCGGATGAGCTTGCTCAAACTCATGGAAAGAGCGGAAGAACAAAAAGAAATGCTTCATAAGCAAGAAGACTTCCACATCCGAAAAATCTAAGACTTAGAGAAGTTGACCAAAGAGCATGAGAAGCTAAAGTGCTCTCATGATGATTTGGTCCAAAGGTATGAACACATTTCAATTGAGCAAATTAAAGCTGTTAATCATTCATCACATATTGCTCAATTGGAAAATAAAAATGCTATGCTCAAGAACAAAATAGAGAAGCTAAATGTTGAAAATCTAGCTTTGCAAGAAAAACATGATATGCTTGTGTTCTCTCATAATAAATTTATGGATTCACATATCATGTTAGAAATGGCTCATGAGGTTGTGTTAACTAATTTGAAATCATACCAACCTCACATATGCACATGTACTCAAATAGAAACTATATTACCATGTGCTAACAATTGTTGTTATCAAGCAAGCCAATCTTCCATTGAGCTAGAAATTTCAAGAATTAGTGATATTTCTATCACGCAAGAAAATAAAGAGCTAAAGGAAGAAGTTCAAAGGCTAAGAAGGAGCTTAACTTTTTTGAAGGGAAAGTGTCATGCTCAACCTTCTCACGATAACCGTGATAACATGGTGAAGAAGCTTGAGAAGGGGACAACCGTAGCATGCACAAACCCCCTTCAAAAGAATGCTAAGTTCCCTAAGAAAGGCATGAGCAAACATCAAGAGAAGAAAGCCAAAGCTCATGACAAGTGCCTCAACCATGCCTCCACATGCTCCACATAAGGTAACAAACAAGCCACTCTTCCTAATAAGAGAAGATGCACTAGAAAGTGTTATCAATGTCATGAGAAGGGACATGAGATTAAGTCATGTCCCTACATAAAAGATAGTGGCTTAACTTTAGAAAGAAAGAGGCTCACTAACCATGTACCAAACACGAAGCAAGATAAGAAGGAGCCTTGCAAAATTAAAAATCAGATTTGCTACACTTGCCGAAGAAAGGGACACCTTTGCAAGGATTGTCCAATGAGTAAGTATCCTAAGCCTACCATGTCAATTCATTCATATTCGCTTAGGAGACCCAAAAATGACACTTGTGCTAGAAAGGTAATTAGTTCACCTAAAACTAGCACAAAGGCCATTTGGGTGCCTAAGTACTTATTAGCTAACCTTGTTGGACCCATCATGAGATGGGTACCAAAATATACTTAATAAGTTTTTGCAGGTACCTAGAGATAATATGAAGCTTTGGGGTGCTTTAGCGGTTTAACTCAATTCTTATCTCAAGCTATCAATCTTACATTGTCTATCCTTTAAGATTGACCGAAAGATGAATTGAATTGTTATATCACTAACTTCATATTCATCTCTAGCAAGAACTTGTGTTGTAGGGGATAAGGATTAACCTTTGTGGGAATCAAGCAAAAGGCCTACAACCAAGTGATATCCAAAGGATGGTAATAATTAAATCTTAAGTGCACATTGTTTTTAATTAGTATATTCCTTTGTGTCTTTTGTAGCCACATAGAAAAAATGAAGCACTTGAGAATGAACTTAAAATATTTTACCTTGTCTTAGAAAAGTTCCAATCATATGGTAGATTACAAGTTTATATTTTTATATTGTGACAATCTATATTCTTTAAATTAGTTGTATGTATCTTGTGGCATATTTCAAATGAATTATCATATTATTGCCATGACCTAGACATAAAGAGGATTATCCCATGTTCTTAAATGAATATAGTGCTGAGTAAGAAATTCAAATTCTTAAAGCACTTATCAAAAGGGGAATTCTCTATATGACTAGAGTTGTGAGACTAATGTTTTTATCTAAGTGTTTATGTAGTCTCACAACATGAGAATGTGTTTCTCAAATGGAACGTGTCATTTAACATTCAAAGAAGATCAACCCAATAATATGTGATGTATTCCTTCTTGTTTAAACTAGGTTTTGAGTCTTCTACATTACACTCACCATGCTATGAATTAAACTTGCCATGTAAACTAAATTAAATAATCATGCTTTGTTCACCTTGTTTAATTTTGGTGTTATGAATGATGGTTGTAAGGGCAATTTAGTTCATATCATGAGGTTTCCTTATTTTAGTAACCTTCTTGTCATTCATATACTAGAGGTTTCTAAATAGGAAACTATTGCTTGTGTTCCAAATCTAATCTCTATTAAGATATTTCATGGAAATTCATTAATAGAGATTGTGCTCTTTCAATTAGTAAAAATCACAAGCATTGAAGGTTAATCTTCACCTAAAAGAAAGATTAGGAATGCTCAAGGCAAAGGTATGGAACTAATTGTTTCATTTGGTATGTGATCAATAATAGTTCCTTTCAAGTAACATTCTTTCAATTGGTAATAATCTATTCTATGGGAAGAAATGTCAATATAAAGGTTAAATTCTTTTTGGCTTAAATTTGTAAATTGGTGCATATTGTTAATTCACTCCTCTATGTGAATTAACTTAAAAGGAATTTAATCTATGCCTTTATGCCTCATAAATGATGATTTGTTTGCAATTCATATCTAAAGATCACCATTCATTAAATACTTCCTTGTACTACTAATATCTCTTTTCAAAGTTCTTTTTCAACTAGTATTAAAAGGAAAAGAGATTACAAGCTAAAGAAGGAAGTCTCCACAAATGATGAAAAGAAGAATACTACGATGACACCACCACCGTAGTAAGATCTTTCAAATTGGTATAACAAATGGTACGCTCTACTTGGTGGTAAGTATTCTTAAGGATAAGTTAATTCATTGCAAATTTGTCATGTCTTGACCATGATATGTAATGTACTCCTCATGAGACTCTTAACTGAATTGAAAGTGAATGTGGCAAGTCATTCAAATACTTGATGCACATATCTAGTGGGAGAACATTATATATCTTGTGTCGTAGAGAATAAGTTTCCCTTGAGTAAGCTATACTAAGAAAATCCAAAATGGTAAATTTGTATCTCATTCATATGGATTGTAATCTTTGTTTTCTAAATAGCTACTCTTGATGCAGTTTAAAATTCCCTTATCGTTAAATCTAAAAGTGCATAAGAATCTTTTTGGTGATATTCATGACATACATATGCACTAACATGGATATGATTTTTAAACTGTAAAAGGTACAATTAGTGATCCATACTCTCTAAATTTTGGAAACCCATATTTTGATATCTTAGAAATCTACTTCAATCGGTATCCATATGCTTCACATTGAATTGGATCACTAAGTTGTAAATTCCATGCATAACTTGTCTTCGTGATATGAATGCTTGTGCGACTAACCTTGATAAGCTAGGTGCACCCAAGGTCAAGCTAGGTTCATCATCAAGAAGGCAACACAACGATATATCAAGAAAAGGAGAAAAGGCTCCTATTCTTAACTCTAGTTTTTATCTATGTGATTACATATTGACTTGAAACCACGTAAGATGGTTGTCAAGTATATGTGGGTGCCTACACAGAGAGAAAGGCCACAATAAGGAATTTGTGGGTACCCAAGGCTCTTACTACTAATCTCAAAGGACCTAATTCAAATTGGGTACCAAAATACGAAGCTTAAACTTGTTTTGCAGGATCACTTCTTAAATGGATCAAGCTGGGTGCTCGATAATGGATGTAAATCATATTTGGAGTTAGTAGCAAGGGTGGTAACAATTGAATCTCAAGTGCATATTATTTTCAATTCTTACCTCCTTTATGACTTGTGTAGCCACTAAGGAAGAGGGAGCACTTGAGGTTATACATCAATTGTTGATTATGAAATAAAGATCCAATTGAAAGAAAAATGAATCTTATCCTATGGTCAACAATCCAAAATTATGTGATGTATTCTCTATCTAGTTAATTTGGATTTGATTCTTCTTTATTAGACACTCACCATAATATGGATTAAGTCAACCCTTTAGACTTCATTGAACAACCATGAATATTATCCATGTCATTCAAAATATATTGTGCATGAGGGCTCAAAGGAAATTTAGTTCATATTATGAGGTTTCTCTATTTTAGCAACTCGCTTGCCTTCCACATATAAAGGATTGCTAAATAAGAAACTAGTGCTTGTGCCACTAATGTCATCTCTTGTGTTGAGTTTATCCATAGAAAATCTATGTTAAGAGATGGTGCTTATTATTAAATTGGATAAATCACAAGCTTAAGGGATACTATTCAACTAAAGTAAGATGAAGTTGATAAGAGGCCAAGGTATGAAAACTTTCTCTCCTTAAGTTGTTTTAGTATTCTATCCTTAGTGGAATGTACCATAGTATAGGTTAAATTCCTTGCAATATAAAATGTTCAATGGTGCATGAAACTTTGACATCAACTATATGTATGCACTGATTTAAAGGAATTTAGTCTATCCTTTTGGGTTTCAATAATGATGATTCATTTGCCATCCACATATAAGGATCATCATTTGTGAAACCCTCTCTTGTGTTTTTAATGATCTCTTTTCTAAGTGTTTCAACAAGGTCCTTCCAAGTGCTTTCAAGGTGGATTCAAAATCTACAAATATAGGAGTCTTGGTTCTTTCAATCATTGAGTTTCAATGGGTCTCATATCAAGCATGATCGAACCAAGCAAAGATGAATGAAGTTTAAGATCGCTTGGTTGGATGAAATCATAAAGAGAAAAGAAATCACAGTGAATCAAGAAGGAAGTTGAACTATCCTGAAAACCAAATAATGAAGAAGTAGTGACATAATCATATAATATCCTTCATTATGAGGTTTGATGTTCATATTAGCATGCTTTACCCTTTAGGATTTCAATTGATATACTTTCAGTTCTTAAACTTCAATCGGTTTAATTTTCATCATCTATGTAAAGTATGTTATGTTCAACCAAGATATAGTGCAAACATCTCCTTTAACCTCGTATTGTTGATGTGCATAAGTGTACTTTGTGTACTCTTGCATGCACAAATTAAGGGAGAGTTTAGCCTATATCTTGTGAGATTAATGATTTCTTTCAAGTTCATGTTGTATAGTCTCACACCTTGGAGAACATCAGATGAGGATGAATGGTTCCATAGAAATGAAAATGAATTTCTCTTAATCGTTTGAAGAGGATAAGTTTTTCTTTGAAATGTCAAGCCTATCAAAAGCTAAGATGAAAATTCATGATTATAATGGAGACCATGTGGCGTAGAACAAAGGTGTGTCACTCCATGAACTATTGTATTACATTTGTGTATCTAGGCTCTTACATGCTAGTGTGTGCATGTATATGCAATATCTTAAGTCACATCATAAGGTTGCACTTGTGGTGACGATTAAAGAATCTCTAGATATTTGATTAATACCTCTTGTGGTGATATCATAAGTTAGTCTTAAGTCATCTTAGTGAGGTATGAGTCAAACATGCTAACTTCTCAATAATCTTGACTTCAAATATTGCATATCATGTCTATTAATATACCTTTTGATTATGAGTAATTCCTTAAATTGGAACAATTTCACATTTTCATACTTTATTTGTACCAAGGTTCAAATTGTAGAACTTAATCCCCTGGCCTCACAATTCCAAGTGCATAAGCTAAACAAGTATTCATCACTTGTATGCACATATTTAGGGGGAGAATGGTCTATAATTAGAATCTTTGAGACTAACTTCATTTTCAAGTCTATTATGTGCGTAGTCTCAAATTAGAAAGGAATCTTCGGGCAAAGGCACTCGCTTCCACTGCAAATTTTGATGGGTATCAAAGATTCTTTGCTCCAATAAATGTATCTTTTATACATTTCATAAGAGAATGAGTTTCTCTTTTATATGCTACTCCAACATCATCTAAAACTGGTAAACATGTATCATATTCTTTTGGTTTGCAAATGTTTAAAGTAGCATAACTTATAAATTCTCCTGTCTAGAACTTAATTGATTAAATAGTGCACATGTTCCTTATGTTGTATGATTATATTCAATTGATACTCTTTTTATGCCAATGCTACTTTAAATTGCAAATATGTACCCTCAACAAATATCAATTGAATTCATATATATGTGTGCACTAAAAATTGAGGAGAACTTAGTGTAATATGCTATTAGTGATCTGCTTATCTAACAAATTGTATCAATTGGTGTTTTTCAACTGATATTTTTGTACATGATCACTAGTTGTATAATCCATACTTATACAATTTTCATGTTGCCTCTTGTTATGATAAGAAAATGCTAGGTGACATCTAGACTTCAGGTATCAATTATTTATCTGCTTATCTTGGACCTATGTCACAGCAATGCTAACAAGAGCTTGCAAATGAATTCTAAATCCAACATAAGTCTGGAACTCCCCTTGAAAAGGTAAAATGCAAAGGTACATCACTTCATGTCACTTCTCCATTACCTTTGTGCCATCTATGGATCCTTTTCATGATAGTGTGTTTACATCTCGCTTAATTATAATTTCTACCCTTTATTATTTGTATCCTTTTTGGAGATTTATGACAAAGGGGGAGAAATTTTGCATTAAAGATTACCTTTAGTCTTATGTAATTAAGTGTTAGAAGACTTTTTAGAAGGGGGGATATAATTAACAAAAAGGGGGAATCATAAGAAAAACATAGGATGTAGAAAGTTGATAAGTGCATTCTATGTCATGAGCATCATGTTTATTTTATGACACACTGCACCCCATGAATAGTATGATATAAGTTGTTTCCATACTGTGACCCAAATATGTGTTTTTGGCATTTGCGTCCAAAATTGGTATTTTCTGAAATGCACATATTTAGGGGGAGCAAAATATATCATAGGATTCAAAATCTTATTTATCAAATCTTATGTAAGCTTTAAATGTGTTGTCATCAATCACCAAAAAGGGGGAGATTGAAAGTGCATTCATCCCTTTTGTGAGTTTTGGTGATTTGGATAACAACACATTTAAAGGTCTAACAAGTTTGCTAAGTGTTGAACAGGAAATTCAGTATGATGAACATACTTGAATAGTGTATAATGATCAGTGAACAAAGATTCAACACAAGGTTAAATAACCAGCGAGACAATACAAATGGATATAATATGATCTCTATATTGGTTTGAATATATGGACAAGACCTAAGAAATCACTACATACATATGATCAGAATAGAGAATGAAGTGATTAAGAGGATTGGTCAAGCCAAAGTGAATAAGATATGAGTAATCATGAATTGGCTTGACCATATTACTATCAGTCCATATATGCTTCTATGAGAATCAAACTAGAGCTTGATTGATCTTAACAATTATATCTAGAAGACATTCAAGAAAGGTTCACAATATTGAAGAAATGATTCTCTTAATGGATGCTCAATAGGATGTGACTCAAGAATGGCTTGATAGGGTGAAGATAGCAAGGAAAGGGCTTCGAGGAACTAAGCGAAGGTGAAGGCCAAGCGACGGCTTGTAGACCGAGGTACCATGGCTAAGGTGAAAAAGAGAGTACTTGCACTAAGTCGATGAACTAATCAGCTATGAAGAGTTATAACATGTTGATGCATCAGTAAGGTGACTTGAAGCCATGATTTGAACTCATATATGGTGATATGGTATAAGTCACAGGGTTTGATTTGTGTTTGCTTCAAAAGATGAGACAAACATGTTTATGATCCTTATGAAGCAACGCCATGGACAAATCACACATGAGACGCCTATTACTCAAGGAGTTTACTTAATTATATTTTATTTAACTTGAGTATAGAAATCGTCGTACTATCAAGGGGGGTCCAAAAAGGAAGTTGGTGTTTGCCAAAGCTCAAGCCTCTATATTCAAAAGCTATTTTTTGAAAACCAAAAATCTCTTTAAAATCCTATGGTTGACCATGGTTAGGTTTGAGAAACCTAGAGTGTTCTTGTTGAAAAATAGCTGAACTTTTTCAACTGCAGCTGAGCTTTCCAGCTGAACTTGACCTCAGCTGAGTTGAGCTTCTTCAGTTGCAGCTGAGCTGGACTTCAGCTGAGTTAAGCTTCTTCAGCTGCAGCTGAGCTGGACTTCAGCTGAGTTGAGCTTTCTCAACTTTAGCTGAACTCAACTTCAGCTGTGAACCTCTTTGACCATACTCCAGCTGAACTTGCCTCCGGGCAGTTGAGCCGGGGTTTTCTCTCCTAAACTCTCTGGTCAAGACTAGCTGAACTGGTCCTGAGGGGCAGTTCAACTGGTCTCTAACCCCTCTGACCTCTGACCTGCAGTCTGCCAGTCAGACTGGCGAACAGGTTGTTTGAGTTGTCAGGGGCGGTTCAACTGCCCCCCTAGGGCGGTTCAACCAGTCTTGGTCAACTTGACCAGTCTGCAGGTCAGTCTGTGCGTCAGTCTGCCAGTCAGACTGGCAGACAGGCTGCCAGGCCTGCCAGGGGCGGTTCAACCGATCTCAGGCAGAAAAATCTGTCCAACGACTAGTTTTGAGCTCCATCTATATATACTCCCTCCTACCTCTCTCCCCACAGCAGTGAGCATGATTTGAACTCCATTTCTAACCTAAGAAACACCTCCCACTCTCTCTCACACATCTCTTGCCTCTCCCATTTCAAATCTTTGAAGAGAAATCTTTGAGTGAGCTTGAGAGCTATGGTTTTTGTGCTTCATCTCCAAATCTCTCTTGCTCTTCTTCATTCGAGCTTTGGTACTACATCGAGTTCTTTGTGGATTCATTACTCTTGGAGCTTCTATCTCCTAGACGACTAGGTGTCTCTTGTGAGTCTCCAAATCTTGTGGAAGACCACAAGAAAGTTTGTATTACCCGCTCGTTTGAGCAAAGATTAGTGTGTGAGCTTGACCTTTGTGGTCAGCAAAGGGAGGATTAGGGTTGAAAGAGACCCGGCTCTTTGTGGGCGCCTCAACGAGGAAGTAGGGCACCTTGGTGGTGTGACCGATCCTTGGGATAAATCTTGTGTCTCTTGTGTTCTTGCTCATTGTGTTTATTTGTGTTATTCGTTCTCTCACCCTTCCATGGAAGATTTGTTCATATCTTTTTGGTGTGTGGATTTTGAGAAGTGCCCTTCTCAGAGCTACTACTTTGAACCCTGTGGATCATTTAAAACACCTCATTTTCAAAGTTAACTGGGTGAATTTCGAGATCAATTCAGTTTTACCTAGTTTGCTTCTAGTTTTTGTAGAAAAGGTTTTAACTTGCCTATTCACCCCCTCTAGGCAACTTTTAATTGGTATCAGAGCATAATCCTCGTTCTAACACTTAACCGCGTGAGGAAAAGATCATGTCGGGGGGACTAAGAAACAAAAGTGGTTCTAAGCTTGAAAAAGTTGAGGTTGCCTCGACTTTATCTTTTGGTGCAGATGTTGATCCTAGGGAAATAAATCTTGCCATGAGAATTGCCGAAAGGATGTTCCTCGAAATGAAGGAAGATGAGGCGAAGAACAAGATTGAAGAAGAAGAAAATGATCAATGGAGACCAAACGACGAATCCACCTCTTCACAAGGTTTGTCTTTCAAATCCACTTCTCATATGTGCTTTGTTGCTAATGGGAGTGACAGTGAAAGCGAAAGTGAGAATGAGGATGAACATGAAAGTGACAATGAAGATGAGGATGATCTTCAAAAATTCTTCGCTCAACTAAGTAAGAAAAATCGGATGAGCTTGCTCAAACTCATGGAAAGAGCGGAAGAACAAAAAGAAATGCTTCATAAGCAAGAAGACTTCCTCATCCGAAAAATCTAAGACTTAGAGAAGTTGACCAAAGAGCATGAGAAGCTAAAGTGCTCTCATGATGATTTGGTCTAAAGGTATGAACACATTTCAATTGAGCAAATTAAAGCTGTTAATCATTCATCATATATTGCTCAATTGGAAAATAAAAATGCTATGCTCAAGAACAAAATAGAAAAGCTAAATGTTGAAAATCTAGCTTTGCAAGAAAAACATGATATGCTTGTGTGCTCTCATAATAAATTTATGGATTCACATATCATGTTAGAAATGGCTCATGAGGTTGTGTTAACTAATTTGAAATCATACCAACCTCACATATGCACATGTACTCAAATAGAAACTATATTACCATGTGCTAACAATTGTTGTTATCAAGCAAGCCAATCTTCCATTGAGCTAGAAATTTCAGGAATTAGTGATATTTCTATCACACAAGAAAATAAAGAGCTAAAGGAAGAAGTTCAAAGGCTAAGAAGGAGCTTAACTTTTTTGAAGGGAAAGTGTCATGCTCAACCTTCTCACGATAACTGTGATAACATGGTGAAGAAGCTTGAGAAGGGGACAACCGTAGCATGCACAAACCCCCTTCAAAAGAATGCTAAGTTCCCTAAGAAAGGCATGAGCAAACATCAAGAGAAGAAAGCCAAAGCTCATGACAAGTGCCTCAACCATGCCTCCACATGCTCCACACAAGGTAACAAACATGCCACTCTTCCTAATAAGAGAAGATGCACTAGAAAGTGTTATCAATGTCATGAGAAGGGACATGAGATTAAGTCATGTCCCTACATAAAAGATAGTGGCTTAACTTAGAAAGAAAGAGGCTCACTAACCATGTAGCAAACAAGAAGCAAGGTAAGAAGGAGTCTTGCAAAATTAAAAATCAGATTTGCTACACTTGCCAAAGAAAGGGACACCTTTGCAAGGATTGTCCAATGAGTAAGTATCCTAAGCCTACCATGTCAATTCATTCATATTCGCTTAGGAGACCCAAAAATGACACTTGTGCTAGAAAGGTAATTAGTTCACCTAAAACTAGCACAAAGGCCATTTGGGTGCCTAAGTACTTATTAGTTAACCTTGGTGGACCCATCATGAGATGGGTACCAAAATATACTTAATAAGTTTTTGTAGGTACCTAGAGATAATATGAAGCTTTGGGGTGCTTGAGCGGTTTAACTGAATTCTTATCTCAAGCTATCAATCTTACATTGTCTATCCTTTAAGATTGACCGAAAGATGAATTGAATTGTTATATCACTAACTTCATATTCATCTCTAGCAAGAACTTGTGTTGTAGGGAATAAGGATTAACCTTTATGGGAATCAAGCAAAAGGCCTACAACCAAGTGATATCCAAAGGATGGTAATAATTAAATCTTAAGTGCACATTGTTTTTAATTAGTATATTCCTTTGTGTCTTTGTAGCCACATAGAAAAAATGAAGCACTTGAGAATGAACTTAAAATATTTTACCTTGTCTTGGAAAAGTTCCAATCATATGGTAGATTGCAAGTTTATATTTTTATATTGTGACAATCTATATGCTTTAAATTAGTTGTATGTATCTTGTGGCATATTTCAAATGAATTATCGTATTATTGCCATGACCTAGACATAAAGAGGATTATCCCATGTTCTTAAATGAATATAGTGCTGAGTAAGAAATTCAAATTCTTAAAGCACTTATCAAAAGGGGAATTCTCTATACGACTAGAGTTGCGAGACTAATGTTTTTATCTAAGTGTTTATGTAGTCTCACAACATGAGAATGTGTTTCTCAAATGGAACGTGTCATTTAACATTCAAAGAAGATCAACCCAATAATATGTGATGTATTCCATCTTGTTTAAATTAGGTTTTGAGTCTTCTACATTACACTCACCATGCTATGAATTAAACTTGCCATGTAAACTAAATTAAATAATCATGCTTTGTTCACCTTGTTTAATTTTGGTGTTATGCATGATGCTTGTAAGGGCAATTTAGTTCATATCATGAGGTTTCCTTATTTTAGTAACCTTCTTGTCATTCATATACTAGAGGTTTCTAAATAGGAAACTATTGCTTGTGTTCCAAATCTAATCGCTATTAAGATATTTCATGGAAATTCATAAGTAGAGATTGTGCTCTTTCAATTAGTAAAATCACAAGCATTGAAGGTTAATCTTCACCTAAAAGAAAGATTAGGAATGCTCAAGGCAAAGGTATGGAACTAATTGTTTCATTTGGTATGTGATCAATAATAGTTCCTTTCAAGTAATATTCTTTCAATTAGTAATAATCTGTTCTATGGGAAGAAATGTCAATATAAAGGTTAAATTCTTTTTGGCTTAAATTTGTAAATTGGTGCATATTGTTAATTCACTCCTCTATGTGCATTAACTTAAAAGGAATTTAATTTATGCCTTTATGCCTCATAAATGATGATTTGTTTGCAATTCATATCTAAAGATCACCATTCATTAAATACTTCCTTGTACTACTAATATCTCTTTTCAAAGTTCTTTTTCAACTAGTATTAAAAGGAAAAGAGATTACAAGCTAAAGAAGGAAGTCTCCACAAATGATGAAAAGAAGAATACTACGATGACACCACCACCGTAGTAAGATCTTTCAAATTGGTATACCAAATGGTACGCTCTGCTTGGTGGTAAGTATTCTTAAGGATAAGTTAATTCATTGCAAATTTGTCATGTCTTGACCATGATATGTAATGTACTCCTCATGAGACTCTTAACTGAATTGAAAGTGAATGTGGCAAGTCATTCAAATACTTGATGCACATATCTAGAGGGAGAACATTATATATCTTGTGTCATAGAGAATAAGTTTCCCTTGAGTAAGCTATACTAAGACAATCCAAAATGGTAAATTTGTATCTCATTCATATGGATTGTAATCTTTGTTTTCTAAATAGCTACTCTTGATGCAGTTTAAAATTCCCTTATCGTTAAATCTAAAAGTGCATAAGAATCTTTTTGGTGATATTCATGACATACATATGCACTAACATGGATATGATTTTTAAACTGTAAAAGGTACAATTAGTGATCCATACTCTCTAAATTTTGGAAACCCATATTTTGATATCTTAGAAATCTACTTCAATCGGTATCCATATGCTTCACATTGAATTGGATCACTAAGTTGTAAATTCCATGCATAACTTGTCTTCGTGATATGAATGCTTGTGCGACTAACCTTGATAAGCTAGGTGCACCCAAGGTCAAGCTAGGATCATCATCAAGAAGGCAACACAACGATATATCAAGAAAAGGAGAAAAGGCTCCTATTCTTAACTCTAGTTTTTATCTATGTGATTACATATTGACTTGAAACCACGTAAGATGGTTGTCAAGTATATGTGGGTGCCTACACAGAGAGAAAGGCCACAATAAGGAATTTGTGGGTACCCAAGGCTCTTACTACTAATCTCAAAGGACCTAATTCAAATTGGGTACCAAAATACGAAGCTTAAACTTGTTTTGCAGGATCACTTCTTAAATGGATCAAGCTGGGTGCTCGATAATGGATGTAAATCATATTTGGAGTTAGTAGCAAGGGTGGTAACAATTGAATCTCAAGTGCATATTATTTTCAATTCTTACCTCCTTTATGACTTGTGTAGCCACTAAGGAAGAGGGAGCACTTGAGGTTATACATCAATTGTTGATTATGAAATAAAGGTCCAATTGAAAGAAAAATGAATCTTATCCTATGGTCAACAATCCAAAATTATGTGATGTATTCTCTATCTAGTTAATTTGGATTTGATTCTTCTTTATTAGACACTCACCATAATATGGATTAAGTCAACCCTTTAGACTTCATTGAACAACCATGAATATTATCCATGTCATTCAAAATATATTGTGCATGAGGGCTCAAAGGAAATTTAGTTCATATTATGAGGTTTCTCTATTTTAGCAACTCGCTTGCCTTCCACATATAAAGGATTGCTAAATAAGAAACTAGTGCTTGTGTCACTAATGTCATCTCTTGTGTTGAGTTTATCCATAGAAAATCTATGTTAAGAGATGGTGCTTATTATTAAATTGGATAAATCACAAGCTTAAGGGATACTATTCAACTAAAGTAAGATGAAGTTGATAAGAGGCCAAGGTATGAAAACTTTCTCTCCTTAAGTTATTTTAGTATTCTATCCTTAGTGGAATGTACCATAGTATAGGTTAAATTCCTTGCAATATAAAATGTTCAATGGTGCATAAAACTTTGACATCAACTATATGTATGCACTAATTTAAAGGAATTTAGTCTATCCTTTTGGGTTTCAATAATGATGATTCATTTGCCATCCACATATAAGGATCATCATTTGTGAAACCCTCTCTTGTGTTTTTAATGATCTCTTTTCTAAGTGTTTCAACAAGGTCCTTCCAAGTGCTTTTAAGGTGGATTCAAAATCTACAAATATAAGAGTCTTGGTTCTTTCAATCATTGAGTTTCAATGGGTCTCATATCAAGCATGATCGAACCAAGCAAAGATGAATGAAGTTTAAGATCGCTTGGTTGGATGAAATCATAAAGAGAAAAGAAATCACAGTGAATCAAGAAGGAAGTTGAACTATCCTGAAAACCAAATAATGAAGAAGTAGTGACATAATCATATAATATCCTTCATTATGAGGTTTGATGTTAATATTAGTATGCTTTACCCTTTAGGATTTCAATTGATATACTTTCAGTTCTTAAACTTCAATCGGTTTAATTTTCATCATCTATGTAAAGCATGTTATGTTCAACCAAGATATAGTGCAAACATCTCCTTTAACCTCGTATTGTTGATGTGCATAAGTGTACTTTGTGTACTCTTGCATGCACAAATTAAGGGAGAGTTTAGCCTATATCTTGTGAGATTAATGATTTCTTTCAAGTTCATGTTGTATAGTCTCACACCTTGGAGAACATCAGATGAGGATGAATGGTTCCATAGAAATGAAAATGAATTTCTCTTGATCGTTTGAAGAGGATAAGTTTTTCTTTGAAATGTCAAGCCTATCAAAAGCTAAGATGAAAATTCATGATTATAATGGAGACCATGTGGCGTAGAACAAAGGTGTGTCACTCCATGAACTATTGTATTACATTTGTGTATCTAAGCTCTTACATGCTAGTGTGTGCATGTATATGCAATATCTTAAGTCACATCATAAGGTTGCACTTGTGGTGACGATTAAAGAATCTCTAGATATTTGATTAATACCTCTTGTGGTGATATCATAAGTTAGTCTTAAGTCATCTTAGTGAGGTATGAGTCAAACATGCTAACTTCTCAATAATCTTGACTTCAAATATTGCATATCATGTCTATTAGTATACCTTTTGATTATGAGTAATTCCTTAAATTGGAACAATTTCACATTTTCATACTTTATTTGTACCAAGGTTCAAATTGTAGAACTTAATCCCCTGGCCTCACAAGTCCAAGTGCATAAGCTAAACAAGTATTCATCACTTGTATGCACACATTTAGGGGGAGAATGGTCTATAATTAGAATCTTTGAGACTAACTTCATTTTCAAGTCTATTATGTGCGTAGTCTCAAATTAGAAAGGAATCTTCGGGCAAAGGCACTCGCTTCCACTGCAAATTTTGATGGGTATCAAAGATTCTTTGCTCCAATAAATGTATCTTTTATACATTTCATAAGAGAATGAGTTTCTCTTTTATATGCTACTCCAACATCATCTAAAACTGGTAAACATGTATCATATTCTTTTGGTTTGCAAATGTCTAAAGTAGCATAACTTATAAATTCTCCTGTCTAGAACTTAATTGATTAAATAGTGCACATATTCCTTATGTTGTATGATTATATTCAATTGATACTCTTTTTATGCCAATGCTACTTTAAATTGCAAATATGTACCCTCAACAAATATCAATTGAATTCATATATATGTGTGCACTAAAAATTAAGGAGAACTTAGTGTAATATGCTATTAGTGATCTGCTTATCTAACAAATTGTATCAATTGGTGTTTTTCAACTGATATTTTTGTACATGATCACTAGTTGTATAATCCATACGTATACAATTTTCATGTTGCCTCTTGTTATGATAAGAAAATGCTAGGTGACATCTAGACTCCAGGTATCAATTATTTATCTGCTTATCTTGGACCTATGTCACAACAATGCTAACAAGAGCTTGCAAATGAATTCTAAATCCAACATAAGTCTGGAACTCCCCTTGAAGTGTCCGGTGCAAAATAGTGAAGTGTCCCCTTGAAAGGTAAAATGCAAAGGTACATCACTTCATGCAGGCACCGGAGAATGAATAGTGAAGTGTCCGGTGCGCCCGTAGATAGAAAGCCCAGACAACAGCTAGAATAGTGGTTGGAGCTATAAATACCCCCAACCTCCACCATTCAGTGCATCCAAGCTTTCCACTCTCCACACTCAATACAAGAGCAAATAATACATTCTAAAGACACATTCAAAGCTTCCAATCCTCTCCAAGTCCCACAATTAAGACAAGTGATCAATAATGATTAGTGACTTGAGAGAGTGAGATTTGTGTTTCATTTGTTGCTCTTTTTGCTTGGCTGTGCTTTCTTCATCTCTTCTAAACTCTTAAGTGATCTATAAAGCTAGCAAGAGACACCTAAGTGTGTGGTGATCCTTGCAGGGTCTTTGTGACCCTTGAGATTAAGAACAAGCACTCAACCGGTCTAGGTGGCTGATTGAGAGAGGGAAAGGGTTGAAATAGACTCGGCCTTTGTGGTCTCCTTAACGGGGAGTAGGTTCATTGGAACCGAACCTTGGGAAACAAATCGTCGTGTTCATTTGTGTTTATCATCACCATTCGATTTGTTTCTTCCCTCTCCCTAAATGTTCTCTTGCTCACAATCTTTTGAGTTAGCTCCCAAAGTTATCTGCATTGATTGAGCAACTCATAGCAAGAAGAACTATCTTCCGCACTCCAAATTCATTTATTATATGTTCTAATCCTAGCCCCGTGTGAAGTTCATGTTCAAAGTTTATAATTTCCAGGTTTCGCCTATTCACCCCCTCTAGACGACTTTCACTAAGGCATATGATATGAGTTTCACATAAAGTTCCACATTGTCTTTTTCATATTATTTTATCATGCTTCTCTTTAAAAACCTCATCCTTCGTTCTAACACTCCAAAGTAGTGTTATATCAAAGGATGAAGGTCTTTATATCTAACTTGTGTTGCCTTGGTTTTCGATACCTTTAGGGGAATTGAAATCAAGTACCAACATTGGCACCCACCTCTGGTGATCTCACGACCACAACAAGCTACATCACGGCGAAGAGCATGGCAAGCCATCAAGCTTTGTCAACATCCATGGAGAATCTTATGCTCCCCATCACTGGGGCTCGAGCTTTGAACACATCAACAAAAAGCAAAAGAAAGAGGTCTAGACAAGGGTACAACATGTAGGCGTCCAAGGACCCTACATTTGTAACGCCTCGAATTTCGAGTTGAATTTTTTTCCTTTCTCTATCGCTCGCTAAATTCGGGCGTTACCTCTCTTTCCCCATTTCTTTCGCTAAAACCCTACCTATTTACAAAACTCCAAGTCATATACTAATAATAAACCCTAGAGTTAGTTTCTTTGGTTGTTGCATCATGCCGATCCACACATCAATTTCCCTTGTGATTATTTGCTTGATTCCATAAAGTTTGCGCTTAGTAGAGGATTAGAGGCAATGGTCAATGGAAAATAGGGAAAATAAATAGAAAAGCCCCCCCTCTCTTGGGCCGATTTCCTGGCGCGGCCCAGCCACCCCCTCCGCGTGGCCTGCCTCCCCCTCCCCCTTCCCCTTCGCGCCGTGGGCCGGCGCCACCGCGGCCCAGCTCGCCCCCTCGCCCTCCCCTGCTTTGGGCCCAGTGGCGGCCCAGCCGTCCCCCCCCCCCCGCTCCCCTCGCGCGCGTCCTACGCGGGTGGTTGAGCCGCGCCGCCACCCCCCTGGTGGGGCCCACCTGTCATCCCCCACCCCCCCCCCAAATCGTCTCTCTCCTCCCCTCTACCCCCCCCCCCCCGCGCACGATCCCTCCCCTACCTCGCGCCGCTCCTCTGCCCGTCCCCGGCTCGCCTGACGCCGGCGCCCCGCCCCGCCCGTGGTGAGCCCCCGACCCCCTCCCCTTCTTCTTTCCCTCCCCCTCGTCCCTTCTTCCCGACGCGGTCCGACCCCGGCTCGACCTCTGGCGCTCGGCCATGGCAGCGCGGCATCCCGGCCTCGACGCGGGGCGCGCTCGCCCCGACCCCTCCCCTCCTCCCTCACGCTCGTCCGGCTGGCGCGGCCCGGCGCGGCGTGCCCGCTCGCGGTCGGCCCGATCCCGGCCTTGCGCGCGGCATGGCGCGGCGGCGCGGCCTGCCTGCCCGTGGCTCACCCGCCCGCGGTCCGGCCCCGGCCCTGCGCGCGGCATGGCGCGGCGGCGCAGCTCGCCTGCCCCCGGCTCGGCCATGGCGGTCGGAGCTCAGCCACGGCGCCCCGCCCCGCCCGTGCGGCTTCCCCGCCGTCTCGCGTCCGCGCGGCACCCCGCCTGCCCACGGCTCGACGCGGCCTTGTGACCGCCCTGCCTGCCGTGGCAGCGTGGCTCGCCCGCCCGCGACCGCGGCCCGGCTCGGCCAACGCCCGACGTCCTACGCAGCCCCGCCCGGCGCGGTTTGCTCGCGTGACTCGGCCGCGACGTCACGGCGTGGCGTGCCCCCTGGCGTCCCAGCTCGCTTGTGGCAGCCCGCGCGACTTGCTCGTGGCGGCCTCGCTCGCTCGCTCGTGTGTGCGGCAGTGGTCCGCGGCCCCGTTCGCTCGCTCGCGTAGTCTATTCGCCCGTACAACGCTTAAACATCACGCTTAGTCATTTACCTTTTGTGTGTGAGTTGTCGCGTGAAGATGCTCTTCGCCATTTAAAAGTGCTAGTACCCATTGAACTGTATCAAGAAGCGGCAATAACTAGGCATGGGTTAATTATGCTTAGATAATAGCTATCTTTACACCTATATTAAATATCTGTTAGTATGACTACATGAAATATAGTGGCTAAGTTCGTTCTTTCTCTTAACATGAGCATAACGAGTTGTCAATTGTAGTAATGGTTACGATTCTATTAGCGCGTGTGACTAATCCTTATAATTGGAACTGAGTGGAACTAGAGCACGTAATGGCTAGTTATGCATCTACCCGTAATACGCTTCGACTATAGATTTAACCACTACGAGACCTTCCTTCTTCTCTTTCTAGCCATGGTAAATGCAATATCGTATGTGATACACTATGCATATTTAATCTATTTGTTCTCTTGTAATGGTGTACTGTTTGTTTCCTAATTCGAATGGATGGATGCCTGTATGCTTGCGCTTGCATAGAGAACGATCCGGTTGAGGAGCCCGAAGAACTCGCAGGAGAAGCCCCTAAGTAGCAGTCGGTTGGTGGAGGCAAGTGTCCCTTGACCTATCTCTGTCCTATTCATTCTTTAATTCACCTCCCACATTTTCACAGTTATACCTAAGGATTTACTAGCTTTTGTTATCCATGTCCTTGTTTACCTATTTGGGTTGGATTATTATTGCTTAATCTTATGCTATTGCTCAACTTTAATCAATGAACATGATGAGAATTATCAATGATACGATGTTTTCCCCTCTTTTATTATGATGTTATACTTGTGACCTTCAAGGGGGCTCGAGCGGTTTCTCGAGTGCCTCTCCGTAAGGACCTGTTCGTTGGATGACCGCCCGGGAAAACAGTGCAACCATGAGGGTGGAGTGGGACGCCCTTAGCTGAGTAATTAGAGGAACCGGGGTGTAGTTCGCTTCGCCGTCATGCCGTCGATGGGGCTCGGTGTATGCGGCTCGCTCTGCCAAGGTTGATTTGTCCCTTGGGGAGGAGTGCGGTACATTTAGGAAACCTAACGGGCGGCTACAACCCCGGGGAATCTTTGTAAAGGCTACGTAGTGAGACCCTACCTATTCACCTTGGGAGTGTTCAAGGGTCCGTACAACCCGAGGCAAAAAGGGAATCACGGCTCATGGGTAAAGTGTACAACCTCTGCAGAGTGTTAGAAAACTGATATATCAGCCATGCTCGCGGTTATGAGCGGCCAAGGGAGCTCCAGTGATTAGTGGTACTTGATCAGAGATGTTCGGATTACAGGTGGTAATGAGATTGATGGTTTTTGGTATTGACTCCGGTAATGGTAAGTGGTACTCTTTCCGTTTGGAAAGGAGTACGTTTGGGTTAATAACGTGGGTTAATTCTAAAACTTGGCTTTCTCTACTAGTAATAATAATCTGACCAACTAAAAGCAACTGCTTGACTTACCCCCACATAAAAGTCAGTCCACTACAGCCAAATAGGACACTTGCTGAGTATGTTGATGTGTACTCACCCTTGCTCTACACACCAAATCTCCCCCTTCCCCAGGTTGTCCGCATTGCAAACACTGCTCAGGAGAAGATGAAGTCGTGGAAGGAGACTTCCAGGAGTTCCAAGACTACGACGAGTTCTAGGTGTGGGTTAGCGGCAACCCCCAGTCGGCTGCCTGTGAAGGCCGCGTTTATCTACGTTTCTTTTCTGCACTTTGATTTATTGTAAAGACTATGTGGATGTCTCAGACATATGATGTAATCGACTACTATTTCCCCTTTTTTTAATACTATTTGAGCACTGTGTGATGATGTCCATGTTATGTAACTGCTGTGTACGTGAATTGCTGATCCTGGCACGTACATGGTTCGCATTCGGTTTGCCTTCTAAAACCGGGTGTGACAACATTAGGATCAAGTGGTCCCATATTCCTATTACCTTCTCTCAGGATGATCATCGTCTCAAAGACTATCCGCATAGAGGTGCCATGCTTATCTCTTGTGTTATCAAAGGCTTCGTAGTGCATAATGTTTTGGTCAACACAGGTAGTGCTGCAGACATCATATTTGCCAAGGCTTTTTAGCAAATGCAAGAGCCAGAAGATAAGATCCAATATTCAGCTTTTCCTCTATGGTTTTGGAGGACAGCAGGTGCTGGCATTAGAAAGTTGACTATGCCTATTACCTTTGGCTATGTTAACAACACAAGAACAGAGGAAGTCATGTTTGAGATTGTTGATATGGAATTCCTAGATTACAGATCCTTTCCCCTCAAAGTGGAATGACCAATTTCAATATAGCTTGGCTTCGAAGGTCTGTCCTTCGGTAACTCCGGAGTAGGTTTTGATGACAACAAAGCCCTCATGGCTTCAGAGATAGGCAGAGTATCTTGATGTGCCTCTGAAGAGGTAGGTGTGATCAGCTTTGTGGTGGTTCGAATTCTAGCCATCTAAACGAACTGGGAAGTTATCTAAAATGAGTTAGCCGAAGCTGGTTTCCGAAGCAGCGGTGGATGGGAAGCTTCGGAGGCACAAAAAATTTTGACAGCAGTTAGTTGAGGACAGTAAATGTGATCCACACCCACCCACTCGTTCACTTTTATACTAAGAAATGGACGCGAAGCGACATGAGTCGTTGAAAATGTTCATGCACATTACCTTCATCTTCTCCCCACTGATTTAACTCCCAGATCACTTGTTTTTATTAAATCGATCTATCTTCTTCATAACGAGCTTTGGGAAGGTGTTTTTTGGACCTTCGGCACAAGGCCTCCCAATTCTATTTTTTACGATCTAAGCTCGTTACGAAGGAACAAACTCATCCCGCAAGGGGTTATTGTTGGGGGCCTATTATGCCGAAGATAATCATTCAACCTTCACTTCGGCACAAATAAGTGTGTTTCAAGTACACTTCTATTAGCAGACGAAGCTGACCTTCGGCCGAAGCAGCATATAAAGAAGCTTCGCCTGTGTGCGCAAGTGGCAAGGATGAGAGCCGAAGTCGGTAGCTTCGGCAACGAAGAACTTTGAATACAAACTAGCGGAGAAGCTTCCACACAACTGAAAGTTCCCTTTGACCCGGGAACAGGATCTGGATGTCGCCTAGAGGGGGGGTGAATAGGCGAGTAAAACTTAATACTTTAAAACTTAAATTCTCACTCTACTCAAAGACTTAGTACGCAGTGGAGTAAGAAGACTCTTCGAGTAGGTTGCAGCGTAATAGAAGATCCTGTCTCAAAATGTCCTGCACTTCAAATAAAGCTTATACCACAGATAAGTATTGAAGTGCAGATATAAAGGCGAGTAAGACAGAGAGTCAGGATACAATACAGAACGGAGCACACAGACGCAAGGATTTATCCCGAGGTTCGACCAAGCCTGAAATGCTTGCCTAGTCCTCGTTGGAGTTAGCCACACCTGGGCTTGGAGTCTATTTCAACTCCTTCCTCCGTTTGCTCAGATCTGTCAGTATGACAGATAGAGCCTTTCACTATGATGAGTTGGGTTACACCAAAACCGCGGCTGCTTACAAACTTCTTGGCAGCACCCCGGCAGAGTAACGATACGCTCAAGACCTTGCTCTAGCTCTTAGCAGCACTTCTCCTCTCTCTAAAGGCTTATAGCTGTGCCTTCTACACAAACTATAGAGTTACACACAAGAGTGAGAGTGAGAATTAATTCGAGTGATGTCTACACTTGTTGGCTGCGCTTGTATATCGCTTGAGGCGCCTAGGGGTCCCTTTTATAGGCACAAGGGGCCTAGGAGCCGTTGGAAGCAATCCAGGAAGGCAAATCTTGCCTTCTGTCGGGTGGCGCACCGGACAGTCCGGTGCACCACCGGACACTGTCCGATGCCTGATCTCCTTCCATAAATGGAGCAGTCGACCGTTGCAGTCCTGGAGCCGTTGGCGCACCGGACACTGTCCGGTGCACACCGGACAGTCCGGTGCCCCCATCTGACCGTTGGCTCGTCAACGCGTCACGTGCGGATTGCGCGGCCGACCGTTGGCCCAGCCGACCGTTGGCTCACCGGACAGTCTGGTGCACACCGGACAGTCCGGTGAATTATAGCCGTATGTCGCCAGACTCCTCCCGAGAGCGACCTTTTCGACGGAGTTCAACCTAGCGCACCGGACACTGTCCGGTGCACCACTTGACAGTCCGGTGTGCCAGACTGAGCTGAGTCTTGGCTATTCACAGCCAAACCATTTGCACCTCTTTCCTTTTCTTCTTCCTTCTATTTCTAACACTTAGACAAGTATATTAGTACACAAAAACCAATGTACTAAGTCTAGAAACATACCTTCTCTTAATTATTACATTTATAGCATTTCACATGCTTGAGCTTTGATGTTGGACTCATAAATCATCAAGTCGGCTTGACTTGATCTAGATTGACATTTCTTAGCTCCAACATCCTGCAAAGGTCACATAGAACATCTCCAAACATAGGAACAACCCAAACTAAAGATCAAGGTGAACTTAGCTCTTTTGGGCTGCTTCCAGTTCTGGTTTTGACACTTGTTCTCCTTCTAGTGACCTTTATCTCCTTCTTAGAGCTTGATCTTGAGCCTTATGACTTACCCACATAACTGTAGCTGTTACCTCATTGGTTGTAAGTCACGTCCTTATGTAGTGATCCTTGATGTGTCGTAGCTGTTCTCAACTCTATCACCCTTGACTTTGCAAGCCTTCTTCTTCACCCTTGGCTTTGGGTTCCTCAGCCTCCTTGACCTTCTCCCGTGCACTTGGTACCTCGAAGCTCTTCTTGCCTCCGTCCATGGCTTGATCAGTTGTCTCCGAGCTACGCACCCGAGTATCACTTTTGCAATGTCCATCTTACTTGTGATGTCCATTATGTATCCATAATCCAGTTCTTGGACCATCACATTTGTTCACTTGTGTTGAACCCTGTTAGATTTACCTTAAGCACCTGTTCAACACTTAGTACACTTGTTAGTCCTTTAATTGAGTTGTCATCCAAACACCAAAACTCACAAGAGAGCTTTCAATCTCCCCCTTTTTGGTGATTGATGGCAACACAATTAAAGCTTACATAAGAATAAGATTTGAAGCACAAATTTTGAATTCTAAGTTTATAGAATGCTCCCCCTAAATATGTGCTTACTTCAAAAACATAATTTTGGCCTCAGATGCCAATTTGCACATACTTAGGCAATTCGAAACATTTCTACACCTTAGCACTTTTTAGGATGCATTGTGTCAAGAATCAAACCATGATGCTATAACACACAAATGCACATAATCAGAGTTAAACACCATTCAATTTAGTGGATCAACCTACCACTATTCATCATTAAGATACCAATTCAAACTAATACCAATTTAAACTAAGACACTAATTTAAAGCAATCTTAAAGCACTACCACTATTCATCATTAAGATACCAATTCAAACTAATACCAATTTAAACTAAGACACTAATTTAAAGCAATCCTAAAGCACCATTAACCACATGACTATCTATTACACTATAGAAGCCAATTAATAATCTTAAAGCACCATTAATCACATGACTATTTATTACACTATAGAAGCCAAATAATTCATCGCAGCGGAAACACTAGTCCATACATATGATACTGCAAGAAGCATATGACTAACACACTAGCAAAGCTTAAACTAACACATCACCCCTTAGGATAAGCTTTCCTCTCAGGTTGAGATAAGCTTTAATACACAAATTCTCCCCCTTTGACATCAAACACCAAAAACCATACTCAAGCAAGAACATAGGATGATGTCAAGGGACAGCAGGGTGTTAAGGAGGAAAAATGACTATCAAAACTCCCCCTTACTTATTGAACATATGCACTATCAACATTTAGGTAAGATACATATATGCAAAAAGATTAATACTTCCTTTTGTACCTTTACCATGTTGTAGTGTACTTCCCATCTTGAAAGTATTTAATCTCTCGAGAGCTTCTCCACACTTGTGCCTGATTCTTTATCCTAACTTTTTCTTGTTGCTAAGACACCAAACTTAGAACAAGTTATGGTATTGGGTACAAGAAGAAACTTCTATTCTAATGATTATCAAAAGATGTCAATTGAAGCAAACTATCACGGCTACCAATTGAAAGATATCAATTGCAAGTTCATTTATTATCATAGCTCCATGATATTTAAAAATAAGCATCTATTATCACCAGATATTATAGAGCATGAGCAATCTAAGAATATGCACTTACTCACGACTTGAGATACCAATTTCTTGACTTACAGAGGTACCCAAGTCCTGATTGCGCCATTTCTTGCTCATCTTCTCTTTTCCACCTAGAGACTATACAAGATCGCTCAAGAAACAGTTAGTCTCAGAAGACACAAGTTATGTGCACTCCCCCTCAAGTTGTGCATCAAGTATTTGAATGACTTGCACTTTGCACATTCTAGCTTCCTCAGAACTAGAGGGGATCACAACATACCTTGGTCAAGGCATACTCTATCACTTTCACCCCAAAGAGATATCAATTAAATACCAAATTGAAAGCCAAATGAAAGGTTGACTAAATACAACAATGCATGCCTCAGGAGCACCTAAGCCAATTGAATACTCACAGGAAGTCTAACTTTTACACGCAACTTAGACATGCTTCATACTTAACTATCATTGCATTACATAAACCAATTGAAAAACAACACGATCATGTTTTAAGCATAGTTAAGAAGGTTCTTTAGGTACACCAGAACACAGCTATGATCACAATCAATGGAACTTCAAGATATTCAATAAAATTGCACAGTTCCATTTTCCATACCTTTGCCTTTTACCAGTATGGCCATGAGAGCACCAGTTATTACCACAAACCAACTGAAAGTTCCCTGTTATTTATGCACTTCATAGCTCGAGAGAATACATTAGAGACATAACACATAGTGCCACAATAGGGTCATCATATAAACTAAGCAATATGTCATATTTTCACACAGACTAATCATAAAACCATATAACATAACTCACAACGGGATGCAGGTTTATTCACGAACACAACAAGAGTTAATCATGGAGGATATCTCAAATGATAAGTTACCCAAAGAATGATTAAGCAATGATAAGATACCAATTGAGAGTACGATACAAGGGTACCATCCTATGGAGAGCAAGTTGAAGAATCTCATCAAGGTCCTTTGTTTGATTCACCAATAATGATTAAGGACCTATACACCTTATTTCACTTGAGATGAACATGGGATTAGTGTCTCACAATAATTCAACTTTGGGTCAATAAACACCAAAACAATTAACAGCTTAAGCATAGAGTTTTAGATAACCGTCTTAAGCTCTCCCATGGTCTCCAGTCCATCTCAAGGCACCTGCATGGTCTAGTTAGCACAGTTTGGTACCCATCTCGGGATGGGTCCATAATGATCATCTAAATGTGCCTTTGGTACCCAAATTGCCTTTGTGCTAGTTCTAGATGATCTTGTTATAGATCTAGCACAAGTGTATGATTTGGGTCTCCTAAGCGAATGAGATTGAGACAAATTCACTTGCTTAGGAATCTTACCTTTATAACATACCTTGGATAGATGACCCTGCTCACCACACTTGTAGCAGAAGCGTCGCTCAACCTGACATGACGCTTGTTGTTTGTCATTTTCCTTGGTGAGGGTCACCTTGGAGGATGCACATCCTTGATTCTTCATGACCGGACATGAAGTGATCGTGTGGTCCTGATTGTTGCATCCAAAACAACTCCTTGTCCCTTCATTCTTGTCTTGGTACGGACAAGACGCGATGAGGTGGCCTAACTTCTTGCACTTGAAGCACCTCCTTTTTTCTTTTCCCTTTTTGTACTTAAATGACATGGAGAGATGATCAGTGCAAACAACATGATTAATTGAATTTTTACCTTTTTCCTTGTTCATGTTGATTTCTTTATTTATTGCTTTGAGAACATCCTTCTCATGGAGTTTGACCCTTGCTCCGGTTTCTCCTTCCTCAAGCTTCTTCACCACGTGTTCGTAAATATCTTGCGGAAGTCGAGCAAGGCATTTTCTCCTTAATTGTCCTTTTTCTTGTTCCCAAGCAATTTCCTTTTTGATCCTGCAACTTGTTTCTCAAACAAAGATTGGCCTTTCTTGGGGCGGTGGAGGTCAGCACATGATAATATTTTGACCAATTGATTACTAGTGCAAGAATGAGGTTCATATGAGTTTAAACTAGTAATTACTACCTCATGAGCAATATCGAGCATGATATGATCATCAACTAGTTTACTATGAGAGTGTGACAACGTATCATACTTTTCACTAAGAGCAAGCTTTTCTAAATTCATTGTTTCTACTTGACTTCTAAGCATAGAATTTTCAGTTTTAAGTTGAGCAACATTAGATTCTGCATCATGACTATTTCTTTGCTCAATTAAAACATATTCATACCTTTGGACCAAATCATCATGAGAGCGCTTTAGCTTCTCATGTTCTTTGGTCATCTTCTCCAGGCTGTTGTTGGTTTTGATGAGGGACTCCTCTAGCCTGAGAAGCGTCTCGCCTTGTTCCTTGTTCCTTCTCAACAGCTTAACCAAGAGTGACTTGTCCTCTTTGTTGAGATGGATGTAGAAATGGCGAATCTCCTCTTCTTCCACATCATCGGTCTCATTTTCCCTGTCATTAATGTCAGTGGAAGCCAAATAGGAAAATGTACCTTGAGGTGATGAAGATTCATCCTCGCTATCATCCTCATATTCCTCCTCATCATGGCTTTTGTCTCCACCGTCATTGTTAGCAATAAAACACTTATTATTAGTGGAGACCAAACCTGTCGACGAGGTGGATTCATCGTTGGGTGCCCATCGTTCTTGATCTTCTCCCTTTGAAAGGTTAGCATCACAAGCAATATAAGGAGTAGAAGCAGTACAATTTGCCACACAATATTTTACTTTAATTCTATTCCATAAATCATGAGCATCAACAAACAAATCATTATCACTACTCATGATGGCAAAATAAGCACCTCTAGAAAGAGAATCAACTAAGATGTTGCAAGCACGGTGATTGAGAGATAAACATCTTAGTTCATCATTAGAGGGATTTTTACTAATATCAGATGGAAAAATACTTCTACTAAAGATCTGTCTCAAATCAGGATCAACACTCATGAAAGCATTATAAATAGAGACAGACCAAGATTTGTAATTAGAGCCATCGCCTAAAAGAAGTTCTACAGTTACCTCTTGTGACGACATCGTTATCTCCGGACGACTAAGCCCACACTGGAGAGGCCTAGCTCTGATACCAATTGAAAGTTCCCTTTGACCCGGGAACAGGATCTGGATGTCGCCTAGAGGGGGGGGTGAATAGGCGAGTAAAACTTAATACTTTAAAACTTAAATTCTTACTCTACTCGAAGACTTAGTACGCAGTGGAGTAAGAAGACTCTTCGAGTAGGTTGCAGCGTAATAGAAGATCCTGTATCAAAATGTCCTGCACTTCAAATAAAGCTTATACCACAGATAAGTATTGAAGTGCAGATATAAAGGCGAGTAAGACAGAGAGTCAGGATACAATACAGAACGGAGCACACAGACGCAAGGATTTATCCCGAGGTTCGGCCAAGCCTGAAATGCTTGCCTAGTCCTCGTTGGAGTTAGCCACACCTGGGCTTGGAGTCTATTTCAACTTCTTCCTCCGTATGCTCAGATCTGTCAGTATGACAGATAGAGCCTTTCACTATGATGAGTTGGGTTACACCAAAACCGCGGCTGCTTACAAACTTCTTGGCAGCACCCCGGCAGAGTAACGATACGCTCAAGACCTTGCTCTAGCTCTTAGCAGCACTTCTCCTCTCTCTAAAGGCTTATAGATGTGCCTTCTACACAAACTATAGAGTTACACACAAGAGGGAGAGTGAGAATTGATTCGAGTGATGTCTACACTTGTTGGCTGCGCTTGTATATCGCTTGAGGCGCCTAGGGGTCCCTTTTATAGGCACAAGGGGCCTAGGAGCCGTTGGAAGAAATCCAGGAAGGCAAATCTTGCCTTCTGTCGGGTGGCGCACCGGACAGTCCGGTGCACCACCGGACACTGTCCGGTGCCTGATCTCCTTCCATAAATGGAGCAGTCGACCGTTGCAGTCCTGGAGCCGTTGGCGCACCGGACACTGTCCGGTGCACACCAGACAGTCCGGTGCCCCCATCTGACCGTTGGCTCGTCAACGCGTCACGTGCGGATTGCGCGGCCGACCGTTGGCCCAGCCGACCGTTGGCTCACCGGACAGTCCGGTGCACACCGGACAGTCCGGTGAATTATAGTCGTACGTCGCCAGACTCCTCCCGAGAGTGACCTTTTCGACGGAGTTCAACCTGGCACACCGGACACTGTCCGGTGCACCACCGGACAGTCCGGTGTGCCAGACTGAGCTGAGTCTTGGCTGTTCACAGCCAAACCATTTGCACCTCTTTCCTTTTCTTCTTCCTTCTGTTTCTAACACTTAGACAAGTATATTAGTACACAAAAACCAATGTACTAAGTCTAGAAACATACCTTCTCTTAATTATTACATTTATAGCATTTCACATGCTTGAGCTTTGATGTTGGACTCATAAATCATCAAGTCGGCTTGACTTGATCTAGATTGACATTTCTTAGCTCCAACATCCTGCAAAGGTCACATAGAACATCTCCAAACGTAGGAACAACCCAAACTAAAGATCAAGGTGAACTTAGCTCTTTTGGGCTGCTTCCAGTTCTGGTTTTGACACTTGTTCTCCTTCTAGTGACCTTTATCTCCTTCTTAGAGCTTGATCTTGAGCCTTATGACTTACCCACATAACTGTAACTGTTACCTCATTGGTTGTAAGTCACGTCCTTATGTAGTGATCCTTGATGTGCCGTATCTGTTCTCAACTCTATCACCCTTGACTTTGCAAGCCTTCTTCTTCACCCTTGGCTTTGGGTTCCTCAGCCTCCTTGACCTTCTCCCGTGCACTTGGTACCTCGAAGCTCTTCTTGCCTTCGTCCTTGGCTTGATCAGTTGTCTCCGAGCTACGCACCCGAGTATCACTTTTGCAATGTCCATCTTACTTGTGATGTCCATTATGTATCCATAATCCAGTTCTTGGACCATCACATTTGTTCACTTGTGTTGAACCCTGTTAGATTTACCTTAAGCACCTGTTCAACACTTAGTACACTTGTTAGTCCTTTAGTTGAGTTGTCATCCAAACACCAAAACTCACAAGAGAGCTTTCAACAACGAAGGCCTAAACCCGCATAGCCAAGAAAGGAGAAAATATATTGTTGCCCTGACATCATTTGTAAACAATGTGTGTAAAACTTTGAAGGGCATGATTGTAATTTGTATGAAGACGGTTCGTCTTTCCTATAAATAAGTGAGCAATGCCCTACATAAGATATCTTTTTTCAGGGGCCATAGCTTTGTATCGTTTAGCCTTCGAGGAACCTTCGTGTCATCCCGTATTAAGGAGCCGAATGTATGCTTATAAATTTGTTTGATACCAGGAGAGATGGAATAAAATGCTAAGTCATATGAGATAAATTTCACATAAAGTTCCACATTGTCTTTTTTTCATATTATTTTATCATGCTTCTCTTTAAGAACCTTCGTCTTCGTTTTGACACTCCGAAGCAGTGTTATATCAAAGGACGAAGATCTTTATCTCTAACTTGTATTGACTTAGTTTTCGATACCTTTAGGTAAATTGAAATCAAGTACCAATAGTTATATTTAAAATTAAACTTATTTTTATGTGTTTGTTTCATATTTTAAGTGATCGATATATTAGAATTTAAGACTTTTTAGTAAATACAAGTTAACCGACGAAGAAAAAAGTTATCTGCATCGATGCCGACGTGATAAGGTTCTATATCCGCGAACGGATATAAGTAACTGACTACATATAGGAATATATCGGTTGCCATCCAATGTGGGCCCCGCTGCTCATACTTTTTAAGACCGATCCGACCCAAAGCCAAACCCGATTGCCCTCGTAGTCGTTTGTCATCGCGCCACCGATTACCCCGCCGCCGCCGCGTCGGCAGCGGCGATGGCGTCGTCGTTGTCGCGGGCGCTGCTCCGCCGCGTCGCAGAACTTGCTAGAGGACGCCTCCGCGCCAACCACCGCATGCTCTCATCCGCGTCGTTGTCCGCCGCCATCGAGAGGGCTTCGCAGTTGCCGGCGGAGGCCCAGGCCGTGCGCATGACGGAGGGTTGCGTGCGGGTACGTACATCCCTCCTACTAATTACTAGTAGGTCGTTTCGCTGCATTTTTCCAAATCCGTATGCTATTCTAGTTTGTTTTCTGTTTTAGTTGGGATTAATTTTGTGCTAGCAATCGGCAATTTTAGAGAGGGTTTCCTCTTCCTAGTAGACTCTAGCCTTATATGGAGTATTCGAGTATATGCGTTTTGTTGTGCTACCATAAATTGGTTTCGATTGAGTAAGCTAAAAATACTTGGTTTATAGTTGTGAATGAAGTTGTGTTTGGATAGAAGTGTTTGAAAAAAAAGCTATCCACGTGTTCGAACCGTGATTAGTCCTTTTTCTTTTAGTGCTCTCAAAAGCTTTTCCTCTCCCCTTTCTCTCTCTTTCTCCTTTTGATGACATCTTGTTAGGTTTTAACTCTAATCTATCTTAACTTGTTTGGAACTAAAAGGCTATGTTGATGTATAGTTCTGAATAAATCTAACATAATAAAATTGTTTTGGTCATGCTGAATTGTATCCTAGAAACATGATTCATGTTGCGAAACTGAAATAAATCGGCGATGATATATTATGACAGTGGATTGCTAAATTTGAACTCTTTCATTTATATGAGGAACTTTCTGACACAATAGGAATGCCCTTTGCTTGGTGCCAAGCTGACCTAGGCTATGCTGTTCGTATTCTGGGAAGAAACTGCTGTGGACATTCCTTTCATACTGTCCCTTTTATTATTGTCTATATTGCACTCAGTAATTTGACACTTTGCAGAGATTAAAAGAAGTACATGCTAAAGAACCATCTGCTGAAGGTAAGATGCTGCGCTTAAGCGTTGAAGCTGGTGGATGTTCTGGGTTCCAATATTCTTTCACTCTTGATGACAAGAAAAATGCAGATGACAGGTGAGTTGTTTGTTTTGATTAGTTTTCTAGGTTTTTTCCGTTGTGGAGCCTATGAATTTGTTCTGCATTTGTGGCCTGTGGTTTTCCTTGTTTCCTCAATAATTGTATAATTTACTTGTAGGTTTTTTGAGACTGATGGTGTTAGATTGGTCGTGGATGACATCTCATATAATTTCGTAAAAGGTGCCACTGTGGATTACGAGGAGGAACTTATACGTTCAGCATTTGTGGTTAGTTTGATCTTTGGATTTCATTTCTTTAGTTGGAATGTTTTATCAAGTGTACTTTAGTTCATATTTTCTTTGCATACTAGGCCAAGTAGAACAAAATATGTTTACTCTTACGACTCGTTTGGATCCTTGGAATAGAATTCCATTCTAATAATAGTAAGTTAGACAAAGATTAATTAAGCTAATATGGTTTTATGCGAAATATATTTGTATACTTGGCATGATCTCTACTCCTTAGGTTGTATGAGTGGCAGGTGGTAGAGCGCAGGCTGGAAGAATGGGGGCGAGAGGACACCGTGCTGTCGCACGGCTGGGACAAGGAGAGGCAAGGAAATAATCTCTTATTTAGATTAATTGCTCGCTAACCATCGTGGTTACAGAGATAGGACTTATATAGTCCCTGACCGAAACAAACTCCATATCCTAACAAACTCCCTCTAACAGCTCCTTATTTCTAGGACTTATCTAATCTGTAACAAACTCCATATCCTAACAAACTCCCTCTAACAGGTCCTTACTTCTAGGACTTATCTAATCTGTTTGCAACAGAAATTGCTAATAACTCTCTATGCCTTATCTGCGCCGTCCCTTACAATGGGCCGGCCAGTAGGCCTTTTAGACCTCCGGCTGTACACATTGCTGGTCATAACATCTCTCCCTCGCCCCTCCCTCGACGAACAGTTCGTCCTCGAGCTGAAATTGAGGGTATGAAGTTGTGAACTGCTGCAGGGGCTCCCATGTTGCACTTCTGGCTTTGCTTCACTCCACTGCACTAGCACGTGCCATTGTCCTCTCTTCAATCAGGCTCTGATAATCTTCTCTGGAGATGGCAGCAGTCGATTGTTTTCCATCGGTGGCATGGCTAGAGGCAGTAAGGGGGGAGTGCCCCGAAATGGCTTGAGGAGTCCCACAGGACCCACATGGAAGACGTCGTGAATGTGTGTCCCTTTTGGCAGCTCCAGTCTGTACGCCACAGCGCCCACCCTTTCAATCACACGGAATGGTCCTGCATATCGTGGTCCCAGCTTCCCTTTACGGTGGTCGACTAGTGACTGGGCATTTCGATGTGGGAGTCGGAGCCAAACCCAATCATCAATGCTGAACTCGAGCTAATGGTGTCGCCCATCATAAAACTTGCGTGCGTGTTCTTGAGCTTGTAGTAGCCTGTCTCTGACCTCCCCAAGGAACAGGTCACGTTCCTGGAGCATCTGGTCCACAATTTGAGTTGCAGCAGTCCTAGGTTGATATGGAACAAGTGGTGGAGGATCTCTTCCATAAACTACACGAAATGGAGTTGTTTTCAGTGCTGAGTGGTATGATGTATTGTAGCAATACTCAGCCCAGGCTAGACAGTCCACCCAAGCCCTAGGTCGATCCCCCATGATGCATCTCAAATACATTGCAATGGTTTTGTTGACTACTTCAGACTGACCATCTGTTTGGGGATGAAATGATGTACTCATCTTCAATTTCACCCCTGCAAGTTTGAAGAGATAACGTTTCCTGTAAACACCGGATCCTGATCACTGACTATGGGACTTGGGAAGCCGTGTAGTCTTACTATGCCCTCAAAGAATGCTCGAGCTACTGTGGCTGCGGTGTATGGGTGACTCATGGCAATGAAGTGTGCATATTTAGAGAACCGATCAACCACTGTCAATATTACCGATTTTCCATGGATCTTTGGCAGACCCTCAATGAAGTCCATTGCAATATCTGCCCATACTTGTCGTGATATTTCTAAAGGCTGAAGTAGGTCTGCTGGTTGAAGAGCCTCGGTTTTATTCTTTTGGCAGATGACACAGGAGCGCACCCAATCCTTTATTAGTGCCCTGTCTCTGTGCATGAAGAAGTCTGATCTGAGCCTATGTAGTGTCTTTTGTACTCCACCGTATCCTGCAGAATGTGCGGCCTCTAGTATTGCTGGAATGAGTGTGGAGGAGGCTGGTACAAGCACCCGGTTGCCATGCATTATTAGTCCCTACTGTGTATGCCATGGATCCCCCAAGCTTCCTTCTTTGATCTGTGCACTGAGCTGCTGCCCTTCCTCGCTGTTGCACATTCTTCTTCTAGATCTTTGTACAGTTGGAAAGTGGGTGCTGTCAGAGCATAAACTGATTCATTGGTTGTATCACGACGTGATAATGCATCCGCCATTGTGTTAAGTCTTCCTGCCCTATATTCTACCTTGAAGTCGAATCCAAACAGTTTACTAATCCACTGACGTTGTGGTACTGTTGACAGTCGTTGGTCCAACATATATTTGAGGCTAAAATGGTCAGTACGCACCACAAACTGTCTACCCCATAAGTATGGACGCTAATGGCGTGCTGCTTGTACCAATCCAATGAGCTCTCTTTCATAGGCTGCTAGCTTTATATTGCGTGCTGCAAAGGGCTAGGGAATTTATCCTTGACTGTTTTCTCATTGAGTGCCCTGTAGTCAATGCAGAAACGCCATGAATTATCTGGTTTCTTTACTAAAAGTATTAAGTTGCATGCACCAACCAGTTCAACCCAAAAGCTTAAGGGTGTGTTTGGTTTGACTTTTAGCTTTGGCTTTTGCTACCTAAAAGCCAAACCAAAGGGCTGGATCCAGGAAGCAGCTTTTTCTAAAAGCTGACTTTCTCGCAGTGCAAAATCGAAAGCACCCCTGGACCTGCTTTTATTGGCTTTCAGATGGAACTGTGAAAACATATATCGAATAACTTCTAACGACTTTTAGTGGTTTCCACCAAACGATTTTTAGCTTTTTAACAGCTCACAGCCCACAACAGCTTTTTCCACAGCCCACAACAGTTTTTTCATAGCCACAGCCCAACCAAACAGACCCTAAGCTTATAGGAGAGGTGGACAATTCACTTATATTATATTCTAACACTCCCCCTCACGTCGAGCCTCTTTTGGGTCTCTGACGTAGAATATAGGAGCGAGCAACAATTATTTTATTAAATTGTGCTAGCCAGGATTAGAACTCGAAACCTCTGGCTCTGATACCATATTAAGTTGCATGCACCAACCAGTTCAACCCAAAAGCTTAAGCTTATAGAAGAGGTGGACAATTCACTTATATTATATTCTAACAAGAAGGACATGTGCTGAAAAGGCTGAGGTGCTATATCTGATAATGCCTTGCTCTAACAAGGTCGTGCACTGTACCTCAAGCTCATCCTTTTGAAGCTGTGGGTATATGGCCGAACTGCTACCGGTACTGTTCCTGGCAGAAGATGGATCCTGTGATCACACCCACCTTCTAGCTGGGGGAAGGCCACTAGGTGTGGTAAACAATTCCTGGAACTGCTGTAGCAAGCGGTCCATCATAGGTTTTGAATCGTCACTTGCTGCATTGACTGTTCGGACTGCCGGGTGCATGTGAATGTCATCTCGTGAGGAGCCCATGCCTTTCCATAGAATCCGCTTGCCTCGTCTCCAGAAGGCAAGGCACAAGTCGGAAGATCCCAAAGGGTTGGCCCCAGGGTGCGCAGAAATTGGACTCCGAGGATAATATCGAAGGAGTCCAGTGGAATGGCATATGCGTTCATTAGGAAGTCCTCGAGGCCGATAGTCATGCTAATGCTGTTTGGGAACGTGCAGCAGGAGACCTTGTCACCGTTTGCCACCGTGGCATGGAGACCTTGGCTGGGGCTGTACTCCAGTTTCAGAGTGCTTGCAGTGCCTAAGTTGATATAGTTGTGAGTAGAACCCATGTCCAGTCGTGCTGTGAGAGCCTGTCCTCTGATAGATACCTCCAGCTGCATTGTGCCCTCAGATTGAATACCAGCCAAAGCATGCAGTGATATCACTGGTTCTGGTTCCTCAGGATCGGTCTCCATGGCTTCCCCCTCAAAATCAGCAACCTCTAGATAAAACAATCGAGGGCATCGGTCTCCTCTGACATACTGCTCGTCACAATTGTAATAGAGCCCCTGACGTCGACACTCGGCCATCTCGGTCGGTGTCAGCTTCTTGAATGGTCGTTGCGGCGTTGTACTGACTGCTGTTGGAATTTGTGGGTGTGGTGCTGGGACATGTACTGATGGGCGTTGGGGTTATCGCAGAGTCTTGCTGGGTGTTGCTGTTGGATGGATGTCCAGGGCCTGGGATCTCCTTTCATATGCTCGCGCTAAGCTCAGGGCTTGATTAAGGTCTCGTGGCGCCATAAGCTCCACATCGATCTTGATCCGATCCGGTAGTCCTGCAGTGAACAGCAGCAGCACCTGCTGCTCCTGGGAGAGAGGTGCTGTTTGGGCTAGCAGATCCCAAAATCTTTCCTGATAATCATCCACTGTCGTGCGAAAGGGTAGTCATGCCAGTTCACCCAATGGATTGCTGCAAAGTGGCGGTCCAAACCTTTGCTGGCAGAGCTGTTTGAAATGAGACCACGACAATGGTGGTGCATCACGCTGGAGCTGGTCCATACGGGCGACCTCTGTCATGTGATAGGAGGCTAGCCAGACCTTCTCCTCTTCTATCGTGCGTTGGCCGTCGAAGAACTAGTCACACCGGTTTAACCACTGGATGGGGTCCTTGCCATCAAATGTGGCGAATTCCAGTCTGTGGAAACGGGGAACGCCGGCCATGGATGGTGAGAATGGGTTGCTGGGCACGTGCTGTGGAATGTTTGGCATTGGTGGCAGAGGTGATGGCTAGTGCGGCAAGGGTAGTAGGTGGATTGGCAGGGGTGTGGTGGTGGTTGTGTATGCGGGTGCTGGGATTTGGGTAGGATGTGGAAACGGCATGGTGGTGGTGTATGTGGCGGCGGAGGTTTGGATGGGCTGCGGGGGTAAGGATCCCTCAGGGACTACTGTGGCTGGCAGCAGGCCGCCGTACCCTGGCATGCCGTAGGGGCAGCTAGATGGAGGTGTATTAGCTGAGGTTCCTGGGTTTTTTTCCATGGCCGTGACGCGAGATGAGATGGAGGACATCTGGGAGTTGAACTTCCCCAGCTGGCGCTGCATGTCGGCGAGCATCGTGGTGATCCACTCCAACGATGGCGGCATCGTGGCGGAGGCCAAACTATCGCCGGTGTTGGACCCTGGCATCTCCAATACCAGGTTGGTATGATCTCTACTTCGATACCAGGCTATACACATTGCCGGTCATAGCAATACTATTATTAACAATATGTGTGGGATATTTATGTGCTACATTTTGCTATAGAGTGAGTCGAAGAGCGTCTTATAAGTTGTAGAGTAGAAACATATTCCGTTGATACATAAAATCATTTCTCATACCCCACCTCATAATTCGAGATAGGTTTATATCTGAGCTTTGGAAAGTGGTGGAATGTTAAATTCCAAGTCGATTAGACTACTTTATTAAGTAAATTTCAATTCCTCCAAAATGAATAGATTCAAACAGCCCCTTAGGACTAGTTTGGCAACACCATTTTCCAAAGGGATTCTCATTTTCCCAAGAGAAAATGAACTAATTTTCCTTGAGAAAATAAAAATCCTTTGAAAAAATGAGGATGCCAAACTAGCCCTTAAAGATTTTACTTAGGTTTTTTTACTCTGATGGTTCTTCCTTAGTTGGCATGGCGTTTCCTTGCCTTATGGCAACATGACATCCAATCAACCAGGGTTTAATGCCAAGGGCCTCGCCTGTATTTCCTGACATATAGGCGATACATGGGGTTCTATTTTAGTTTTTACTAGTCAATTTTTCTATTGCTTACCCTCACTGACTAACCTCCCACCATTCACCTGTCAATTCTGCTGCCTCCTGCTCCATTTCATATTCCCATTTTTCCTGAGGATGGTCCTCCATTTCAGTACTGAAGAATTGGGATAGGGAGGGAAGAGAAGAGAAGAAAGCTTGACAGTGGTAATGGGGCTAATGCAACCATTTCTGGTCTAGGTCTTATCCATGAATATGTATGCATGGCTGTTATCGGTGTCAACAGAGACCAATGAGCCAGCCAGCCACGGAAGAGGTGCATGGGCAACACGTGGCAATGGATCAGATTTGTTAGTATGATTAAATTAAACTGTCAAATTAATTTATGGGTTATTAGATTAGGGTTGTGTCAGCGGGCTCTGTAGAAACATGCCCTATATACTCATTGAAATCAATCAATGAAGAATCAGTTAAGCCATTCGAATCTATAATCTAATGTAATCCCTCCCCAGCAGCCAACTCCACCTGACTGACCTCCTGGCGGTGTTGGTCCCAATTCCCAAATGACGTACTGTTCATGACAGAGGCATACCATACTGCAACCGATACAGATACACTTTTTTGGACTGTGTGTTTAAGATAGGCTGAAAGGATGAAGACTTTGTTATTTCTCTGTAAAAAAATGGCTACATGCTGTAGTGTATGGCTCAGTTCATTGTGGTGGTGGTTTTCACAGTCCTTGTTAGCTTCTGCTTGAAAATGGTGTCGTTGAAATAGTTTATGTGCCGAGATGCTGATGGTTTTGGAACTAAACTTTAAATACCTATTACCAGAGCCTTAATTTTTTAGCCTTGAAGTCTATTATGTTGAAGTTCTAAAATGAATGAGATGTTTTATTTACTAGGCTTTAATGTTTGCCTCTCACTTTCCCCAGCACACATGTTTCATGTAGTTGTACTTCTCATTGCTTTAAAAGTTTTTTTCTTGGTATGTTCACTCGATTTTTGTTTTTTGGGTAGTGGATGGGTTATGGTCTATATGGGGGAGTGGGTTCAGGTGTTGCCCACTGGGCAAGTGGTCCTTGCACTTATTTACTCTGCTATTTTTGTTAGTTTCATGCTACACAGCTACCTTGGCTGTTGAACTCAGCTGAGAACATCTTTATTCTTGCGTTCTATTGTGATTTATACCTGCCTTGACGATATGCAGGTTTCAACAAATCCCAGTGCTGTCGGAGGCTGCAGTTGCAAGAGTTCTTTCATGGTGAAATAGCTTCAATGTTACCTTGAAGAGATCAATAACCGGAGTTCTGTAGCGAAACATACGCTTTAGATCTGAGTGTACAATTGGTATTTTTTGGTAGCTCTTGAGATGTTTCTTTTTGAGTTTTATTACCTTGAAGAGACCAATAACCGGAAATATCAATCACAAACTGTCTGGTTCAATTTGTATCTCTCTAACATGTGAAATGATGACAAATTTATGTACATGTAATCTTATGGCTATTAACATTTGACTATGTCGCTTTTACAACAACAATATAGCCTTCTAGTCCCAAACAAATTGGGGTAGGCTAGAGTTAAAATCCAACGTGATGTCACCAAAAGGGAACGAGAGAGAAAGGAGAGGGAAAAGCTTTTGAGAGCACTAAAAGGAAAAATGCCTAATTACGGTTCGGGTACGAGTTCGGGTACGAGGATAGCTTCTTTCCAAACATAATTTCATTAGGATATTTCGTTTCTTCAAGTCTCTTTTGATTTCCTCCTCCCATATCAAGTTTCGTCGATCTTTTCCTCCCATATCAAGTTTCGTCGATCTCTACTTGTTTTCACATTATTGTCCCGTCTTATGTTGTCTCTATGCACCGGTGCCTCTAGGGGTCTTTGGTGGACAGGTCCAAACCATCTCAACCGGCATTGAATAAGCTTTTCTTCAATTGACACTACTCATAGCCGATCGCGTATGTCATCGTTTCTCACTCGGTTCAATCTTGTGTGCCCACATATCCAACGCAACATACGCATCTCTGCGACACTTAGTTGTTGGATATGTCGTCTCTTAGCCAACATTCAGCCACATATAACATAGTAGGCCTAATCGTTGTCCTATAGAATTTGCCTTTCAACTTCTGTGGCACTCTCTTGTCGGGATGCGGCTTGGCTGCTCCCCAACGCTACTCCCATGTGTGTTCCAGCCACGTGTTTAATCCTTATTTGTCCCACCACGTAATCAGCTCTCGCCCACCGTTTTGTATACCGCTTTCCTGCGCTCTCCTCCACACGATGTTGTCTTTGGCTTTCTTCCACCTTCTGACGCACAGCAGCTCTTACTTTTCCTCTTCTACATACGCACAACAATCTAGCAATCTCCATGGAAAATCTACGAGCTCTTCATTCTAACTAAGCCCGCTCACCTGATATGGCGACATCGCCAACATGCCAGCGCCCACTACCCCACCGCCGCTAGGACTAGCCTACCACATACCCCTGGTTCTTCGCCTTCTCCTCCCGGCCCAGCCACTGGCCATGCGCGTCGCTCCCACACGGCCACACCCGAGCGAGCGGCGGACGGACCGAGGCCGACCGGGACAGAGGCCACAAGCCGCATCCCCATCGGCCTCTGGATGATTGTGTCTACGACTCTGCGTTGGTATGCTTTGTAGTTTTTTTAATCTCTGTGTTGGTATGCTCTGTAATTTTTTATCTCTTTGTCTTCGTTCAGAGTTATTTGATTATTATTGATTATTGTATTGTATAGTGTACTGGTGTATAATCGGACATATTTCTCTTTCAGTTGAACTATACATAAATTGCTAGGATTGAAAATTATGTACTAATGAATTTATGCGTGATTAGATGAAGCAGATGAAGCAGGAAGTTAGATCCACACTCGATGTTGCTAAAGAGTACATGAAAGAAAAATCTACAACTATATATGGTGAGCTTTTTTACCATGTAACATATTCTAATACTAAAACTATAAAATATCGTCAGTACATGTGGCACCATCCAACCTAAAAAAATTGTAGCAAGCTATGCTAACTGGATTGATAGTCATGTGTTGTTGGCTGCCTTGATTTTGCTTAGATGATGCCATATGGATGTTGAATGATGGATGCGATGAAGCTATTGGAGCTGCATGGTACTCTGATATATGATTGAAATTTTGAGTGTCTGGCAGCTCTATGTGATCCTAAAAAAGTTAAAAAACAGAAAATATTAATTCCACAATAATAATAAGAGATTGAGAGGGATCTAAAGTTACAACGAACTAGGATTATACCATTGTTATGGCATGCCTTTGTGGTTGTATTGTTGGTTGCATCTGTATGAGAGGTTGGCCATCAAATTGATTTACTGTGATATCAGCATCAGTCTTCTTCCTTCGGATCCTTTTTGTTTTTTTCTCTAAACCACCAATAGGCCTTGCTGAACCTCGTATTTCTTTCGCCTTGGGTTTCATGCATGTTGGGGACTTGTTCTCAAATGCTATAAGTTAAGAACAAGGCAACACAAAAATAGGTTAATGGTTAACACCCTTCGTCCTTCGAAGCGTTATTTCCCTAAGGATATAACGATCTTCAGATGAAGGTCATGAAGGACATACCTTCATCACAACAGCGTATATTAATGGAAGACGAAGCATATGAAACATGAGAAATAACACGAATAATCATATGACATCGTTCATATATTGTTTATTATATAATCATGAATGGATAAGAACAATATTGAGTTACATTTGTACCTTCGGCTTGAAGGAAAATACAAGCGTGACGCAAAAGCAAATGCCAAGTCAGCGTGAACAGTACGGGAGTACTATTCACCTATTTATAGGCACGGGTCGCAGCCCATGTAAAATTACATCCAGGTCCTTTGCTTTTGATAACAACTCTACAATAATCTATTGAGGTCTAGATAGTATTTTCCTTTTTAAGTCGGTTTCCTCTTCTCCGCTATCATGCCGAAGCTTCCTTACGCACAGCTTTGGCTCTGCTCCATCCTTCGTTCTCTTTGTGTTTCTTCGTACAGCAATTGTCCGAAGAGTCCATGTCTGAAGGTACCTGTTCATGTATTATACTCCAGAAATATTGTCAAATCTCGTTTTTGAGGACCTTCGGAAGCCGAAGGCCCCCAACAGTAGCCCCTCGCAATATTAATTTGTTAAGATAATAAATTCAAATTGCGATATGGACGGAGGCCCTAAGCCGAAGGTCCGAAAAAAACACCTTCCCTTTGCTAGAATAGCAACAACTACTGACAAGCGGGCCCTCCAGCACACAATACGCCAGGCGTATAAATAAGAGCGCACCACTAGCTCATTTAGCACGCTTTCTTGCCATCTGCCTTGCCTGCTCAAACAGCTCTTTGCTTACACACACTTGACCAGATTTTTTAGATATTAAAGCTTCGACTTTGAGAGCACTTTTTTCAGCTCTTTCGAAGATGTCTGAGGATAAGAAGGCTACCGCTGAAACGAAGCTGAGCCTTTCTGAGGAGATGAATCTTGGCTTTATTGAATCGATAGCAAGGACAAATGTGGAGAAGATTGCTAGGGAAACTTTAGAGGGTTTGTGTGAAGGTACCAGTGATAGTGACAGCTATGATGTGGAGAGCGGCGGAGAAGACTCCGAAGATCGACCCTGGCGGCCAAGCCATGCAGTTTTTGGAAAATCGACTATTAAGCAAAGCCATCTTGATAATATGAGGGGAAGATACTTTCGGGACATGTCTATTGTAAGGGCTGATGGCGGAGAGAGGACTGTGCCTACTCCCAAAGAAAATGAAGTTGTGATTTTCCGAAGCTTTTTTAAGGCTGGGCTTCGGTTTCAATTGAGCAAATTTGTGGTTGAGGTTTTGAAGATTTATCAAATCTGCCTTCATCAAATTACGCCCGAAGTAATTATAAGAATGGGAATCTTTGTCTGGGCAGTGAAGAGCTAGGGCTTGGAACCAAATGCAAAAAGCTTTTGTAATATACATGAGCTAATATATGAGACGAAACCCTGGGGTAAAGAGCAATATCATAATAATTTTGGCTGTTACAGCTTCGGTGCCCGCTCTGGGTCAAGCTGTCCCGTGCCAACTTTTCGGAAGAGATGGCCCGAGGACTAGATGAAGGAATGGTTCTATGTGAAAAACGATTTGAAGGCACGACAAGACATTAAAGATATCATCATGCACCCTATCTGGCAGCGTTTCGGACTCCGGAAACCGAAGGTGGAAATGGATGAAGCAGCCGAAGAATGCCAGAGGGCCTTCGGCGTGGTTTGCTCCTTCGTTGGGACAAGAGACTTGGTCCAGGAACACATAGCTTTCAGAGTATGGCCTCTTGTAGAAAAGTGGGAAATGCCAAAAGAAACTATTACCAAGCCTGACGAAGGTGGGCTGATTAGGATGAAATTCACCTTCAGATATGATGATAAATTTATCAAGCCAGATGATGATTGGCTGAAATGTATTGAAGCCACAAGCGATGATCTGCTTGGGCCATACTCCAAGACGGAAGATAATGCGCTATCAGCGACCTTCGGTGGTCGGAAAAAGAAGAGGCTGAATAGAGTTTTTTATGCTATTGGATTCGTCTATCCTGATTACCGTTACCCGATACGGGGTGAAAAAAGAAAAGGTACAGCTTCTGTGAAGGAAGTTGCTTCGGCCGCTCTTAGTGAGCCAGCGCCGAAGAGAAAAAAGGTGAAGGTTCTTACGCACCGGCCACGCTACATAGAGCCGACCACATTGCCCGAGTTTGTTGACGAGGCTCCTTCGGCTACCGAAGCCAAAAAATCTATATTTGCGCAGAAAGCTGAAGAGCTGACTGCAACACCGAAGGCTGAAAGAGCTGAAGAGTCGAAAACTGAAGGGACAAAAATATCAGAAGTTTTAAGCCCTTCAGCAGAAGTTGGAGTGCCACAGACTCAGAAGGGTCCAGCTGTGACCCCCAAAAGGAAAAGGATGGTTAATGTTTTGGATGTACTGGAGACAATAAAGTCTTCAAGCTCCACGCCGAAAAAGTTGCCGAAGCTCAAAAAGCACAAATTGAAACAAAAGCTTCTGGAGGTGAAGCTACAAAGCACCAGGCTGAAATCAAAACTGGACCTTCAAAGTGCGCCAAAGAAAAATCCTTGGAGACTGAAGGAGAAAATGAAAAGGAAACTTTAAAGCAAATTCTGTCTGAAAAAACTCTTTCTTCCACTCCCGAAGCATCTTTCAAATTGCCTGATTATATTGTGCGACATGCTTCAGGCAAAATACTATCTGAAGAAGAAAAACGAGAAGCTCATCATTATGCCCAGAAATTAAAATATCCGAAAGGGACGTTGATATTCAATGGCAGCGAAGAAGAAGACTTCTTGTATTGTCTCCCAGACAACAAGGAGATCTTTGTCTGCCGGGAGATGGCAAGAAGCTTCGGATTTCCAACTCTAGAAGATGGGCTTTCAGTTTTGTCAAAAGATGAAATAGCCGACAGCTTAGCATATAATAGCTTAAAGGTGAGAAAATAAACTTTTTGCGTGGTTAGAAATTCGTGTGTTTATTTCTTATCATCACATTCCTTTTGCAGGGCCTTATTCTCAGCAATGCCCTCAGAGCGCAGAAAAGCGCTGAAGACAAGGGATGTACGATGGCATTGAATAACCTTCGTTCCGAAGTGATTGAACTAAGGAACGAAGGTCTTGAGAAAGACAAGATTTTACATTCATTGCTTAACAAAATAAAAGAGGACGAAGCTGCTTCCAAGGCTCAAGCTGAAGCCCAGAAGTGCAAAATTGAAAATCTTCAGAAACAGCTGGCTGAGGCGAACCTAAAATGTGCAACTGCCGAAGCTAACCTTGAAGTCAGCGACTAGTGGAAGAATCATTGGGAGAAAACTGCTGTAGCACTTCGGCTTTCAAAAGAAAAATGTTATGAAAAATCCATGAAATGTGTGGAAACAATTAAGAGTAGTTTCACCAGCGTCGGCGCATTTTCAAATGAAAGCAACTTTGTACTGGGAGATCCTGAAGGTCCAATCGACTGGATCAACGGCGAGGCCGAAGCTTTTGAAGAAATTTTGAGTGGCCATGGGGACATATGTGCCTTCTCGGGTGCTAGGGGGATTGCTACTATTTTGGAGAAAAGAGGCTGCGATCATGTGAAATCTTTGGCGCAAACCGAGGCCGCCTTAACTACTGAAGATATAAAAGACCCTTCGGCCGAAGAAAGCTTGGTTGGTGGAAAATTTTTCACTGACATCTAGGAAAATGGCGGTCGAGAGATGGCTCAGGAAATCATAAGGAGAAGTGAAAAAGGTATTCACGATGCTAGAAAAGTGGCAGAGGCCGCTGAGAAAAGTGCGGGTCTCGAGAGGCAAATAGGTATTGACTAGTAACTTTTGACTTTATGTTGTAATTTTATGACTTCGGACTTATTTACACTTTGTAACACAGCCATACAAGCTCCTCCCCCAGAGCCCGCCAATCCATTGGCGGACCCCAAAGCAAAGGGGGATGATGAGATTAGAAAAATGGCCGAAGCTATTATGGATAAAGTTGTTGATCAGCTGCTAAACGAAGCTGCAGAAGTAGTTTTACGAGAAGATTAGCTGTTATTGTAAAGCCATTTGGAGTGTAACATTTGCTGGATAATATGTAAAATATTTTTTAATTTTGAATATAATATATAAGCTGTTTATGATTCAACTCTTTACGATGCATGGAATTTTACGTACATATCGTTTTTGAGCCTTCGGCGAAAAAACACCTTCCCTTCTTTTCATGCTTCGTAAAGAATATCCATATTCCGTAAAAATATTACGGTTTCCGAAAAAACATCTATGCCTTGTGAACAATAGATCTCCTTTTCATATCATAATGACGGAGCTATATTTCTTGAAAACTTATTTTGCGCCTTGACACATCTTCGAACCGATCTCCGAAGCTCAGTAATGTAGGCCAACATTGTGTGCCTTTCCGTCGATTCATATTGCACCCCCTTCTTGTGCCACTGATGCAATATGATGTATGATGCTATGCTATGCAAATGATGTAATGATGTAATGATATGCAAAGTGATATTTGCGCCGAAGGCCTACACACATTCCCCAGTCAATCTTTTGGTCATTTTTCAGTTCATCAGCGCTGACTTTTTGCTGTAAACCTCCCTTAGGAGCTTCTTCACCTTTTACTTCGGCGGTATCAGTGTTTATTTTTCGCTGTAAGCCTCCCTTAGGAGCTTCTTCGCCTTTTACTTCGGCGGTATCAGCGTTTATTTTTCGCTGTAAGCCTCCCTTAGGAGCTTCTTCGCCTTTTACTTCGGCGGTATCAGCGTTTATTTTTCGCTGTAAGCTCTGCATTCCCTTTGGAACGACTTTTGAGCAGAAAACTTACGCTGCATCCCCTTAAGAACGACTTTTGAGCAGAAAACTTACGCTGTGTTCCCTTAAGAACGACTTTTGTTGCTTCGACGATAACTTGTAATGCATTCCTTCGTCAAAACCTTTAGAACTTCGTCAATATTTGAAGAGGATATATTCATTATGATAATGACAAAGCTATTACAAGAAATTGAAAACAACAAAAGAACTGAATTTTTGATGATTGTTCTTTATTGAAAAGGTAAATGATGACAAATGTAAAGGCTGTTTCTGAGGTAGGATATATCTTAGTAGATGTGTTTTGATTCTGGCACAATACTACTGACTGTGTGAGCTTCAGACTGCTCCCTAAAGTCTCTCTGCTGGTGACTGTGCTGGCTCCCTTCTGGCTACTGGCCTTGGGGATAAGCGGGTTGCATTGGTGGTGGAGGTGGGGGCTGTTGCCAAGATGCCTGAGGTTGGCTTGCCGAAGCAGCAGAAGCTGCAGGATGGTTGCCCACATATTCTGGAATGTATGGTGAGTGGTACGAAGCAGTATGCATGACCTGCTTCGGCTGACTCTGTTGGGCTGCAGCCTCTGCTATCTCTTTCTGTTTCTGAATGGTGACATGGCACATCCTGGTGGTGTGGCCCTTGTCTTCTCCGCAGAATAGGCAGTAAATTTTCCTGGGCTGATCCCCAAACCTTCCTTCGAAGCCCCTAGCGCCTCTGCCCCTTGGAGCTGGGGGCCGAGGGTAACTCTGTTGTTGCCCCGAAGCCTGAGAAGAATATTGTGGCTTCTGTTGCTGGGTTCCCCCGTCGTCATTCTGAGTATAATGAATTGATCTGACATGTCTGGGGTGAATTCTCCCTCCAAAGCCCCTGGTCATCTCGGAGAACCTGTAGGCTTCCTCCCTTCTCTGCCGAAAGTCATTGCCAGCACAGATGTACTCATCCATCTTCTGAAGCGGTTTCTCCAGGGTCTGAGGGGGTTTCCTGGCGAAGTATTGGGCCAAAGGTCCTGGCCGAAGCCCCTTGATCATGGCCTCAATGACAATTTCATTGGGCACTGTTGGTGCTTGTGCCCTCAATCGCAAGAACCTTCGGACATACGCCTGTAGGTATTCTTCTTGATCTTGCGTGCATTGGAACAAAGCCTGAGCAGTGACCGGCTTCGTCTGAAATCCTTGGAAACTGGTAATTAGCATGTCCTTCAGCTTCTGCCATGATGTGATTGTTCCTGGCCGAAGAGAGGAGTACCAGGTTTGTGCAACATTTTTGACTGCCATGACGAAGGATTTCGCCATGATCGCGGTATTGCCACCATACGAAGATATTGTTGCTTCGTAACTCATCAGAAATTGCTTCGGATCTGAGTGTCCGTCATACATGGGGAGCTGGGTGGCTTGTAAGATGGGGGCCAAGGTGTAGCCTGCAGCTCTGCTGACAGAGGAGAAGCATCATCAAAAGCAAAATTCCCATGATGAAAATCCTCATACCAGTCGTCCTCGTTGAAGAAGCCTTCTTGGTGCAATTCTCTGTGCTGGGGCCTTCGGTGCTGTTCATCTTGAGTGAGATGACGAACCTCTTCAGAGGCTTCGTCTATCTGCCTTTGTAGGTCAGCTAGCCGGGCTATCTTTTCTTTCTTCCTTTGCACCTGTTGATGCAACATTTTCATATTCCTGATTTCTTGGTCCAAGTCATCCTCTTGGGGTGTTGGACTAGTGGCCTTCCTCTTCTGGCTTCGGGCCTCTCAAAGAGAAAGGGTATCTTGGTTCAGGTCCAGTGGCTGTAGAGCACCAGCCCCTGTCGCTGAAGCTTTCTTTGGCGGCATGACGAAGGTCGACGCTTGCCGAAGGTGGTCGAAGCTCAAAAAGTGGAAGTGAGTTCACCGAAGGTGGGCGCCAATGTTGGGGACTTGTTGAAAGCTCTCTTGTGAGTTTTGGTGTTTGGATGACAACTCAATTAAAGGACTAACAAGTGTACTAAGTGTTGAACAGGTGCTTAAGGTACAGGGTTCAACACAAGTGAACAAATGTGATGGTCCAAGAACTGGATTATGGATACATAATGGACATCACAAGTAAGATGGACATTGCATAAAGTGAGACTCGGGTGCGTAGCTCGGAGACAACTGATCAAGCCAAGGACGGAGGCAAGAAGAGCTTCGAGGTACCAAGTGCACGGGAGAAGGTCAAGGAGGCTGAGGAACCCAAAGCCAAGGGTGAAGAAGAAGGCTTGCAAAGTCAAGGGTGATCGAGTTGAGAACAGCTACGGCACATCAAGGATCACTACATAAGGACGTGACTTACAACCAATGAAGAAATATCTATAGGTATGTGGTGTAAGTCATAAGGCTCAAGACCAAGCTCTAAGAAGGAGATCAATGTCACTAGAACGAGAACAAATGTCAAAAACAGAACTGGAAGCAGCCCAAAAGAGCTAAGTGCACCTTGACTTTTAGTTTGGGGTTGTTCCTATGTTTGGAGATGTTCTATGTGACCTTTGCAGGATGTTGGAGCTAAGAAATGTCAATTTAGATCAAGTCAAGCTGACTTGATGATTTATGAGTCCAACATCAAAGCTCAAGCATGTGAAGTGTTATAGATGTAATAATTAAGAGAAGGTATGTTTCTAGACTTAGTACATTGGTTTTAGTGTACTAATGTATTGTGTCTAAGTGCTGGAAACAGGAAAAGACCAACTGGAAATGTCTTGGCTCGAGCAGCCAAGACTCTGCTCAGTCTGAGTGCACCGGACTGTCCGGTGGTGCACCGAACAGTGTCCGGTGCGCCAGGCTGGCTCGAGCGAACTGGCCGCTCTCGGGAATTCACCGGCGACGTACGACTATAATTCACCGGACTGTCCGGTGTGCACCGGACTGTCCGGTGAGCCAACGGTCGGCGCGCGATCTGCGCGGGACACGTGGCCAAGCCAACGGCTAGATGGAGGCACCGGACTGTCCGGTGTGCACCGGACATGTCAGGTGCGCCAATGGCTCCAAGACTGCCAACGGTCGGCTTCGCCATAGAAGGAAAGAAATCGGGCACCGGACAGTGTCCGGTGTGCACCGGACTGTCCGGTGCGCCACCCGACAGAAGGCAAGATTTGCCTTCTTGGATTGCTTCCAACGGCTCCTAGGCCCCTTTTGCCTATAAAAGGGACCCCTAGGCGCCTCAAGCAAGATACAAGCACAGCCAACAAGTGTAGACATCACTCGAATCCATTCTCACTCTCCCTCTTGTGTGTAACTCTATAGTTTGTGTAGAAGGCACAACTATAAGCCTTTAGAGAGAGGAGAAGTGCTGCTAAGAGCTAGAGCAAGGTCTTGAGCATATCGTTACTCTGCCGAGGTGCTGCCAAGAAGTTTGTAAGCAGCCACGGTGTTGTTGTAACCCAACTCAATAGTGAAAGGCTCTATCTGTCATACTGACAGATCTGAGCAAACGGAGGAAGGAGTTGAAATAGACTCCAAGCCCAGGTGTGGCTAACTCCAACGAGGACTAGGCAAGCATTTCAGGCTTGGCCGAACCTCGGGATAAATCCTTGCGTCTGTGTTCTCTGTTCTGTATTGTATCCTGACTCTCTGTCTTACTTGTCTTTATATCTGCACTTCAATACTTATCTGTGGTATAAGCTTTATTTGAAGTGAAGGACATTTTGAGACAGGATCTTCTATTCCGCTGCAACCTACTCGAAGAGTCTTCTCACTCCACTGCGTACTAAGTCTTCGAGTAGAGTAAGAATTTAAGTTTTAAAGTAATAAGTTTTATTCGCCTATTCACCCCCCTCTAGGCGACATCCAGATCCTGTTCCCGGGTCAAAGGGAACTTTCAATTGGTATCGGAGCTAGGCCTCTCCAGTGTGGGCTTAGCCGTCCGGAGATAACGATGTCGTCACAAGAGGTAACTGTAGAACTTCTTTTAGGCGATGGTTCTAATTACAAATCTTGGTCTGTCTCTATTTACAAAGCTTTCATGAATGTTGATTCTGATTTGAGACAGATCTTTAGTAGAAGTATTTTTCCCTCTGATCTGAGTAAAAATCCTTCTAATGAAGAACTAAGATATTTATCTCTCAATCACCATGCTTGCAACATCTTAGTTGACTCCCTTTCTAGAAATGCTTATTTTGCCATCATGAGCAGTGATAGTGATCTATTTGTTGATGCTCATGATGTATGGAATAGGATTAAAGAAAAATATTCTGCGACAAACTGTGATGCTCCTACTCCCTATATTACTTGTGTTACTAACCATTCAGAGGGAGAAGAACAAGAATGATGGCACCCAAACGATGAATCCACCTCGTCGACAGGTTCATTCTCCACTAGTGATAAATGTTTTATTGCTAACAATGACGGTGGAAACGAAAGCCACAATGAGGAGGAATATGAGGATGATAACGAGGATGAATCTTCATCATCACAAGGTACATTTTCCTATATTGCTTCCACTGACATTAATGACAGGAAAAATGAGACCGATGATGTGGAAGAAGAGGAGATTCGCCGTTTCTACAACCATCTCGACAAAGCGGACAAAGCTCTCTTGGTTAAGTTGTTGAGAAGAAACAAGGAACAAGGCGAGACGCTTCTCAGGCTAGAGGAGACTCTCATCAAAACCAACGACAGCCTGGTAAAGATGACCAAAGAACATGAGGAGCTAAAGTACTCTCATGGGAATTTGGTCCAACGGTATGAATCGATTTTAATTGAGCAAAGAAATAATCATGATGTATTATCTAATGCTGCTCAACTTAAAATTGAAGATTCTATGCTTAGGAATCAAGTAGAGTTGTTAAGTCATGATAACCTTGCTCTTACTGAAAAATATGACTTATTGTCTTGTTATCATGATAATCTCTTGGATAGACATATCATGCTTGAAGTTGCTCATGAGGTCGTAATTACGAACTTAAATTCATGTGAACTTCATTCTTGCACAAGTACAAATTTAGATAATTCATCACCATGTGATAACCCCTGTTGTTCAAAAGAAAGTCAATTTTTGAATAAGCATCAAGCTGCAGGGTTACAAAATAAATTGTGTGGGAACAAGAAGCAAAGACAACTAAGGAGAAGATACATTGCTCAACTCTCTCAAGATATCCACGGGCGCGTGGTGAAGAAGCTTGAGAAAGGAAAAACTGCAACAAGTGTTAAGCTCAATAAGAAGAATGTTCCTAAAGATGAAGAAATCAACATGAGCTTGGAAAAAGGTAAAGATTCAATTAATCATGTTGTTTGCACTGACCTTCTCTCCATGTCATTCAAGTACAAAAAGGAAAAAGGAAAAAGGAGGTGTTTCAAGTGCAAGAAGTTAGGCCACCTCATCGCATCTTGTCTGTACAAAGACAAGAATAAAGGGACAAGGAGTTGTTTTGGTTGCAACAATAAGGACCACACGATCACTTCATGTCCGGTCATGAAGAATCAAGAATGTGCATCCTCCAAGGTGACCCTCACCAAGGAAAATGACAAGCAGCAAGCGTCATGTCAGGTTGAGCGACGCTTCTGCTACAAGTGTGGTGAGCAGGGTCATCTATCCAAGGTATGTTATAAAGGTAAGATTCCTAAGCAAGTGAATTTGTCTCAATCTTATTCACGTAGGAGACCCAAATCATACACTTGTGCTAGATCTATAACGAGATCACCTAGAACTAGCACAAAGGCAATTTGGGTACCAAAGGCACATTTAGATGATCATTATGGACCCATCATGAGATGGGTACCAAACTGTGCTAACTAGACCATGCAGGTGTCTTGAAATGGACTGGAGACCATGGGAGAGCTTAAGACGGTTATCTAAAACTCTATGCTCAAGCTGTTAATTGTTTTGGTGTTTATTGACCCAAGGTTGAATTATTGTGAGACACTAATCCCATGTTCATCTCAAGTGAATAAGGTGTATAGGTCCTTAATCATTATTGGTAAATCAAGTAAAGGACTTTGATGAGAATCTACAACTTGCTCTCCAAAGGACGGTATCCCGTGTATTTTAAGTACATAATTGCAATTTAGTATTGCTCTTAAGTTGGCTTGTTGTGCTACCTGTCTTTGGAGTAGTTATGCTTTATGATTGCCTGTGTTAAATGAATCATAATGATGTTTGCTTAATCATGACTGGTGCTATATAGGATATATCTTTTGAATCATTCATGGGTAGCTCTTTCATTTGTTATATCCACAACGATTAACTCTCTTGTGTATATGGATAAACCTGTAACTTTTTGTAAGTCATGCTATGTGCAATTATGACATTTTGTTTAGTCCATGTTCACATGATTACCCTAGTTTGGTACTGTGTGAATTTCAAATCCATGTCGTGCCCTTTTGAGCTATGAGGTGCATGAGCAAAAGGAGCCCTGAATTGGTGATAACAAGTGCTCTCATAAAGGCAAAGGTATGGAAAATGGAATGTGCAATATTATTGAATATCTTGAAGTTCCATTGATAGTGATCATAGCTGTGTTCTTGCATTTCATTGGTAGTATCGTGGCTTAGAAGACTTATGCATTAAAATGTTGTTTCTTTTGGTGTACCTAAAGAATCTTCTTAACTATGATGTGCTTAGACATGATCATGTTGTTTTTCAATTAGTATATGTGATGCAATGATAGTTAAGTATGAAGCATGTCTAAGTAGCGTGTAAATGTTATACTTCCTGTGAGTATTCAATTGGCCTAGGTGCCACTGAGGCATGCATTGTTGTATTTAGTCAACCTTTCATTTAGCCTTCAATTGGTGTTAAGTGGCTTTTCATTTGATATTCAAATTGGCATCTTTGTGTGATGAAAGTGATAGAGTATGCCTTGACCAAGGTATGTTGTGATCCCCTCTAGTTCTAAGGAAGCTAGAATGTGCAAAGTGCAAGTCATTCAAATACTTGATGCACAACTTGAGGGGGAGCACACATAACTTGTGTCTTTTAAGACTAACTGTTTCTTGAGCAATCTTGTATAGTCTCTAGGTGGAAAAGAGAAGATAAGCAAGAAATGGAGCAATCAGGACTTGGGTACCTCTGTAAGTCAAGAAATTGGTATCTCAAGTCGTGAGTAAGTACATATTTTTAGATTGCTCATGCTCTATAATATCTGGTGATAATAGATGTTTATTCTTAAATATCATAGAGCTATGATAATAAATGAACTTTGCAATTGGTATCTTTCAATTGGTAGCCGTGATAGTCTGCTTCAATTGACATCTTTTGATGATCATTAGAATAGAAGTTTCTTCTTGTGCCCAATACTATAACTTGTTCTAAGTTTGGTGTCTTAGCAACAAGAAAAAGTTAGGAGAAAGAATCAGGCACAAGTGTGGAGAAGCTCTCGAGAGATTAAATACTTTCAAGGTGGGAAGTACACTACAACATGGTAAAGGTACAAAAGGAAGTATTAATCTTTTTGCATATATGTATCTTACCTAAATATTGATAGTGCATATGTTCAATAAGTAAGGGGAAGTTTTGATAGTCGTTTTTCCTCCTTGACACCTTGCTGTCCCTTGACATCATCCTATGTTCTTGCTTGAGTATGGTTTTTGGTGTTTGATGTCAAAGGGGGAGAATTTGTGTATTAAAGCTTATCTCAACCTGAGAGGAAAGCTTATCCTAAGGGGTGATGTGTTAGTTTAAGCTTTGCTAGTGTGTTATTCATATGCTTCCTGCAGTATTATATGTGTTGCATCATATGGACTAGTGTTTCTGCTGCGTTGAATTAATTGGCTTCTATAGTGTAATGGATAGTCATGTGGTTAATGGTGCTTTAAGACTAAAGGTGCTTTAAGATTGCTTTAAATTGGTATCTTAATCTAAATTGGTATCTTAATGGTGAATAGTGGTAGGTTGATATTCCTGTGATATATCCACTAATTTGAATGGTGTTTAACTCTGATTATGTGCATTTGTGTGTTATAGCATCATGGTTTGATTCTTGACACAATGCATCCTAAAAAGTGCTAAGGTGTAGAAATGTTTCGAATTGCCTAAGTATGTGCAAATTGGCGTCTGAGGTCAAGATTATGTTTTTGAAGTAAGCACATATTTAGGGGGAGCATTCTATAAACTTAGAATTCAAAATTTGTGCTTCAAATCTTATTCTTATGTAAGCTTTAATTGTGTTGCCATCAATCACCAAAAAGGGGGAGATTGAAAGCTCTCTTGTGAGTTTTGGTGTTTGGATGACAACTCAATTAAAGGACTAACAAGTGTACTAAGTGTTGAACAGGTGCTTAAGGTAAAGCCTACAGGGTTCAACACAAGTGAACAAATGTGATGGTCCAAGAACTGGATTATGGATACATAATGGACATCACAAGTAAGATGAACATTGCATAAAGTGAGACTCGGGTGCGTAGCTCAGAGACAACTGATCAAGCCAAGGACGGAGGCAAGAAGGGCTTCGAGGTACCAAGTGCACAGGAGAAGGTCAAGGAGGCTGAGGAACCCAAAGCCAAGGGTGAAGAAGAAGGCTTGCAAAGTCAAGGGTGATCGAGTTGAGAACAGCTACGACACATCAAGGATCACTACATAAGGACGTGACTTACAACCAATGAAGAAATATCTATAGGTATGTGGTGTAAGTCGTAAGGCTCAAGACCAAGCTCTAAGAAGGAGATCAATGTCACTAGAACGAGAACAAATGTCAAAAACAGATCTGGAAGCAGCCCAAAAGAGCTAAGTGCACCTTGACTTTTAGTTTGGGGTTGTTCCTATGTTTGGAGATGTTCTATGTGACCTTTGCAGGATGTTGGAGCTAAGAAATGTCAATCTAGATCAAGTCAAGCTGACTTGATGATTTATGAGTCCAACATCAAAGCTCAAGCATGTGAAGTGCTATAGATGTAATAATTAAGAGAAGGTATGTTTCTAGACTTAGTACATTGGTTTTAGTGTACTAATGTATTGTGTCTAAGTGCTGGAAACAGGAAAAGACCAACTGGAAATGTCTTGGCTCGAGCAGCCAAGACTCTGCTCAGTCTGAGTGCACCGGACTGTCCGGTGGTGCACCGGACAGTGTCCGGTGCGCCAGGCTGGCTCGAGCGAACTGGCCGCTCTCGGGAATTCACCGGCGACGTACGACTATAATTCACCGGACTGTCCGGTGTGCACCGGACTGTCCGGTGAGCCAACGGTCGGCCGGGCCAACGGTCGGCCGCGCGATCTGCGCGGGACACGTGGCCGAGCCAACGGCTAGATGGAGGCACCGGACTGTCCGGTGTGCACCGGACATGTCCAGTGCGCCAACGGCTCCAAGACTGCCAACGGTCGGCTTCGCCATAGAAGGAAAGAAATCGGGCACCGGACAGTGTCCGGTGTGCACCGGACTGTCCGGTGCGCCACCCGACAGAAGGCAAGATTTGCCTTCCTGGATTGCTTCCAACGGCTCCTAGGCCCCTTGTGCCTATAAAAGGGACCCCTAGGCGCCTCAAGCAAGATACAAGCACAGCCAACAAGTGTAGACATCACTCGAATCCATTCTCACTCTCCCTCTTGTGTGTAACTCTATAGTTTGTGTAGAAGGCACAACTATAAGCCTTTAGAGAGAGGAGAAGTGCTGCTAAGAGCTAGAGCAAGGTCTTGAGCGTATCGTTACTCTGCCGAGGTGCTGCCAAGAAGTTTGTAAGCAGCCACGGTGTTGTTGTAACCCAACTCAATAGTGAAAGGCTCTATCTGTCATACTGACAGATCTGAGCAAACGGAGGAAGGAGTTGAAATAGACTCCAAGCCCAGGTGTGGCTAACTCCAACGAGGACTAGGCAAGCATTTTAGGCTTGGCCGAACCTCGGGATAAATCCTTGCGTCTGTGTGCTCTGTTCTGTATTGTATCCTGACTCTCTGTCTTACTCGTCTTTATATCTGCACTTCAATACTTATCTGTGGTATAAGCTTTATTTGAAGTGCAGGACATTTTGAGACAGGATCTTCTATTCCGCTGCAACCTACTCGAAGAGTCTTCTCACTCCACTGCGTACTAAGTCTTCGAGTAGAGTAAGAATTTAAGTTTTAAAGTAATAAGTTTTATTCGCCTATTCACCCCCCTCTAGGCGACATCCAGATCCTGTTCCCGGGTCAAAGGGAACTTTCACTTGTTCTCAAATGCTATAAGTTAAGAACAAGGCAACACAAAAATAGGTTAATGGTTAACACCCTTCGTCCTTCGAAGCGTTATTTCCCTAAGGATATAACGATCTTCAGACGAAGGTCATGAAGGACATACCTTCATCACAACAGCGTATATTAATGGAAGACGAAGCATATGAAACATGAGAAATAACACGAATAATCATATGACATCGTTCATGTATTGTTTATTATATAATCATGAATGGATAAGAACAATATTGAGTTACATTTGTACCTTCGGCTTGAAGGAAAATACAAGCGTGACACAAAAGCGAATGCCAAGTCAGCGTGAACAGTACGGGAGTACTGTTCACCTATTTATAGGCACGGGTCGTAGCCCATGTAAAATTACATCCAGGTCCTTTGCTTTTGATAACAACTCTATAATAATCTATTGAGGTCTAGATAATCTTTTCCTTTTTAAGTCGGTTTCCTCTTCTCCGCTATCATGCCGAAGCTTTTTTGCGCACAGCTTTGGCTCTGCTCCATCCTTCGTTCTCTTTGTGTTTCTTCGTACAACAATTGTCCGAAGAGTCCATGTCTGAAGGTACTTGTTCATGTATTATACTCCAGAAATATTGTCAAATCTCGTTTTTGAGGACCTTCGGAAGCCGAAGGCCCCCAACAATGCCTGTTGCTGCAGGTCTACTACCATTCTTCTTGTTTTGTTTGTCATCTAACAAAATAGTTTGAACTTATAATTAGAGAGAGTCAACTTGAAGAATCATAGTTGTGTGATAGAAAGTATGTACCTTGCGGTATACACGAATTGTCCAAATCAGATTTAGACCTGATTTTCAAGATTTTCTCTATCTCTTCTGCTAAGTTTTCAGCATTTTTAGTAGAAATAAAGTATGCTTCATCGGACTGTGATGCTCGAACAGCTATTCTGTTGAAAATTCTGCACAGAGTGGAATAGCGATTTGATATCTTGACTTTAGGATCCTCATGTATATTGCACATGCTGCTTATATGTAGGACTTTTGCATCAACAGTCCATCTCTTATGTATGTATTTCTTAGGAACATATTTTATATTATTGACATCTAGTATCTTTAGTGCATGAGAACATAAGATGCCAGCAAACTCAAACTTCTTGCAGCTGCATATGACAATTGATTCCAATGGAGAAAACTTAACAGTATGTTCGCGATGTTTTCCATGGACTCTTGTTTTATACACCTTTTCTGCGCCATCATCACCACAGTAAAATAGATCACAATTTAAAGTTTGCAACACTTCCTCCTCAAATAACTTGAATATTGCTGGTGTATACACTTCTGCTGCTTGCTTTAATATTTCCATGCTACCTTCGGCTTTGGTGTACTTTGTGTCGCTCTAAAATCACAGGTAACCTCTTCATATCTTTTATCTGTCACTAATCTATCAAAGTGTCCAAAGAAAGTAAGCATGTCATGCTTTACACTAATATAACCTTTCAATTCATTATTCAGGCTTTCATTTCTTTGGGTGGACACCATATCAGCAGAGAATGTGTTTCTGCCATATACTAATGCCCACAGATATCGTTTATCAAAAAGTCGTTGAAGCCATTTATTCCCTTGAAGGTTGAATGTGGTAAGCAATTGGTTCCATGCATTTATAAAATCCTCCTCCTCCACTTGATCATATATACATTTCTAAAATTCAACATTGAATTTCTTATAATCTTCAACAACTCCAGCAAGATGCTTGCATGCATTCTGATTCATATGCCATACACAAATTCTATGATGAGTTCCTTGTAGAACTATCTTGATTGCTTTTGCCATGGCTGCATCTTCATCTGTCAAAATAGTTTGTGGTTTCTTTCCAGACATCACATTCAGAAAGGTTCTAAACAACCAAATAAAGCTCTCAGTAGTCTCATCATATAGAAGTGCAACACCAAAAATAGTTTTTTTATGGTTATTGACCCCAACAAGCAAACCTAGAGGACGTCCATCACCAAGTTTTCTGTATGTTGTGTCAAACCCAACAACATCACCAAATGCTTCATAGTCTGCAACCATTTTGGAATCTGTCCAAAAAATGTCAGTTATCAAATCATCCTCGTCGACTTGAATAGAATAGAAAAACTTAGCATCTTCTGATGATCTTCTCTCCATATATTCCAAAACACCACCAGTGTCTCCTTTCTGTACCACTAGTGATCTCTTTGTATATAATCTATTCTTCACATCTAGACGAGTGAATCCAAGATTTTCAATACCACCTGCTTCCTTGGCCAACAGGTCAATAGCTGCTTTAGTAGATATGCCTACAAATTTTGCAACTTCTATTCTTGAGATTTGTGCTTCATCCATTTTTCTTTGTGATCTTAATTGGTGTCGTTGCTCTAGAGTAGCAAGAATATGATTATGCTCGGGCACAAACTCGTACACAAAGTAGGAGCCATTGATAAGGTTTATCTTCATACGTGCTTGACACGAACATCTTATCTCAGGTCTATTGAAACATGTGTTCCTATCTGTTGAGTCTGATTTTTTCTTAGGAGCACTCTTACCTGTTGGTAGTGTAAAAAGTCAATTAAAATTGCATAAATACTGAAAGATAAATGTTGTACTGAAACTGTTGTAGTGAAAGTGAAATTCATTACCTTGACGAAAGCAACAAAATGTTCTTGTCTTTATTATTAAAGAATCTCCCACATAATGACATCCACTCTTTCAAACACTAAATCCTATCTCGCCAGCATAAGCATTATAAAATCCATATGCTTCTTGCTCAGAGATAAATCTCATTCCAATTTTAGGTATCATGTCTTCTGGACAAGTGTTATTTTGATATGTTGAAGTATTTCCAGCATCCTAATTTTAGTGTGAATCATTAGACATTGAGAAATAATACAAGTGAAATGAGTAATTGGAATGGAGGTGTATATCTTACCCCTCTCAAATGCGGTGATGTTCCCAGGTTCTCTCCATATTCTCCAGATATTCCCATCCTACTAGGAGGATCAGCCATGAAACTCAATGATGGAATTACAACTTCAGGAGGATCCTTCGTCTGTGCTGCAGAAGTGTAGAATTGTGATGGGTCCATTGCATCATATGGTGTGTTCTGTAGAATTAGGTATAGATGCAGTTCTATGTTGTGGGTGATTGCTTGTGGAATAAAAGTATTTATTTTATTTATGGCTAGTTTTGGCAGGGCATTTGTGAGGTCTTGGCGCTAATGTGTATTCTAGGCGACAGCTTTTTAATTTTTGGCGCGCTAGGGAATCTAACGACGTGAGCTGTAAATAAGCAAAGGGTTCTAGTGGGCCCAACGTTGTAGAGACGTGGGATTAACGGTGGAAGTTGAATACATGGGACAAATAGAGATTGAACACGTGGCTGGAGCACACATGGGAGTAGGGTTCGGGAGTAGCCAAGCCGCATCCCTCTTGTCGCATATGACTCCCGATGCTTGACGCCATTTCATCCACCTCGTTTTGATTCTATGGCTAACATCTTCATCAATTTCATCATCTCTCTGTAGCATCAATCTCAAATAACGGAAGGTGTCCTTCTTTGGTACTACTTAGCCTCCCAAACTTACATCTCCATCCTCACTAATTGTAGTACCAAAGTCACATATCATATACTCGGTTTTGGTCCTGCTAATTCTAAATCCTTTTGACTTTAGGGTCTGACGCTATAACTCTAGCTTTCTATTTACTCCTTCCCGACTTTCATCTACTAGAACTACATCGTTAGCGAAAAGCATACACCAAGGGATATCTCCTTGTATATCCCTCGCGACCTCATCTATCACTAAGGCAAATAGATAAGGGCTCAAAGTTGAACCTTGATGTAGTCCTATGTTAATTGGGAAAACATTTGTATCATCATCAGTTGTTCAGACACTAGTCACAACCTTGTCGTACATGTCCTTGATGAGCATAACATACTTTGTTGGGACTTTATGCTTATCCAATGCCCACCACATGAGATTCCTAGGTATTTTATCATAGGCCTTTTACAAGCCGATAAAAACCATATGCAAGCTTCTGCTCCTTATATGGCTCCATGACCTGCCTTATTAAGAAAATTGCTTCCATGGTTAACCTTCCAGACATGAATCCAAATCAGTTTATAGTGATATGCGTCATTCCTCTCAGGTGATGCTCAATAACTCTCTCCCATAGCTTCATAGTGTGGCTCATGAGCTTAATTCCTCGATAGTTGGTACAACTTTGAATATCTCCCTTATTCTTGAAGATTGGTACTAATGTACACCTCTACTCATCGGACATCCTGTTTGATCGAAAAGTATGGTTGAACAACTTGGTTAGTCAAATAATAGCAATATCCCCAAGGCATTTCCACACCTCTATTGGGATACTATCCAGGCCCATCGCCTTGCCCCCTTTCATCCTCTTTAAAGCTTCTTTGACCTCTGATTCTTGGATCCTGAGTACAAAGCATCTATTTAAATCATCAAAGGAGTCATCCAATTGGATGTCCATAGTCTCATTCTCACCATTGAAAAGATTGTCAAAATACCTCTACCATCTCTGTTTGATGTCTTGTCCTTTCACCAAGAGTTGATCCATCTCATCCTTAATGCATTTAACTTGGTTGAGGTCCCTTGTCTTCCTTTCTCAAATTCTAGCTATCTTATAGACCTCTTTCTCCACTTCCTTTGTACTTAGTCTTCGGTAAAGATCATCATAGGATCGACCCTTTGCCTCACTCACAGCTCGCTTTGCAGCCTTCTTTGCCACCTTATACCTCTCTATGTTGATCGCGCTCCTGTCCTGGAACAAGATCCTGTAGCATTCTTTCTTCTCGTTTATTGTCTTTTGAACATCCTCGGTCCAGCACCAAGTATCCTTAGATTCACCGCTGCTCCCTTTGGTCACTCCAAACACCTCTGACGCCACCTTCCTAATACAAGTTACCATCTTCACCCACAATGTTGTTTGCATCTTCTTCTTTGGACCAAGCACCCTCCACAAAAACTCTTTCCCTAAAAACTTCGGATGCCTCCCCTTTGAGTTTCCACCACTTCGTCCTCGCAATTTTGGCTTGTTTAACCCTATGGGTACTGATCCAAAAACGGAAGTCAACCACCACAAGATTATGCTGGGGCACAACACTCTCTCTACGTATCACCTTACAATCCAAACAAGCTTGTTTATCTTCTCTCCTTGTGAGCATGAAGTCGATCTAGCTCGAACGATGGCCACTGCTAAAGGTCACCAAATGAGAATCTCTCTTTCTGAAAGTGTTGGCTATCACTAGGTTGTAGGCTACAACAAAGTCCAAAATATCCTCTCCTTGATTCCTACTACCATACCCAAAACCTCCATAAGCCAGCTCATAACCTACATGATCATTGAGATCTCCTATGAAAAGCTTCTCATTGGTGGGTACCCGCTCTGACTATGCCATCTAAGTCTTCCCAGAACTTCCTCTTCTCGCTCTCACTGAGACCAACCTGAGGGGCATATGCACTTATAATGTTCAAGACTACATCCCACAGAACTAGTTTGACTAGGATAATCCTATCTCCCTGTCTTTTGATGTCCACCACTCCATCCTTGAGGGTCTTATCAATTAGGATACCTACTCCATTTTTGTTTGCCACTATTCCTGAGTACCATAGTTTGAAACCAGTGTTCTCCACCTCCTTCACTTTTTGCCCTTTCCATTTTATCTCCTGGACAAATAGGATAATAACACGCCTCCTTCTCGCTGCATCGACTAACTCTCTTAGCTTACCTGTAAGGAACCCTATGTTCCAACTACCTACACGGATCCTAGTCGACTAAACTAGCTTCCTTACCCCTCGCACCTGTTGAGACAGATGCAAAAACCCTTGCATATTTGTCACTACACCCGGGCGCCGATGTATCACGCCACTAAGAAAGCGACGACCCGATCCTTGCGCACTTGACACTGCATCCAGATCACGACACGACGCGCCACCAAGGGGGTGGCGTCCCGGCCCTTGCCCATTTAACACCATACCCGGGTTATGCCCCCAACGGTTTTCTATTGGGTTTCATCTCCATTTTGTGTGGCTAATTTTTTTATAGCTAGCTCGCCATTAATGCAACCCTCCTTGTACCTGAACTTGGGACCAAGCTATGCTGCACCAACATATGCTAAGACAACATAGGAGTTACTCTATGTCACTTTTACAAAAATGAAAAATAAGATGAACAACCTATTGTTGTAATGATATGAATGAATATACTGAGAATATTTTTTAGTATCGATCCTCAATAGTTCTGTCTGTCCATGAAATAATGTATTTCAACATATTTGATTATCTAAATGTAATGATAATGTGGTACTACTACTCTCCCAATATCTTTGCGCTCTATTCTGTATCCCGATGGAAACCAAGAGCATACTATTTTATCACGTTCTATTCTGTCTTTTGGTATTTTGCGATGGAAACTAAGGGCATGCAGTTAATTGTTTCTTTTTGAATGTTCTGGTCCTATCGATTCCTCTGTGGCTATTATATTGCGCATTATCATTTCAATGACGTTGATGTTGTAGATTTCAAGAACGAGCTGAGGATAAGTAAAGATGATAGTTTTTCCCATAGGGGTGGGTCCTCGCGGGGACCCAACCTGAATGGGGGAATGGAGTTGGAGTTTTCCCATAGGGATGGTGGGGCGGGTATCTGAAATACAACGGGACAGAAGCTATGATGAAATTCTCTCGCGAAGATTTGATGGAGACCCAGATTAGGATTTAAACCCATCCCTCATGTGGCGTATGAAGGTCGAATCCATTAATTTGCCTTACTGTGACCTTAAATAAAAATGCAAAATCCTCATTCACTAATCCTAAACCTTATTCCTTCACTTGATTGTTGCTCTCCTATGTGACAAGCCTGATATGTGTGTTTATATCATAATATTTGTACTTTAAGAATTGATACCCATGAATTCTCCATAGAGATCGGGTTCCTAGCGGGGACGGAAATGAAATACTCCCTGTTAGAGCTTATTCGGTTCCTAGGGATCTAAACCCCAGGGGAGGCAATCCAGAGAGGGATTGAGTGGATCCCTTCCACTTCACTCAATCCCTCCCTGTGGGGGTATGATTCCCTGCTCCTAGCCCCCCTCTAGAATCGATGTGTTCGGTTCTGGCAGGGATAATACAGGGATTAGTTAAGGAGAAGTATGGGCTTCTAATGTATCAAATATATTTTTTCTAAAAAAGGGCCGCTACTTGCAATTCGCTTGTTCCCAGCAATCAACTATGTTATGCTAATTTGTAGTTTACACAATATTTAAATAACTTTTTTAGGAAATACACTACATGAAAATAAAACAGAGTTGCTGCTACCGGTTACCACCAAGAATGCTAATTTGTCAACTTTTTACATGTCCTCATCATGATCAAGAATTAAAAATACAAACATCTCAAACAACCCACAATTCTAGGCTGTTGTTACCAGTTGCCACCGAGTTGCTAGGGCTTCTAAGTTCAAAACCTAAGATAGTAATAGCAACAGTGATCTGCAGATGCAAAGCCTGCAAATATGCAGGAAAATGTGGATCAGATTCTCATCAATAAAACAAGCTACCAGTCTGGGCTGGATTTCAACAAACTAAAGTAGACATGCATGATGCATGTACAGACTAGAGCCAAAAAATATGCACAGAACAAGGATCAGATTCAGGAAAGGATCTATCTAAGTTCAAGAATGCCACGTTCCTACCTGAACTAGGAAAAACTAGTAGTACCAAGAAGAACCAAATAGAAGTCAAAATAAGAATCGAGAATTATACTTCTTGGGAAGTTAGAAAAGGAAAACAGGATACTCTATGTTCTATTCTAATAATGGAAGCACTTGCACAAACTTAGGTAGAGCAGTAACATTGTTCATCTTTAACATTTTTTCTTGTATACTTGTTGGTTACAGAATGAGAACATTCAAGTCAATCACATGTACAGTAAATGAGAAAAACTAACAAATGCCTCATGTTGTGTCAAATTTTATGTAGCTCATGCTAATTTAGTGTTAGCTTGGTGCAGTGCAGTGGCTCCTTTTGCCCAATCCAATTTCAATCCAGCTACTTGATCACTAGCTTTCAACAAAGAACTTGTTCGTTTTCTCTAAAAGAATGAAACTGAATGGTGTGTCCTAGGGGGAACTAATGGGCGTATAGAAAATCAAATATGTTATCAAGGATAAACATGAAACCTACCACTGCTTTGCTAACTCTCTCTACAAATAATGGCATTGCACCAGTTACAAAGCAGTATTCACTCCGTATTTACCCAAAAGAATGGATAAAATCAGTAAAAATAACCAAACTAGTGTACTCAACCTCATGGCAACGAAATTCAGAGCTTTGTTCTTTTCCGAGAACAGAAAAGGCACAGATGCTTTGATCTTTGTTGCAGATCAGATCATATTGAACTCCTAAACCCTATGACGACTGATGCAATTGGTATGGCATGGCACTACTGCTTTGACTGGCAAATGCAAGTTTTTTCTTTTTACCAAACCATGGGTTAATTAATTACTACATAATATGGAGGGGTCACATATGGAAAGAGGTAGTGCATGCTAACCACAGATGGAAATGGAGACGCTGGGCGGCCGGCGACCAGAAGGCAGATCTAGAACATTGAAATGGAAAGAGGAAGAGAGGGACAATAAACTTACCGGCCAGAAGGTTACTGGAGGAGAAAGTTGTCGCTGAGAAGATCATCGTGCTGTCATCGTCGTCCCCCCTAGTTACCCCCACCACCGCCGCCGTGTGTTGCTTCGTCCGCGTGCGTAGCGCCAAGGGATTGGTTCCACATGTCTAGACTCGTGGGATGGTTCCTGGGCCGGGGGAAGGATTTCGCCGGTAATGGGCCGGTGATGGAATCACGAGTGGGCTAACCGAACAGCTCTTCCAACGTGGGTCGGGAATCTATCCAGACCAGGATGTTCCACGTGGATCGAGCCGCAATCCCGGCCGATCCCGACCCAAACAAACAAGCCCTTAAGCATTTTCAGCCTAGGCGAGGAATATGTTTCGAGGAACAAGCGGGGACGCAGAGCACTCCGTTGGCCCTAACCGCCCCATTGTCATCCCTAAGGATAAATCGTATCTTCAGCTTGACTTTGAAATTGTACCCGTGCTTATTTCTGGACTTACCTATTCCAGTTTGTTCATATTATCTAATGCATACATCCCTCTCTTATTCATTAGTCCTACTCTGAAGATTATAACATGACAACACCCTCCCCTAGGGTTCCATAGGAAGTCACTAGGGATACCAGTCGAGTGGAACTGCCACTCAATAGGACCCATGGATGACTGTCCAGCTACAATTAGAGGACCACCTATGACAACACCTCACACCCAATGCATCCTCAGTAGGAACATCAACAATATCACGGTGGCGCTTCGTCATCGTATAAAGGTATGTCTGGTGACCCTGATTTTATAGATGGAGGACCATCTACCTCTACATGCTACGCTTCTGATAGTAGGATCATGAGGTTTCTTGACGCCGTGATGGCGGAGATGGATCTCCATGATCATCATACCATAGTAATGAACTATGAGATTCAAGAGATTTGTTAGCGCATTGCAACATTAGGTGCCAAGTGGACCATGACCACAACATTCTCTAGAAAGCCAGAGAACTTATAGGTACGCTATGCCAACGCACCCATCAATACCACGAATGTCATGGTTTTTACCCCCACCGATAGCTTGGTTCAAGCTCAGGGAAAGGAAAACCTTCTTACCATGGGTACGTCCATTGTCTCCTTGTCATAGCAGGTTGTTACCATTTCCGTGTTTCCTTTGGACTGGCCTCACGAAGAGAGAGAAAATAAATAATGATTTTTTTTAAAAAATATCAATATATTTATTAGTAGTTTAGTTAACTTCCCAATAATAAATGCTTTGTTCATAATTTTAGCTTGTTCATAATTTTAGCTTATCCTTAGAAATGATGAATAGTTTCTTTATGATTATGATAATTTTGACCATATACGTGGTATGGTTAGTATTGTTTTGGATTTGCATATGCTAAGAATGCATGTGCATATGCTAAGAATAAACCAAGTGTTGTACTTTATGGTTTCCATTCATTTCTACCAAGGTTGTTTTGAGTTAGATTTGATTCTTCTTAAACGAGCTAGTCATTCATGTCTTTCTAGTACAAGGACATCTTAGGTTTTTAATTTTGAAAAAAATAAATTCCCCTTTGGTTTCAAAATTCCCACCGGAGCCAAAATGATATCAAATATGGAAAAACTTATAAAAACTGTTAGGATTGTTTTGAGCTTTGCCAAATTTATGTGTGATATTGAGTAAAATTATCACTTTCTTCTTTTTGACTGTTAGAGTTGTAAAAGTGCAAAATGAAAGAGATTCATTACGAGCCTTGCATCCACCCAAAAATTTCCAGCAATAAAGATCCTGGTACTCCGAGAATTATCAAAAAGATGATTTGTGGAACTCATAAAAAAGAGCCAAAGATGGCATGCAAAAAATGCTGAGAATTGCAAGAAAAGAGAAAAAGCATGGAAAAAGGAGAGCTCCACAACATCTCAAGATCTTGGAATATGGATTCATCTAAGAAGATAAAAATAATACCAAACACATGCTCAAAGGTTGGAAAGAGGTTTGTGATATAATATACTCTTTAGATCGATCTTTGACTTAGCAAAATAAGCAACCTAAGTAGCTACCATCTCCACCTACTTAAGCTCCACATAATCTTTAGTATAGAGAATTGGCAAAAACAAAAGCAAGGCCACAAAAGTGAGTATACACATTGAGTGATCAAGTGTACCATTGGGTAACCACTTTCTTCTCAAATTTTTTGAAAACCCGTGAGAAGTGAATTCAAAAAGAACACGGAGTGGTCTATGTCTTGTGGAAGGGATCGTTCTTTCTCTACAACTAAGGTAGATGGATGGACAGATGCACCATAGGTATGCTATGAGGTAAGCTCTGATCATTTTGCCATTCAGAATAAATATGAAGCTAACTCCTTAATCTTGGTCATCTTATCAAAATCCATATTGCAGCCACTCCTGATCCAACACCTTGACTTAGCTTTGCTCGAGGATGAGCAAAGGTCTAAGCTTGGGGTTGTTGACGACCATTATTTCATGATCTTGGCCTCAATTATCCTAAAGGATAAGAGAAAACTTAATGGCAAAGTGAATAAAAATACTACTAATGAGTCCCATGAGTTGTGTTGAGATATTTGGATGTAAGTGAAAAAATATGGCAAGAACATGTCATAAGGGACAACATAGGCCAACCTGGGCACTTGGTTGTCCCTAGGGATGAAAACTATTCGGAATTTTTCAGAATTTCGGATACCGTTTCTAGATTTTTTTGATCGGATTAGTCGGTAACGGTATTTTCGGAAACGATATCGGTTGTCAGAATTTTAATTCGGAATCAGTATCGAAATCGGTGCGGCGTTCTACCGATCGTTCGTTTTCATTGGTTACCAATTTTAATAAGAACTTACCAGATTCTAGTCTTGGAATTTCTGGAAATTAGCAAGCCGACCAGCCCGCCTATAAGTCATAAGACATGTGAGCTACTGGGCTGTGACCGCCAAAGTGAGGTCTGACTTCACTGACTTGTAAGTCCATGACTCAAGGCAAGGGAGCCTAAGGCTATTCACAATGGGCATTTCATGTCACTGTTTCCAAAAATGCCACATCAGATTTATGGATGAATGAAATACCCTCTCTCAATAGAGAGTTTCATCTCACTATTTCATATGTCAACATACTTCTTAAATGCTGCATATAAATAACCAATAGGATTTACTCAATTATATGAAGATGAAACAAAACACTCTCAGTGGAGGTTTCACACAGTTTCCAAGATCTTGGAAACGAGTTAACATGGTTTCATCCCCATGAAACTCCATGAAACTCTTCCTTCTTAAATGATGTGACATGTCATCAAAATAGCTGATGTGGCAGGCTAATTAATACATGAAACACCCCATGAAACCACCATTGTGAATAGCCTAATAGCCCATAAGGCCATGATGGGATGAGTTAATGAGTGACTTAGCTTGTTGGCTACTGTCGTCCCATTAGCCCGTGACTGAAGGCTGCGTCTTGGCTGAGAGTGCCCGTGCGGCCGTCCAGGTGCAGCCACGGTGGGTCGGCGGCTATGGTTCCGGCGGACGACGGCTACATGAGATCAAGCTTTGCGGACGCTCACGTCATTTTTAGGTCAGGTTCAAGCCTCCCTCATCCTCCATGGCTGAGTAGCAGTCGTCCTCATTCTTCCGTCGTTCATCCCTAGCTGGCTAGCTGAATCGCCGTCGCCCGACATGCCTCGCAGGTCGTGCGTCAACGTCGTGCCCTCACCCTCCCCTCTCAGCCTCCCAAAACGCTGCAGCGCCGTGACCTACTGACTTGTGGCCTCCTAGATCTGCGGCCCAAAATATTGCAGCGCTGTGAGCCCGTGCCGTGAACAACAGAGGTATACAGACAGACATTTGCTTTGCTTTCTATCTGTATGAATATGGTACTTGCTAGCGCCTATGATCTCCCAGGTGGCCTCAGTGTAGGAATGAATGTGCTAGTTGCTAGTATGAATACAATTAGTCATATAGTTAGCGTTCTAGTAAATCTCTCTTATTGACAAGTATGATGGTGCCACTAATTAATTAATGTCGTATTTTTATTTACAGTAACACGACGTGATCTGGTCCAATGGCTAGCAATGGTGAAGCTTCACCTCCACGGAAGCGTATGTTGTTGAAGTTGCCTATTGAACATCAAAGTCAAAACTTGACATCCTCACCTCATGTAGAAGGTGCAAATACAAGTCAACCTTTTGGTGTGTCCGCATCATCGGCAACACCTGCTGCAACATCTCATGAACAAGGTGCAAATCCAGAAGAAGGAATTAATTTGGATGAGGACGATCCTTCAAAGGTGAAGCAAGCAAAGAAGCCCACTTCAGAATGGCAAATCTATGAAGCAAGTTTGGGCCAAATGCAAGTATCCGGGATGCAAAAACAATACTAGCAAAGGTAGGGTTGAAAGCAGTCAAGGAACAACTGCATTTTGGACTCATTTGAAAAATTATCATAAGATTGTGAAGGGGCAACAAGAGCTCAAGGCAGAAAAGGATCATGGCATAGGTATATGCATTGTCCAACCATATAAATATGATGAACAAACTAGTTTGAGAAAGTTGTATACAACTATTATCATGCATAAGTATCCATTTAACATTGCTGAGCATGAATACTTTATGGAATTCATTAAATCATTGAAGCCTACCTTTCCTATGAAGTCATGTATCACTATTATAAAAGAAATAATGGAACTCTATTTGCATGAAAAGGATGTGTTGTATAAGTATTTCAAAACCCTCAATTGTCGCATGAGTGCTACTATGGACATGTGGATATCAAATCAGAATAAAGGGTACATGTGTGTCACAGTACATTGGGTAGATGATGATTGCAAATACAAAAGAGAATTATCACCTCCTAAGATATAAAGGGTACATGTGTATCACATGTGTGCCAGTTGAGATAGTCCTTGACCTTCAGGCCTACACTCGAGATAATCCTTAATCAACCTAGATGGAACATCACCTGTTCCTAGCCCAAGTCTCGATTTAAGTACTTTCATCCTTAGGATTTATTTGTGTACCTTAGGATGATTAAAACGTCATAGAGAACCTTGCATTAGATCTCCCCATGATCATGGTGATAATATTATTGTAGGTAGAGCCATCCTTCCTCAGGATAAACCTGAGCTAGGCATTATTGCAAAGGACAAACTCTATCTACAAGATTTACCTCTAGGCAGGGCTGAGCAATTTTGTAAACAATATTTGATACTTTCAAAGATGTATCTATAAAAGGAATGGATATCAAGGCAGTCAATGCATCAATTCATTTCCAAGCAACTCCTATAAACTTAATGCACATTTTATTAGACTTAAAGTGTATAAAAGTCACTTAAAATACAAGGAATAGGTAAATGCATCGGGGCTTGCCTTTGTTGCAGAGAAGAGGTTCTAGATCTTTTTATTAAATAACCAGTTAGATGGCTCCTTCACTTGACCAGTAGGCACTGGAGTAGACTCTGCTTCAATAATCACCTCTTCTTTTTGGTACTCTACATGAAATTATATGTCCATGAATGCTTATGCAACTTGTAAAGAAGATATAATAAAGCTTTGCAAGATTTACACCTCTCTAAAGGCGCACATAAAAACTAAACAAACCATAGGAGAGCTAAACATTTTAATACCACCACCAAGCTCACCAACAAAAGTAGGGAACCTTGCCTCTACAACCAAGCATTCCATCTTTGACTTGGGTAAGGACTCATATTTCTTATTTTAAACTCTCCAAGCTATCCCTACCAGCTTATACCACTAGAGGATTAGATCAACCTCAAACTACACCAAAACCCAGATTCCACTAGGTAATCTTGTTTCATCATCCAAAGACCAAACTTGATTTGATAAACTTGCTTCTTCTTCCAAAGTAATAATCCATCTTTTTATTAAGGACTTTCTAATCCATTTTGGACCTTGCAAGACTTTTTGATCAAAAGGCTTCCAAACTACCCCAAACTTTTACCAAGTGTCAATATCCTTATGATAAGACTCTCCAAGAAGTTTCACAATTTTTAGTGCTCAACTTTGTCCACTAAAATTCAACTAAGCCTTTTGAGAGTACTAATACATCACTTAAAATTTATTAACTGCCCTAAAAATCCTACAATTATTTTACCAGAGAGCTTGCCACTTTAGACACCTCCCAAAATTTGTCCTATTATTTTATCACTTTTCTATGATTTTGGCTTAATTAATAAGCTCACAGATAAAAGAAAAAGCAAAACATGCAATAGTCTTGGGCCCAAATTGGCCCACACAACCTGACGCCAAGCAAAGCTAGCTTGGTCGATGGCCCACACCCGCATCACATTCACTTTGTATTAAATTCCTCCGCACCCGGACTAAACAACTCGTTACATCGCCGAGCCCGAGCTCGAGCCATCCATACAGGAGATTTCAAAGAAACATCGCGGGGAGCACCCGTGACATACCTAGACTTTTGTGCTCACGAGAAACTAGCCGGGGACGACGTGGGTTGGACGGGCGCCAGTCTATAGCGTCGCGACAACATTCTACACCACAAACTACGATAGAGTTAGTGAAACCTCTTCGAGGAGCTTCACTGACCTATGGATACCTCGAAACAGGCATTACCTAAGGATGCAACTCCCTGCCTGGCCACGGTGAGATGAGAAACTAGTGGGCGTGGTCACCAAACCTAGGAAGAACACCATGGTGCACAGGAGTAGATCAACTAGGGGAGCTACATAGGCTTGTAGACTTGAGAATCACCTCACACAAGTAGTGAACCAAAGCTAGAACTCGAGGACTCGGAGGGACTTAATTGAACATAGCACTCAAGGCAGCTAAACATGGACACAACACAACATGGACACAAATACATGGCTTACAAGCACCAACACCACACCAACATTAAAGCCTAGCAAGGACACTAAATCTAGTCAAGCTCACCCAGCCAAATATCCAACTTGTCCCTTTCTATAGACATGGAACTAAGGCAGATAAGACCCCATCTGTGGATAGGCACTAACAGGTGCAACACTTGATATTTCAGAAGGGAATGAGACCACTAGACCCTTTGTCATCACCCCAAGACTTATCTCTATTGGTGCCTAGAAGTGTAGGACAGGAGGGAGAGGAGAATTTTTTCTACACGCCAAAAAAGTCCAAACATGGATACTTTCAGCACGGAGTGAGACCTCTAGCACCTTCAACTATGCACTACAACCTTATCTCCATCTCTACACACAAGTGCAACCAGCAGGGATGAAAAGATCTTCTTCAGTAACCCCACTAAACACCGAATCCAACTTCATCAGTCCTGCTGCTCCGTTCCTCTCGTCTCTGTTCAATGCCTTTTATCTCACAAACTCACATGACAAGAGACCCCACTTACTTAACCAAATCTATTCCCTAATTATTGCTCTTCCACTTTGGTATAACACTCCAAGACTGAAAATACACTGAGCAATAACTATGATGCAGTAAAGTAGAACAAAATCTACTAAAAAGTCTAGTTTCAACTTAACTAAAACAACTCTATACCAAGTCTGACATAGAGTTTTACAATAGGGGTTCCCCCAATTTCTTCATAGTAATAAGCCTAGCGATTCACACAAAATTTGTTTGCCTTACCTTGGTATTTCACTTTGTTATAGAACTCCTAACCCAAAACTCCATGATTTGGTCACCAAAGAGCTCTAAACTGAGCAACAACACTGAAATTCCAGTTTTCAGTTAACTAAATCCAGTTCAGAGAAAATAAGTCTGACAACACACTTTTAGGCACCATTACTCCCAGTTCTATGTAGTTTCAAGGGCATGGCCGCTACCAAGAATTATTCCCCTAACATTGGTATCCAAGTCTGTTATAAAAACTCCAGCCTAAAACCACATGGATTGATGCCTAAAGGGCTCTAAACTAAGCACCATGTGCTGCAATACAGATTTCCGGAACTGAACAAACTCAATCATAGCTAACCTGACAGCCCAACTTTAGGCAGCTTTTATTCCAATTTTCATATAGCATCAAACCAAACTATATTAAGGAGCTTTGTTCATCATATGTGCTTCACTTCTTATGTAAACACCACAATTCAAAACCTTATGTATTAGGCACAAATGAGCTCCAAAAACAGCTACAAACACTGAAATTCAGACTTTACTCCTATTCACAATCTGAAAATTCAGAAACATTGGCAGCCCCACTTTGAATCACCTTTTCTCCTAGTTTCATATGGTTTTAGAGTTATCACACCTAATAATAATTGTTCTCCAACAGTTACTCTACAAGTTTGTTATGGCAACTTTTTACCAAAAGTCCACAGTTTAAGAGTTACAGGGGTCCAAAAACAGGTAAACCAAACTGTTTTGTGCTGAATCCAAATTGTCCCAATCTGAACTTTTGCAAATTACTCCAAACTTCTCCTAACAACTTAGAAATCTCCAAATAATAAAGTGGTTCACTTTTCCAAGCTCTACAACTTTGGTATATGGACTTTTAGTTAACTATCTCTAGATTTTGAATTCCCCTTTTTGGGATAATTTAGGGTTTCACTGTGGTTCAGCTTCTTTCAGTGATTCATCACTTGATCCGTCCTCCTAAAAAAGTTACCCTCTAGTCTCAGATCTAACTTTGGCACTCAAAACTTATGGCCAACATCCCTATTTTAGGGTTTGCTTTGCTTATACACTATTTCCCCTTTGGCCTCAATCTAGGGTTTTGAAGTTGACCCTTCACCTCAAGTGTTTCTTCCACTTGGACCAATTCCACAAAAACAAGGCTACTCAAGGGACTAAAATCCATCTTTAGAACTTAAAGATCGAAGTCCACTTGTCACTTACCCAAGAGATGCTTTACCTCTATTTAGATTAAGCAAAGCCCTAGTACTAAGCCCTACACCCAATACACAACATCACACTTTGGAAAATTTGGACCTAGTGAATGCACTCTAGGTGTAACAAGCAAGTTAATGCAAATGCTTATGATGACATGTCAGAGTTTTAGTTATCATAACACCAGGGGTGTTACAGCGGGGAATAATCTTGCTTGCTGCTAGCCTTTTTTCTATCATTATAATGTACACGACCACGTGCACTGCCACAACGCAGGTTCTTCAGTGCTGAGATAAGAGGCCTAGAAAATTTTCTGTACCAATTTATCGAATATATTGTGCAACTGATGACACAAATCTCATTACGGAGGCAACTTAAATCTTGATTTACTAGGAGTAAATGAAGTGCCCAGTAAAAATAAATAACCCTAAAATCATCATCTGTATATATGCTCTTCAGTACAAGATATGGGATGATCTGATCAAGCCTAAACTGACCAGATACACGATCTGGATGGTATGGCTCAGTGATGCATATGTTATTGCGCCTAAAAGGAAACAAGTCACGCCGAACACATAAACAAAATATTTTGCTAACCAACACTGAGGTGGCATGTGTAGATGCTTAGCAGAGTTTGGTTTGTAAGGGTGACAAAGGATGTTAAAATCTTTATACAGAAAATCAGAATCACTTTTAGGACTGAAATGTTTAGGAGTGTGAAACAACATGTTCACCAGCAAAGGTTTCCTTGTGGGATGGTCATAATACGAAATACGTGGCTTCTTCACTTTGTTAACAAAAGCATGTTTTAGGTAAGCTCCCATCCATCCAATAACATAATGTATAGGCAAAGTTCTCTTCATATAAAAGGGGCCAATTGGGCTTGTGCTGATTAATCTTAGGGAATAATACTGAAAGGGAAATGTGCCCTTGGGCCATTTCTAAGTATTTTGGTGATTGAGTGCCAACACAAGTGGACTTATGGTAATCTATGCAAAGTGATGGACAAAGTGCAAATCAAGTCTAAAGGTATGTTTCTAGACTTGGTACATTGTTTTAAGAACTAATGTATTGTGTCTAAGTGCTGGAAACAGGAAAATCAAATTGGAAATGAGATGGCTTTGTTCAGCCAAAGACAGCTCGGTCTGGGTGCACCGGACTGTCCGGTGGTGCACCGGACAGTGTCCGGTGCGCCAGGTTGGCTCGGGCGGACTGGCTATTCTCGGGACTTCGACGGTGGTGTACGGTTATAAATCACCGGACTGTCCGGTGAACCATTCACAGGCGAAGTCGTCGCTCTCGGGAAGTGATTAACGGCGTACGGCTGTAATTCACCGGACTGTCCGGTGAGCCAACGGTCAGCCAGGCCAACGGTCGGCCGAGGATTCCGCGCATGACGCGTGGCCGAGCCAACGGTCACAAGGGGGCACCGGACTGTCCTATGTGCACCGGACAGTGTCCGGTGCGCCAATGGCTCTGAATCTGCAACGGTCGGCTTCGCCAAATAAGGAAAGAGATCCGCACCGGACAGTGTCCGGTGGTGCACCAGACTGTCCGGTGCGCCGGGCGACAGAAGGCAAGAATTGCCTTCCTGGAATGCTCTCAACGGCTCCTAGCTGCCTTAGGGCTATAAAAGGGACCCCTAGGCGCATGGAGGAGCACACCAAGCATCCCTTGAGCATTGTTGATCACTCACACTTCATTCTTGCGCACTTGTTCGACATTCTTAGTGATTTGAGCTCCGTTCTAGTGAGAACCTCGTGATATTCTTTTGAGCTCAAGTCTGGGTCTTGTGTGTGCGTATTTGCTGTGATTTTTGTGTCTTGTGTGAGTTGCTCATCCCTCCCTTACTCCGTGCTTCTTTGTGAACATCAAAGTGTAAGGGCGAGAGGCTCCAAGTTGTGGAGATTCCTCGCGAGCGGGATATAGTAAACAAAGCAAAACACCGTGGTATTCAAGTGGGTCTTTGGACCGCTTGAGAGGGGTTGATTGCAATCCTCGTCCGTTGGGACGCCACAACGTGGAGTAGGCAAGTGTTGGACTTGGCCGAACCACGGGATAAACCACTGTGCCATCTCTGTGTTGATCTCTTGTGGTTATTGTGTTTTGCTAAGACTCCTCTCTAGCCACTTGGCTTTATTGTGCTAACATCTAATCAAGTTTTGTGGCATTAAGTTTCAAGTTTTACAGGATCACCTATTCACCCCCCCTCTAGGTGCTCTCAATTGGTATCGGAGCCGTTCTCTTCACGAAGGGACTAATCGCCCGAAGAGATGGATCCTAAGGGCAAGGGGATTGTGATCAATGATAAGGAGAAGGAGTCTTTCGTCAATGAGCCGAAAGATGACAAGCCTACTGACTCGGGCTCGGGCCACAAACGAAAAGATGGGAAGAAGAAGAAGACAAGGCGCATCAAGGAGATCGTCTACTACAACGACAGCGACGAGTCCTCTTCTTCCCAAAAGGACAACGACGACAACGACTACGAGAAAAAGAAAACGGTCAATTCGAACTTTTCTTTTGATTACTCTCGTATTCCGCAAAGTACCAATGCTCATTTACTCTCCATTCCACTTGGTAAACCTCCTCACTTCGATGGAGAGGACTACAGATTTTGGAGTCACAAAATGCGTAGTCACTTGTTCTCTCTCCATCCAAGCATATGGGAGATAGTAGAGAGTGGAATGAAATTTGATAGTACTGATAGTCCCATGTTCATTAATGAGCAAATTCACAAAAATGCACAAGCTACTACTATTCTTCTAGCTTCATTGTGCAGGGACGAATACCATAAGGTGAGCGGCTTGGATAACGCCAAGCAGATTTGGGACACCCTCAAGATCTCACATGAGGGGAACGACGTCACCATGCTCACCAAAATGGAGTTGGTGGAGGGCGAACTTGGGAGATTCGCGATGATCAGGGGCGAGGAGCCAACCCAAACGTACAACCAGCTCAAGACCCTCGTCAACAAAATAAGGAGCTATGGAAGCACGCGATGGACGGACCACGACGTCATTCACCTAATGCTAAGGTCTTTTACCATCCTTGATCCACATCTTGTGAACAATATTCGTGAGAATCCTAGGTACACGAAGATGACGCCCGAGGAGATACTTGGAAAGTTTGTAAGCGAGCGGATGATGATCAAGGAGGCAAGATACATCGATGATGCGTTGAATGGCCCAATCCAAGAGCCTCAAACCATTGCTCTCAAAGCGACGAGGAGCAAGGAGGCGCTACCTAGCAAGGTGGCGCAAGTTGAGGCGGCCGGGCTCAATGATGAAGAGATGGCCCTCATCATCAAGCACTTCAAGACGACGCTAAAGGGTCGCAAGGGGCATCCTAACAAGAACAAGACAAAGGGGAAGCGCTCATGCTTCAAATGTGGGAACAAGAGGGAAAAGAAAAAGGCGTACAAGAAGGCTAAGGGCGAGGCACACCTTGGCAAGGAGTGGGACTCGGATTGTTCGTCGTCCGACTCCGACAACGAAGGACTCGCCGCCACCGCTTTCAACAAATCGTCCCACTTCCCCAACGAGCATCACACTTGCCTCATGGCAAGGGAAAAGAAGGTAAGCACTCGTAACACTAGTACTTACGCTTCCTCAAGTGATGAAGAATCTAGTGATGATGAAATAGACTATTCATGTTTATTCAAGGGCTTAGATAGAACTAAGGTTGATAAGATTAATGAATTGATTGAGGCTTTGAATGATAAAAATAGATTTTTAGAAAAGCAAGAGGATCTTTTATATGAAGAACATGATAAGTTTGTAGAGGCTCAAAAATCCCTTGCTTTAGAAATTAAAAGGAATGAAATGCTTTCTTGTGAATTGTCTACATGCCATGACTCTATTTCTAGCTTAAAGAGCATAAATGATGATTTGTATGCTAAGTTAGAAATAGCTAATAAATCAACATCTTGTGTAGAACATGTTACAATTTGCAATAGGTGTAAAGATTTCAATATTGATGCTTGTAGCGAACACCTAGCTTCAATTTCTAAATTGAATGATGAAGTGGCTAGTCTTAACGCCCAACTTAAGACTAGCAAAAGTGAATTTGATAAGCTAAAATTTGCAAGGGATGCCTACACGATTGGTAGACACCCCTCAATTAAGGATGGTCTTGGCTTCAAGAGGGAAGTCAAGAACTTAACAAGCCATAAGGCTTCCATCTCCACCAAGGAGAAAGGGAAGGCCCCTATGGCTAATAGTGCTCAAAAGAATCATGCATTTATTTATAGGAAATTTTCAAGAAATATTCATCATGATAGGAGTTGTAATGCTTATGATTCAAATGCAATGTTTGCTTCAAGTTCTTCCTATATGCATGGTAGAGATATGCCTAGGAGAAATGTCATTCATCATATGCCTAGGAGAAATGTTGCTCATGTTCCTAGGAAGATTAATGAACCTTCTACAATTTATCATGCTTGCAATGCTTCCTTTGCAATTTGTAGAAAGGATAGAAAGGTGATTGCTAGGAAATTAGGGGCAAAATGCAAGGGAGATAAAACTTGCATTTGGGTCCCTAAGGATATTGTCACTAACCTTGTAGGACCCAACAAGAGTTGGGTACCTAAGACCCAAGCCTAAATTTGCCTTGCAGGTTTATGCATCCGGGGGTACAAGCTGGATTATCGACAGCGGATGCACAAACCACATGACGGGGGAGAAGAAGATGTTCACCTCCTACGTCAAGAACAAGGATTCCCAAGATTCAATCATATTTGGTGATGGGAACCAAGGCAAGGTGAAAGGGTTAGGAAAGATTGCTATTTCATCCGAGCACTCCATTTCTAATGTATTCTTAGTTGAGTCGCTTGGATATAATTTGTTATCCGTTAGTCAATTATGCAATATGGGATATAATTGTTTATTCACAAATGTAGATGTGTCTGTCTTTAGAAGAAGTGATGGTTCATTAGCTTTTAAGGGTGTATTAGACGGCAAACTCTATTTAGTTGACTTTGCAAAAGAGGAGGCCGGTCTAGATGCATGCTTAATTGCTAAGACTAGCATGGGCTGGCTGTGGCATCGCCGTTTAGCTCATGTGGGGATGAAGAACCTTCACAAGCTTCTAAAGGGAGAACACGTGATAGGTCTAACTAATGTAACTTTCGAAAAAGGTAGACCTTGTGCAGCTTGTCAAGCAGGTAAACAGGTGGGAAGCTCTCATCATACCAAAAATGTGATGACCACATCAAGACCTTTGGAGATGCTTCATATGGACCTCTTCGGACCCGTCGCCTATCTAAGCATAGGAGGAAGTAAGTATGGTCTTGTTATAGTTGATGATTTTTCCCGCTTCACTTGGGTATTCTTTTTGCAGGATAAATCTGAAACCCAAGGGACCCTCAAGCGCTTCCTAAGGAGAGCTCAAAATGAGTTTGAGCTCAAGGTGAAGAAGATAAGGAGCGACAATGGGTCCGAGTTCAAGAATCTTCAAGTGGAGGAGTACCTTGAGGAGGAAGGGATCAAGCACGAGTTCTCCGCTCCCTACACACCACAGCAAAATGGTGTGGTAGAGAGGAAGAACAGGACACTCATAGACATGGCGAGGACGATGCTTGGAGAGTTCAAGACCCCCGAGCAGTTTTGGTCGGAAGCCGTGAACACGGCTTGCCACGCCATCAATCGGGTCTACCTTCACCGCCTCCTCAAGAAGACTTCGTATGAGCTTCTAACTGAGAGCAAGTTGTTGATCTTGATGATGTAGATGAAGGAGACATTCCAACGGCCGCAATACGCACCATGGCGATTGGCGATGTGCGACCACTAGAACAAAAGGAGCAAGATCAACCTTCTTCCTCAACAATGGGGCATCCCCCAACTCAAGACGATGAACAGGTTCATCAAGAAGAGGCGTGTGATCAAGGGGGAGCACAAAATGATCATGTGATGGAGGAAGAAGCACAACCAGCACCTCCAACCCAAGTTCGAGCGACGATTCAAAGGAATCATCCCATCGACCAAATTTTGGGTGACATTAGCAAGGGAGTAACTACTCGTTCAAGATTAGTTAATTTTTGTGAGCATTACTCCTTTGTCTCTTCTATTGAGCCTTTCAGGGTAGAAGAGGCCTTGCTAGATCCGGACTGGGTGTTGGCCATGCAGGAAGAGCTCAACAACTTCAAGCGTAATGAAGTTTGGACACTGGTGCCGCGTCCCAAGCAAAATGTTGTGGGAACCAAGTGGGTGTTCCGCAACAAACAGGACGAGCATGGGGTGGTGACGAGGAACAAGGCTCGACTTGTGGCAAAAGGTTATGCCCAAGTCGCAGGTTTGGACTTTGAGGAGACTTTTGCTCCTGTGGCTAGGCTAGAGTCTATTCATATATTGCTAGCATATGCCGCTCACCATTCTTTCAGGTTGTTCCAAATGGATGTGAAGAGCGCTTTCCTCAACGGGCCAATCAAGGAGGAGGTGTACGTGGAGCAACCCCCTGGCTTCCAGGATGAACGGTACCCCGACCACGTATGTAAGCTCTCTAAGGCGCTCTATGGACTTAAGCAAGCCCCAAGAGCATGGTATGAATGCCTTAGAGACTTTTTAATTGCTAATGCTTTCAAGGTTGGGAAAGCCGATCCAACTTTATTCACTAAGACTTGTGATGGTGACTTATTTGTGTGCCAAATTTATGTCGATGACATAATATTTGGTTCTACTAATCAAAAGTCTTGTGAAGAGTTTAGCAGGGTGATGACGCAGATATTCGAGATGTCGATGATGGGCGAGTTGAACTACTTCCTTGGGTTCCAAGTGAAGCAACTCAAGGACGACACCTTCATCTCTCAAACGAAGTACACGCAAGACTTGCTAAAGCGGTTTGGGATGAAGGACGCCAAGCCCACAAAGACTCCAATGGGAACTGACGGACACGTCGACCTCAACAAAGGAGGTAAGTCCGTTGATCAAAAAGCATACCGGTCCATGATAGGTTCCTTGCTTTATTTATGTGCTAGTAGACCGGATATTATGCTTAGTGTTTGCATGTGTGCTAGATTTCAATCCGATCCAAGGGAGTGTCACTTAGTGGCTGTGAAGCGAATTTTTGATATTTAGTCGCTACGCCTTGCTTCGGGATCTGGTATCCAAAGGGGTCTACCTTTGACTTAATTGGATATTCAGACTCCGATTATGCTGGATGTAAGGTCGATAGGAAGAGTACATCAGGGACGTGCCAATTCTTAGGAAGGTCCCTGGTGTCATGGAGTTCTAAGAAACAAACCTCCGTTTCCCTATCCACCGCTGAGGCCGAGTACGTTGCCGCATGACAGTGTTGCGCGCAACTACTTTGGATGAGGCAAACCCTCTGGGACTTTGGCTACAATCTGAGCAAAGTCCCACTCCTATGTGATAATGAGAGTGCTATCCGCATAGCGGACAATCCTGTTGAGCACAGCCGCACAAAGCACATTGACATCCGGCATCACTTTTTGAGAGACCACCAGCAAAAGGGAGATATCGAAGTGTTCTATATTAGCACCGAGAACCAGCTAGCCGATATCTTTACCAAGCCTTTAGATGAGAAGACCTTTTGCAGGCCGCGTAGTGAGCTAAATGTCTTAGATTCGTGGAACTTGGATTGATTTATAGCATACATGTATTTATGCCTTTGATCATGTTCCTTATGCATTTTGTTGTTTACTTATGGTGCTCAAGTTGTACAAACACTCCCCGGACCTCACAAGTCCTTTTGCAAGTGATGCACATATTTAGGGGGAGATGTGCTACAACTTGACCCTTTGAGACTAACTGTGTGCTTGAGTTTGCTTGATTTAGTCTCAAAGGTGGATTGAAAGGGAAAGGTGGACTTGGACCATGAAAGACTTCCACTGCACTCCGATGAGAGGGTAACTCACTCCAAGGTCATCCCCATCTTCTTATTGCCTTTGTACTCTTATGTGAAGATTTTGGTGAGGCAATGAGGTTTAAGGGCCAAGATTGATCCCGTTTTGGTGCTTAATGCCAAAGGGGGAGAAAATAAGGCCAAAGCAAGAAATGGATCAGCTACCACTTGAGAATTTTGAAAACAGTAGAATAGAGCTTTTGTTTTGTCAAAATCCTCTTATTGTTTCTCTTTGTCAAAAGTTGGTCTCTTGTGGGGAGAATGTTTGATTATGGGAAAAAGGGGGAGTTTTTGAATCTTTGATCAATTTCTCTTGGAATACCTCTCTTTATGTCTCTACAAGTGAATTTGACTTAGAGATAGGAAATTGAGTTTGATTTGCAAAAACAAACCAAGTGGTGGCAAAGTATGATCCATATATGCCAAATTTGAATCAAAACAATATTGAGTTCTCAATTGTATTGATGTTGCACTTCCTTTAGTTGCTTTTTGTTGTGTTGGCATAAATCACCAAAAAGGGGGAGATTGAAAGGGAAATGTGCCTTTGGGCCATTTCTAAGTATTTTGGTGATTGAGTGCCAACACAAGTGGGCTTATGGTAATCTATGCAAAGTGATGGACAAAGTGCAAATCAAGTCTAAAGGTATGTTTCTAGACTTGGTACATTGTTTTAAGAACTAATGTATTGTGTCTAAGTGCTAGAAACAGGAAAAATCAAATTGGAAAAGAGATGACTTTGTTCAGCCAAAGACAGCTCGGTCTGGGTGCACCGGACAGTGTCCGGTGCGCCAGGCTGGCTCGGGCGGACTGGCTGTTCTCGGGACTTCGACGGCGGTGTACGGTTATAAATCACCGAACTGTCCGGTGGTACACCGGACTGTCCGGTGAGCCATTCACAGGCGAAGTCGTCGCTCTCGGGAAGTGATTAACGGCGTACGGCTATTTCACCGGACTGTCTGGTGAGCTAACGGTCAGCCGGGCCAACGGTCGGCCGAGGATTCCGCGCGTGACGCGTGGTCGAGCCAACGGTCACAAGGGGGCACCGGACTGTCCTGTGTGCACCGGACAGTGTCCGGTGCGCCAACGGCTCTGAATCTGCAACGGTCGGCTTCGCCAAATAAGGAAAGAGATCCGCACCGGACAGTGTCCGGTGGTGCACCAGACTGTCCGGTGCGCAAGGCGACAGAAGGCAAGAATTGCCTTCCTGGAATGCTCTCAACGGCTCCTAGCTGCCTTGGGGCTATAAAAGGGACCCCTAGGCGCATGGAGGAGCACACCAAGCATCCCTTGAGCATTGTTGATCACTCACACTTCATTCTTGCGCACTTGTTCGACATTCTTAGTGATTTGAGCTCCGTTCTAGTGAGAACCTCGTGATATTCTTTTGAGCTCAAGTCTGGGTCTTGTGTGTGCATATTTGCTGTGATTTTTGTGTCTTGTGTGAGTTGCTCAACCTTCCCTTACTCCGTGCTTCTTTGTGAACATCAAAGTGTAAGGGCGAGAGGCTCCAAGTTGTGGAGATTCCTCGCGAGCGGGATATAGTAAACAAAGCAAAACACCGTGGTATTCAAGTGGGTCTTTGGACCGCTTGAGAGGGGTTGATTGCAATCCTCGTCCGTTGGGACGCCACAACATGGAGTAGGCAAGTGTTGGACTTGGCCGAACCACGGGATAAACCACTGTGCCATCTCTGTGTTGATCCCTTTGTGGTTATTGTGTTTTGCTAAGACTCCTCTCTAGCCACTTGGCTTTATTGTGCTAACATCTAATCAAGTTTTGTGGCATTAAGTTTCAAGTTTTACAGGATCACCTATTCACCCCCCTCTAGGTGCTCTCAAAGGAACACAAACCTGATTGTGGCAAAGCAAAACGTCGCCCCACGAAGCCATCACCAACATCCCACGACGAATTCGGGATCCTCCTCAAATAATAACAAAGATGCAAAGCCATATCACTATGAAAGTTGCTTTATAAATGAGCAAAAGTTCCATATCATCAGAGTGAGATAGACCCTTTGGTCCATTGTGAAAATGGTAACACTATCCCTGCAGCGATAGTTCCCCCCAACTTGTAATTCATCCCAAACATCCAAAAGTTGTGATAAACACTTGGGATATAATAACATGGATGGTTCACGCTCATGATGTGAAGGGACATACTCATAAAACTCCCCATCGACTGGTAAACCCACAATACAATGCAAATCTAAGAGTGTCACTGCGCTCCCAATTGTGGAATAAAAAAGTGTTTGAATCTGGATTCCATCTTTCCGGCAAAGATTTCAATAGTGGAGGTGTGACTGAATATTGTCCTAATAAAGAACAATAAATGGCTCCATAGATATAGTCCATACTTTCTCCGTCTCTTCTTAGATTAAAAGAAAGTTTGCAAGAATTATTGTACCCCATTCCACATAACCAGAAGGAATAGGAATATACTCAATATTGCTGTAACACCTCAGGTATTAACTATAGAGTTTAACCCAACACCAATTCTAAAACCTATTATCACATGTGGGTTATTATGGGTAAAGGTCACCACATTCAAGGACTAGGCCTAAGTAGGTAATAATTCATCCTAAAAGACCTACCTTAGCCATCTCATACTAATCAAAACAAGGGAAGTGACCAAACACTAAGTCACCCTTGAAAGGCCAATAAAAAGCACTAAGCATAAGTGATCAAGAAAACCTATTTAAGTCCTTAATCATAAAGTGGACCATTAATAAAAGTTGTAGCCCACTAAATTAGCCTAAAAAAGTTAGTAAGGATGATACCCCAAAAAGATTTTGCAAAATCCCCAAACAAGTCACATAAGAGGGAGAAGCAAAAGAAAAATCAGAAAAACCCCTTCAACCTATTTTGCCCCCTAACTAAACCCTACATGTTCTTTTAGTTCCAAAGCTCAAAACCGTATGCTCCAATTAATAAAATGGTGCCAAACTACCCTAGGCATGCCTTGGAAAAGTTTGAACTCAAACCAAAATCGTTTGATATGACTTGACACACCTTTTGTCTCAGATTTGTGCTCTGAGACAAACCAATCGTTCCCCTCCCATATCTCTTCAACTAGTGAACCAAATCTCCTGACATCCATACAAAAGAGCTAGCTTAGGGAGCGGAGAAGATGCCATGTATAGGATTTCAATCGAGATCGAGCTTGTACAAGCGACTACACGGGCAAGAAGATGGGCAAAACAGATGGGGCCACATGTTCGACTAGGAATAGCACGCGAGAGCACGTCCAACCAGCACCCACGCGTGCCCTCGTGCCCGCGGTCGGCCACTACCCTGCCCACCCCCGCTCCACGCCTATAAAGCCTGACATGGCTCTTAGTTACACTCATCGCATGGCCGTGAACCTTGCCCGAACTTTGCTCGCTGGTGATCGCCTGAGAACGGGGAGCACCGCCGCCCGCCAACGCTGCCCGAAGCCAACCACCTTGTCTAGCTGATTCTAGCCATCCTCCGCCCAAACCCACTCCATAGCCAGCTTCCCCAGAGACCAGTAAAGCTTCCCTGAGCCCAACCAGAAGCGCTACCTCACCGGAGTAGCGAGATCACCCTCATCGAAGTTGCAAGCTCCGCTGGTGCACGTAGCCACTGCTACCAGGTGAGCCATTGTCAAATTAACTGCGCCCACTACCTCTCCCACCTCTAGTGAAGCTTCCAGTGTTGTTTGATTGACCTCTATCGTCGTGGTCTGGCCACAATCCTCGCCGCCGCCGCCAACTCCCGCTGCCCGCGCATGTGGCCAAGGTGACTCGGACAAACTCCAATGGCAAGTCAACCACAAACGTGACCCCCCCATGAGCTCCTCAACCTCGCCGACCACTCCACCGGAGCGCTACTGCCACCGGTGAGCCTCGCCGTCGCTTTTCTTGCCACGATTACTGTTCCAATCAAGGGAGGATCGCAGGTTAGAGGTCTAAAATATCCAGGGGGTCACCTGAGAAGACCATGACTCATAGGAATATTTCACACAAGACTTAGTAGTAAAAAAAGAAATCGAGGGGCCTCAGTGCGATGTTGTTTTTCTTTTCCATTTTAGATTTAAATTTCTTTTAATACTACAGATAACTTCAAAAATGTATAACTTGAAAATTACTAACCCAAAATTAGTCTATGTATACTCTAAACTTCTAACCAAAAATACTAAACACCATGATTACAATACTTTTTCTTAGGACCTTGATTTAATCAAATGAACTGCCTAAAATAAGAAGATAGGGAGAAAAATGAAAAACTTGTTGCAATAAGGCTAAAAAATGGAGTAGGTACTTGTTCAATAGTGACATTATCTAAAAATATTAAGCATCCTAGTTCAAAAGCTTAAGTAGGGATTATACACCAAAATGTGTTTCTTCCCATTCTTTTAGAAAATGAAAAGGGAAATAAAACTAAGAAACATGGAGCGAATACATTTTTCCTAGATTGACTAAAGGATGTAGCACCAGAGAAAAATATGTTAGGCACCAATGCAGTGAAGAATAATAGAACCACTAATAAATTAAGTGAAATAGAGAAAACTTTAGAAAATCATAGAAAAAGAATCTAGAGGAGAATTGTCGGAGAGAAAATCCTCCGGCCGGGTGGCGGAATGCACCCGCCCTAATCCTAAGATGAGGAGGGGGCCTAAGCGTTTTTCCTGTTAGATGGAATCGGGATGAACACAAGAGCACACGAGGGATTATAGTGGTTCAGGCCACTGGAGCGTAATACCCTACCTCCACTGTGTGTATGTTGTATTGAGTGTCTGTGAACTTGAGAGTATGAGCTTGTGTGTGAGTCTGTCCCTTGTAACATTGTGTGCTTTCCCTTTTATAGTTTAAGGGAGGAACATACAAGGATGCTGAGCCCCGACATGTGGGACCAGGAGCATAATGGTAGGAATACATTATGTGAGTAACTAATGCTAGTAACACCTGAGCAATCACCAGGAGACTTGATTACCACAGTCCATGCAGCATTGATAGTCAGTAACCTGCGAGTAATGGCACGGCCCGCGTATCATGGACTGGGCACGCTGTTGGAGCGAAGGCAGAAACGCCACCCTTCGCCCGAAGTCTCCACCGCTTAGCCCCTGCCCTGACAGACAAAGCAGGCAGGGACACCCTTCGCTTGTCGGCACCAGAGACAACACGGAGACCCTTCGCTCGATTCGGCACCAGACGAAGGCCTGCGGCGACGCCTCCCCACGGCGCGGCCTCGGTCAGCTCCGAGGCCCACATGAGATCTGGCCCATTGTAACGGGCCCTGCGTGGCCGCGTTTGTGTTACAGGCCTAATTTGTAAAGGCGTACTTGTAATTACAGCTTGTAACCCCGCTTTATGTGAATATTCTGGGGATAAACTAGGTACCTGAGGGCACATGCGTCCTTAACGCAAGGCGCCGTGCACTCGGATACCTATAAATACCCCCGCACAGTGCCCGTGAGAGGCTAGATGAACAGAGCTTTTGCCATCACGCGCGAGTGCCCTGTTGCCATCACCATTCACTCGTGTTGGATCTCCTTGCTGTCGAGAGATAGTTCCAACATTTGGCGCCCACCGTTCGTGCTACGAGACAACCACCCGCGATGGCACCCAAGAGAGCTAACCCGAAGGCTGACGAGGCTGCGAAGGCAGCACTGCTCGCCGCAAGAAAGGGCAAGGCCCTCGCCCTCACCCAATCCACCCACCAAGAGGCCACTGAAGACGACACCCTCCGCACCTGCGACCCTGAGGGACAACCCTCAGGCTTCGCACCTCCCTCAGGCTTCGCAACCGGAGGGCGCGGACCTCGCCGAGGACGGTGAGGTCCTCGGCATCTCCGCAGAAGAACAGTTACAGCTGCGCGCTCTGCGCCTCAAGAACCGCAACCTCCAGAGGCAGAAGGAGATATTGGAGGCCAAGCGCCAGCGTGTGTCCGCACTCGCCAAAGTGCGGCAGATGATACGCGACGAAGAGCACAAGGCCCAGGAACTCGAGCGGGAGATCGCGCTGATGCAGCGCGAAGGCCACCTCGGCCCGCAGCACGAGTCATCCCTCCAGCAGCGCGCAACATAGAGCGGGACTTCGTGCCCGGGCAGAGGAACGTGCACTGTCTCACGACACAGTGCGAGGTCCCTGCGCCCGCCAGCCCAACTGACAAGCAGCACGACAGGGCTCAGTTGCAGAGTCAGGATGGGACCAAGATTGTTCCCCTCGATCAGGCCACGCCCAAGCAGACAGTCACTATCAGCGAAGACCTTACTTCGCATGAAGAAGAGAAGCTCCTCTGCTGCCTGGCCAGGAATAAAGATGTCTTCGCCTGGTCCGCCCTCGACCTGGTCGGAGTCAGCCGATCCATAATCGAGCACAGTTTGGGAATCGACCCCTCGGTGCGACCAAGAAAGCAAAAGCTTCGCAAAATGTCCGATGAAAAGACAGAGGCCGCCAAGGCGGAGGTGCACCGCCTCCTAGAGGCTAAATTCATTGAGCCAGTGGCTTACCCCACATGGCTGTCCAATGTTGTAATGGTGCAGAAAAAAAGCGGGAAATGGCGGATGTGCATAGACTTCACCTGTCTCAATAAGGCCTGCCCAAAAGACAATTTCCCGTTGCCACGGATCGACAAAATAGTCGATAGCGCGGCCGGATGCGAGGTCCTGTCTCTCCTCGACTGCTTCTCCGGCTATCACCAGATATACATGAAGGAGGAAGACAAGGCCAGCACCAGCTTTATAACACCCTTCGGCACTTATTGCTTCGTCAGAATGCCGGAGGGTCTCAAGAATGCCGGGTCCACCTTCTCCAGACTCACCAAAACAGTACTCGAAGGGCAGGTCGGCAGAAATATATTTACATATGTGGATGACATCGTCGTCGCCAGCAAAAATAAGGAGGACCATCTCGCCGACCTGGCCGAGACATTCGCAAACATGCGAGACGCACGACTCCGCTTAAACCCGGAAAAGTGCGTTTTCGGTGTTCGCCAGGGCAAGATATTGGGCTACCTGGTGTCGCACCGCGGCATCGAGGCCAACCCAACCAAGATCCAGGCCATCATCGACATGTCGCCTCCGCAGTCCACCAGGGATGTCCAGCGTCTGACAGGCAGATTGGCCGCTCTCAACAGATTCATTTCCAGGTCGGCCGAGCGAAGTCTTCCTTTCCTCAAAACTCTCCGCGGCGCAAAAGACTTCGCTTGGGGGCCGGAGCAAGCAGCGGCCTTCGCCTCATTAAAACAGTACTTAACGGAGCTGGCCACCCTCACGAGCCCCGACTCCTCGCTCCCCTCATTGCTCTATGTCGCGGCTTCGCCGCACGCGGTCAGCGCGGCACTAGTGCAGGAGCAGACAGTCGAAGGCGCTGTCAGACAGTGCCCTGTTTACTACGTCTCCGAGGTCCTGACACCGTCCAAATGCAACATGACAGAGCTGGAGAAGATCGCCTACGCAGTCGTTATGTCCTCGCGCAAGCTGCGCCATTATTTTGAAGCATTCAAGGTCCGCGTCACCTCAGACAGGGGGCTCGGCGAACTGTTTAGAAACCCGGAGGCATCGGTGAGGATCGCCAAGTGGGCAGCCGAACTCTCCGGCTACCACATCAGCTTCGAGCCCAGGACAGCCATCAAATCACAAGTCCTGGCAGACTTCGTCGTCGACTGGACCGGGCCAGTAACACAGCCGGACCCGACCACAGAGAAGGTCTGGACGATCCACTGCGTCGGCGCATGGTGCCGTGCGGGGGCAGGCGTCGCCGCAATCATAACCTCACCAGTCGGGGTCAAGCACAGATATGCAGCACGACTCAGCTTCAATCTGGACTCCGACAGATGCACAAATAATATAGCAGAGTACGAAGCAGTTATCCTCGGCCTCCGCAAGCTAAGGGCCCTCGGAGTCACCACTTGCATCATCAAAACAGACTCCAAGGTAGTTGCCGGCCAGGTCGAAAAAGACTATGCAGCCAAGGCCCCCGCACTCTTTTCCTCCCGGGGGGTGAGGTTTTTAACGAGGCGGAGCCATGTAATATATGCGTAAAAAATCCCCCGCAAAAAGACATGCGTCGAAAAAGACCGCGATGACGGTCTTCGACATTCGACCACCACGAGGTCACCGCGAGGCTAAGCGCTAGCTACCCTCGCGTGCGACAAATCCGCGCAAAAGTCGCCTAAGGGTGCAGCCGGATTAGCACAACAAGTGCAAAAAAAAAATCTAAGTCTATCGCGAAGACTATCCGCGCAAAAGTCGCCTAAGGGTGCAGCCGGATTAGCACAACAAGTGCGAAAAAAAATCTAAGTCTATCGCGAAGACTATCCGCGCAAAAGTCGCCTAAGGGTGCAGCCGGATTAGCACAACAAGTGCGAAAAAAAATCTAAGTCTATCGCGAAGACTATCCGCGCAAAAGTCGCCTAAGGGTGCAGCCGGATTAGCACAACAAGTGCGAAAAAAAATCTAAGTCTATCGCGAAGACTATCCGCGCAAAAGTCGCCTAAGGGTGCAGCCGGATTAGCACAACAAGTGCGAAAAAAATCTAAGTCTATCGCGAAGACTATCCGCGCAAAAGTCGCCTAAGGGTGCAGCCGGATTAGCACAACAAGTGCGAAAAAAATCTAAGTCTATCGCGAAGACTATCCGCGCAAAAGTCGCCTAAGGGTGCAGCCGGATTAGCACAACAAGTGCGAAAAAAAATCTAAGTCTATCGCGAAGACTATCCGCGCAAAAGTCGCCTAAGGGTGCAGCCGGATTAGCACAACAAGTGCGAAAAAAAATCTAAGTCTATCGCGAAGACTATCCGCGCAAAAGTCGCCTAAGGGTGCAGCCGGATTAGCACAACAAGTGCGGAAAAAATCTAAGTCTATCGCGAAGACTATCCGCGCAAAAATCGCCTAAGGGTGCAGCCGGATTAGCACACCAAGTGCGAAAAAAATCTAAGTCTATCGCGAAGACTATCCGCGCAAAAGTCGCCTAAGGGTGCAGCCGGATTAGCACACCAAGTGCGAAAAAAATCTAAGTCTATCGCGAAGACTATCCGTGCAAAAGTCGCCTAAGGGTGCAGCCGGATTAGCACACCAAGTGCGAAAAAAATCTAAGTCTATCGCGAAGGCTATCCGTGCAGAAGTCGCTTAAAAGCGCAGCCGGATCAGCACAACAAGTGCGAAAAAAACCGAAGACTATCTATGCAGAAGACACCTAAGGGTACACCTGGACTAGCACAACAACGGCCGAAACGACAACATCAAACCATCCACACCAAGACCAACTATAATCAAGCCAACACAGCGCAGCAAAACAAATCAGTAAGTACAAAACGCCTTCGCACACACACATGCACGCGAGGGCACACAATTCCACCATACAAGCCTCGACGTACACAAGCGAGGGCACCACACTCTACATCGGCTCAACCTTAGGAATAATTCCCATCTCCCTATAATTAAATAGCATTATCCTGAGCTCCTCACCCGCAAAAAGCCTTCGCAGTTCCCCTTCACCTACACCCTCGGCGGTCGGCAGGGACAACAGTTCCTGCCGACCAGCCCCACTCACACGAAGCAGAGCCCGCTCCTCCGCGCTAACCCTACGTTTTGCAACCGCCCTTCGTCGACGGCGCCCAGTGCTAGGGCCTGGCACGTCCGACGCGTCCGCGGCGTGTGGCGAAGCCTCCGCCGCAGCCACGTCTAAAGCCGCAAAATAATCCAAATTCTCCTCCGACGACTCCTCAGTCCACTCAACCGAGCTCCCGGAGTCGGCAAAATCCAAAAACTCAGATGCAGACCCACTATATTCATTACCACCTTCCGCGGTCGAAGCCGCCAAAAACTCAGTAGCAGCGGTTGCGTGCGCAGGCCCAAAATCTTGAACCTGCGCAGCAACCAAAATTCAGTACAACATCCAAAAATCCTCAACCCTAAACAACCACTATGCCACCTGCGAGGGCCCTGACGCTGCGGGGGCCTCCGCCGTTGGCTCCGCTGCAACCTCCGCCATTGTTTCCACCGCCTCCGCCGCCGGATCTTCGACGGTCGGCGCAGCTGCTGCGGGGGCATCGGGAGCGCCTTCGGCCACCTTCAGGAGCAGGTCTTCCACTGTCGCAGCAGATGTGGGGGCGCCTGGTGCGTCCTCCATGGTCTCCGGGGTCGGCTCCGGGTCAGGCAGGGCGTCGTTCAGTGCTCCGAAGTCGTCCACCCGCTCGCCTCGCTCCGCCTAAAACAAAACATACAAAAAGTCAGCAAACACACGCACAGACCACATTCAGCAAACGTAGAACAAACGACAACGTTACCTGAGCCCTCGCAGCCTCGGCCCGCTCCCTGACCACTTCACCACCATACAGACCCCACATCCGGTCATAGAGGGCGCCGGCGGACTCCTTCACCACGGGGTCTTCGACCTTATAGATGTCTCGCCCAAAATCTTCATCTGCCTGGTCGAAGGCCTCATAGTGCCGGCACCCTTCGCGAGAGAGTGCGTTCATCGCCCCCTCGCAGGTGACCAGGGAGGCGAACGACATTAATCCCCCCAGGACGGTGGGGAGCTCCCGCAGCTCCTCTTGCACCCATTCCAAACAGCGAAGCCCGGCCTCTCGCTCCGGCACCACGAAGTCACCGGTCCGCGCACCCAGCTCGCGATATGTGGCCATAAGCTGTGTGCGCGTCCGTTCGGCCTCCGTTCGCACCGCGGCTTCGGCCCCCTTCGCGCGGCTCTCCAGAGCGGTGAGCCGCCCCCGCAGGTCTTCGGCGAGATCCTTGGCAAGATTGGCTTCCGCCCGTGCCAGCCTAGCCTCCGCCTGCGCGGCCTGCTCCTTGGCGATGGCCTCGTTGGTCTCCCTCCTCTCCCCCGCCAGCTGGCGCCGGAGGTCAGCCTTTTCCTCCTCCAGGGCGGCCACCTTGTCCGCCAGTTTACGACATTTGCTGTCGGAGGCCGACTTCTCACGGACAGCGTCAGCATGTTGCGTACGAAGTCTCTCGACTTCGGCAGATAAGGCTGCCGTAAGCGCCCCCGACGCAGTACGGCTGGTGAAGTCAGCCACCTGCAGAGCACACCCGGCGGGTCGCCGCGCCAGCCTCGTCTCTGACCAGCGCGAGGGCCGACACCTCGCCTCCGGCGCCAAGGGTCCCGCCCCTCGCCTTCGACGACAGCGCAGCCGTCGCAATTGCCGCGGCAGGCACAACCACAGCAGGCCGGCCTTCGTCCGACCCTGCAACGCGTCAACGAGTGTAAAAAAAAAAGGCGGTCAGGTGACTTACCCCCAAGATAATCGTCCACACTGATATCGGTGCCGAAGTCGGCAACGTGCTTGCCCGGCGGCGGCAACGTTCTGGCCGCCTTCGCAGCCTCCGCCACTCCGCTGGCCGGCGGCACCACCTTCGTCAGTTTGGAGACCCCGGCGCCCGCCGTTGTCTCCGGCTCCTTGCTAGATGCAGAGGCGCCCGCCTTCGCCGCCAGCGGCGGTTTGCCTCCGCTGGAAGCCGCAGCCTTCGCCGCTCCCCGCTGCCTTTTCGGCCGGGCTTCATGAATCCTGACGGTCGCCTGGCGTTTTTTGCGCCGCCCCTTGGCGATCCTTGTCCATCAACGGTCACATCAAAAACCCCCGCGGAACCACTTCGAGCGAGGGCAGCGTCTCCGCCATCTAGCGACGTCTTTGGCACCAGGTGACTTTGTCGAACTGGTCCCTCGGAGGGCAAATGTTGGAGCGAAGGCAGAAACGCCACCCTTCGCCCGAAGTCTCCACCGCTTAGCCCCTGCCCTGACAGACAAAGCAGGCAGGGACACCCTTCGCTTGTCGGCACCAGAGACAACACGGAGACCCTTCGCTCGATTCGGCACCAGACGAAGGCCTGCGGCGACGCCTCCCCACGGCGCGGCCTCGGTCAGCTCCGAGGCCCACATGAGATCTGGCCCATTGTAACGGGCCCTGCGTGGCCGCGTTTGTGTTACAGGCCTAATTTGTAAAGGCGTACTTGTAATTACAGCTTGTAACCCCGCTTTATGTGAATATTCTGGGGATAAACTAGGTACCTGAGGGCACATGCGTCCTTAACGCAAGGCGCCGTGCACTCGGATACCTATAAATACCCCCGCACAGTGCCCGTGAGAGGCTAGATGAACAGAGCTTTTGCCATCACGCGCGAGTGCCCTGTTGCCATCACCATTCACTCGTGTTGGATCTCCTTGCTGTCGAGAGACAGTTCCAACACACGCCGCGCTGTCGGTGGAATGGACAGGCGCACGTCTTATCCACAATGAATGTGGAGGCGCGCGTAGCCCAGAGGCGTCATGCTAGGTTCCGCCCGTTGGCTTATGCCGCGCGCAGTATGCCATGTGGCGGCATCGGGTCTCCGCCTGAGCAGGGAATAGGAGTATATGCGGACAGGTCCGGAACCCACCAGACTAGGTCCGAACACGTGTCGGCACTGGACCCCCGCCTGGGTCCTGTTCAAGGCCCGAGTATGTTCTGTCCTAGGACCTTGGGACCCCATTATGGGCAGCCCAGACCCCATATGGGGGGTGGTCCGGATCCCATTCCAGGGGTCCGGCTTGCACACGTGGATGTCCTAGACCAACCTTGGAGGTCTGGACTATATATCCAGGGGTTCGGTACTCTCCCATGGGGATCGGACTCACTGTTGATGCCTTGGAGTATATCACTTTCTCTGGACACGTGGCGGCTCCGGACCCGCCCATGTGGTGGGGTCAGGCGCTGTTGTGGACCTAGAGTAGTCGCCCGAGGCTGGGGCGAGTCATGGCTTGGTCCCACAAACATTACCTTTACCACGCGATTAAGAGATAGCAGCGTGGGTACTGCGTCTTTATACAGTAGCAAGGGGTACCCTAGTTTCAGGGTACAAACAGTGGCCCCCGGGCCCACCTCAGGGGAGGATGCGAGCTTGCAGGTGGGGCCAAAACTTGTACTTTGCTTTGACATGGCCTAATTGGTGATTGGCGCGCCGTTTCAGCACGTCTGCTGACGTACCCTCTGTCAATCTCCTTCAGTCACACCAACTGCCATATCTGTCCCCGCGGCTGACTGACCCATGGCCCCCACGCCTGGTGATTTCATCGGGCCACGCGTGGGGCGCCTCGTTACCGCTGCAATGGTTTAAAATATTACCTTATGTCTTCTACAGCGGCCCCGAGGAGGCGCACTACCGGCGCATGTGGCGGTTCGCTCTTTCCACACCCGAAATCCGACTCATAAAGTGTATGACCTATGGACATGGGCCCCCGAGTCATAGACTGGGCTGCCTGGATCTAGGTGCCCGTCGCGAGTGATCTCCTGCGGCGATTGAGGGGCACGCGGAAGGGTTTCCCTGAACAGGGACTCAGGATTCCTTGAAAAAGAACTCACCCCCGCGTGTAGCAGTTACCCTTTCGCATTCTCTTCCAATCGACTACGCCTCTTTGCCTTCGTGCTCCTCTGCGCCCCTTTGCCTTCACGCTCTTCTGTGCCCCTTTGCCTTCACGCTCTTCTACTCTACACCCGCGCCACCGCACAAGCCATGGCTTCGCTTGGCCATCCCGACCGCTTTCAGTCCGAGGAAGCGCTCAACCTGGTGCACGGTCTGCTTGGGTGGAGCGCGCCGGGGCTCACCGGAAGAATCCGCGCTGGCGCCATCGCCCTCGACGATCTCGCCGCCAGGGAGTCCATTTTGTTCACCTCCTACATCTCTTGCGGATTGGCGCTGCCGATCTCGCCCTTCTTTCTGCTGCTACTGGAGGAGTTCGGGCTTCAGCTCCAACACCGCACACCCCACTCCATCCTCCAGGCGGCCATCTTCATCCACCTCTGCGAGATGTTCATAGGTGTGTCCCCCTGGACTTCTCTCTTCCGCTACTTCTTCGTGTTGGTCAAATCTGGGAAGACCAAGGACCACATCGGGGCCTACTACTTTCAGACGAGGCCAGATCCGCCCGTCGTCTACATCCCCACCCTTGGTGGAGTGAGGTGGGGGAACTGGCGAAGCGACTGGGTGATCGCCAGCGCCGAGGCCAACGACCGCCTCGTCCTGCCGTCCGATGGGCCAACCCTCGACCATAAGTAGTGGAGGACCAAGCCGTCCCTGTCGCCAGAGCTCCTGCCCATACTGGACAAGACCAAGGCCTTGGCTATGGACGGCCTGACGTCAATGCACATGGTCGACGACCTCCTGAAGCGCCGGATCATGCCGCTGCAGAGTCGGCCACGCCTGTACTGCTGGTTCACCGACCCGAATGACATCAGCAGGATCCAGCGTGGGCCGGGGACCGATTTGTCCTGGGACGAGCTGGCTGTCCTAGTGGGAGGGATTATGGGGGAGACTTTCATCCCTGAGTCCCTGATACTCCCCCAGGCCACCCCAACGCTCTGTGACGACCCAGGCTTGAGGATGGCGATCTTGGCCACGCTGCCGACCCTCGACAAGAGCGGCGTGGCAGTTCACCAGACCGGTGGTTGGGACCCCCTCCATGGGATCCAGATCTCCGATGCACCGGTTGGAGGTCCCCAGCCCGCCGGTGCGGCCCCAAATGCCAAACCCACCGCGGCCCCCAGCCCCTTGGACAAGGGCAAAGAGGCTGCAAGCAGTGCCTCCGCCCCAGGTAGTTCTGGGGGGTCGGAGGAGGAGAGGCGACGCAGGCTGCGTCACGCCGACGGGTCGCTTGTTTCGGACCCCCCAGAAGCGTCAGAGGACTGCTGTTGGGGCCGAGGAGGCCGGCTCCCAGGCCCAGGGCGCGCAGAGGCGCTTCAGTCCTCCGGTCCCGCCACCGCCACCACCACCCTCTAGGGGTGATCACCCCCAGGGGCACCACCAGCATTAGCAACAGCAACAACAACAACCGCAGCAGCAGCAACAACAATAGCAGCAACAGCAACAGCAACAGCAGCGGTCGCCCCGCTTCCAGGGTCGCTGGAAAGTCCAGGGCCCCAAGTAAGTGTAGCCCCTTTTTTCCATGAGTCTAATTATCATACCGACAGGTCTTAACCCATCGTCTGATCACCAGGGCTTCCTCCTCCATCACTCCTAAGGCCACGCCTCCTCCGCCAGGCACCAGGCCCACCGATGGGTTCGGCTCTCAGCAGCAGGAATCTGCTGGGAGTGGTGCCGGCAGTCCGCCTCCAGCCGCTGTCCAGACAGCGTCAGCAGCTTCTCATGCCTTAGCCGGGGGTCTGGCGATAGCGGCACCAGCATCAGACAGCGTCGCAGCGACAGAGGAGGTCCCAGCTGGGGGATCCGCGCCCGCCTTCGACATCGCGCCCACTCCCGACGTTGGGGGTGACACCGGAGGCGCGTCCAACTCCAACCCCCCGCCTGCACAGGAGGAGATGGGGTGGTGTTCGGGCGACGGTTCTAGTCAGGTGCGAGGAAGAAGCTGCACCAATCCCCCTCCCCCGCATGCTATCCCACGCCCACCAGGTCCTTAGTGACACTGGGGCAGCAATTTTGCAGGAGTGGGAGGCGCTTGAGGCTGAGCACCAGCGCCTCAGCGACTGGCGCACCCAACTGGAGGAGCACACTAGGACGGCGTCCCGCCAGTTCATCTCCGAGTGGTCCCAACTCAAGCGGGACCGCAAGGAGTACAAGAAGGACCTCCATGAGGTGTATGCCAGGGAGCTGGAGGCGCACCGGAGGGAGAAGAAGGTGGTCAAGAGGGAGGAGGCCTTGAGCCAGAGGGAGGCCCTCACAATAGAGCTCTGGGCCAAGCTGAATGCCCTGGACCAAACCCTGGAAGCGTAGCGGGTCCAGCAGGTCAAGGCTATGGAGAGGCTGCAACAGTGGTAGCAGGAGCTCGAGCACAAGGCCAGCGGCGCCGCCCTCGCTGAGGAGAATCTAAAGGCGAAGGAACAGTCCTTGGATAGGCGGGAGGCGGACCTCGCCAGGTGAGAGACGGATCTTGCCTTGAAGGAAGAAATGCTCACCCGGCGAGGCGAGTTGCTGGTCGAGCATGAGCTCGAGGCGGAGAAGAAGGAAAGGGAGCTGGAGGAGTAGATCCGCCAGTTCAACGTGGCACAGGCGGCGCATGGTTCCTAGGCAGTGGAGGCCACCAGGAAGGCCCTTAAAGATCTCCAGGAGAAGCACCGCACTGGGGTCTAGCGCATTGCCGCGTGGGCCGGCGAGGCAAGCACGACACTGGTGCCGCTAGGGATGAGCCCCATCCCAGTGTCGAAGCTGCCGGCGTCGATCTCTGATGCACTCCCGGTGCTGGACTCCACCGCTGATCGCCTCCGATGCTTGGACCAGATCCTTGGTGTCCGCCTAGAGGCAGAGGGCAGCAAGCTCTGCCGGGCGGTGATTGTGTATGTCTTGACATGCTTCCGGAGCCACGACCCTGCCATATCCTTGGCACCGGTGATTGCGGGTCCGGTGGCTGCCACAGAAGACGCCGCCCGGAAGAGCATACAAGACGCCGTGGAGCTGGTGGCCGAGCGCTTCCAGCGCGATCCTGCTGACGACGAGTAGTTGTACCTATAGAGACAAGGCAAGGGTCCCACTGGAGTGCGGCTTGTAATAATTTTTGGTTTTGTAAGATACTTTTGAGAACTATTAATCAAACAACACTTATCTGTATACTATTTGCCGTTGTTATGTGTAGCGTCACCAACTTCCATCCAGTACCTGGCCCCCCTGATATGTAGGCTTGACGTGTCGAGGTTGGATACCATTACACCAAAGAAAAAGTTGGTGGTCCGGCCCCTAGGGGGTAGTCTCTACAGTTTAAGACTACCTACCTCTGGACGGGGACCTGGACCTACACATAGCTTCGGCTTTGAAGTGTTAGTATCACACCCATAGAACCCATCGTCTGGTATCTACCATCCTTTGATTCATGCAACAGGACCTACAAGATTTAGCTGTGGCAGAACCGCCCGAATTATTCTAGCTTAAGTGCCTAAGTTACGCCTCAGGGGCCGCAACACACTTAAATCGGAATAACCCGTCAGTCCCTCAGATCTAGTTTGATAGAGCCACTTAACCAGGATCAAATACCACAAACTCACTCGAAGGTGAGTCACAGAAAAAGTACAATAAAACAGGAAACCTCAATTTAAAGTACTAGAGTTATTACATAAATCGGAGTTTTTCAAGTAGCTGACATAAGTTCACAAAATAAATTGCAGCGGATAATCGATATTGTCGAAAGCGAGGAATAGGGCAAGGCCTAGCCCACTACTCCTCCTGCTCCTCTCTTTCGACGATATCGATTATTCGCTGCAATTTATTTTGTGAACTTATGCCACCTACTTGAAAAACTCCGATTTATGTAATAACTCTAGTACTTTAAATTGAGGTTTCCTGTTTTATTGTACTTCTTCTGTGACTCACCTTCGAGTGAGTTTGTGGTATTTGATCCTGGTTAAGTGGCTCTATCAGACTAGATCTGAGGGACTGACGGGTTATTCCGATTTAAGTGTGTTACGGCCCCTGAGGCATAACTTAGGCACTTAAGCTGGAATAATTTGGGCGGTTCTGTCACAGCTGGTATCGGAGCAAGTACTACCACAAAGAAGAACAATAAACCTTGAATACCAATTTTCAAAAATCTAAAACTTGCTTAGAAACTAGTATGAATCGTGAGGACTAGACCGCTAGACCTAGGACGAAAGGCCTTAGGAATAGTGGTAGAAATAGGTGGCTAATTAAGTAGGCCCTATGGGCCAGTATTTAGATTTTTAAAGGATGCCCTAAGAGCACCCTTTTATTCAGAGAGGAGGCGTTATTCCAGCATGCATGCATTATAAGAACTAAAGAGATTAAAAGCTAAAGGAGTAAAAATTTGAGCTAACCCGTTTCCTTTTAAAACACTCAGGTTCCTTTATTTCCTTCTTCCACCATAATCTTCACATCTGCTACCCTTCCGTAGATGACCTCGCCTACCCCCGCCAGTGGAGGAGACACTCGTTTCAGCTCTGATTTCCTTTCTCACAATGGCTTTCCTTCCATCTTGTGGGAAGTGCTTAGCTCCGCCGGTTACCCTACGCCCCCCTTGTACATAGGGCAACTATATGAGGAGCATCAGGTGCCACGTTGCCGAGTCTGGCTAACTTTGGAGGCTCATCCCCTTCAGCCGGGTTGGTGTTCTCTTGACTCCAAGACGATTGGATTCAGGACGGACGACACCACTGAAGCGGCAGCGATGAAGACCCTGACGACAATCTGTGGCTACCATCCCCTGGAGATGGTGATGCACCCACTGGGACTCTTCCCTGCTGAGAAGAAGGATGACCCCATGTGGTGGAACCACGTGAGCCATGTGAAGGACGTATGGGCAATGTATCCTGACTTGGTTGGGAGGGTCACTGTTTAGTGCATGAGTGCGTTGTACCGCCTTCAGGCCCTACAGAGCGACGCTATGGCACACCTTGCTAACCTCGCTCAAACCACCAAGCTCACCCTCGATAGCCGAGAAGACTTTGTGGTCGACTTGTCCTCCGAGTTGGTAGAGAAGGACCTACAGGTGGAGAGGCTGAGCCAGCGCATCGCCACCTTGGAGCAGCAGGTGGAGATCCGAGACAACACCATTGATGTCTTGGAGAACCAACTCCATGACGTGCAGCAGGAACTTGAAGACGCTAATGACCACCTGGACATGCACCACTTGGAGATGGAGGCCAATGAGGCCGGAAGCGAGGGAGAAGAGGCTCCTGAGGAGTTAGGACCAGCCCTGGTGCCAGTATGACTGCCTCCGCGATGCCGCCTTCACCCGCATCTAGTGTTGCTTCCACTACTCAGGGTTAACGAGTCGTTTCGACATTTTAGGAGGATAGAAACCCACGTGAGCTTAGTAATGACAGATTTTGGACTAGGCTTACAGGTACCTTCCCCCTAGCTGATGTAACCCTTGAGAACTTTTGAGATCTATGGGATGTTTGTAACCATGTTATCTTCATTCAAACTTAATGTTATAATTATGGCAATTTCCTTCCATATGAGATGATAGCATGTTGTTCGAAATTGTGGATTGGGATAACAATGGCGACAATCTCTGTTTTCAGATGGCAACTAGGTAGCGTCGCGGGCATATCGAGCAAGTTCCCCCGCCACCTCCTCCAGCTCCCATAGTGCAGGAGCTGATGGCCCAGCAGAACGAGATTCTACAACAGCTTTTGCAGTGCCAGCCCCACCCTCAGTAGTATGGTGGAGGCCAGTTGTAGCGACCTCCGGCTGCAGCAACTTACCAGGAGTTCTTGAGTACGCAGCCGCCCTTGTTCACCAAGGCAGAGGATCCGTTGGACGCCAACGTATGGTTACGCGTCATGGAGTCCAAGTTTCCCCTCCTCATGGGAGACTGCCCTGATGACACCAAGGCTCGCTTTGTTGCGCAGTAGCTTCGCGGACCTGCTCGGACTTGGTGGGACCACTTCCGTGCTATGCTACTTGCTGGTCACAAAGTTTCTTGGGAGGAATTCAAGACTGCTTTCAGAGGGCACCATATCCTAGCTAGAATTCTTGATCGCAAGCTGAATGAATTTCTGGCACTCAATCAATGAACCCGCACGATATTGTAGTATGCTCAGGCCTTCAATGACCTGTGCTAGTACGCAGGTTATCATGCTGATTCCGATGAGAAGAAGAGAGACCGCTTCCGCAGGGGTCTCAATACCAAGTTGCGTGAGCGTCTCAACACTGTCCGGGCTGATAGCTTCAATGAGTTGGTCAACCTGGCCATCTCCCAGGAGAATTGTATTATAGCTCACCGGGCAGAGAAGAAGAGAAAGGCACTGATGGCAGCACCTTCCGCTCAGACCTAGAGGTTCAGGATTGTTTCCCACAATCAGATCAGGGGATTTCAGCAGCAGGTAGGCAGATGGGTGATCAGGCCGCCTCAGCAGCAGCAGCTAGCACCCACTCGTTTTCTAGCCCCCACCCAAGGAACAATCAGCCTCCGCAGCAGCAGTTCCGCCAAGGAAATGGGAACCAGCACTTCACTTATGGCAATGTGGGCCACTATGCCAAGAATGACCCAAGAAATCAGCAGAAGCGGATGCCAGCACCAAATCAAGACAAGGGAAGAAAGCAGAAGGTACAAGTCAAGCAAGGGAAGCTCAACTTCACTACTCTAGAAGAGTTACTTGAGGGAGCCCCCGTCATGACTGGTATCTTTTTAGTTTTTAATCAACCTGCATTAATTCTGTTTGATTCTAGTGCATCTCATAGTTTCATTAGCCAGAAGCTCAGTGCTAAATGTCAACTGCCTTTCTACCATGCAAAAGGGTCATTTATGATAGCCACACCTGGAGGTAAAATTGCGACCAACCAATTAAACCGAAGTGTGCCTATTCAACTGGGAAGCCACATTATCAAAACCACCCTCCTTGTTTTGGGTTTGGAAAATGTGGACATCATTCTCGGCGCCGACTGGATGACTCAACACCAAGTAGTGCTTGATGTAGCCAGCCACATCGTTGAAATCAATTCCCCAATCTGTGGGAGTTTCACCTTGTTTCTGCCCAGCCAAGATTCTACTCGGTCATGTGCTTTTGCTATGACGGAGTTACCCCTGAAGAAGATTCCAGTGGTCTGTGAGTACGCATATGTTTTTCCTGATGAATTGCCAGGAATGCCACCGGACCGGGATATTGAATTCGCCATCGAGTTGCAACCGGGAACGACGCCTATTTCCAAGAGGCCTTACCGGATGCCACCCGTTGAGTTGGTAGAATTGAAGAAGCAATTGCAAGAATTGCTGGACAAGGGTTTCATTTGCCCAAGTACTTCGCCTTGGAGATGTCCAACATTGTTGTGAAGAAGAAGGATGAAAGCTTGCGGCTATGCATAGATTACCGCCCACTTAATGCGGTGACTATCAAGAACAAGTATCCTTTGCCTCGTATTGATGTTCTTTTCGATCAGTTGGTCGGAGCCAAAGTGTTTTCCAAGATAGACCTTCGCTCTGGCTACCATTAGATCAAGATACGAGCAAGTGATATTCTGAAGACTGCCTTCTCGACCAGATATGGGCTATATGAATTTTTGGTGATGTCTTTCGGGCTGACTAATGCACCAGCATACTTCATGTATCTGATGAATTTTGTTTTCATGCCTGAATTGGACAAGTTCATAGTGGTTTTCATCGATGATATCTTGGTGTACTAAAAGAACAGAGAAGAACATGCCGGTCATTTGCATGTAGTACTTCAACGTCTGCGAGAGCACCATCTTTATGCCAAACTGTCAAAATGTGATTTTTGGCTAAAAGAAATCAAATTCTTGGGTCACACTATCTCTCAGGCAGGCATAGCTGTTGATCCTGATAAGGTGCAAGAGGTGATGAACTGGAAGCTGCCAACGACTGTCCGTTAGATTCGAAGTTTTCTAGGATTAGCTGGTTATTATCGAAGATTCATTCTGGATTTCTCTCGAATTGCGAAGCTCATAACTGAATTGTTGAAGAAAGAGGCCAAGTTTGTTTGGGGTCAGAAGTGCGAAGATGCCTTTCATACATTGAGGCAACATCTGACCACAGCACCAGTGTTAACGCAACCTGACAACAACAAGCCATTTGATGTGTACTGTGATGCCTCTGACTCTGGACTGGGTTGTGTCTTGATGCAAGACAACCGAGTCATTGCTTATGCATCGAGAGCACTCAGGCCTCATGAGCAAAATTATCCCACTCATGACTTGGAGTTAGCAGCCGTGGTCCATGCATTGAAAATATGGAGACACTATTTAATGGGAACCCACTGCAACATCTTCACTGATCATAAGAGCCTTAAGTACATCTTTACTCAGGCTGATCTCAACATGAGGCAGAGAAGATGGCTAGAGCTGATCAAGGACTATGACCTAGAGGTACATTATCACCCAGGGAAGGCCAATGTGGTAGCAGATGCCTTGAGTCAGAAATTGCAATGCAACTGTATTATGATGGATTCTCGCATCAACACCCAATGTGATGAGTTGAGCAAAATGAAGATTGTAGTGATTCCTTCTGGTGCTTTGTCTCACATTTCTGTTGAGCCAACTTTGCAAGACCAGATCATCATGGCCCAACTCAGTGACAAGGGACTACAAATCATCAAGGAGAACCTCCATCAGAAGACAGAGAAGTATAAATGTTTCCGCCAAGATGGAAAGGGTATATTATGGTTTGAAAGCAGATTGGTAGTTCCTAAAAATAATGATCTCAAAAGGAAAATCTTGGATGAGGCCCATCTCTCCAAATTCTCCATGCATCTAAGGAGCACCAAAATGTATCATGACCTGAAGCCCTTGTATTGGTGGACCAGAATGAAGAGGAAGATAGCCAATATGTATCAGAATGTGACACATGTCAGAGGGTAAAGGCAAGCCACTTGAAATCAGCTAGAGCTTTGCAACCCCTATCTATACCTTCGTGGAAATGGGATGACATTAGCATGGATTTTATTGTGGGTCTGCCCAACACTTCTCATCATCATGATTCAATTTGGGTTATTATGGACCGATTGACAAAAGTAGCACATTTTCTTCCTGTGCACACCACCAATAAGGCTCAGAAGTATGCAGAGTTGTACATTGACCGAATCGTGTGTTTGCACGGATTGCCCAAGACCATTGTTTCGGACTGAGGAGCCCAATTTGTTGCTAGATTTTGGGAACAACTGCAAGAATCTTGGGAACCAAGCTAATCAGAAGTTCAGCTTACCACCCGTAGACTGATGGTCAGACCGAAAGGGTAAATCAATTTCTGGAAGATATGCTGAGAGCTTGTGCGATCGATTGTGGCAAGAACTGGGATAAGCACCTCTCTTTGGCAGAGTTTGCTTATAACAACAGTTATCAATCTAGCCTAAAGATGGCACCTTTTGAAGCTCTTTATGGAAGAAGGTGTCGAACACCCCTCAATTGGTCTCATTCTGGAGAAAGAGAAGTTTTCGGACCTGACTTAGTGACTGAAGCTGAAAGGAAAGTCAAACTAATCAGGAAGAATCTAGAAGCTGCTCAGGCTAGGCAGAAGAGTTACCATGACAAGAGAAGGAAACCTCTCCAGTTCGAAGTGGGAGATTTCGTATATTTGAAGGTATCACCCACCAAAGGAGTGCAGAGGTTTAGAATCAAAGGCAAGTTAGCCCCTCGTTACATTGGACCTTATGAGATCATAGAAGCATGTGGACCCGTGGCATACAAGTTGAAGTTACCTCCAAAAATGTCTGCCATCCACAATGTGTTCCATGTATCCCAGCTGAAGAAATGTGTTCGATTGCCAACCGAGATCATAGCAGGACTAGAATTGGAGATAGAACCAGATCTATCGTACCAAGAGTACCCTTCCAAGGTTTTGGATTGCAAAGAAAGATCAACTCGGACTAAATCGATCAAGATGTATAAGATCTAATGGAGTAATCACTCAGAGGAAGAGGCTACTTGGGAGACTGAGGAATTTCTGCGTTCCAACTTCCCCGATTGTCTACCTAAGGGAATTGGTATGTAATCATGCCCAACCCCTCCCCTGCCCTTTGAATCAAAACATAAGAAAAATGATCTTAAAACAGAATGAGTTAATGATAAGATTAAAATTAAAAGGACTTCCTTCTGAAGTTGCAAAGATGATGACATTCGAAGAGCAGTTTACCAAGAAGAACCTTAATGAATAAATCACCCACATGAAGAAAGCTTTAACCCTTACTTCACCCCGGGAGGACTCCGACCCGAATCTCGGGACGAGATTCCTTTAAGGGGGAAAGGCTGTGACACCCCAGTGTCACCTAGGGTTCTTCTCAATATTAACTCTAGTGCCATCATTTCATGTAAGCCAAATTGAACAAGAAGCACCAAATCAACTTAAGAATAAAAGACCCACTAAGTTTATATCTAAAGAATCATGTCTAAAACAAATGAGGTTTTCAAAAAAGGGGAAAATGTTGAAACCCTAATACCAACCCTAAATAAGCCACCTAAGTAGAAAGGGAGAAAAGGGATAAAAGACCATGAAAAACATGAAATCATGGCTTAGGCCAATTACAAAAATTGAAATACACTAACTAAGCTACAATAAAGATTATAAAAGTTTGGCCAAAATAGTTTGTCAAAAACTCCAAGCAAGCCATTCAAGTGGAGGTTTAATGGGGAAATCTGAAATTCAGATTTCTGAATTTTCAACCTTTGAACCAAAACCGAGCGCGTTCACCTTGATCCCTATCTCAAAACTCTAAGCTCCCATTGACAAAAATATGTCTAACTAACCCCTCTACCTCATACCAGAAGATGGCATTGGGACGCATGCTCTGGACACGTCAAACCTGTGATCTTCTCTCTGTGTTCGACAGTGAGACAAACCCAACTTCACCCCTCCATATCTCTTGGTCCAGTCAGCAAAACCTGCAAGCCTCCACACACAAACAACAAAGGAATGTCAGGGGAAGAGATCTCTCAACGGGATCATGGCCTTAATCTCAACGATTTGGAGCCAATCCGCGCTTGAACACGACCTCTCTCTGCGCTGCCTCGTGCTCGACGCTGTGCCAGACGCCAGAGCGCGCATTGGCGCTCGCCCGCGCACGCCCCGAGCGCTTGTCAGAGCCTCCCCTCGGCCACGCTCGCCCGCGCCTTTAAAACCTCCCCCGGGCGCGCCTCACCTCACCCCACGCTCACCCTCGCTGGCGAGACACCCCTCCCTTAGCTCCGGCGAGCTCTCCTCCGCCTGCCATCACTGCCCAAGCCTCGGCCACTACGGCCAGTTCGCTTCAGCCACGTCCAAGCTGCGCCTGTCCCTCGGTTAGCTTTGCCAGTGGCCCATGAAGCTTTCCAAGCTCTCGGACCCAACAGAACTTCACCAGAGACCCAAAATCGTCCTCGCCGGACTTCGGTCGCCCGCGGCCGTGCATAGACCGAGCAATCCAGTGAGCCATTCTCAAATTCCTCGCACTCACACCTTCCTTGATCTCTTGTGAAGCTCCCTGACCCATTTAATTGATCTATCACACCCTGGTTAGGCCGGATTCCTTGCCGCCGACGAGCTCCCCTGCCTGCACACGTGGACCGACCTACTTCGACCACCATCGCCGATGATCCGCACCTCGACGTGATCGCTAGAGACTCCCGGACCTCACCTGACCCCTCACCTGAGCAATCTCGCCGCCGGTAAGCCCCTCCGCCCTTTCCTCCGCCGCGGTTACAGTTTATTTGGCAGAAGGACCGCGGGTTGGATTTAGTAGAACCCTAGGGGGTTTTCTGCGTAGTCAGAGTCTCATATGAATAGTAACCCGAGGACCTGTTTGCAATGAAACTTGAAACCTTTCGCTAGGGACCCCAGCGCAAAACCCTTTTTCCTTTATCCATTTTCTGTTTATTCTTTTTAAACTCAGCAAAGAACTTAGAAAATTCATATCTTGAGAAATATTCCACCAAATCAAGCCAAACCAATTTTGCTGGATTCAAAATAATATGGACTATCAAATAAAAATGCTAAACCCTATGGTTTCTGTATTGATTTTTAGAGTTTAGAATTAAATAAGGAAACTGCCCAAACCTTATTAAAAGGAAGAAAATTTGTTATGCTTCTGTGCTGAACTTGAGAAAAATTGTAGAACTATAAACCCCACTTAGACACTGTTTAAAAATAGTAAGCACCCAGTATTGAAGATTTAAGCAAAGTTACTTATTAAAAGCCATATTTGTCCAAAACTTAGGAAAATGAGAAAGGTATTAGAAAATAATGAACTCTGGATGTCAATATTTTTCCTAGTCCACTTGAGTAATAAGGAACCTAGGAAAAATAAAAGGACCCTAGTCCATAACAAATTCAAGGTGAAATATTTTATTAGGCACTAATAAAACTAGAAAGGCCATTATTAAAAATGAAAGAACAATTCCAAAATTGGTAAGAAAAATTCAGTAGACTTGTAACCACTGGGACACCACTCCAAAAATGATAAATACCCCAGCCCAACATTTTAAGTAGGTTGAACAAATAGAACTCGATATTGAGCCATATTTCAATTAAATCATAAGTAAGCCAAGAAGTGTGCAACAGTGGGCAAATAAATTTTTATCAGATTAGTAAGGGAATAAACCACTAGAGAAAAATGTAAAACCTATTCAAAACTGTAAAGTAATACCCATTGCCAATACTTTATGAAAAAGGCCATTTAATTCAAGAAATCCCTACCACCCTCTCCCTTAAGAAAAATGTTATCAAAATTTAGAATGATTGCTCTTGCACAAAGAAGAATATAGGAAAAATTAGAAATCTATTGTTTGATATTATTCAAATATAGTGGTAGTAGAAAGCACCCCTTTGGCTAGAAACTTTAGAAAATCATAGCAAAATAACTAACATGTATTAGTGGCTCAACATTTGTACAAAGTCATGTTATAGCATCTAAATGTCAGCAAAAATAAGTTTTAGAGAACAACCCACTGTAAAAGGGGAGTTGTAGTTCAAAACACCCTCTCTGCCCTAATATTTGATAATTTTATACAGAGAAGACCACTCACTTTTTAAGCCTCAAATTTTGAGACAGAGAGTTATACTCCCGTGAAAAGCCACTGAAATTTTTGCAGAATTTTTGAAAATTTATTAAGCTACCTTGTAGTTCAAACTCACCTTAAAAGCATAAGAGAAATAAAGTAGAGAATGATGAATCTCACCCCAATAAACTCAGCTAGGAATCTTAATAATACTATCACTAAGACATTAAAAAGAAATCAGTGGAACATCAAGTGAGCTACCAATTAGCTTAACCAAACTTGACCCTAATTTGCTAAATGTAACACAAAAAAATCTTCAATAATGAGAATAAGCTCCATCTTAAATTGATCATTCCCCATCCAATTTTAGTTGCTAAATTGCATATCATGCCATGCATGTATCTTACTCATTGCATTCATTAGATTGCAATCTCGCTGACGGAGAGTACGTGCTCATCCCTGAGCAAGGAGCTGTCCAAGTGGAAGATCAGGAGCAAGCTTCCGAGACTGCCATCAAGGATCTCCCTGTAGCCCCAGCAATTGAAGGCAAGCCCCGGTTTTATACATAACTGTTTATATATGCTACTTTACTACACTTAATGTTTGTAGGGTTGTAATGTGCACTTAAGTGTAGAAGTTGCTTGAAACCTTAGTTGCATGAATTCAGGATTCCTTTTTGAGATGGATACTAGTATACTAGGTCGAATAGCTGCTTTGCTAATTAGGATCTCGGTAGAAGTCGAGTGATTTTTCTAGCACTTGCACGAGGTCAGGAATTGATTGTATTCATCTTGATAACGGGATCTATGATGGCTATGGACTTGGATCCAGGGAGGATGCCTTGTCTATGAGACGGGAAAAGGAATTAAGGATTAATGTGTGGATACCTGAGTCAAGCGTTTGAACGTAGTAAACACATGTCGGGAAATATGGTAACTGGTAAACCTAGTACCTGAGTGAAGCCGAGCGCGGACTTTACCCCTTACGCGACCTGAGACTGGGTCTCCCATGCTAGCTATGGTGGGTACAAGTGCGGCCACTGCACGGCGGCAGCCGAGGTTAGTGGAGCATTGTATGCCAAGACGGTGAGCCCTGGCCACGAACGGAGGATCGATGGGGACGGTTGACGTGTGTGGGGACGGAGTGCCCCTACATGTTGTGTGTTTAGGTTTACCTTGCAAGGTTTAAAACTCGATTTGAATCGTCTGCTTCTCGCAGCTAATAGGACTGCTTGACCCCTTGTACTACATTGAGTAAGAAGTGAAATGAGGTTTTATATGAGTTAACTTGTTGATTGTACTAAATGCTTGCTACCATGTATGCTTAGAAGGAGCAAACTTAGCTAAATTAATTATGCTAGAATTGGAAAAAGCTAAAAATGGACTTTAGACTCAGTTAGTGCTTTTGGCAAACCAAACCCCTCAGCCAAACAGCTGCATAGTCTAGAGGTAGAGGAGTAGATTCCTCACACCGGATAAGTCTAGCTGAATATTAGTATACTCAGCCTTGCTTGTGGAGCTAGGCCTTGCCCTATTCCTCGCTTTCGAGGATATCGATTATCCGCTGCAATTTATTTTGTGAACTTATGTCAGCTACTTGAAAAACTCCGATTTATGTAATAACTCTAGAACTTTAATTTGAGGTTTCCTATTTTATTGTACTTCTTCTGTGACTCACCTTCAAGTGAGTTTGTAGTATTTGATCCTGGTTAAGTGGCTCTATCAGACTAGATCTGAGGGACTGACGGGTTATTCTGATTTAAGTGTGTTGCGGCCCCTGAGGTGTAAATTAGGCACTTAAGCTAGAATAATTCAGGCGGTTTTGCCACATTAGCCTGGGAAGCCAAGCTGTATGTCCGAACCCACAGGATCACAGCTCCAAATACTAGGGTACCCGTTGCAGAGTGGTGGAGGTGCATGCTTAGGGTACGGAATTAGGCTAAGCGGCTACATAGCTCCGGACCACTCCAGGAAACGAGCGCCCATTCTCTAGAACCCGACCCGCAGGTTGCCGAACCCCCTGTAGCAGTAGAGGGGTTCTAAACTGCAAGCCTGTCTTACTCAATTCGGATGTCATTATACCAGCAAGGGTGGGAACTGTATGGGTGGGTTAGATAAAAAATAATGCTCGTAAACTGAATTAGAATGAAACATCACAAAAGCTCCTCTAGGAGGTAAATTCTTTCCTTATAACTTGATATACATGGGTGCAAACCAATAGGCCGAGCTTACGAGGGCGGACCTCACCAGATTGATGTACACATATGCACAACCTAGTTACAAAGGAAGAAAACTCAACCCCCCAGTTTTGCTTCTATGGATAGAACTTACGGAGATGCTCTATATTCCAGGGATTAGGCAGAGGCACTCCTTCAGTTGTGGCAAGGCGGACACACCCGGGTCGACATATTTCCATCACCTTGAAGGGTCCTTCCCAACTGGGGGAGAGTTTGTGAAGCCCTTCTCGGTTCAGTACTCGCCTTAGGACTAGGTTCCCGACCCTGAGCTCCCTACTATGCACGAACCGTTGGTGGTAGTGCTTGAGCGCTTGGTTGTACCGTGCATTTCGGATCGCCGCTCGCCATCTGCGCTCATCGATGAAGTCCACGTCCTCACGCCATAGCTGTTCCTGCATAGACTCATCGAAAGACTCGACCCGTGGGGAGCCCATAATGATTTCCAGGGGAAGGCAGGCTTCGGCCCCGTAGACCAGGAAGAACAGGGTCTCCCCGGTAGCTCGGCTGGGTGTGGTCCGGTTCCCCCATAGCACACACGGAAGCTCGTTGACCCAATTTGCACCATGATTTTTCAAGCAGTCATAGGTGCGTGTCTTGAGTCTCCTGAGGATTTCTGTGTTTGCCCTCTCAGCTTGGCCGTTGCTCCTGGGATGAGCCACATATGCAAAGCAGAGCTGGGTGCCGATGCCCTCGCAATACTCCTAGAAGAGCCGACTTGTAAACTGGGTCCTGTTGTCCATAATGATATGGCTTGGGACCCCAAATCTATAAACAATCGACTTGAGGAAAGCAACAGCCGCACCCTGGGTGATACTGACCACAGGGGTGGCCTCTGGCCACTTTGTGAACTTGTCGATAGCAACGAAGAGGAAACAGTACCCGCCGACGGCCCTAGGGAATGGTCTCAGGATATCCACCCCCCATACGGCGAATGGCCAAGAGGGTGGAATCATTTGTAGAGCCTGAGCCGGTGTGTGTATCTGCTTTGCATGGAACTGACACGCTTTGCAGGACTTTACCAACTCAGTTGCATCCTGGAGAGCGGTTGGCCAGTAGAAGCCATGCCGGAAGGCCTTACCGATCAGCATGCGGGATGACGAATGACTTCCGCTGTAATACCCACTTTGTAAGAAAGTCTAAAAGGAGAAATTATGTTTATTTACATATATGTGTGTGTGTTATCTCTCTTTATCATCACATGGGAACACCTTACTTAAAAAATAAATGACTAACAAAGGACACCACTAAATTGTGCATCATGCTGGACTTTATTTTGTGTGCATTTTGTGACAACATAAAAAAATAATGTGACAAGAAATATATTAAGTCAAAAAGGAAATTTAGGATCTAAAAGAAATTCTATAATTTTAGAAAAGAAAAGAAGGAAAGATTATGTGAGTGAAAATAGGTATATATATAATGAAACATATAAATAAGAATGTATTTCTTTACTCCAAAAAAATTGGAAATTGGTACACTTTAGTCATTGATGTGTCTCAAGACCAAATTCAAATTCAAATTCAAATTTGAATCCTAAAAACAAAAAGGAAAAAGAAAACAGAAAAACAGAGAAAGCTTACCTGGGCCGCAGACCAACCATTCGGCCCACTCCCGTTTTCTCCACGCGCGGCCTAGGCTTCACCTCCTCGCCCACGCCGTTCCTGCGGGCACTGACCCCATGGGCCCACTTTTCAGCTTCGCGGACGTACTCTAGGAAGCTGGAAACCGGGGCCCGCTTGTCTGACTTCCGCCCTCGCACTCGTTCTCTCTGCCACTGACCTATGGGCCATCTCTGTCAGCATCCCCTTCTCAACCGAACTCAACGAACCTCGCGCGCATGGCGGGCGCCTGAAACTGTCGTGCTGAATTCCTCGGCACCAGCTGACCCACTGCTCAATACTCGCACCTATATGAACTTCCTTGACCTCGCCCTTCCCCTCGTGCGCCAAAACTCCGCAGACCACCGCCTCGGGTGTGCTCAGCTAGCGCCTCGACCGCTGCCGCGGGCACCCACCTTGTGCCGACGGTGAAGTTCGCCAGGGCCGGTTGTCTGACCATGGGGCGTTGCCGTGGGGGTTCACTAGTGTTCGCGGGAGTCATTCGAGTCTTCTGTTGGACTTCGGCGCCGACAGCGTGGGGCGAATTGCTCGTCGGCAATGGTGGCACTGTGCCGACCGCATTCCGCCGTGGCCGGTGACCTCTGCTACCTTCCAGTGCGGGTAAGGCCATGGTCTAGCTCTTTTTCCTTTCCAGTTTGCGTCGGGACCTATTAATTTTAGTTTGGGAGCTCTGGGGCGTCGGTAGTGGGTCACCGGAAGGGTGGGTGCTCCGCCGTGAATGGATGGTGCGCCGCCGTGGTCCGACTGGTTTGGGGCGAACCATTCTCGGTCGTCGATCCACGTGCAAACGATTCAAATTAGACCAGTTCACGGTTTTGCCAGGGCATCATCTCGGCCATAAGTCTCACGATGAATGGTTGAAAGCCGATAGGGCGATGATCAAACCGGAACCCTAGGATCGTGATCCAAGGGGCGCGATCGGATCTCACGCGATTAAAATCTTTGCCTTTGATCTAACCATCAACGGTCGATGTTCGTATACTAAATCATAAACCCGCTGTTATAATCTAGCGCGTAGGATCTAGATCGGACGGCCGGAGATCCCCCATACCCCTTCGTCCTGGGACTTTTGCAAAAGAGCCCTCGGACTCTTTTCAAATGAACCCGCCATCCACGCACAGTGTTAAATAATTACAACCGTGCCCTAGAATTTGCAGTTTAAGCTCCAAACTCTCTGTTAATTATGTCTGTGGTCCAGAACTCTTAGGAAATTCAGAAATAATAAAGAAAATAGGTTTTTAGTATAAAAACAATTCCAGAAACTTGGATAAATCATATTAAATTCATTATAGCTCCAAATGGATCCATTCTAGTTGCATAAAATTTATATTAACAATGTTTATCAATTGGTAACTCTGTTTTAGCATGACAACTAGATTAAAATTTATCACTTAGTTATTTCCGTACCAAACACCTCCAGACTTCGGAAAATCATAACTAATCTGTTTTAACTCCGATTTGATCCGTTCAAGTTCCGTTAGTCTCGTAGCAACGCGTAGATTATTATTATTCAATTTGTTCTTATGTTTGGTGTGATGTTAATTTTATCTATACCATGTTTGTTTGTATTGCTACGACTAGCGCGAGGACTCGAGTCACCGGAAGATCATCCTGGTAACTGGAATCTCAAGTGCCAGGCAAGTTGTGCCCTTGATTCACTTTTGTTACCCAATAATGTTCTTTATAATCATTTACCATGCATAGGTTTAATTTTGATGGGACCCAATAGGTCATCCTAGATTGTTTATCTCATTACCTTGTTTACCCCTGAATCACTTGGGTAGTTTGCTATTGCTTTATATGGTTTTGGGATAATCATTTATTATATCTATGTTCCAATTCTTTTGTTATTCTATTTCTGTTCATGTCAAGATCATTAATGTTAATTGGAACATAGAGCTTAACTTGAGAAACACGTGCCACCACAAGGGAGGAATGGGACCCCTTTGCTAACTAATTAGGAAAGCTAGTGGAAGACTACCTTACCCGAAAGGGGCAAGGGCAGTAGGGGAGTTGCATGCAAGGAGGTTCTCGGTTTGATTTTGCTGTGATGGCGGTCAGACAGGGGATTCTTGCAAGTGCTCTTCCCATAAACTGTAGCGGGTTTTCAGAAGCTAGTGGAACTTTGTAAAGGCCTCGTAGTGGATCCCTAGCCATTCACCTTGGTAGTGTCTAAGGGCCTAGCTAACCCTGGCGACATGGGAAACACGACTTGTGGGTAAAGGGTACAACCTCTGCAGAGTGTAAAACTGGTATACTAGCCGAGCTCACGGTCATGAGCAGCTCAGGACTCTCTGATGATTAATCTATGGAACCTAAATTCAATTTGTCATTTGCATTTGCATGGGTTTATAATTAATTTTGTTCTATTATATTATTATGGTTTGGTATTCACTTACACTTAGTAACTGCTAATAAAATTTTGACCAACTTATAAAAGCAATGCTCAGCTTTAACCTCTATTGTTGATCAGCCTTACACTTCATGAACTCCCCACCTTTGGTGAGTTCATACCACATTATTCCCCACAACTTGTTAAGCGATGAACATGTGTGAGCTCACCCTTGCTGTCTCACACCCCCCACAAGTCAAGGACAGGTACCACTGGATGAGGCGCATGGTGGATGTTGCGCTGTGTTCATGAGCGGTCTAGGTCGTCGTCTCCCAGTTGACTTTCTGGCGCCAAGGATGGATTTTAGATCCTGTCATATTTATCTTTTATTTTGTAAGATTTCCGCTATGTAATAAGTACTCTGATTATTATGACATTTATCTCTATACACTCTGTTATTATATATGTTGTCTTCTTTGGTGCATGTATGAGATGCACCCGGCTTTGTCCCTTAAAATCGGGTGTGACAGAAGTGGTATCAGAGGAATGTTGACTGTAGGATGAAACCTAGATAGAAATGGACAACCCTTACCTACTTACCTTACTCTGATTCATTCTATACTTATCTTATCTTGATCCTATCTCACCTTTTGCTGTCATACTCTGATTACTCTTATCTTTTCTACTCTAAGACCAGATCGATTTCACACCTTGGAATCCTACATTTATGAACTTTTTAAAAGATAGGAGACCTAAGACAAAAATTAAAACTATTTTCTCTATTAAAAAAATGTTGCTTGATTGTTCTGATGATAAATGCTTGATTTGCTTCTTTGATTGATTGAAACATTATAGTTGGGCATCTTAGCATGTACCACCATAAGGTAACGTATTAGCTTTAGTAGGTGACACACTTCTACTTAACTAATAAATCCCCCACGGTAACATTCCTCGTAATTACTCGCCCTGTCTACAATTCTTCCTTTCTTACCCTATGTTTCTAACCCAGATAAACTACCCCTATAGTGTTAGAAGAGAGCACTATAGACTTGATCCTTGGTATGTCATGGTTAAGAAAGGCAAAGGCAGTATATACACGGTGCTAAGGGAACCGTAGAACTCACCAGTTCCAAAGGACAAAGATTTGAAGTTGAAGTTGCAGTAACTACCACCATCAGACTAGCAACATTCTTAGTAGATGAGAAGTTGGTGGGTGACAACATCCATGTAGTTAGGGATTTTCCGGATGTCTTTCTAGAGGAGTTATTAGGGATGCCACCCGATATGGAAGTTGAGTTGGTCAGTGATCTCTTACCTGAGACTGCTCCTATTTCTAAACGGCCATAAAAGATGTCCATAGAAGAACTAAAGAAATTTAAGAAGCAATTAGCAGAGTTACAAGAGGCTGGGTACATTCGTTCGGATTCTTCACTTTGTGGAGCGTCAGTTCTATTTGTACAGAAGAAAGATGGATCGCAAGGGATGTGCGTGGATTATAGGACCCTTAACGATGTCACTGTGAAGAACAAGTGTCCATTACCCTGCATTGAGGATTTATTTAATCGGATAAGAGGTGCAAGGGTATTCTCGAAGATTAATCTCTGATCGGGTTACCATCAAATGAAGATTAGGCCATCGGATATTCCCAAGATGGATTTCTCGACCCGATATGGTTTATATGAGTTCACTGTTATGTCATTTGGACTAACTAATGCACCAGCCTATTTTATGGATCTGAAGAATAAGGTGTTCATGATCTGGACAGATTCGTCGTGGTCTTTGTTGGGGTCATGCTTCGTTGCGCCGAAGGTCTTGCACGAAGAAGCAGCTTCGGCTGAAGCTGTCCCCAGGAGATGGCCGAAGGTTCCTTTTCATGGAGCTTCGGCGTTACAAACCGACATAGAGATAGAATGACCTTTTTATCCATAAAGGTCTGAGTCAATGTTGTAAACTTTTGTAAGGGGCATAATTGTAATTTGTCACAGGCTGCGTCCTGTGTCTATAAATAGATGAACAGTACCCCCGTACTGTTCACGCGAACCTGTCATTTGCCTTCGCATCACACTTATACTTTTGCCTTCCTCAAGACCGAAGCATTTGAGAACAAGCCCCCAACATTGGCGCCCACCTCCGGTGAACTCACTTCCACTTTTCTGAGCTGATGGCTTCGTTCAACAATCAAGCTGGAGCTGCTTCGGCTTCGAAGCTGGTGCTCCCGATAACAGGCGGTTCTTGCTCAGAGCCGGCTAACAAGAAGCAGAAGAAGGAGGCTCAGAGAAGGGTGCAGCATGTTGGAGTGCAGGGACCCTTCATCAAGTCAAAATGGTCCCACATTCCAATTACTTTCTCTCAGGAAGACCTTCAGCTTAAGGATTATCCTCACAATGATGCCATGGTTATCTCTTGCGTGATCAAAGGATTTCTGGTCCACAATGTCCTAGTTGATACAGGCAGTGCAGCTGACATTATATTTGCTAAAGCCTTCAGACAAATGCAAGAGCCTGAAGACAAAATTCATGATGCTACGCACCCTCTTTGTGGCTTCGGAGGGCGGCAGATTGTAGCACTTGGGAAGATTACCATGCCGGTAACCTTCGGATTTGTCAACAACACAAGGACTGAGCAAATTGTGTTTGATATTGTTGACATGGAATATCCTTACAATGCTATCATTGGCCGAGGTACCCTTAATGCCTTCGAAGCAATTCTTCACCTAGCTTATCTCTGCATGAAGATACCTTCGGACCAAGGGCCTATTGCTATTCATGGAAGCCAGGAAGCTGCTAGAAGGGCCGAAGGAAGCTGGACTGACTCCAAGGCAATCCATAACATAGATGGAGCTGAAGCTTGTGAACAGTACAAATTCAGGAGGGAGAAGGCAGCTTCAGCGGATCAGCCGAAGCCCATGTTATTGTGTGAAGACATAGCAGAGCAGAAGGTGCTGTTGGGCTCGCAACTATCTGAAGACCAGGAGAAAACCTTGATAAGGTTTTTATTCAACAACAAAGATGTTTTTGCATGGTCAGCTAATGATCTCTGTGGAGTAAATCGGGATGTTATTGAACATTCGCTCAATGTCGACCCATCCTTCAGACCCCGAAAGCAGAGGCTTCGGAAAATGTCTGATGACAAGGCCGAAGGAGCTCGCAATGAAGTAAAAAGACTCCTCAGTGCAGGAGTTATCAGAGAAGTGAAGTATCCAGAGTGGCTGGCTAACACTGTTATGGTGAAGAAGGCCAATGGCAAGTGGAGAATGTGTATCGATTTCACAGATCTTAACAAGGCTTGTCCGAAGGACGAATTCCCGCTGCCAAGGATAGACTCTTTAGTCGATGCAGCAGCTTCTTCAGAGCTCATGAGTCTCCTATACTGCTACTCAGGCTATCATCAAATTTGGATGAAGAAGGAAGATGAGCCGAAAACTAGCTTCATAACCCCAAGTGGCACATATTGCTATCTTCGGATGCCTGAGGGGCTCAAGAATGCTGGAGGGAGTTTCAGCAGAATGACTGCGAAGGTTCTCCAGTCTCAGATAGGCAGAAATGTGTTGACCTATGTTGATGACATTATTGTAAAAAGCACGAAGCAGGAAAATCATATTGCTGATCTGCAAGAGACCTTCGCCAGCTTCAGACAAGCTGGTCTGAAGCTGAATCCAGAAAAATGTGTCTTCGGTGTGAAGAAGGGTAAATTTCTTGGATGCTTGGTTTCAACAAAGGGAATCGAAGCTAATCCAAATAAAATCGAAGCTATACTTCGAATGGAGCCACCAACCACAAGAAAGGGGGCCCAAAGATTGACAGGAAGGCTGGCATCTCTCAACAGATTTATATCCAGATCAGCAGAAAGAAACTTACCATTCTTCGAGGTGCTGAAGTCAGCTGAAGTCTTTCAATGGGGCCCAAGTCAACAAAAAGCCTTCGAAGAGCTGAAGCAATACTTAATAGATCTAACAACATTAACTCCACCAACGCCAGGGGCTCCTCTGTTGTTATATGTGGCAGCTTCGCACTCAGCAGTAAGTGCGGCACTTGTCCAGGAGAAGTTTGATGGACAAGTCAAGAAGCAGGTCCCAGTATATTTTGTATCTGAGGTCCTTAGTGTCTCAAAGAAAAATTATACAGAGCTGGAGAAGGTATTGTATGCCGTTTTAATGGCATCCAGGAAGCTTCGGCATTATTTTCAGGCGTACAACATTATTGTTCCTTCTTCGCAGCCGTTGAAGGATATCATGAGAAATAGAGAAGCTACTGGACGGATTGGAAAATGGGCTGCGGAGCTCAATGAATTTTACATTGATTATGTGCATAGATCCTCAATCCAGTCTCAAGCATTGGCAGATTTCATTGCCGACTGGACGCCAGGGGCTCAGGATGAAGAAGCAAATAAAGATGCCGAAGTATGGACAGTGTTTTGTGATGGCTCTTGGGGAACCTTCGGAGCAGGTGCAGCTGCTGTGTTGGTCTCACCATCCAAGGTTAAAACTTGCTATGCAGCAAGACTTGACTTCAGCTGCACAAATAATATTACTGAGTACGAAGCCCTGCTCCTGGGTCTTCGGAAATTAAAGGCAATGGGAATCAGAAGGGCGATTCTTAAGACTGATTCCCAGGTTGTTTCGGGTCATATTGACAAAAGTTGCAAGGCTAAAGACCCGAAGCTTGAAAAATACCTAGACACGGTCCGAAGGATCGAGGCCTCCTTCGAAGGATTTTCTGTCAAGAATATCCCTCGGGGACAAAATGAGCATGCTGATTTACTAGCCAAGTCTGCAGCACAGGGGCTGCCGTTACCTTCGGATGTCTTCTTCGAAACAATAAAGGCACCTTCAGTGGAGCTACTTGAAAGAGCAGTCCTCAGCATTTCTCCTGCTTACAGCGAAGATTGGAGAACTGAAATAATCTCTTACCTTCAGGGTAACTTCCTATCAGATGACGAAGCTTATAATAAAAGGATAGAGGCAAGAGCTCGTCCGTATGTCATGATAGAAGGGGAGTTATACAAGCATGGAGTTTGTGCCCCGCTGCTCAAGTGCTTGTCTAGAACCGAAGGTATAGAGTTAATGAAAGAGATACATGCAGGCCTGTGTGGATCCCACATCGGATCCAGGCCGTTACTTGGAAAAGTGTTCCGCCAAGGATTTTATTGGCCGAAGGCAGCTTCGGATGCAGCGGAGTTAGTTCAAAAGTGCGAAGGTTGTCAAAAATGTGCAAGAGATCAAAAGCAACCTTCGTCTTTGACACAGCTGATACAACCCATCTGGCCATTGCAAAGGTGGGGCCTTGACTTGTTGGGTCCATTACCACCGGCCCAAGGGAACCTAAAATATGTTATAGTAGCTGTGGAGTATTTTTCCAAGTGGATTGAGGCGAAGCCGTTAGCCACAATAACTTCGGCCACTGTCCAAAAGTTTTTCTGGCAGAATATTGTCTGTCGTTTCGGGGTACCGAAGGCCATCACTGTAGATAATGGAACGCAGTTTGACTCCGAAGCTTTCAGAAATTTCTGTGATCAAATTGGAACGAAGATCCATTTTGCATCAGTCAGGCATCCGGAGTCGAATGGGCTCGTTGAAAGGGCCAACGGCATTATAATGACAGGAATAATGAAGTTAATCTTCAATCAACCTAGGGGAAAGTGGCTAGATCAGTTGACCAAAGTGGTGTGGAGCCACAATACAACAACATCAAGGTCTACAGGCTTTACCCCATTCAAGTTATTATTCGGTGACGAAGCTATAACTCCGGAAGAAGCTAAAGCTGGATCAATAAGAGTGGTAGCTTCGGCAGAATCAGATACCGAAGATGCTTGTCTTGTGGAAAAAGATGCCTTAGAAGGGATCAGGCTTCAAGCCGTGGAGAATATCAATAAATACCAGGCTGAAACAGTCAAATGGCGAGATAGAAAGGTCCGGCTGAAAAATATTGAGCCAGGACATTTGGTGCTTCGGAGAGTGGCTAACCCAGATACAGTGGGCAAGTTACAATTGAAATGGGAAGGGCCTTTCTTAGTAGCATCCTCGTCAAGGCCTGGTTCATACAGATTAAAGGACATGGATGGCAACGAAATTCCAAGATCTTGGAATGCAGATGAGCTTCGGAGATATTATGTATAACTCCATGTAACTTTTTATGTTTTTCTTTTTCTTTTTCATGGCACCCTTTTCCTTTCCAAAGGGGGAGAAAGGTTTTTAATGGGGCCATCATATGTAATTTCCTTTTTTAGTTTTATAAGAGCAAAATCCCCCAAAGAATGTAAATGTAAAAAGCTGAGAACGCACCATCGAGTGCCGAAACTGAAAAAGAGAAGAAGCTCCAAAGACGTTCCTAAGGGAATGCAGAGCTTATACCGTCTAAGTAAAAGACGAAGAAGCTCCAAAGACGTTCCTAAGGGAATGCAGAGCTTATACCGTCTAAGTAAAAGACGAAGAAGCTCCAAAGACGTTCCTAAGGGAATGCAGAGCTTATACCGTCTAAGTAAAAGACGAAGATGCTCCAAAGTCGTTCCTAATGGAATGCAGAGCTGATGTGTGGTTGTCTCTAAGGAAATAATGGCTGAGTGTGGCTTCGGACATATGCTTTGGACATTCATTCGCACATTACATTACATCATAACATTTGCATTCATAAGCATTCATTCATAGCATTTGTGTTCCTAAGTGGTTGCTTCGGCAAAAAGAAGAAGTGGTCTCTTATGCTTTGTTGTGTACAAAAAAGAAAAGCTTCGGTAAAAAGAAGAAGTGGTTTCTTATGCTTTGTTGTGTACAAAAAAGAAAAGCTTCGGCAAAAAGAAGTGGTCTTTTATGCTTCGTTGCTCGACAAAAAGAAGAATTGGTCTCTTATGCTTCGTTGTGTACGAAAAGAAGGGAAGGTGTTTTTTCGCTTTCGGCTCAAAATACTGATTTCGTCCACATCAAAGCGCCTCAGTAGAAGGGTAAGAATATGTTACAAGGTATGTACAAAGTTCCTTAAGAACAGTTTAATTGTATTTACAAAAGTTGTTACAAAAGTATCCTGAGTTTTTTCCATGGTATACTTCTACTGATCTTCACTAAGCTTCAGCTTCGGCGACGACTTCGGTGACATATTTTAAGTATCATCTTCACCTTCGTCATCCTACATGAATCAAGGTATCGCGAGTAAAAATCAAGTGTGAAGGAGAAGGTAAGTACAAAGTATGATTTCGTACTGGATCAAGATGGCTTCGAGCTTCGTCTCCAGCCTTCTCTCGCCCGCCTTTTGTCCATATCATTTTTATAAATCTATTTGAGATGCTTCGGGCGAGGTCAGGAATATCGTCCAGGATTGATGGAGACAAGGTGAAGTTGGGCCTATTGACGATTTTTCCATGCTCGCAGCCGGCCTTCAGGAACGCTGCAGCGGTACCCCGAGAAGCTACCCAGGCACAGAAGTCACCGTGCCCGGCTATAACTTCGTCAAGTTCTTCGATTTCAGCTTCAATATGATCGAAGGCTTGTGGTAAATTTTCCGCTGAAGGGGTAAACTTCCCGCTGCTGGCTCCAACAGAGTAAAATATCTTTTTTAATCGTTCAATACAATTATTGCTAAATTTCAAGCATTTGTCTTGAAGGCTTGTTAATGATTTTTTCAAGTCTGAGTTGGCCTGGACTTCGGCTTCAAGTTTCGAATTAAGCTCTAGCTTCTCCTGTTCAAATTGTTTTGATTGGCCGATAAGCTTTGAATTCAACTCTGATATTTTAGCTTCAGTCTCTGCCAGCAAGCCTTCGGTTGATTGGAGCTCGAAGTCTTTCTTTTCAATGATAGCTGATTGTTCTTTTATCTTGCTCTCTAAATTTTCGATTATAGCTTCGTGTTTTTTGTCCTCCAAGTCTTGCTGCATCCTCAGAGCTTTGCTCAGAAGCATGCTCTGCAAATAAACAACCTTTGTTAGGAATATTTCCATTATTAAAAACAATAGAAACTAGAGAAAAGTTGTTTACCTTGAAATTGGAGTAAAATAAGCTGCCGACGATATGTTGTCGTCGGTAGCGGCTGATATCTGTTTCTAGCTTCGGAAAACCGATACTTTTTGACAAAGTACCGATGACCTTAGCTCCAGTTTGGTCTCGAATGCAGCCCAATTTTTCGTCATCAATGCCTCCAAATAGAAGAGCTCCTGGCTTGTAGCCGCAAGATTTGGCATAGTCCTTAAGTTCTTCCATTTCGGCCTTCGACAGTTTTTGCCCAATTAAATTTTGAAATGTGTAGGCTTCGTCGTCCGAAGTGTCTTCGGCTATTTCTTTCCCTTTCTCAGGCACTGTGGCCATGGTTTTTTCAACAGTAGTGGCAGCTTCTTCTGCAGCCATGTCTTCCAAAATTTTGTCGATGTCCTCAATAGTAGTTTCTAAGTTCACATCTTCGGCTGTAGCGGCTTCGGTAGCCGCGACCTCCGAAGGTGCGACTTCGACGTTTGTTGTGTCTTCAGCAGCTGCCGTTTTCTGAATTGACGCTCTCGGCGGCGTCTTATCGATAACTTCGGTCACTGCAATAATTCTTTGCCGCTTTGGCTTGGTTATCTTCGTTTGTTCCGGCTCTTCCACCTTTCGAAAAAGCTTCGTCAGTTGAGGCCCTAGTGGACTTAGCTTCGTGGGCACGGGTTCAGTCATTACCTTTAAAATTTCCTCCACGTCGCTGGTAGAAGGTGGTGTGGGGGTCCCCTCTTCTTCAGATAATTTTCGCTTCGGAGTTGATATTTTTCTTTTCTTGGGAATTTTCTTCTCTTTTGCTGGTCTTTCTTCATCCTTGTTCAGAGTTTCGACCACTCTTTTTCTTTTTTGGCCCTCAGCACCCTTGCTCAACTGCTCATAGTCAGGGTACTCGAAGCCCAGGGCATCAAGCACTCGGTTCAGCCTTCGCTTCGGACGGGTGCCGAAGGCTGCTGTCATTAGTTGATCTTCTTTTTTGGAATAATTCCCCAGAATTTCATTACACATCACCTCGACTGTGTCCAGCCACTCTTGGCAGGGCTTCTTAAAGTATTGCTTGAATTTGAAGTGATATGGAAGCCGGACAAGTTCCCCCTCCTTCTTCTCCCCCTTCAACTTTGGCATTTCCCATTCTTTCAGAGTAGGGAAGACTCTGAATGCTAAGAATTCTTGAACCAGATCCCTGGTACTGATATGTTCTGCAATAATTCCGAATTCATCCATTGCCTGTTGTGTTTGACCCTCTGGTGTCATGTTGCAGCGGGGTCGGGTTTCTCCGAAGATCAGCTCGAGTGGACTTTGCACAAGCTTCTCTTTGTCGTCATCAACCTTGACATAGAACCATTCTGATTTCCAGCCTGCTGGCCATTTGCTTCGGTAGCTAATCACAGGAAACTTTGCGGTTTTCCGGTAGGCAAAATTGTAGCAACCGAAGTTATCATGTAGCCCATCTTTTCTGGCCTTTGTTTGATAATGTAACTCATGAACTCGACAGAAACTGTCGGCAAATGGCTCCACTGCTTGACTTCGGAGGGCCCAAATATAAACGCTAAGCCTAACGATAGCGTTAGGAGTTATCTGGTGAAGGTAGATACCAAATCTCTTCAGTATCTCTGCAATAATCTCGTGAAGAGGGAATCTCAGCCCAGCCTTTAAAAAGCTCTTGAAGATGACAATCTCGTCCTTCTCTGGCTTCGGGGTGGTTTCTTCTCCCCCGAAGCGAAGTAGCTTCTTCTGATTTTCATTGAAATAACCTGCTTTCACCATCTTGGAAAGATCGGCCTTTGAAACAGTTGATTTCCTGAAGTCCAAGTGACTGGGCTTGCTGGGCATGGCAATGCGATAGTCATCTTCGGGATTAGTCCCTTCAATGTTCTCTTCTTCACCTTCGGCAGCCGTCGGGTTTGCTTCAGCAGCGGGCATTTCTTCCGTAGTCACCAGTCCGGAACGTTGCATCGCTTCGGAGATGGGCACAGTATTCGAACCTTCGGCTTCGTCTCCTTCACGTGCAACTCTGGCAGTAGATCGCACTCTCGCCATTTGATTCTGAGTTTGGGGAAGTTAGATACTTTTTTCTTTTTTCTTTTCTCCCGAAGCCTTTCTTTCTGACGAAGCAGACGTCGAGATGGACCTTCGTTCGATTCTGAGAGTCAAGCTTCGGCTATAGTTAAAAATTTTGGCAGCAAAACAGTGCAAATAGCAATGAATGCTGTGGTAACTTCACACCTACCCGTCTGTTTATATAGTGCTGCAGGTAAGAAGGCGAAGCGGCAGGATTTTTACACCAGGCGGGCAGTCACTTGTACTCGCTGTGCAGTGGACCGCAAGGATCAAACAGTAACTCTGCAAGGTGGGCCTGGCACGCGCTCGGAAACCGGATCGTTTCTCAGCAACGAGCTCAGGGAAGGTGTTTTTTGGACCTTCGGCTTCCCGAAGCTGAAGAGGCTTTTTTCACGGGTCAAGCTCGTTACGAAAAACGATCTAGCACCGCGAAAGGGGCTACTGTTGGGGTCATGCTTCGTTGCGCCGAAGGTCTTGCACGAAGAAGCAGCTTCGACTGAAGCTGTCCCCAGGAGATGGCCGAAGGTTCCTTTTCATGGAGCTTCGGCGTTACAAACCGACATAGAGATAGAATGACCTTTTTATCCATAAAGGTCTGAGTCAATGTTGTAAACTTTTGTAAGGGGCATAATTGTAATTTGTCACAGGCTGCGTCCTGTGTCTATAAATAGATGAACAGTACCCCCGTACTGTTCACGCGAACCTGTCATTTGCCTTCGCATCACACTTATACTTTTGCCTTCCTCAAGACCGAAGGTACATTTGTAATTTGAAATTTTTTATATTCGTTCATGTTAATAAAAATGGAAATGATTCTATGATAACATTTAAATGTTTATTTTGTATCTCATGATTTATATGAATACTTCGTCCCTCGTTATTATGCTTACGAAGGTACGTCCTTCGTAACCTTCGCCCGAAATTCTTTATATCCCGAAAGGATATAAAATGATGGAGGACGAAGGACTTCAACACTTAACATTTTCTGTGTTGCCTTGTTCTTAACTCTTAGCATTTGAGAACAAGCCCCCAACAGTCTTCATCGACGATATTATTATTTATTCCATGAGTGATAGTGATCATGAGGAACATATGAGATTGGTGCTACAGAAGCTACGAGACAATCAACTCTACGCCAAGTATAGCAAATGCGAGTTCTGGATTAACGAGGTGTCATTCCTTGGATATATCATTTCTAATGGAGAGATACCAGTGGATCCTGCTAAAGTCAAGGAGATAGTGGCGTGGAGCATACCCACTATAGTTACTGAGGTCCGGAGTTTCTTGGGACTTGTAGGATACTATCGGAGATTTATTGAAGGATTTTCTAAGATTGCTAAGTCTATCACCTCACTTCTGAAGAAGGAAAGAGAGTTTAAGTGGGACAAGAGGTACCAAGATAGCTTTGATCAACTAAAGAAGAGGTTAATGTCACCACTAGTGTTGGTTATGCCAGATCTACAGAAGGGATTTGACATCTATTGTGATGCATGTGGCAAAGGCTTGGGATGCGTGCTCATGCAAGAGGGACATGTGATTGCCTACGCGTCTCGTCAGTTACGGAAACATGAATTGAACTACCCCACTCAAGACTTAGAATTGGCAGCCGTTGTGCATGCGCTTAAGATTTGGAGACATTATATTATGGGAACCAAGTGTCAGGTATACACGGATCATAAGAATTTGAAGTATATATTCACACAAAAGGATCTCAACCTTAGGCAACGTCGTTGGTTGGAGCTTATTAAGGATTATGATTTGGAGACTCACTATCACCCGGGCAAGGCAAATTTGGTTGCAGATGCCTTGAGTCGAAAGGAGCATGTTCATTCAGTTGTTGTTGCCTAGCTACCCAATGAGATTGTTGAGGATGGCAGGAGACTTAACCTGGGATAGTTGCTCACACTGAAGGAGTTACTATTGATGTGGAATCTACTTTGGAGCAAGAAATCTGCAAAGGACAAATTGGTGATGCTAAGATACAAGAGATTAAGGATCTGATTACTGAAGGACGAGGTCCGAAATTCACGGAAGATGAGCAAGGCACAATATGGTTCAAGGATCGGATATGAGTTCCTGAGATTGATAGCCTTCGTGAGACTATACTGAAGGAAGCCCATGACTCGGATTATTCTATTCATACTGGGAGTACGAAGATGTATTAGGATTTGAAGTAGAAGTTCTGGTGGTATTGATTGAAGAGAGATGTGGCTGCACATGTGTCTATGTGCGATGTGTGTCAAAGAATTAAGGCAGAACACCAAAGGCCAACTGGACTATTATACCCATTAAATATACCCGAATGGAAGTGGGAAGAGATTGTTATGGATTTCATTACTGGATTGACTCGCACCCAGAAAGGTTATGATTCTATATGGGTGATTGTGGATAGATTGACTAAAGTAGCTCATTTCATTCCGGTCAAGATTACTTATAAGTGATCTCAATTGGCTGAGTTATATTTGGCTCGGATTGTGTCTCTACACGGTGTACCGAAGAGGATCATTTTGGATAAAGGATCACAATTTACCTCAAGATTTTGGAAAAGTTTTCATGAGAATATGGATACGAAGTTGAATTTTAGTTCGCCCTACCATCCTCATACTGATGGACAGACTGAAAGGACTAATCAAGTATTGGAGGACGTGTTGAGATCTTGTGCCCTTCAGCATGGTAGTAGTTGGACAAGAGTCTACCTTATGCTTTATTCTCATATAATAATAGCTACCAGGCCAGTCTGAAGATGTCACCTTTTGAAGCTTTATATGGGAGGGAGTGCAGGACTCCTCTATATTGGGATCAGACTGGAGAAAGACAGTTCTTTGGGCCTGAACTGATTCAAGAAGCAGAAGAACAAGTCCGTATAATTCGAGAAAATTTGAGGGTAGCTCAAACCAGGCAAAAGAGCTACGCTGATAATAGAAGAAGACCACTGGAGTTTGAGGAAGGTGATCATGTGTATCTCAAGGTGTCACCACTTCGTGGAATGAGGACATTTAAAGTTAAGGGCAAATTGTCCCCTCACTTTATTGGACCATTCAGAGTTTTTAGGCGAGTTGGAGAGATGGCCTATCAACTTGAGCTACATGATAATCTATCTGATGTGCACAATGTATTCCATGTGTCTCAACTTAAGAAGTGTCTCCGTGTTCCGAAGGAACAGTTACCAATGGAAGAGCTTAGTGTTCAGGGTGATTTGACTTACAGGGAGTATCCTGTCAAGATTCTTGATACATTGATTCGTGTTACAAGAAATAAGGTGATAAAGATGTGCAAAGTGCAATGGAGTCACCATAGAGAAGATGAAGCTACTTGGGAGAGAGAAGAAGAGCTTCGAATAGACTTTCCCCATCTTTTCCCTAGTTCTTCCTAAATCTCGAGGACGAGATTCTTGTTAAGGGGGGTAGGATTTGTAATACCCACTTTGTAAGAAAGTCTAAAAGGAGAAATTATGTTTATTTACATATATGTGTGTGTTATCTCTCTTTATCATCACATGGGAACACCTCACTTAAACAAATAAATGACTAACAAAGGACACCACTAAATTGTGCATCATGCTGGACTTTATTTTGTGTGCATTTTGTGACAACATAAAAAAATAATGTGACAAGAAATATATTAAGTCAAAAAGGAAATTTAGGATCTAAAAGAAATTATATAATTTTAGAAAAGAAAAGAAGGAAAGAAGATATATAATGAAACATATAAATAAGAATGTATTTCTTTACTCCAAAAAAATTGGAAATTGGTACACTTTAATCATTGATGTGTCTCAAGAACAAATTCAAATTCAAATTTGAATCCTAAAAACAAAAAGGAAAAAGAAAACAGAAAAAAAGAGAAAGCTTACCTGGGCCGCAGACCAACCATTCGGCCCACTCCCGTTTTCTCCACGCGCGGCCCAGGCTTCACCTCCTCGCCCACGCCGTTCCTGTGGGCACTGACCCCATGGGCCCACTTTTTAGCTTCGCGGACGTACTCTAGGAAGCTGGAAACCGGGGCCCGCTTGTCTGACTTCCGCGCTCGCACTCGTTCTCTCTGCCACTAACCTTTGGGCCATCTCTGTCAGCATCCCCTTCTCAACCGAACATAATGAACCTCGCGCGCATGGCGGGCGCCTGAAACTGTCGTGCCGAATTCCCCAGCACTAGCTGACCCACTGCTCGATACTCACACCTATATGAACTTCCTTGACCTTGCCCTTCCCCTCGTGCGCCAAAACACCGCAGACCACCGCCTCGGGTGTGCTCAGCTAGCGCCTCGACCGCCGCGAGCACCCACCTTGTCCCGACGATGAAGTTCGCCTGGGCCGGTTGTCTGACCATGGGGCGTTGCCATGGGGGTTCACTAGTGTCCACGGGAGTCGTTCGAGTCTTCTGTTGGACTTCAGCATCGACAGCGTGGGGCGAATTGCTCGTCGGCAATTGTGGCACCACGCCGACCGCATTCCGCCGTGGCCGGTGACCTCTGCTACCTTCCAGTGCGGGTAAGGCCATGGCCCAGCTCCCTTTCCTTTCCAGTTTGTGTCGGGACCTATTAATTTTAGTTTGGGAGCTCTGGGCGTCGGTAGTGGCTCACCGGAAGGGTGGGTGCTCCACCGTGAATGGATGGTGCGCCGCCGTGGTCCGGCCGGTTTGGGGCGAACCATTCTCGGTCGTCGATCCACGTGCGAACGATTCAGATTAGACCAGTCCGCGGTTTTGCTAGGGCATCATCTCGGCCGTAAGTCTCACGATGACGGTTGAAAGTCGATTGGGCGATGATCAAACCGGAACCCTAGGATCGTGATCCAAGGGGCGCGATCGGATCTCATGCGATTAAAATCTTTGCCGTTGATCTAACCATCAACGGTCGATGTTCGTATACCGAATCATAAACCCGCTCTTATAATCTAGCGCGTAGGATCTAGGTCGGACGGCCAGAGATCCCCCATACCCCTTTGTCCTCGGACTTCTGCAAAAGAGCCCTCGGACTCTTTTCAAATGAACTCGCCATCCGCGCACAGTGTTAAATAATTACAACCGTGCCCTGGAATTTGCAGTTTAAGCCCCGAACTCTCTGTTAATTATGTCTGTGGTCCAGAACTCTTAGGAAATTCAGAAATAATAAAGAAAATAGGTTTTTAGTATAAAAACAATTCCAGAAACTTGGATAAATCATATTAAATTCATTATAGCTCCAAATGGATCCATTCTAGTTGCATAAAATTCATATTAACAATGTTTATCAATTGGTAACTCTGTTTTAGCATGACAACTAGATTAAAATTTATCACTTAGTTATTTCCGTACCAAACACCTGCAGACTTCGGAAAATCATAACTAATCCGTTTTAACTCCGATTTGATCCGTTCAAGTTCCGTTAGTCTCGTAGCAACACGTAGATTATTATTATTTAGTTTGTTCTTATGTTTGGTGTGATGTTAATTTTATCTATACCATGTTTGTTTGTATTGCTACGACTAGCGCGAGGACTCGAGTCACCTGAAGATCATCCTGGTAACTGGAATCTCAAGTGCCAGGCAAGTTGTGCCCTTGATTCACTTTTGTTACCCAATAATGTTCTTTATAATCATTTACCATGCATAGGTTTAATTTTGATGGGACCCGATAGGTCACCCTAGATTGTTTATCTCATTACCTTGTTTACCCCTGAATCACTTGGGTAGTTTGCTATTGCTTTATATGGTTTTGGGATAATCATTTATTATATCTATTTTCCAATTCTTTTCTTATTCTATTTCTGTTCATGTCAAGATCATTAATGTTAATTGGAACATAGAGCTTAACTTGAGAAACACGTGCCACCACAAGGGAGGAATGGGACCCCTTGGCTAACTAATTAGGGAAGCTAGTGGAAGACTACCTTACCCGAAAGGGACAAGGGCTGTAGGGGAGTTGCATGCAAGGAGGTTCTCGGGTTGATTTTGTTGCGATGGCGGTCAGACGGGGGATTCTTGCAAGTGCTCTTCCCATAAACTGTAGCGGGTTTTCGGAAGCTAGTGGAACTTTGTAAAGGTCTCGTAGTGGATCCCTAGCCATTCACCTTGGTAGTGTCTAAGGGCCTAGCTAACCCTGGCGACATGGGAAACACGACTTGTGGGTGAAGGGTACAACCTCTACAGAGTGTAAAACTGGTATACTAGCCGAGCTCACGGTCATGAGCAGCTCAGGACCCTCTGATGATTAATCTATGGAACCTAAATTCAATTTGTCATTTGCATTTGCATGGGTTTATTACTAATTTTGTTCTATTATATTATTATGGTTTGGTATTCACTTACACTTAGTAACTGCTAATAAAATTTTGACCAAATTATAAAAGCAATGCTCAGCTTTAACCTCTATTGTTGATCAGCCTTACACTTCATGAACTCCCCACCTTTGGTGAGTTCATACCACATTATTCCCCACAACTTGTTAAGCGATGAACATGTGTGAGCTCACCCTTGCTGTCTCACACCCCCCACAAGTCAAGGACAGGTACCACTGGATGAGGCGCATGGTGGATGTTGCGCTGTGTTCATGAGCGGTCTAGGTCGTCGTCTCCCAGTTGACTTTCTGGCTCCAAGGATGGATTTTAGATCCTGTCATATTTATCTTTTATTTTGTAAGACTTCCGCTATGTAATAAGTACTCTGATTATTATGACATTTATCTCTATACACTCTATTATTATATATGTTGTCTTCTTTGGCGCATATATAAGATGCACCCGGCTTTGTCCCTTAAAACCGGGTGTGACATCCGCACTCACCTCCATGGATCTCTGCGAGCAACTCACGGCCCTCCTCCTGGGTGATGCACCGCATGAGAATGCCGTTGGCGCCACAGCGGTAGAGATCCCCTTCCACCACTGCGTATCGTTTAGCCAACCGCACTATGTGCTCTGCAGACACATGATCTTCAGGAAGGATATTTTCCTTCAGGTAGTCCCGGATCTCGGAGATCCATGCATCGGGACCACTCTGAGCTACTGGCTATGGTGCTAAGAGGTTGGCAGGACCCCCTGTAGCACACACAATCCTTGGTGGGTTCTGCAGATGTAACGCCACTGGGACCGCTAGCTTCGAGGTGCTAGTCTCACCCCCTTCGCCAGGCTCGGTAGGCTGGGCGGTAGGTCTCAACAGCCGTCTTTCAAAGACGCCCTCGGGCACGGGTGGCCAAGTTGATGCCCTCGTGGAGAGTTCATCTGCCGCTGAGTTGTTAGCCCAAGGAACATGTTGCAGTTCCAGGGCCGTGAAGTCCTTTTCCAGCTTCCTTACGTGGAGGAGGTAGGATGCAAGCCTGGGCTCGTTGCAGCTACATTCCCCGCGGACCTGCTTGATGATCAGCTAGGAGTCGCCCTTCATGAGGAGCTGTCGGATCCCTAAGGATAGGGCCGCAGACAAGCCAAAGATCAGTGCCTCGTACTCTGCCATGTTGTTGGTGGCCTTGAACTTAAGGTTCACCATGTACTTCACTTGATCTCCGCTCGGGTCGACGAGGACCACCCCAGCACCGCCACCTTGCTGGCGGGTGGACCCGTCGAAGAAAAGCGTCCAGTGGGGTTCGGTGAAGACCGGGACCCTGGGCTCCGCAGGTGTGGGGTCCAAATCGGGATCCGAACCCCCAGGAGCACTCGGGGGAGGGGTCCACTCTACGATGAAGTCAGCCAGAACCTAGCTCTTAACAGCGTGGCGAGGCTGGAAGTCCAGTTGGAACTCAGCAAGCTCCGTGACCCACTTGGCGATGTTGCCTATGGCGTTAGAGTTTTGGAGGATGACCCTTAACGGGAAGGAGGTCACCACTACAACCTTGTGTGCCTGAAAATAGTGGCACAGCTTCCTGGACGCAACAAGCACAACATAGAGAAGCTTGTGCGTCTCAAGGTACCTGGCCTTTGCCTCATGGAGGACCTCGCTGACGTAGTAGACCGGCTTTTGGATGGTCCGGACCCCTACGGCTGGTACCGAGTCCTCAAGCTCCGTGGTGGTCAGACCACCACCTTCTCATAGGGGAACTTTCTGACTCCCCTGGGGATGTTGTGTCATCCTTTCAACGACCAGCACCATGCTCACTGCCTCTGTAGCCGCTGCAATGTACAAGTAGAGCGGCTCCCTGGCTCCGGAGCTACCAGTATTGGTAGGGACACAAGGTGCTGCTTCAACTCTTGGAAGGCTCATTCTGCCTCGTCGGTCCAAGAGAATGGTCCGAACTTCTGTAAGAGCTTGAAGAAGGGTAGCGCCCTCTCAGCCAGCCTTGAGATGAAGCGGCTAAGGGCGGCCAGTGACCCCGTAAGCTTCTGGACGTCCTTGATCCGGGCCAAAGGCCTCATTGCCTCAATTGCCCTGATCTTCTTCGGGTTTGCTTCAATGCCCTGGTGTGAAACCAGGAACCCCAACAACTTCCCTGTGGAGACACCAAAGACGCACTTCTCCGGGTTCAGCTTCGTGCATGTTGCCCGCAGCTTGTCAAAGACCAGGGTCAAGTCTTCCACTAGAGTCGACCCTCTCTTAGTCTTGACCATGATGTCATCGACGTATATTTCTATCCTGTCCCTAATCAGGTCCCCGAAGGTCTTACTCATCGCCTGTACAAATGTTGGCAAGGCATTCTTCAGACCGTAGGGCATTACAACATAACAGTAAAGCCCATCCACTGTTACAAAAGCGATATGCTTCCTATATTCCCTAGACATCTGGATCTGATGGAAACCAGAGTAAGCATCTAAGAAGGACAAGAGGTCACACCCGGAGGTAGAATCCACGATTTGATCTATGCGTGGAAGTGGATACGGGTCCTTGGGACAAGCCTTATTAAGGCTGGTGTAGTCGATGCACATCCGAAGCTTCCCGTTTGCCTTTGTAACAATGACTGGGTTGGCCAGCCATACAGGGTGATGAACCTCTTTGATGAATCCAGCGTTTAGCATCTTCCGGACCTCCTCATGGATGAAATCCTACCGCTCAACGGACTGTCTCTGAGGCTTCTGACTCACTGGTTTGGCATCAGGGTGGATCTTTAGATGGTGCTCAATCACCTCCCTAGGGATCCCAAGCATCTGCGACGGTTCCCATGCGAACACATCGGCATTTGCCTGGAGGAAGGCAACGAGCACGAGTTCCTATTTCTCCTCCAGATTGCCCGCGATGCGGGTGGTCTGGGAGGAGTCCACGCCGACCTGGATGGCCTTGACGGGACCGCCGTCTGCTCCGGATGGCTGCACCTTTGGCACCTTGGTGGGTGCCTTAGTACCAGAAGTCGAGGGGTCCCTCCCTCCATCGTCCGAGCGAGCAGTTTCTGCCGCCAGGGTGTGCAGCTTCTCGATAGCCGCAAGCGCAGTGGCACGATCGCCCCGCATGGTGAGGACCCCAGCAGGGGACGCATCTTGAGGACCAAATACCCTTAATGGGCAATGGCCATGAACCAGTACATGGCCGGCCTGCTAATGATGGCATTGAAAGGGAGGTTAACCTCCACAACGTCGAACTGGACGTTCTTTGTGCGGAAGTTTTCCTCGGTCCCGAACGTAACCGGGAGTGCGATGCTCCCAAGGGGATACACCGGTTGAGGGCCCACTCCAAAGAATGGACGAGAGGGTCCTAGTCGGGACCCTGGGATCTGCAGCTGCTTGAATGCAGTGTGGCTAATGACGTTGAGCCCAGCCCCACCGTCAATCAGGACATGATGCAGCCGCATGTTGGCGATGACAGGGGCGGTGATGAGCGGTCATATACCGGCCCCTGCCATGTTTTCGGGGCAGTCGGATGCCCTGAAGGAGATAGTGGTGCTCCTCCACCGCTGATGTGGAGCAGCCTTCGGGACCCCTGGGACTGCCGAAAGGACCTCGCGGCGCAGGGACTTCACGTTCCTACGGGAGGTGAGCTCCTAGCTCCCACCGTACATCACGTACAGCTTCTTGCGGCGGTCGTTGTCGTCACTGGAGTAAGGGTCTCCAGTAAAAACGTCCTTGGGACCCCTCAGGTGACTGATACCCGAGGTCCCGTTCTCCCACGGCCACGTCACCTTCGTCGACCTTCTCCTTGCCAGGTCGGCGACGAGGCGGCGAGCCATCCTTGGAAGCCTGCTCGCGTCGCTCACTGACGCGCTTCGTGAGCTTAATGATCTCGCGACATTCTGAGGCACTGTGGTGACTGTTGGGGTGCACAGGGCATGACCCACTGTTGCCTCCCTGTGGCCGTGGGTGCTTGTCGTGCTCGTTCTGGCCCCCAGTCGCAGCTGCGACGACCGGAGCAGTAGACTTGAAAGGGAAATGTGCCCTTGGGCCATTTCTAAGTGTTTTGGTAATTTAGTGTCCAACACAAGTGCCTAAGTGTAAAGAGGTGGACAAAGTACAAATCAAGGATAAAGGTATGTTTCTCAGACTTAGTACATTGTTTTATGGACTAATGTATTGTGTCTAAGTGCTGGAAACAGGAAAAATCCAATTGGAAATGTCTTGGCTCGAGCAGCCAAGAATCTGCTGAGTCTGGGAGCACCGGACTGTCCGGTGGTGCACCGGACAGTGTCCGGTGCGCCAGGCTGGTTCGAGCGAACTGGCCGCTCTCGGGAATTCACCGGCGACGTACGGCTATAATTCACCGGACTGTCCGGTGTGCACCGGACTGTCCGGTGAGCCAACGGTCGGCCGGGCCAACGGTCGGCCGCGCGATCTGCGCGGGACACGTGGCCAAGCCAACGGCTAGAAGGGGGCACCGGACTGTCCAGTGTGCACCGGACATGTCCGGTGCGCCAACGGCTCCAGGTCTGCCAACGGTCGGTTTCGCCATTTAAGGAAAGAAATCTGGCACCGGACAGTGTCCGGTGCGCCAGTCGACAGAAGGCAAGATCAGCCTTCCAAGATTGCTCCAAACGGCTCCTAGCTGCCTTGGGGCTATAAAAGGGACCCCTAGGCGCATGGAGGAGCATACCAAGCATTCCTACAACATTTCTAAGCACCAAGACATAGATTTCGCGCATTCGTTTCATTGTGATAGCATATAGAGCTCTTGTGGAGTTGTGAACTCATTGAGTCGTGTTGCGAGCTCTTGTTGCGATTTGTGTGCGTGTTGACACTCTGATTCTTGTGTCTTGTGTGCGTTGCTAATCCCTCCCTTGCTCCGTGCTCTTTGTGAATTTCAAGTGTAAGGGCGAGAGGCTCCAAGTTGTGGAGATTCCTCGCAAAAGGGATTGAGAAAAAGCAAACAAAACACTGTGGTATTCAAGTAGGTCTTTGGACCGCTTGAGAGGGGTTGATTGCAACCCTCGTCCGTTGGGACGCCACAACGTGGAGTAGGCAAGCGTTGGTCTTGGCCGAACCACGGGATAACCATCGTGCCATCTCTATGATTGATCCTTGTTGGTTATTGTGTTTTGTTGAGGATTCCTCTTTAGCCACTTGGAAATTATTGTGCTAACAATTAACCAAGTTTTTGTGGCTATAAGTTTTTGAAGTTTTACAGGATCACCTATTCACCCCCCCCCTCTAGGTGCTCTCAATTGGTATCGGAGCCGTTCTCTTCAAGAAAGGGACTAACCGCCCGAAGAGATGGATCCTAAGGGCAAGGGGATGGTGATCAACGACAAGGAGAAGGAGTCCTTCGTCAACGAGCCCAATGATGACAGGCCCACCGACTCAGGCTCGGGCCACAAAAGAAAAGACAGGAGGAAGAAGAAGACAAGGCGCATCAAGGAAATTGTCTACTACGACAGCGACGAATCTTCCTCCTCCCAAAAGGACAACGACGACTACGACAGACGAAAGACGGTTAACTCAAACTTTTCTTTCGATTATTCGCGCATTCCGCATAGCTCAAATGCTCAATTGCTCCCCATTCCACTTGGCAAGCCCCCTCACTTTGATGGAGAGGACTACAGATTTTGGAGCCACAAAATGCGTACTCACTTGTTTTCTCTCCATCCAAGCATTTGGGAGATTGTGGAAAGTGGAATGAAATTTGATAGCTCAGATAGCCCTGTGTTTATTAATGAACAGATTCATAAAAATGCACAAGCTACTACTGTGTTGCTAGCCTCTTTGTGCAGGGACGAGTATCACAAGGTGAGCGGCTTGGACAATGCCAAGCAGATCTGGGACACCCTCAAGATCTCTCATGAGGGGAACGACGTCACCTTGCTCACCAAAATGGAGTTGGTGGAGGGCGAGCTTGGAAGGTTCGCGATGATAAGGGGCGAGGAGCCAACTCAAACATACAACCAGCTCAAGACCCTTATCAACAAAATAAGGAGCTACGGAAGCACGCGATGGACAGACCACGACGTCGTCCGACTGATGCTAAGGTCCTTTACCGTTCTTGATCCTCATTTGGTGAATAATATTCGTGAGAATCCCAGGTACACCAAAATGTCGCCCGAAGAAGTCCTCAGAAAATTCGTTAGCGGGCGAATGATGATCAAGGAGGCGAGGTACGTGGACGACGCCTTGAATGGTCCGATCAACGAGCCGCAACCCCTTGCTCTCAAGGCAACAAGAAGCAAGGAGGCGCTACCTAGCAAGGTGGCACAGATTGAGGCGGCCGGACTTAATGATGAAGAGATGGCCCTCATCATCAAAAGATTCAAGACGGTGCTTAAGGGTCGCAAGGGACAGCCAAGCAAGACCAAAGACAAGGGGAAGCGCTCATGCTTCAAATGCGGTAAGCTTGGTCATTTTATTGCTAACTGTCCCGACAATGATAGTGATCAGGAACAAGGGAACAAGAGGGAGAAGAAGAAGAAGTATAAGAAGGCAAAAGGCGAGGCGCATCTAGGCAAGGAGTGGGATTCGGATTGCTCCTCTTCCGACTGACAATGAGGGACTCGCCGCCACCGCCTTCAACAAATCGGCCCTCTTTCCAAACGAGCGTCACACATGCCTTATGGCAAGAGAGAAGAAGGTATGTACTCAAAACTCTACTTATGCTTCTTCAAGTGAGGACGAATCTAGTGATGAGGATGAAATAGATTATTCATGTTTGTTTAAGGGCCTAGATAGAACCAAGGTAGACAAAATTAATGAATTGATTGATGCCTTGAATGATAAGAATATGCTTTTAGAAAAGCAGGAGGATTTGTTGTATGAAGAACATGATAAATTTGTAGAAGCACAAAAGTCTCTTGCTCTAGAAATTAAAAGGAATGAAATGCTCTCTAGTGAATTATCTTCTTGTCATGAAACTATTGCTACGTTAAAAGGTTTTAATGATGATTTAAATGCTAAACTAGAAGTAGCTAGTAAATCTAATTCTTGTGTAGAAATTGTTGAAACTTGTAATAGGTGTAAAGATTTTGACATTGATGCTTGTAGTGATCATTTAGTTTCAATTTCCAAATTAAATGAGGAATTAGCTAGTCTTAATGCCCAACTTAAGACTAGCAAGAATGAATTTGACAAGCTAAAATTTGCAAGGGATGCCTACACGACTGGTAGACACCCCTCAATTAAGGATGGACTTGGCTACAAGAGGGAAGCCAAGAACTTGACAAGCCATAAGGCTCCCATCTCCACCAAGGAGAAAGGGAAGGCCCCTATGGCTAGTAGTGTGCAAAAGAACCATGCCTTTATGTACCATGATAGGAGACAATCTAGAAATGCTTATAGGAGTTGTAATGCATATAATGCCTTTGATTCTCATGCCATGTTTGCTTCTAGTTCTTCTTATGTGCATGATAGAAATGTTGGTAGGAGAAATGTTGCTCATAATATGCCTAGGAGAAATGTTGTTAATGTTCCTAGGAAAGTAAATGAACCTTCTACAATATATCGTGCTTTAAATGCTTCTTTTGCTATTTGTAGAAAGGATAGGAAGATAGTTGCTAGAAAATTAGGGGCAAGATGCAAGGGAGACAAAACTTGCATTTGGGTCCCTAAGGATATTTGTGCTAACCTTGTAGGACCCAACATGAGTTGGGTACCTAAGACCCAAGCCTAAATTTGCCTTGCAGGTTTATGCACCGGGGGTTCATGCTGGATTATTGACAGCGGATGCACAAACCATGTGACGGGGGAGAAGAAGATGTTCACCTCCTACGTCAAAAACAAAGATTCCCAAGATTCAATAATATTCGGTGATGGGAATCAAGGCAAGGTAAAAGGGCTAGGTAAAATTGCAATCTCCAATGAGCACTCTATCTCTAATGTGTTTTTAGTAGAGTCTCTTGGATATAATTTACTATCTGTTAGTCAATTATGTAATATGGGATATAATTGTTTATTTACAAATGTAGATATGTCTGTCTTTAGAAGATGTGATGGTTCACTAGCTTTTAAGGGTGTACTAGACGGCAAACTTTACTTAGTTGATTTTGCAAAAGAAGAGGCCGGTCTAGATGCATGCTTAATGGCTAAGACTTGCATGGGCTGGTTGTGGCATCGCCGCTTAGCACATGTGGGGATGAAGAACCTCCACAAGCTTCTAAAGGGAGAACACGTGATAGGTCTAACCAATGTTCATTTTGAAAAAGATAGACCTTGTGCAGCTTGTCAAGCAGGTAAACAAGTGGGAGGAGCACATCACAGCAAGAATGTGATGACCACGTCAAGACCTCTGGAGCTGCTGCATATGGACCTCTTCGGACCCGTCGCCTATCTGAGCATAGGAGGAAGTAAGTATGGTTTAGTTATTGTTGATGACTTTTCCCGCTTCACTTGGGTGTTCTTTTTGCAGGATAAGTCTGAAACCCGAGGGATCCTCAAGCGCTTCCTCAGGAGAGCTCAAAATGAATTTGAGCTCAAGGTGAAGAAGATAAGGAGCGACAATGGGTCCGAATTCAAGAATCTTCAAGTGGAAGAGTTCCTTGAGGAGGAGGGGATCAAGCACGAGTTCTCCGCTCCCTACACACCTCAGCAAAATGGTGTGGTAGAGAGGAAGAACAGGACACTCATAGATATGGCGAGGACTATGCTTGGAGAGTTCAAGACCCCCGAGTGCTTTTGGTCGGAAGCCGTGAACACGGCTTGCCATGCCATCAACAGGGTCTACCTTCACCGCCTCCTCAAGAAGACTTCATATGAGCTGCTGACTGGTAACAAACCCAATGTATCGTACTTTCGTGTATTTGGGAGTAAATGCTACATTCTAGTGAAGAAGGGTAGGAATTCCAAATTTGCTCCCAAAGCCGTAGAAGGGTTTTTATTAGGTTATGATTCAAATACAAAGGCGTATAGGGTCTTCAACAAATCATCGGGTTTGGTTGAAGTCTCTAGCGATGTTGTATTTGATGAGACTAATGGCTCTCCAAGAGAGCAAGTTATTGATCTTGATGATGTAGATGAAGAAGACGTTCCAACGGCCGCGATACGCACCATGGTGATTGGAGATGTACGGCCTCAGGAACATTTGGAGCAAGATCAACCGTCTTCCTCAACTATGGTGCATCCCCCAACCCAGGATGACGAACAGGTACCTCAAGTGGAGGCGCATGATCAAGGGGGAGCACAGGATGTTCAAATTGAAGAGGAAGAAGCACCTCAGGAACCTCCAACCCAAGTTCGAGCGACGATCCAAAGGGATCATCCTGTCGACCAAATTTTGGGTGATATTAGCAAGGGAGTAACTACTCGTTCAAGATTAGTTAATTTTTGTGAGCATTACTCTTTTGTCTCTTATATTGAGACTTTCAGGGTAGAAGAGGCCTTGCTAGATCCGGACTGGGTGTTGGCCATGCAGGAGGAACTCAACAATTTCAAGCGCAATGAAGTTTGGACACTGGTGCCTCGCCCCAAGCAAAATGTTGTGGGAACCAAGTGGGTGTTCCGCAACAAACAGGACGAGCACGGGGTGGTGACAAGGAACAAGGCTCGGCTTGTGGCAAAAGGTTATGCCCAAGTCGCAGGTTTGGACTTTGAGGAGACTTTTGCTCCCGTGGTAGGCTAGAATCAATTCGTATCTTGCTAGCATATGTCGCTCACCATTCCTTCAGGTTGTACCAAATGGATGTGAAGAGCGCTTTCCTCAACGGGCCGATCAAGGAGGAGGTGTATGTGGAGCAACCCCCTGGTTTTGAGGATGAACGGTACCCCGACCACGTGTGTAAGCTCTCTAAGGCGCTCTATGGACTTAAGCAAGCCCCAAGAGCATGGTATGAATGCCTTAGAGACTTTTTAATTGCTAATGCTTTCAAGGTCGGGAAAGCTGATCCAACTCTTTTTACTAAGACTTGCGATGGTGATCTTTTTGTGTGCCAAATTTATGTCGATGACATAATATTTGGCTCTACTAACCAAAAGTCTTGTGAAGAGTTTAGCAGGGTGATGACGCAGAAATTCGAGATGTCGATGATGGGCGAGTTGAACTACTTCCTTGGGTTTCAAGTGAAGCAACTCAAGGACGGCACTTTCATCTCCCAAACGAAGTACACGCAAGACTTGCTAAAGCGGTTTGGGATGAAGGACGCCAAGCCCGCAAAGACGCCGATGGGAACTGACGGACACACCGACCTCAACAAAGGTGGTAAGTCCGTTGATCAAAAAGCATACCGGTCCATGATAGGTTCTTTGCTTTATTTATGTGCTAGTAGACCGGATATTATGCTTAGCGTATGCATGTGTGCTAGATTTCAATCCGATCCTAAGGAGTGTCACTTAGTGGCTGTGAAGCGAATTCTTAGATATTTAGTCGCTACGCCTTGCTTCGGGATCTGGTATCCAAAGGGGTCTAACTTTGACTTAATTGGGTACTCGGATTCCGACTATGCTGGATGTAAGGTCGATAGGAAGAGTACATCGGGGACGTGCCAATTCTTAGGAAGGTCCCTGGTGTCATGGAACTCTAAGAAACAAACCTCCGTTGCCCTATCCACCGCTGAGGCCGAGTACGTTGCCGCAGGACAGTGTTGCGCGCAACTGCTTTGGATGAGGCAAACCCTCTGGGACTTTGGCTACAATCTGAGCAAAGTCCCACTCCTATGTGACAATGAGAGTGCTATCCGAATAGCGGAAAATCCTGTTGAGCACAGCCGCACAAAGCACATTGACATCCGGCATCACTTTTTGAGAGACCACCAGCAAAAGGGAGATATCGAAGTGTTTCATGTTAGCACCGAGAACCAGCTAGCCGATATCTTTACCAAGCCTCTAGATGAGAAGACCTTTTGCAGGCTGCGTAGTGAACTCAATATCTTAGATTCGCGGAACTTGGATTGAATTGTAGCATACATGTGTTTATGCCTTTGATCATGTTCATTCTGCATTTTGTTGCTTATTGTGGTGCTCAAGTTGTACAAACACTCCCTGGACCTCACAAGTCCTTTTTGCAAGTGATGCACATATTTAGGGGGAGCTGTGCTACAACTTGACCCTTTGAGACTAACCATGTACTTGAGTTTGGTTGTTTTAGTCTCCAAGGAGAATTGAAAGGGAAAAGGTGGACTTGGACCATGCAAGACTTCCACTGCACTCCGATGAGAAAGAGTAACTTTTCCAAGTTCATCTTTATACTCCTATTGCCTTTGTGTTCTTATTTGAAAATTTTGGTGAGGCAATGGGGTTAAAGGGCCAAGATTGATCCCGTTTTGGTGCTTGATGCCAAAGGGGGAGAAAATAAAGGCCAAAGCAATAAATGGATCAGCTACCACTTGAGAAAAATTTTGAAAATAGTAGATTAGAGCTTTTGGTTTGTCAAAACTCTTTTATTGTCTTTTATGTCAAAAGTTGGCCTCTTGTGGGGAGAAGTGTTGATTATGGGAAAAAGGGGGAGTTTTTGAAATCCTTGATCAAATTTCTTTGGAAAACCTCTCTTTATGTCTCTACAAGTGGTTTTGACTTAGAGATAGGAATTTGAGTTTGATTTGCAAAAACAAACCAAGTGGTGGCATAGAGTGATCCATATATGTCAAATTGAATCAAAACAATTTTGAGTTCTAATTTGAATTGTTTTTGTACTTGTTCTACTTGCTTTATGTTGTGTTGGCATAAATCACCAAAAAGGGGGAGATTGAAAGGGAAATGTGCCCTTGGGCCATTTCTAAGTGTTTTGGTGATTTAGTGTCCAACACAAGTGCCTAAGTGTAAAGAGGTGGACAAAGTACAAATCAAGGATAAAGGTATGTTTCTCAGACTTAGTACATTGTTTTATGGACTAATGTATTGTGTCTAAGTGCTGGAAACAGGAAAAATCCAATTGGAAATGTCTTGGCTCGAGCAGCCAAGAATCTGCTGAGTCTAGGAGCACCGGACTGTCCGGTGGTGCACCGGACAGTGTCCGGTGCGCCAGGCTGGTTCGAGCGAACTGGCCACTCTCGGGAGATCACCAGCAACGTACGGCTATAATTCACCGGACTGTCCGGAGTGCACCGGACTGTCCGGTGAGCCAACGGTCGGCCGGGCCAACGGTCGGCCGCGCGATCTGCGCGGGACACGTGGCCGAGCCAACGGCTAGAAGGGGGCACCGGACATGTCCGGTGCGCCAACGGCTCCAGGTCTGCCAACGGTCGGTTTCGCCATTTAAGGAAAGAAATCTGGCACCGGACAGTGTCCGGTGTGCACCGGACTGTCCGGTGCGCCAGTCGACAGAAGGGAAGATCAGCCTTCCAAGATTGCTCCAAACGGCTCCTAGCTGCCTTGGGGCTATAAAAGGGACCCCTAGGCGCATGGAGGAGCATACCAAGCATTCCTACAACATTTCTAAGCACCAAGACATAGATTTCGCGCATTCGTTTCATTGTGATAGCATATAGAGCTCTTGTGGAGTTGTGAACTCATTGAGTCGTGTTGCGAGCTCTTGTTGTGATTTGTGTGCGTGTTGACACTCTGATTCTTGTGTCTTGTGTGCGTTGCTAATCCCTCCCTTGCTCCGTGCTCTTTGTGAATTTCAAGTGTAAGGGCGAGAGGCTCCAAGTTGGAGATTCCTCGCAAACGGGATTGAGAAAAAGCAAACAAAACACTGTGGTATTCAAGTAGGTCTTTGGACCGCTTGAGAGGGGTTGATTGCAACCCTCGTCCGTTGGGACGCCACAACGTGGAGTAGGCAAGCGTTGGTCTTGGCCGAACCACGGGATAACCACCGTGCCATCTCTGTGATTGATCCTTGTTGGTTATTGTGTTTTGTTGAGGATTCCTCTTTAGCCACTTGGAAATTATTGTGCTAACAATTAACCAAGTTTTTGTGGCTATAAGTTTTTGAAGTTTTACAGGATCACCTATTCACCCCCCCCCCCTCTAGGTGCTCTCAAGACTGCGGCCTCTTGTGGCCGCGGTTCTTCTTCTTCTAGTTGCCGCCCTTGGTGACAGCACCCGAGCCACCCGTCTGGGTAACTCTAGTCTATGGTGCCGAGTGCCATGCATGGCCCTCATAAGCTCTGGCACATTTGTCGGCTAGAGCGAAGAGCGTGGTGATGGTTTCTACGTCATGCGTTGCCAGCTTCTCCAACATCTTCTCATCACGCACCCCCTATCGGAAAGCAGTGATAATGGAGGCATCGGAGACATGAGGTATAGTCCCTCGTACCTTGGTGAAGCGGGCGATGAAAGCCCGGAGAGTCTCCCCGGGTTCTTGCCTTACGGCATGGAGATGAGCCTCCACGCCATGCTGCTGATAAGCACTGGCAAAGTTCACTGTGAACCGTTTACAGAGCTCTTCCCAGGAGTAGACAGACCCCATGGTCAGATTCATGAGCCAGGTCCGGGCCGGCCTGGTCAAGGCTACATGGAAGTAGCTTGCCATCACAGCAGTGTTTCCACCAGCTGCTGTAATGGCGGTGACGTAAACCTGCAAGAATTTTGACGGGTTTGACGTACCGTCGTACTTCTCCGGTAGGTGTGGTCAGAACTTGGGTGGCCAAGTCACCGCGCGGAGGTGATCCACTAGCGCGGCACAGCCCACGCCGACCAATGGGACACCCATGTGGATCTGGGCACCCCTTGGAGTTTGTGGCGCAAGCGGAGCGAAGTCTTGGTCAAGGTTGCGACCTTTGAAGTTTTGTCGGCGCTCCCGCTCCCTCTCTAGAGAGACTCGTGCGTCCTCGCCCGCACGCCTACGGTTGCATTCTGCCCGCAGGTCATCAGGCCTCTCCAGAGAAATTGGAGCATCTTCGCCCGCACGCCTGCGGTTGAGCTCTGCCCGCAGGTCCTCAGTCGGTGCGGCCTTCACTGAAGGTGAGCGCACCGACGCTGACGCCTTGTGTTGACGTCGGAATGACCGAGGCCTGGGCCTGACCGAGCCAGAATGCGCCATGCCGAGAAGACGGTCGACATCGTCACGCCACTGCTTCATGGCCCTCGGTGAGGCTGTGGAGCCCAGAGGGTGGCGTAACAACTCCCTGGCTGCAGACAGCGCCCCAGGAGCAGCCCTTGACGGAGCCCTGGATGTCTGTGCGGGAGTGTGCTACCGCACAGCGTGCACAGCAGCAGCACCGGGCGCAGGGCGGTTGGAGCCCCGTGGCATGGAAGACGCAACCTCTTCCTCCATCAGGAAATCCTCGAGGGTCAAGCCGCGGTGCTCGACGATCTGAACCATCGTGCCAAGCAAGGAAACAGGGAAAAACCTAAAGCCAAAGCCCCCTACCTGGCGCGCCAAATGTCGGAGAGAAAATCCTCCGGCCGAGTGGCGGAATGCACCCGCCCTAATCCTAAGATGAGGAGGGGGCCTAAGTGTTTTGCCTATTAGATGGAATCGGGATGAACACAAGAGCACACGAGGGATTATAGTGGTTCAGGCCGCCGGAGCGTAATACCCTACCTCCACTGTGTGTATTTTGTATTGAGTGTCTGTGAACTTGAGAGTATGAGCTTGTGTGTGAGTCTGTCCCTTGTAATGTTGTGTGCTTTCCCTTTTATAGTTTGAGGGAGGCACATACAAGGATGCTGAGCCCCGACATGTGGGCCCAGGAGCATAATGGTAGGAATACATTGTGTGAGTAACTAATGCTAGTAACACCTGAGCAATCACCGGGAGTCTTGATTACCATAGTCCATGCAGCAATGATAGTCAATAACCTACGAGTAATGGTACGGCCCGCGTATCGTGGACTGGGCACGCCGCCTGTCAGTGGAATGGACAGGCACACATCTTATCCGCAATGAATGTGGAGGCATGTGTAGCCCAGAGGCGTCATGCTAGGTTCCACCCGTTGGCTTATGCCACGCGTAGTATGCCACGTGGCGGCATCGGGTCTTCGCTTGAGCGGGGAGCAGGAGTATATGCGGACAGGTCCGGAACCCACCAGACTAGGTACGAACACGTGTCGGCACCGGACCCCCACCTGGGTCCTTTTCAAGGCCCGAGTATGTTCTGTCCTGGGACCTTGCGACCCCATTGTGGGCAGCCCGGACCCCATATGGGGGGGTTCGGATCCCATTCCAGGGGTTCGGCTTGCACACGTGGAGGTCCTGGACCAACCTTGGAGGTCTGGGCTGTATATCCAGGGGTCCGGTACTCTCCCATGGGGGTCCGGACTCACTATTGATGCCTTGGAGTATATCACTTTCTCTGGACACGTGGCAGCTCCGGACCCGCCCATGTGGTTGGGTCAGGCGCTGTTGTAGACCGAGAGTAGTCGCATGAGGCTGGGGCGAGTCATGGCTTGGTCCCACACACAGTACCTTTACCACGCGACTAAGAGATAGCCGCGTGGGTACTACGTCTTTATACAGTAGCAAGGGGTACCCTAGTTTCAGGGTACCGACAAGAATCAACCCCAACTTTGGGAATGACTGCTCATGTGCCAAAAGTAACTTAAGAAAAATTTCTAAATTTGTTGTTTGACACTTTTCAAAGAGTAAGCTAGTTATAAGTGCTTCTTTAGTCTTAAACTTTGAAAAACCCTAGAGAAAATACCACTAAGTATCACATTGTGAAATTTGGCTTAAGTCTCTATTATTGCACTTAGATACGAGGAAAAATACCCATTAGGGCAGTAGCTACTACTAGATAGAAGGTGTACTGTAATGTGCCCCCTTTTCCCTAGAAATTGTTATTTTTTACTAGAGTAGACCCTAATTACTTCTGACCCTAATTTTCTAGGACAATCTAATTTAACCTGTAGGAAGTCACTGTAATTTGAACATAATTTTTGAAATTTTCTAAAACAAGGTTGTAGTTCAAATCACCCTTTTCAAAGCTTAAAAGAAAAGGAAATAAGAGGATTAAGGGTTAACTAATGTTAATTAAATGATTTCAGCAAAACCCATCTGAGCCTTAACTAAATTTTAGGGAAAATAATCTAAGTCTTAATCCACACTTTTCCTTTGGTCAAATCTTAATGTGAACCCTAAATGCAAACTCATGTGAAGACTTTTCTATAAGTATAGGCGCTCACTTTTGCTAAGTAACTTAGTGTTACTTCGCCATGCATCTTAATTAAACTTTTTGCATATCGTAGCATATATTTATCTCATATATATTTATCTTAATTAAACTTTTTGCATATCATAGCATAATTAAACTTATTCTATGAGTACCTGCTGATTCTGGAGCAAGGAGTCAAGCAAGAGGAAGTCTAGGAGCCTGCTCCCGAACCTGTCACCAAGGATCTCCCTGCAGCACCAATACCTGAAGGCAAGCCTTAGTTTTATGCATAACCATTATTATGCTATTTTACTGCAATACTATTTGTAGGCTTGTATTGTGAACTAAGTGTAGGAGTTGTGTGAAACCCTAGATGCATGAACTCATGTTCTTTTTTAGATGAATACTAGTATGCTAGAATAAGTAGTTGTTATGCTAACTAAGGATCTACGTAGAAGTCGAGTGATTTTTTCTAGCACTCGCGCGAGATCTAGAATTGGTTGTATCCATTTTGATAACGTGATTGTGATTGTCTGTGGACACAGATCCCTAGGGGATGCCCTGTCTTTGAGACGGAATTGGAAAAATGATTAATGTGCAGGTACTTGTGTAAGTGTTTGAAAGTACTAAGAACATGCTGAGAAATATGGTAATCGGTAACCCTAGTACCTAATTAAACCTATCTGTAGACGCATTACCCACTTGCCTGAGAATTTGGTCTCCCATTCTGGATATAGTGGGTACATGATGCAGTCACTGCACGACTGGATTCGAAGCGGTGGGGCTCTGTATGCCAAGGGAGTGGGGTCCGATCTATTGCCAGGGTATCGATGGGGATGGTTGATATGTGTGGGATGAAATGCCCCTAGATGTCATGTGTTTAGGTTTACCTTTCAAGGTTAAAACTCGATTCAAATCGTCTACTTCTCGTAGCTAATGAGACTGCTTGATCCATTGTATTGCATTGAGCAATATTTGAAAATGAGGTTACATGCAAAAATATGTTGTTTGACTTAATGTTTAATACCATGTGTGAATAAATAGGAGCTCATCTAGTCCAAATATATTATTCTAGAACCTAAAAAACTAAAATTTGACTTAGGGGTGTTTGAATGCACTAGAACTAATAGTTAGTTAGCTAAAAATTGTTAGTGGAATTAGCTAGCTAACAAATAGCTACCTAACTATTAACTAATTTACCAAAAATAGATAATAGTTGAACTATTAGCTAGGGTGTTTGGATGTCTCAACTAATTTTAGCTACTAATTATTAGCTCTAGTGCATTCAAACACCCTGACTCAGCTATTGCTTTTGGCAAACCAAACCTCTCAGCCAAACAGCTTCATGGTCTAGAGGTAAAGGAGTAGACTTCTCACACCGGATAAGTCTAACTGAGTATTAGTATATTCAGCCTTGCTTGTGGCACCAAAATTTTCAGGTTTTTTTTGCAAGATTTGGTTGATGTGTTGACTTGGCCCTGCACCCTACCTCTGGGTTGGATGGTTGAGTGGAAGGATGCTACCTCTGTAGAAGAGGAATAGGAGGAGTAGTGGTCAGGCTTCGCCATACTCCCAATTACCTTTGTTAGTTTATCTCGGTTGCATCGAAAACTATGGTTTACTCTTTCAAAACTCTGATGTTGTAATAACTCTTAAGTACTTCTTTAAATTGTGGTATTATGCTTTATTATATTTTTCTATGTCTCACCTTTGAGTGAGAAAGTGGTATCTCGATCTGGTTTAAGTGGTTTTATCGGACTAGATCCAACAGATTGAAAGTTTATTCCGGTTTTTGTATGTTATCGCCTTCAAGGTGAGACCTGGACACTTAAGCTGGAATAATCTGGGCGGTTCCACCACAATCATAATTCTCCCAAAGTGATACTATGTGGGAACCAAAGTGAATGCTTGCTCAGGTTGTTTCGAGGGCGCATAAGGATAAAAACAAATATCCAGAAATGGTTGGCTGTAATCTCCATCCATGAGTGCTATTGTCCAGTTCTCTAATTTTTAGTTCACAATTTATTATCACTCGGTTGGCTGCATCACGGGAGTTAACATTAATCCCGTCAGCTACTTTATAGCCGACGGAAATAAACTAATTCCCGTCGATTTTGTTTGTGGCTGACGGGAATTATTACGACCGATGGGAGTAATCCCGATTCCTGTTGTGTAAATTTGGCTTTGTGCCACATAAGGCAGTGGTTTCTTCCCGAGTATTATATGTGACATACTTTCCGCCATCTAAAGTAAAAAATGAATATATGTTGGAAAGTATGTGTGATAAAAGGATCTACATATTATATTTACCTATGTAAAAAAATTATAGAACTACTGGAAACCTTGCTTTTCATCATCTACATGTACATTTATCTTGAAAAGTAAGTGCAATAAAAAGCACCTATATCTCATATTTGCACACGTGATAAAAAATTGATTGAAACAGATCTATTAGAACTTCATATGATGGAATGAAGCTAAATAATAAAAGAAGCGAAAGCATTGATGACATTGATTGCACATATCATACATATGTTAATCAAAACTCCTCAATAGCTTACTGGGATAATAATTTCCCACAAGGGTGTAATTGTCATAGTAATAAAATCTGGACTCAATTGCACGATGAGGAAAAGCAGAGATCATAATACCTTTCACGTGACCGACTTCCTGCTGAGAGCCCTTGCACCGAGGAAATACTACTTGATTCTCCAATGTTGGCTGAATAGACAAGAGATGTTTTTGGCAAAGAGAAGAAAATGAATAGAAATACTAAGATCTAAGAAGCCTGACCGTATGGCTAGTTGTGACTGTGTCTCCTGCTCGGGCATGGACTCGGGCATGTCGTGACTGTGTCTCCTATCCCAGCTTGACCTCGGGCCAGTCGTGACTGTGTCTGCCACCTGGGTTTGGCCTCGAGCGAAACATGACTGTGTCTCCCGCCCGTGGTTGGCCTCGGGCAAGCCATGCGTCTCCCATCCAAGGTTGGCCTCATACGAGTGGTGATTGCGCCTCATGCTTGGGGTTGGCCTTAGGCGAGTCGTGGCTGCATCTCCCACTCGAGGTTGGCCTTGGGCGAGTTGTGAACTATGTCTCCTGCCTAGGGTTGGCCTCAGGCGAGCCGTGATTGAGTATCCCTCCCGAGATTAGCCTCAAGGGAGTCGTGACTGCGTCTCCCGCCCAAGGTTGGCCTCTAGCGAGTCATGACCGTCTCTCGCCTAGGCTTGGCCTCGATCGACTCGTGACTACATCTACCACCCGAGGGTGGCCTCTGGCGAGTCGTGACTGTGTCTCCCGCTCGGGGTTGGCCTCGAGCAAGATGTGACTGCATCTCCCGGTCGGAGTTGGCCTCGGGTGAGTCGTCACTGCATCTCCCGCTGGGCGAGTTGTGACTGCGTCTCTTAGCCGGGGTTGGCCTCGGGCAAGTTGTGACTGCATCTCCCGCCTCGGGCAAGTCGTGACTGCGTCTCCTACCCAGCGTTGGCCTCTGGCAAGTCGTGACCGTCTCTCACTCGGGCTTGGCCTCAGTCGACTCATGATTACATCTCCTACCCGAGGTTGGCCTCTAGCGAGTCGTGACTGCGTCTCTCGCCCGGGGTTTGCCTTGGGCAAGATGGGACTGCATCTCCCGCATGGGGTTGGCCTCGGATGAGTTGATACTACATCTCCCGCCGGGCAAGTTGTGACTGCGTCTCCTGCCCAAGGTTGGCCTCGGGCGAGTTGTGACTACATCTCCTACCTTGGATAAACATAGCCTCATAGTCACCATCCTCAACAACAGCAAGCGAGGAAGCAGTAACAAGGTCGAGTGAATGCGCAAGGGGAGGGGAAGCGAGTGGGGGCACGATCGAGGGCGAGGCAGGGAGGTTGCAGTGGAGGAAGTGGAGCTTGACCTCGCAGAGGAACATAGGGTGATGGGGAGTGGAGGAGCGACAGATCTGAGAGTTTTACGTGCCGAGGATGGGGTGACCAGAGAGCACCATCGCCATGTCCCATGGGTGCCTCGTTTGTGGAGGCGGCGCCCACCTCTGTCACCGCAACGCCCTAGATTTGTCGTCACCGCCAGGAGAACCAGGGTGCACCGCGTGCATCCCCTCCTCCATGGGGGCGGGGGCCACCACCGCCATGGCCCATGGGTGTCTCATTGAGGAGATGGGCTCGATCCCTAGGGTTTGGGAGATGGAGTTAGGCCGTCTGGTGGGGAAGAGGACACGATCTGAGAGGAGTCGGGCGGGGAAGATGCGGGATTGAAGGGGATTAGCGGGCGCGGCATGTAGAGGAGTGAATGGCAGGGCATGCATGGGCACGAGAATTGTGGGGTGCGGAGGCATGAATGGCGGCATGTAGAGGCGTGAATGGCAGGGCACGGGCACGGAGGATGTTGGGGGTGGACGGGGGCGTGAATGGTGGGGTGCGGGCGGGGACAGGTGTGGACGTTGACGCTACACTCTTAATAGAGTAGTATAGAAGGTAACATCAGTGGCACCAGAGGCCATCAAAACAGTAGTAGTGCTGCCAGGCTGCTTGACCTCAACCAGAAAAAGCACCATCGTGATGCCTCCTGCTGAGCTTTCGAGAAGAAACGAGAGTACTATCAGGCTACTTCCGTGGGGAAGAGCGCTGTTGCTGAAGCCCATCAGCGAGGAGCTCCACTTGCTGCATGCTTCATCGGCAACAAATTTCTTCATCAAACACTCCTCTCTAAGGAATACCTTAGAGAGAAACTGGTGCTAGAAACCTTGAGGGCATACCCTTGAGAAAGATCACGTCGCCTGGTTATACACAATCTTAAGGGCACACCCTTAATAAAAATCACGCTGCAAGGTCATATACGTCGTGCGACCCATTGAAAAGATCTACTACAAGGTAATAAAAGCCTCTCATGTTCCTGCAGTGATCCTTGTCTTCTTTAGCGGTGTCGTGCTGTCGATACGAAACTAGGAACTAGTGCTAAAGTCCACATCATGCTAAATATTCTCCTCAATACATTCTGCACAAATGTCTTATTATCGTGAATATATGCGGTGAGTTGTATGACGGAAATCAAAATCTCTGTGTAAAATGTTGTCAAAAAAATATTCGCGCGCTCTATCGATAAGAAAATTCTCTGTCAAGCACCCCTCTCTAAGGCATACCTTAGACATAAATTAGTTTTAAAAACCTCAAAGGCATACCCTTAAGAAAGATAAGGTCATTCGGTCATACAAGTTATTGTAGCCTGCTATAAAGATCTGTTGTAAAGGCTAGTAATTAAAAAAAGAAAAAAGTACACACATGGTTGCAAGCGTCTTCAATGATGTGTCTAAAATTCAGCTATAACAAAACAATTCCCTGTATAACATTGGGCCTTCAAATGTTGCACATCATCAATAAATTAATTATTGCATCTTAGCTAAATTGCATCTATGGAATGATATATAGGCTTGGCTTTAATCCGTACCAGCTTCTACAACTTTTACAATATTTTTGTTTCTATAAATTATAGCTCCAGCAGTTTATACAACTGGCTTTAATCCAAAGCGAACAACCAAGTTGAGCACATAAAGTTAAATTAAATTAAATTAAATAGCACAATACATGTCAAATACTATGTTGTGGCCTTATATGGTAAATTATGTTAGAATAAATTAATTACATGGTTGTTGCATCATACTCCCTCTGTCCTAAAAAATAAGACATATTTTTTGGGAAAATCATTGAAATGAAACTTTGACAGTTAATTTCTTTTAAAATATGATATTCAAATGCAAAGTAAGCATCATACTAAAGTATTTTTGAATACGAATTCAAATATGTAACATGCATTCACTAAAACATATGTTTTTTTGCTTAATTGTTGGTCAAAGTTTTAAAACGTTGACTTTTCTAAAAACACGTGCTCCTTATTTTATGGGATGCAGGGAGTATATGCTAAATCTTGGAAAAATATAATATTTTGGCTTGTCTCAAATAAATTTCGTACCATATGCCAAGTGCATTCATAAACAAGTATCTCAAAACTTCATTCATGATCTTATATGGTCCGAGAAAATTATTATATTTAATATTTAAGATAATATTATCATTAACGAAATAAATATGGATCAAATCAACCAATCATTTTTTATTGGTTAGACAAGCGTATGAGTCATATTACATGATTCAGGTATCTACTACCCACATAATTAAATAAAGATTGTATGCTGATGTTAAAACTCAGCACCATATCATAGCTTCAACAAATAGCAAAATACTCACAAAAAGCGTGCATGAATTAAAATACATGCATATTATGGTTCGACACAGAGCTAACCAAGTTAGTAAATAACCATGCAAGAGGTATATGTTAGCTCGTCAACAATGAAGTCATGTCATACTTGCCAAGTTCAGACTAACGCATGCAACCATCCACAATTATATGAGTTGAAGACTTTTCTCCTTTTGTAGTTTGTCATACCGAGCCATATGAAGTACTTTTTTCTTTTCTTTTTATGTACTCATGTTATAACTCTTTATCAGGGGTTTTCTCTACGAAGATGGAATTAACATAATTTTTATGTAAATGTAAGAATTATGGAAGTACGGGCCTGCAAACCTGTATTTGTTACTTTGTTATGTTTAAATTAACCTAAATTAAAACTTGTCTCTGTTGATGTGGAGATGGCTATAAGGAAAAAGGACCCGGGCCATTTGGCTAAAAGGGTTTTGGTGTTTGATGATCAACATAACCTGTGGACTAATGTGTTTTGCTAGTGTCTGTATTTATAGTTCATAGGATGCAAAGATGATTGGACTAAAGCACTGAGGATGCAACACCTCAAAAGAAGACATAAAAGAAGCATAAAAGTCCAAGACTCAAGAGGAAAAGAAGCCCAAAAGAAACATCGAAGAAATCCATGAAGTGGGAAGTCAGCCAGCGCACTGGCGGTGCACCGGACTCTCCGGTGGGACATCCGGGCAGTCTGCACAGAGAGGCCCACAACGGGTGCTCTCGAGCTATAGCACAGACTGTCCGGGTAACGGTCGGATCCAACGGTCGATTGCAACAGACCTCAACGACCGGCTGACGTGGTAGGGCACCAGACAGTGAACATTGCTTGTCTGGTGTGCACCAGACTGTCTGGTGCGTCCGTCGACAAAAAGCTGCTGCTTCTGTCCAACGGCTATAATTGTGGGGGGAGGTTATAAATACCCCCCTAACCAACCATTTCAAGGTGTGGGAGCCAAAACAATATACCAAGGAAAATTATAGACATTTCCAAGTGCTCAAACACCAAAGTTCTTAATAGAATTACTCGGTGATTAGCGAAGTTGCATTGCGAAGTGCTTAGGTTAGTTAGACCGCATTAGCGCTTGCTCTAGGTGCATCCTAGTTAGTTGAGTGAGTTTAGAAAAACCACACAACCCCTGGGCAATTGTAATTGTAATTGTACCTAGTGGGGCGAGAGTCTTGCGAGACCGTGAAAACCGTGTTTGTGTCACCACCGCCACTGTGTACTAAAGGAAACGAGGCACACGACGTTTTTGGCCAAAAGCTCGATAGTGGAGATGGCGAGGAGCGTCTGAGAGGAGCCGGAAGCGGAGCACCACTTGCGCGTGGAGAAGGCCCGCGACTCTCTACGGAGTTACTCGACCGAGATGCTTGGCCCTCATGTGGGCTACACTTTTCGTAGGGGCACCAACGAGGATTAGTCAGAACATTGTGTGGTTCCGGATACCTCGGTAAAAATACCAGCGTCATCCACGAGAGTTTGCATCTCTACCTTGCTCCATACCTTCTGCATTTATATTAAGTATTTAAGTTTCAATCTTGTCTTTCTAGTTAGATTATTTAGGATTGAAACTTAGCCTTTGCGGTAGAGAAGCAACACTTAGACAATGCCTAGTTTGTACATTCTAGATTATTTATTTGCATAGGTTTTGCTCTAGAGATTTACTTGTGGCCTAGTTTAGAGAAAGTTTTTAGAAGTCCTAATTCACCCCCTCTTAGGCGTCACTGTTTCCTTCAATTGGTATCAAAGCCTGGTTTGGCTCATTTAAAACCTTTTAGCTTCACCGCTAATAGAGCCGACACTTTTTAGAGAAAGGGGATGGATACCCATCAGCCACCACACTTCGATGACACTAACTTCCCATATTATAGTGCTAGAATGGCTTGTTACCTAGAGGCCATTGATCTAGGTGTTTGGAGGGTCACTCGTGACATGATGAAACCATCTAAAAATTCCGAGAAACCCACCTCGTGCGAGGAAAAAGAAATTCATTTGAATGCTAGAGCCAAAAATTGCTTGTATGAATCTCATAGCATGGAAATTTTCAATCAAGTTTTTACATTAAGAACTGCTAATGAGATTTGGCTAAAATTGCATGAGCTCCATGATGGCACATCCAATGTCCGTGAGCAAAAACATTGTCTAGCTTTAAATGAATATAATTCTTTTTCTATGAAAGAAAATGAGCTTGTTAGAGACATGAACTCTCGTTTGAATCTAACCATCAATGAGCTCAACTCTATTGGCATTAAAAAACTAGGTGATGCGGACATTGTGAGGAAGATTATCTCCCTGCTACCTCAATAAAAAAATGGGAGCATCAACACAATTCTTCACAACATGGAGGACTTGAGTCAAATGACCCCTACCATTGTGATCAGAAGGATTGCACATTTGAAATGTCATGTAAAATGGGTCGGCAAGAGGATCCAACTTCTTCAAGATCATATGCTTTTGCATGTGATGAAAGGAAAGGCAAGAAGAAGGCTCCCACTCCAAGCTCCTCAAGTGAAGAAGAGGAAGAAGAAGAAAGTGATGATGGTGAAGATAATCAACCATCAACATCATCCTCTAAGGACGAAGAAACAATCCGACGCATTGAAAAGGTAATGAGGATGATCCACAAGATTAATCTAATGGGTGTGCCTCTGCAGGTCGAGGATCTTCTCTTTAACATTGACAGGAAAAAGCAAAGAAACAGGATGCTTTACATGCGGGGAGAAGGGCCACTTTAGGGACAACTGTCCAAATATGGCCGAACCCACAAAGGGGAGGAGCAAAGGCAAGGTGCTTACAAGTGTCAAAACTTGGGATGACTCTTCAAGTGAAGATGAACCTCCAAGGACGCACATCCACCGATCCTCATCACGTTCATTACGGTCATCACTCAAGTGCCTTATGGCAAGATGTAAAATGAGTATTTTATACTCTATTGATGATAGCAGTAGTGATGATGAAGGCGAGGGAAAGCCCTCCTTAGATGAGCTTGCGGAAGACGTTAAATTTTTTGAGGATGTGTGCACTAAATAAAAGGCTCAACTTAAAACATTGAAAAATAAGTTGATTATCTCTCAACATGATTATAAATGTTTGCTAGAAAAATTTGAAACATTTGCAAATTTAAATTGTGAGCTATCAAATAAAATTGAGCAATTAGAATCTAATGCCCCATCCTCAGCTACCAATGATGGCCTTATTGAAAAGAATGGAAAACTTAAGGTTAAGTTAGCTAGCTCTCAAGAAGCCATTGAAAACATGCTAGGAAAAATAGAAATTCTTAGCATACATAATAATGAGCTAATTACTAAGCTAGAAAACATTGGTAGCACCCCAGGATTATCTTTGGTTGAAATGCCTAAAATTATTAAGAAATATGCTTCTACTTCTTACTTTGATTTAATTGATGATTCTAACCCCTGCTACCAAGTTCTTGTTGAGAATATTGTTGTAGAAACATGTTCGAATGAGGTTGCAAAGGAGAATGAGCAATTAAGGCAAGAAGTGGCTCGCCTTGGCAAGGCTTTGTATGAGAAGAAAGGCAAAGGCAAACAAATCCAACCTCCTCAGGATAGCACCACTGTGAGAGTGAACAAGCCTGTGGAGGGAGAAACTGTGATCTGTAGGCTATGCCATAAGGAAGGCTACAAGTCTTACCAATGCAAGGCGAAGACCGGGGATAAGCAAAAACAAAAGCTCAAGCAAAAGTCAACAAGCAAAATCTCCAACACCTACATCAACAAGGTGGATAAAAAGGCTGCTACACCATATTTGATCAAGAAGAAAAAGAATGGAAAGGTGATATCAATCAAGGCCAATAAGCAAGACAACAAAAAAGGGGCCAAACTCATTTGGGTAACTGAAAGTCACCTAGAGGGGGGTGAATAGGGCGAAACTGAAATTTACAAAGTTAATCACAACTACAAGCCGGGTTAGCGTTAGAAATATAATGCAAGTCCGAGAGAGGGCGTAAAAACAAATCGCAAGCGAATAAAGAAGTGAGACACAAGGATTTGTTTTACCGAGGTTCGGTTCTCTCAAACCTACTCCCCGTTGAGGTGGTCACAAAGACCGGGTCTCTTTCAACCCTTTCCCTCTCTCAAACGGTCCCTCGGACCGAGTGAGCTTCTCTTCTCAATCAAACGGGAACCAAACTTCCCCGCAAGGACCACCACACAATTGGTGTCTCTTTCCTTGATTACAATTGAGATGATCGCAAGAAAGAATGAGAAAAAGAAGCAATCCAAGCGCAAAAGCTCAAATGAACACAACAATCACTATCTCTAATCACTAAAGCTTTGAGTGGAATTGGGAGAGGATTTGATCTCTTTGGTGTGTCTAGAATTGAATGCTAGAGCTCTTGTAAGTAGTTGGAAGGTGGAAAACTTGGATGACTTGAATGTGGGGGTGGTTGGGGTATTTATAGCCCCAACCACCAAACTTGACCGTTGGTGGAGGCTACAGTCGACGGGTGCACCGGACAGTCCGGTGCGCCACCGGACACTGTCCGGTGCGCCAGCCACGTCAGCAGACCGTTGGGGTTCGACCGTTGCAGCTCTGACCTATGGGCCCGCCTGGCTGTCCGGTGGTGCACCGGACAAGCCCTGTAGGCTGTCCGGTGTGCCACTCGCGCGTGCTTTGCTCCTCTGTGTGCGCAGGCGCACATTTAATGCGTTGCAGTCGACCGTTGCGCGCGAAGTAGTCGTTGCTCTGCTGTCACACCGGACAGTCCGGTGAATTATAGCGGAGCGGATTCCCGAAGCTGGCGAGTTCAGAGTTGCTCTCCCTTGGGGCACCGGACACTGTCCGGTGGTGCACCGGACAGTCCGGTGAATTATAGCGGAGCTCCTCTGAAAATTCCCGAAGGTGAAGAGTTGGTCGTCGAGTTCCCTGGTGCACCGGACACTCTCCGATGGTGCACCGGACACTGTCCGGTGGCACACCGGACAGTCCGGTGCGCCAGACCAGGGTGCCTTCCGGGTTGTCTTTTGCTCTCTTGTTTGAACCCTTTTCTTGGTCTTTTTATTGGCCTATTGTGAACCTTTGTCAAATGTAGAACTTATAGACTAGAGCAAACTAGTTAGTCCAATTATTTATGTTGGGCAATTCAACCACCAAAATCAATTAGGAAAGAGGTGGAAGCCTAATTCCCTTTCAATCTCCCCCTTTTTGGTGATTGATGCCAACACAAACCAAAGCAAGTATAGAAGTGCATAATTGAACTAGTTTGCAAAATGTAAGTGCAAAGGTTACTTAGAATTGAGCCAATATAAATTCTCATAAGATACGCATGGATTGTTTCTTTATATTCTCAACATTTTGGACCACGCTTGCACCACATGTTTTGTTTTTGCAAATACTTTTGTAAATTCTTTTCAAAGTTCTTTTGCAAATAGTCAAAGGTAAATGAGTAAGATTTTGAGAAGCATTTTCAAGATTTGAAATTTTCTCCCCCTGTTTCAAATAATTTTTCCTTTGACTAAACAAAACTCCCCTTCAATAAAAATTCTCCTCTTAGTGTTCAAGAGGGTTTTAAGATACCAATTTTTGAAGGTGCTACTTTCTCCCCCTTTTTGGATATAAAAAGATACCAATTTGAAAAACTCTTTTTAAAATAAGGTGGTGGTGCGGTCCTTTTGCTTTGGGCTAATACTTTCTCCCCCTTTGGCATGAATCGCCAAAAACGGATACATGAGTGAAATATAAGCCCTTGTTAAACTACTTTCTCCCCCTTTGGACAAAAATAAGGGAGTGAAGATTATACCAAAGTTGGAGAGGTAGAGCGACGGCGAAGGATGAATGAGTCGATGAAGCGGAGTGGAAGCCTTGTCTTCGCCGAAGACTCCTTTTCCCTTTCAATCTATGACTTAGCATGAAATGGACTTGAAAGAACACATTAGTCATAGCACATGAAAGAGATGATCAAAGGTATATATATGAGCTATGTATGCAAGACATCAATAAAATTCCTAGAATCAAGAATATTTAGCTCATGCCTAAGTTTGGTAAAAGTTTGTTCATCCAATGGTTTGGTAAAGATATCGGCTAATTGTTCTTTGGTGCTAACATATGCAATCTAGATATCCCCCTTTTGTTGGTGATCCCTTAGAAAATGATACCGAATGGCTATGTGTTTAGTGCGGCTATGCTCAACAGGATTATCCGCCATGCGAATTGCACTCTCATTATCACATAGAAGAGGAACTTTGGTTAATTTGTAACCATAGTCCCTAAGGGTTTGCCTCATCCAAAGCAATTGCGTGCAACAATGACCTACGGCAATATACTCGGCTTCGGCGGTTGAAAGAGCCATAGAATTTTGCTTCTTTGAAGCCCAAGACACCAAGGATATTCCTAAGAACTGGCAAGTCCCCGATGTGCTCTTTCTATTGATTTTGCACCCTGCCCAATCGACATCGGAATAACCAATTAAATCAAATGTGGATCCCCTGGGGTACCAAAGGCCAAACTTAGGAGTATAAGCCAAATATCTCAAGATTCGTTTTACGACCGTAAGGTGAGCTTCCTTAGAGTCGGCTTGGAATCTTGCACACATGCATACGGAAAGCATAATGTCCGGTCGAGATGCACATAAATAGAGTAATGAACCTATCATCGACCGGTATACCTTTTGATCGACGGATTTACCTTCCGTGTCGAGGTCGAGATGCCCATTGGTTCCCATAGGAGTCTTGATGGGCTTGGCATCCTTCATTCCAAACTTGTTTAGAATGTCTTGAGTATACTTCGTTTGGCTAATGAAGGTGCCCTCTTGGAGTTGCTTCACTTGAAATCCTAAGAAATACTTCAACTCCCCCATCATTGACATCTCGAATTTTTGTGTCATGATCCTACTAAATTCTTCACATGTAGATTCGTTAGTAGACCCAAATATAATATCATCAACATAAATTTGGCATATGAACAAATCATTTGCAAGAGTCTTAGTAAATAAAGTAGGATCGGCCTTGCCGACTTTGAAGCCATTAGCAATAAGGAAATCTCTTAGGCATTCATACCATGCTCTTGGGGCTTGCTTGAGCCCATAAAGCGCCTTAGAGAGCCTATAGACATGGTTAGGATACTCACTGTCTTCAAAGCCGGGAGGTTGCTCAAGATAGACCTCTTCCTTGATTGGTCCATTGAGGAAGGCACTCTTCATGTCCATTTGGTAAAGCTTGAAGCCATGGTAAGTAGCATAGGCTAATAATATATGAATTGACTCAAGCCTAGCTACGAGTGCATAGGTTTCACCAAAATCCAAACCTTCGACTTGGGAGTATCCCTTGGCCACAAGTCGAGCTTTGTTCCTTGTCACCACACCATGCTCATCTTGCTTGTTGCGGAAGACCCATTTGGTTCCTACAACATTTTGATTAGGACGTGGAACTAAATGCCATACCTCGTTCCTAGTGAAGTTGTTGAGCTCCTCTTGCATTGCCACCACCCAATCCGAATCTTGAAGTGCTTCCTCTACCCTGTGTGGCTCAATAGAGGAAACAAAAGAGTAATGCTCACAAAAATGTGCAACACGAGATCTAGTGGTTACCCCCTTATGAATGTCACCGAGGATGGTGTCAACGGGGTGATCTCGTTGGATTGCTTGGTGGACTCTTGGGTGTGGCGGCCTTGGTTCTTCATCCTCCTTGTCTTGATCATTTGCATCTCCCCCTTGACCATTGCTGTCATCTTGAGGTGGCTCATCATTTTGATTTTCTCCTTCATCAACTTGAGCCTTGTCCTCATTTTGAGTTGGTGGAGATGCTTGCGTGGAGGAGGATGGTTGATCTTGTGCATGTGGTGGCTCTTCGGATTCCTTAGGACACACATCCCCAATGGACATGTTCCTTAGCGCGATGCACGGAGCCTCTTCATCACCTATCTCATCAAGATCAACTTGCTCTACTTGAGAGCCGTTAGTCTCATCAAACACAACGTCACAAGAAACTTCAACTTGTCCAGAGGACTTGTTAAAGACTCTATATGCCCTTGTGTTTGAATCATATCCTAGTAAAAAGCCTTCTACAGTCTTAGGAGCAAATTTAGATTTTCTACCTCTTTTAACAAGAATAAAGCATTTGCTACCAAAGACTCTAAAATATGAAATATTAGGCTTTTTACCGGTTAGGAGTTCGTATGATGTCTTCTTGAGGATTCGGTGTAGATATAACCGGTTGATGGCGTAGCAAGCGGTGTTGACCGCCTCGGCCCAAAACCGATCTGAAGTCTTGTACTCATCAAGCATGGTTCTTGCCATGTCCAATAGAGTTCTATTCTTCCTCTCCACTACACCATTTTGTTGTGGGGTGTAGGGAGAAGAGAACTCATGCTTGATGCCCTCCTCCTCAAGGAAGCCTTCAATTTGAGAATTCTTGAACTCCGTCCTGTTGTCGCTTCTAATTTTCTTGATCCTTAAGCCGAACTCATTTTGAGCCCGTCTCAAGAATCTCTTTAAGGTCTCTTGGGTTTGAGATTTTTCCTGCAAAAAGAATACCCAAGTGAAGCAAGAACAATCATCCACAATAACTAGACAGTACTTACTCCCGCCGATGCTTATGTAAGCGATCGGGCCGAATAAATCCATGTGTAGGAGCTCCAGTGGCCTGTCAGTCGTCATGATGTTCTTATGCGGATGATGAACACCAACTTGCTTTCCTGCCTGACATGCACTACAAATCCTGTCTTTCTCAAAATGAACATTTGTTAATCCTAAAATGTGCTCTCCCTTTAGAAGCTTATGAAGATTCTTCATCCCAACATGGGCTAGTCGGCGGTGCCAGAGCCAACCCATGTTAGTCTTAGCAATTAAGCAAGTGTCGAGTTCAGCTCTATCAAAATCTACCAAGTATAGCTGACCCTCTAACACTCCCTTAAATGCTATTGAATCATCACTTCTTCTAAAGACAGTGACACCTACATCAGTAAAAAGACAGTTGTAGCCCATTTGACATAATTGAGATACGAAAAGCAAATTGTAATCTAAAGAGTCTACAAGGAAAACATTAGAAATGGAGTGGTCAGGTGATATAGCAATTTTACCCAATCCTTTGACCAAACCTTGGTTTCCATCCCCGAATGTGATCGCTCTTAGGGGATCTTGGTTTTTCTCGTAGGAGGAGAGCATCTTCTTCTCCCCAGTCATATGGTTTGTGCACCCGCTATCGATGATCCAACTTGAGCCCCCAGATGCATAAACCTACAAAACAAGTTTAGTTCTTGATTTTATGTACCCAAATGGTTTTGGGTCCTTTGACATTAGATACAAGAACTTTGGGTACCCAAACACAAGGCTTTGACCCCTTGTGCTTGCCCCCAACATATTTGGCAACTACCTTGCCGGATTTTTTAGTTAAAACATAAGATACATCAAGAGTTTTAAATGAAATGTTATGATCATGTGATGCAATAGGAGTTTTCTTTCTAGGCAATTTAGCATGGGTTGATTGCCTAGAGCTAGATGTCTCACCCTTATACATAAAAGCATGATTAGGGCCAGAGTGAGACTTCCTAGAGTGAATTCTCCTAATTTTGCTCTCAGGATAACCGGCAGGGTACAAAATGTAACCCTCGTTATCCTGAGGCATGGGAGCCTTGCCCTTAACAAAATTAGACAATCTTTTAGGAGGGGCATTAATTTTGACATTGTCCCCCTTTTGGAAGCCAATGCCATCCTTGATGCCAGGGCGTCTCCCTCTATAGAGCATGCTTCTAGCAAATTTAAATTTTTCGTTTTCTAAGTCATGCTCGGCAATTTTAGCATCTAATTTGGCTATATGATCATTTTGTTGTTTAATTAAAGCCATGTGATCATGAATAGCATCAATGTTAATATCTCTACATCTAGTACAAATAGAAGTATGCTCAACGGTAGATGTAGAGGGTTTGCAAGATTTTAATTCTACAACCTTAGCATGTAATATATCATTTTCACTTCTAAGGTTAGAAATGTGAGCATTGCAAACATCTAATTCTTTAGCCTTAGTAAGCAATTTTTCATTTTCAATCCTAAGGCTGGCAAGAGAAATGTTCAATTCTTCAATCTTAGCAAGCAAATCAACATTATCATTTCTAAGATTGGGAATTGAAACATCACAAGCATTTGAATCAACCTTAGCAATTAAATTTGCATTCTCATTTCTAAGGTTGACAATTGTATCATGGCAAGTGCTTAGCTCTCTAGATAGTTTTTCACATTTTTCAACTTCTAGAGCGTAAGCATTTTTAACCTTAACATGCTTCTTGTTTTCCTTAATTAGGAAGTCCTCTTGAGAGTCCAAGAGATCATCCTTCTCATGAATAGCACTAATTAATTCATTTAGTTTTTCCTTTTGTTGCATGTTGAGGTTGGCAAAAAGGGTACGCAAATTATCCTCCTCATCACTAACATTATCCTCATCACTAGAGGTTTCATATTTAGTGGAGGATTTTGATTTTACTTTCTTTTGCCGTCTTTTGCCATGAGACACTTGTGGCCGACGTTGGGGAAGAGGAGTCCCTTGGTGACGGCGATGTTGGCGGCGTCCTCGTCGGAGGAGCTCTCCTCGGAGCCCCACTCACAGCACACATGGGCATCGCCTCCCCTCTTCTTGTAGTACCTTTTCTTCTCCTTTCTTCTCCCCTTCTTGTTGTCGCCCCTGTCACTATCACTAGATAATGGACATTTAGCAATGAAATGACTGGACTGAGCGGGGCTTGTAATCTTTTCCCCTCCTTTGCTTGAGGATTTGGCGGAAGCTCTTGATGATGAGCGTCCCTCATTGTCGAGCTTAGAGGCGTCGATTGGTTGTCTACTTGATGTAGACTCCTTCTTCTCCTCCGTCGCCTTAAATGCAACCGGTTGTGCTTCGGGCGTGGAGGGGCCATCTAGCTCGTTAATTTTCTTTGAGCCTTTAATCATCAATTCAAAGCTCACAAAGTTTCCTATCACTTCCTCGGGAGTCATTAGTGTATATCTAGGATTACCACGAATTAATTGAACTTGAGTAGGGTTAAGGAAAACAAGTGATCTAAGAATAACCTTAACCACTTCGTGGTCATCCCATTTTTTGCTCCCGAGGTTGCGCACTTGGTTCACCAAGGTTTTGAGCCGGTTGTACATATCTTGTGGCTCCTCCCCTTGGCGGAGACGAAAGCGACCGAGCTCCCCCTCGATCGTTTCCCGCTTGGTGATCTTGGTCACCTCGTTTCCTTCGTGCGCGGTCCTTAGCACGTCCCAAATCTCTTTAGCACTCTTCAACCCTTGCACCTTATTATACTCCTCTCGACTTAGATAGGCAAGGAGTATAGTTGTGGCTTGGGAGTTGAAGTGTTGGATTTGGGCTACTTCGTCCTCATCATAATCTTCATCCCCTACGGATGGTACCTATACACCAAACTCAACAACATCCCATATACTTTTGTGGAGTGAGGTTAGGTGATATCGTATCATATCACTCCACCTAGCATAACCTTCACCATCAAACGTTGGTGATTTGCCTAATGGGACGGAAAGTAAAGGCGTATGTTTAGGAATGCGAGGATAGCGTAGGGGGATCTTACTAAACTTCTTGCGCTCATGGCACTTAGAAGTAATGGATGGCGCGTCGGAGCCGGAGGTGGAAGGCGATGAAGAATCGGTCTCGTAGTAGACCACCTTCCTCATCTTCTTTTTCTTATCGCCACTCCGATGCGACTTGTGGGAAGAGGATTTCTTCTCCTTCCCCTTCCCCTTGTTGCGGGACTCTTCCGATGAAGCCTTCCCGTGGCTTGTAGTGGGCTTGTCGCCGGTCTCCATCTCCCTCTTGGCGTGATCTCCCGACATCACTTCAAGCGGTTAGGCTCTAATGAAGCATCGGGCACTGATACCAATTGAAAGTCGCCTAGAGGGGGGGTGAATAGGGCGAAACTGAAATTTACAAAGTTAATCACACCTACAAGCCGGGTTAGCGTTAGAAATATAATGCGAGTCCGAGAGAGGGCATAAAAACAAATCGCAAGCGAATAAAGAAGTGAGACACAAGGATTTGTTTTACCGAGGTTCGGTTCTCTCAAACTTACTCCCCGTTGAGGTGGTCACAAAGACCAGGTCTCTTTCAACCCTTTCCCTCTCTCAAACGGTCCCTCGGACCGAGTGAGCTTCTTTTCTCAATCAAACGGGAACCAAACTTCCCTGCAAGGACCACCACACAATTGGTGTCTCTTGCCTTGATTACAATTGAGATGATCGCAAGAAAGAATGAGAAAAAGAAGCAATCCAAGCGCAAGAGCTCAAATGAACACAACAATCACTCTCTCTCTAATCACTAAAGCTTTGAGTGGAATTGGGAGAGGATTTGATCTCTTTGGTGTGTCTAGAATTGAATGCTAGAGCTCTTGTAAGTAGTTGGAAGGTGGAAAACATGGATGACTTGAATGTGGGGGTGGTTGGGGTATTTATAGCCCCAACCACCAAACTTGACTGTTGGTGGAGGCTACAGTCGACGGGCGCACCGGACAGTCCGGTGCGCCACCGGACACTGTCCGGTGCGCCAGCCACGTCAGCAGACCGTTGGGGTTTGACCGTTGCAGCTCTGACCTGTGGGCCCGCCTGGCTGCCCGGTGGTGCACCGGACAGGCCCTGTAGGCTGTCCGGTGTGCCACCCGCGCGTGCTCTGCTCCTCTGCGCGCGCAGGCGCACATTTAATGCGTTGCAGTCGACCGTTGCGCGCGAAGTAGCCATTGCTCTGCTGTCACACCGGACAGTCCGGTGAATTATAGCGGAGCGGATTCCTGAAGCTGGCGAGTTCAGAGTTGCTCTCCCTTGGGGCACCGGACACTGTCCGGTGGTGCACCGGACAGTCCGGTGAATTATAGCGGAGCTCCTCTGAAAATTCCCAAAGGTGAAGAGTTGGTCGTCGAGTTCCCTGGTGCACCGAACACTGTCCGGTGGTGCACCGGACACTGTCCGGTGGCACACCGGACAGTCCGGTGCGCCGGACCAGGGTGCCTTCCAGGTTGTCTTTTGCTCTCTTGTTTGAACCCTTTTCTTGGTCTTTTTATTGGCCTATTGTGAACCTTTGGCACCTGTAGAACTTATAGACTAAAGCAAACTAGTTAGTCCAATTATTTGTGTTGGGCAATTCAACCACCAAAATCAATTAGGAAAGAGGTGGAAGCCTAATTCCCTTTCAGTAACAAAGGAAATTGTTTCAACCATGAAAAGCACCAAGAAGGTTTGGATCCCAAGAGGGAAGTGAGAAGTCCAAAGGACTTCGAGGAATTTGGAGACTTGGCAAAATTGGGATGTATATTATGGGATGCATCATATTGGATCGAGTCTATTTCCAAGTGGGTTAGTGAAAAACTTTGGACCCAAATTCACCACCCATGACTAAGGTAACTAGATTTATTGTATTTCCTTTTAGATATGCGTATCTATTTTCTTGTATCTAGTTTTTAACTTAAAATGTCTAGTTTTACGTGTGAAATTTGATTTTGATATTAATTGCATGAATACTAGGTCAATCATATGGTAGGAATGCTCGCTTTCAATTCATATTCTTTAGCAAGCCTACATGGTTTAAAATGTTTAGTTAAGCACGACACATAGCTTATTTAACATTTCTAAGTAAATGACACTAATGCTTCAAAGTTTGTATCCTACTAGTGGTATTCTCCAAATGGTGTCATTTTTACTCATATGTGCCAATGCACGGATTATGGATAATTTGACCCTCTTGGTATCAAAATCAAAGTGCAAGTCTTCTACAAGTATTCAAAACTTGTATGCACACTTTCAGGGGGAGGTTACTCTATAATCTAAGTCTTTGAGACTAATGTCTGTTTCCAAGTCTATTATGTGCAGTAGTCTCATTGAAGGAAAATGGAGTCCTCGGAGAAAGACAATAAGCTTCCACTGCAAATTTACAAGTATTCTCATGTCTCACTAGACTACAATTGGTATCATTTACATGTCTTCTCCAGTGTTTGATTAAACTATATTTCATATCTTAAGCTTCTCATGTTGCTATAAATGCATATGTTGTCAAAATATATCTTTTACCTATGCATAGGGAAAGTTAGTCTAATTAAACTAAAACTTGCATCTCTCTTTCTCATGTGTTTTTCCTAAGTAGAGGATCTCCGTCAGGGGGAGTACTTCTTCGTCTGTGACAAAGGGAGAGAATATTCTTTCAAAAGTGAGAACACTCGTTTAGGGGAGTAATCTTTTTAGAGGACAAGAATTATTTGCTTCCTATATGCTTTTATTGTCTTCCTTTCCGGTGGTTGTTGCCAAAGGGGAGAAATTTTAGGGACCAAAGCATGAAAAATATATCAAACACCAAACACCACCCTAATTTAAATTTTTAAAATCTTTGATCTTACAAGTGGTTTTTTGGTCTTTCAAGTATCTTTGGTCTAAAATAGGAAGTAAGTGAATTATGGAGTTAGGGGGAGGCTTAAGTCCATAATCTCACTTTAAGGGGACACTCATGCATCTTAGCAAGTAGATTGCATATCTTCATTAAAATGTTTGTAATATTTGCTTGCTTTGGTTGTGTTGTCATCAATCACCAAAAATGGGGAGATTGTATGGAAAATGGACCCCGGGCCATTTGCTAAAAGGGTTTTGGTGTTTGATGATCAACATAACCTGTGGACTAATGTGTTTTTCTAGTGTCTGTATTTATAGTTTACAGGATGCGAAGAGGATTGGACTAAAGCACTGAGGATGCAACACCTCAAAAGAAGACATAAAAGAAGCATAGAAGCACTGAGGAAAAGAAGCCCAAAAGAAACAGCGAAAAAATACATGAAGTGGGCAGTCAGCCAGCACACTGGTGGTGCACCGGACAATGAACAGTACATGTCCGGTGTGCACCGTACTGTCCGGTAGGACAACCCGGCAGTCTGCGCAGAGAGGCCCACAATGGGCGTTCTCGGGCTGTAGCACCGGACTGTCCGGTGTGCACCGGATAGTCTGGGTAACTGTCGGATCCAATGTTCGACTGCTACAGACCTCAACAGTCAGCTGATGTGGTAGGGCATCAAACAATGAACACTGCTTGTCCGGTGTGCACCGGATTGTCCTGTGCGCCCGTTGATAGAAAACTGCTACTTCTGTCTAACAACTATAATTGTGGGGGCTATAAATACCTTCAACCGACCATTTTAAGGTGTGGGAGCCGAAGCAACATACCAAGGCATATTGTAGACATTCCCAAGTATTCAAACACCCAAGTGCTTAATAGAATCACTCGGTGATCAGCGTAGGTGCTTTGCGAAGTGTTTAGGTTAGTTAGACCGCATTAGCGCTTGCTCTAGGTGAATACTAATTAGTTGAGTGAGTTTAGAAAAACCACACAACCCCTCGGCTCTTGCATGAGCCGTTGTAATTGTACTGAGTGGGGCGAGAGTCTTACGAGACCATGACAACCACGTTTGTGTCACGGCCGCCACTGTGTACCGGAGGGAACGAGGCCCGCGCGTTTTTGGCCGGAAGATCGATAGTGGAGACGGCGGGGAGCATCCGAGAGGAGCCAAAAATGGAGCACCACTTACACGTGGAGAAGGCTCGTGGCTCTCTACGGAGTTATTCGATCGAGGTGCTTGGCCCTCGTGTAGGCTACCTTTTGCGTAGGAGCACCAACGAGGATTAGTCGGAACCTTGTGTGGTTCTGGATACCTCAGTAAAAATACCAGCGTCATCCACGAGAGTTTGCATCTCTACTTTGCTCTTTACCTTCCGCATTTATATTAAGTATTTAAGTTTCAACCTTGTCTTTCTGGTTAGATTATTTAGGATTGAAACTTAGCCTTTGCGGTAGAGATAGCAACACTTAAACAAAACCTAGTTTGTACATTCTAGATTATGTATTTGCATAGGTTTTGCTCTAGGGATTTAATTGTGGCCTAGTTTAGAGAAAGTTTTTAGAAGTCCTAATTCACCCCCTCTTAGGTGTCATCGTTTCCTTCAATGGCGCTTTTGCCGCCCGTTTTCTCAACATCACACTTGGAAAACAATAGTTCACTGGTTATGTTGTTCATCAAACACCAAAATCAGTTCGTCAAATAGGCCGGAGTCCACATTCCCTACAGAAGGAAACAACAGGAGAGAAGGACAATGGAATTGGGTCGGATGTCTGCTATTGGCAGGCGAGTGCGAGAGGTCTGACCGAGCGTCGTGTAACCGTGTGTCGTTGAATAGCATAGGGAGCGGAAGGTAAGACCATCTCCAGCAGCTTACCTATACTCATACCCATATTCAAACTACACTATATAAACAGTGTAATCTGCAATATAAAGCGATGCAAAACGATGTTTTTAGTGATCATATAGGTGCAATGTACAGTAGTTCACCTATATGATCACAAAAAACACCTTTTGCACTGTAGATTGTATTGTTTGTAAAGTGTACTTTGAATATGGATATGAGTATGAATAATATGCTGGAGATGGTCTAAGGGATGAAAAGCAGCGAATCTCGCGTGCCAGCGACTATGCGTGCATGTGAAGGAATGGCATCGACATGCTGGCCCCTTAGCGAGAGGGAGGGCACAATTGTGGGCGTCCATTGAGACTACTTGATCGAATGCCCTTTGGGCCACCTGGTTCATCGTTTCCTCTTTTTTTCATTTTTAGGATTAAAATTTAAGTTTATTTTCAAATTCAAATTAAATGAAGTTCAAATCACTTCAAAATTTTATGAACATTTTAAATAACTAGAGAAACACTTTAGAAAAGTTTTGGCTCATTTCGTAGTTAGAATTTTAATAAAACATAATTTTATCCTTTCTCTAATAGGGAAATATATGTAATCTCATGTTTAAAAGGAAAAACAATCAAATTCATCTAGAAAACTTGTGACATGTGTTTGTGTATTTATAGTGGTTTTGTGCCATACAAAAGTAGGGTGTTAAAAAATGAATATACACAAATCATTAGAAACACAAGAGGCAAAAAATGAAAATCTAAAACATGAAAAAATCTCTTGTTGCTACATATGACATAGCAAAAAAGGCTAGTGAAGATCTTAGAGATGAAAACAAAATTTTCATCCACCCTCAAGGAGCTCAAAACTTCACTAAAAAGATCTTAGAGAAAAATATAATAAACTTGAGGGATAGACAAAGAGCTCAACACTAGATTTAGCTCATTTAAAGAAGAATACACTCATGTCAAAGTCAATCATAATAATCTTGTCATTGCATACAAACTCTTGTCCAGTGAAACACATGATGCTTCTTACCATAATGCTAAGATTGATATAGCTACATCATGTGATGATTTGATTATGGAAAGCATTGATCAAGGATATATTAGAAAAGGCAAGCCAGTGGTAGTGAACAAGTCACTTGATGATTATGAGAAAATCAATAATAAAATGAGAAACTCAAGAAATACTTGGAAAACCTAGCAATTAAGGGTAGCATTGTCATAGAGAAGAAAGTTGGTGATTAGTGAATTGATGTCAAAGGAGTTTGTGATGTCAATGATTGGAGCACTTACATTCATTCTTGGCTTTCAAGTCAATCAAACGAGATAAGGGAATTTCATCTCTCAAGGCAAGTACACTAGGGATTTACTCAAAAGATTAAAGATGGATAAATGTAAGGCAGACAAGATACCAATGCCATCAAATTGACATCTTGAGTTCTTGACCTAGATGAGGGAGGTAAACCAATTGATCAAACTCTACTATTCTATGATTGATGGCTTGTTATACTTTATTTTATTTAGGCATTACATCATGTTTAGTGTGTGTGTGTGTATATGTGATGTAATTCTGGTAAAAAGATTCATTAGGTACCATAAGAACACACAAGGCATGGGCCTTGGGTTGTCCCAAAGGAGCTAGTTTCCAACTCAATGGCTATTCTAATTTGTATTATATGGATTAGAAAATTGATAGAAAAGGCACTTCTGAAAGGTGTGATATGCTTGGTAGATCACTAGGTCATTGTCATATAAAAAATTTTGTTGCTTTATCAACTGCCGAAGTGGAATACATAGTCATTGGTGCTTGTTGTGCACAAATTCTTTGCATGAAAGGAATAAGTTTACATAACCCCAGCTTTATAAAACCAGACAAATAACCCCCTAAACAGTTTAAATTGACGGTTTTGATAACATGACACCGATTTAAAGTGGCACCAGTTTTGTCTTTTTCAGTTTTGTCATCTTATATATCCATAATTTATATAGTTTTATACAAAAGAAACGTAATTAGATATTGTATTCGCCCTAATTTTCCAGAAATTTTAGAAGTAACAGATTAAATGGTAAAAATAAGAACTACATAAAAAAGAGTTTAATAGTTTAGTCTCTGATTCATTTCTTATATTCTAAAGCTACCAATTTTACTAGAATTAAATAATACTATTAATAAACTACTATAATTTTGTTGATTTTATTAATCAAGTTAAGTAGTCTTTCTTCTAATTACTAACTAAATTAATTGTACATTTTTTTAAAAAAAAACATACCAACCAATAATAAAATCATCTCTAATTTTTACACAAACCTTCTCCTGGAGAAATTGATATACACAAATATTTTTAGAATTTTCTAGGAACTTTGAATCTGGACCCATAATTTACATAAATATTTCTGAGAACTTTATATATGTCTAGATATAAAGTTATAAGAAAATTTTTAAAATATTTGTATATGTTAGTTTAGATAAGAGAAAGTATGAGTAAAATTGGAGATCATTTTATTATTGTTTACTAGGTGTTTCTAAAAAATCAAATATAAAACCATTTTAGTTAGTAGTTAGAAAAAGACCAGTTAACTTGCTTACTAAAATTAACAAAAAATTATTAATTTAATAATAGTATTATTTATCTCTAGTAAATGGTTACCCTTATAAGATAAGAAATGAACTAGGGACAAAAATATTAAGGTTTTATATAGTTTTTTATTTTTACTAATTAAGTTGCTACTTCTAAAATTACAAAAAAATTAGGAAAATATAATATCTAATTATCGATTTTTGTGTAAGTTATATAAAATTTGGACTCAAGTAGAAGACAGAATTGAAAAACACAAAATTGGTGCCACTTAAATGAGTGGCACATCATTAAAATCGCTAACTAAAACTACCTACGGGGTTATTTGCCTGGTTTTGTAATATTGAGGAGGTTAAACAAACAATTTTGAAGGTGAGGTCATGAAGTAGACCACTATCTAAAGGTCAGTTGATTATGTAGACGTATTTCTTACGTGAAACAAACTCTTCTTGTCTATGATGTTGATCTAGAAATTATATCTCTTTTATGTAGACGTATATCTTACATTAAACTTTCTAATTATTTAGTCCAACACTATCGCACTAAACACATTGGCATCTATCATCACTTGTTTAGAGATCATGTAGCAAAAGATGATATTTTATTATATGGCGTGAGGACGAATGATCAACTAGCAGGTATCTTCATAAAACCATTAGATGAAGTTAGGTATTATAATTTGAGTAATGAGCTAAATATTCTCATTCTAAGCAATTTCGGCTAAACATGGGTCAAGTTAAGATAACCACCCAAAAGCATGTGAAAAAAATCTTGATTCAATCTCAAATTTGACAAGAAATAGATTTCAATTTCAAGTATTGCATTCCATAGCCATGGATCTTGATTTATAATTTTTTTCGTTAGAGTTCTGAGCATTTGCGGTGATTGGTCATCTAAAGAGGGAGCGTTCAACGCTCAAAATCATTGAAACCTCTATTGAATAGGTCGAGACATTGGCCAAGCATCTCGATCCCTCGAAAGGGACTGCTGCAGTGCACTGAGGATGAATTGGTCCTCGTCCACGGCTGCGTCCAGGCCATATTGACCGCCTGTGTGTCACCGTCCGTGGTGGTCGTGGTCACCAACTTATGGCAAAGGCCAGTGTGGTGTGCCATTCACGAATCATGCCATAATCACGGAACCATTTGCTGCTCGATCCAGACAGGCTAGCCGTGCATCTATGGTCCGGTCTTTAGAGAACAGAACCGCCATGATGATTGGTAGGGCCTCTTTTTTGTTATGGAGCCACTGAAGAACACTCCATTGGTAGGACCTCTATGGCTCTATGTTACGAGTCCTTTATCCTTTTGGGCAGCCCATCCAGGGACACCATAGAGTCACCAATCTTTCGGGACTAGTTTTAAAACTCTATTTTTCTAAGGGATTCTTATTTTCTTAAGGAAAAATGAACTAATTTCTCTCGTACAAATAGAAATCCCTACGGAAAATAGGGTTTCCAAACCCAAGTTAAAAATTGATGTCAATAGTGACCTCAAAATTTCATTGCGGTATGCCTAGAGCACCGAACGATTGGCATTCGCACCTTGGCTTCGAAAACGGTATGTTATAAATAGCAAAAATTCCTCCAGTTTAACGCATAGACCCTAAATAATTTTGATAGGAAACATGCACTTACCTCGCTCCGTTCCGTTCAAAAAATGAATGCAATTCTATAATACTGATAACAAAAGACTTGAAGTATTATCAACTTTACATAAAAAAATTAATATTTAGAACACTAATAGATAAAATATAGTACATGTTGGTCACCTTTTAATAGCGACGAAGCTAGAGTGAATCAGAGCAGGGTGCATGTGTCATTCATTGAGAGTGTATATTAATGATTTATAGGTCAGGGTAAAAATCTGGTCTAGATCATTGGTTTTGCAAAATTTTGTAGGTGTATATGCACCTTCTATTATATATACACGTAGCTTTGCCCCTGCCCCATAAAGCTCCTTTAGGGATCCGTAACATGACAACACAATTTAAGCGATAGCTCCTTCTTTCCTTGCCATTGCATGTGAAAAAGGAAAGAACAGAAGGGGCAAAACAATAAAAAATTAAATATGTGGTAACAATACATGGAAGAATAAACTAGAAAATGACATATTTGCCGATTTGTTTATTCTCTTTATTGTACATCTTTTCTAGTGTCATTACAAACATTGGAGTAACAATACAACTATTTGGACAAAGGCCAAAACATACCCCGGTCATCCTACAACTCGGTTGTGACTGACCCCATACTAATCTTGTCCACGAATGCAGGACACGAACACAATGAGGACAAGTCCTAGGGACAGAGACTCCGCCGAGTGTGTGAAATCCTCCTCCGATGGTTTTAGGGCTCTGCATGCCCCAGAAGGGCAACTAGGGTCAGATCCATAGCGAGGCCTTGGAGCCCTAGAGGTCAAAGACCCCTTGGGGTTCGCTCATAGCGGTTCCCTTCCCATGGCATGGACCATAAAGATCAAGGCGAGGACCTTGGGCTTAGTGAAGGGTCATCGTTATCCTCGGAGCGAATACGAAGGATGAGCCAATGGCACGATCACAAAAGCCCTAAGATAAAGGCATTCAGAACTCAGAGCTAGAGGACTAAGACAGGTGGCAGAGCCCAGGTGGGCCTCCAAGCATGCGAAGCGGGTCCACCTGTTAGCTACACATGCAGGTATAATATTTGTTGTAATTAGGCCTACGTCAGCACTATTTTGTAATTACTTTATTGTACACTATATTCCAATAATGTAGTATGTAACCAAGGGTGCGAATGTACTTTAGGCCCTAACCCTTTGGTTACCCGATAAATACCCTTTCCAGCTCTTGGATGGGACAAACTTGACAAGACATTGAGAACCCTAGTTCCCTGTTTCGTTGTGCACTATTGCTCTTTCGCTCTCGAGTGTTTGGGTCCACATGTTTGAAACTAACATTTGGCGCCCATCGTGTTTGCTTCGACAACCAATCCCATGCGACTATGATGCCTACCAAGAAGATGAACACCCAATCGCATGCCACCCCCATCGCCCAAGACAAAAAGGCAGTCTTCATCGACAATGCAAAAAATCCCAAGGTCACCTTTGCCATCAACCATCAGCTCATGCGAAGGCGGTCCCCGTCATCACCAACCATCCAGCAACAGAAAAAACCCCTTATTCTCGCCACAAAGAGCCAATCACTTACCCCACCCCTGAAGAAAGTGTCAACACGTGTAGTTCGAAGACTCTTGACCACATCCCTTTCAATCCCTAGAGCCACTCTTATAAAGCCAAAATGTAGCCCATCCTAACCAAGAACCAGCCGTCCAACCCGCACCAACCCGAAGACACCTTAGGTATTCATTCCTCCTAAATTCGACTTTGGTCCCAGAGCAACACAAGAGGTCGCTAGCCCCTAAACATAGGATCAAAGAGGACTTTGAAAATGAGTGTTCTAAAGTACCTACATAATATAGGTTTAGTTACAATACAACTTTGATTATAAAGTACCTTCGGAATGTGTGTTGAATATTCAAAGGTCAATGCAATGAGAGAACTTCAAAGGCAGAACCATTTGAGAGTGGTGCAGGTGCATGAGTCGCAAAAGGTGTCGTATGCATGGGCACATTTCACATATTTGTAGGGGCATGACGTTGTACACCTTTGTATGAAATTGCATCAATATCACAAACCTTGTACACAAAATCTATAAGACTATGAAGAGCATTTTTGTCTTTTTGTCTATGAGACATGTCATGTATGTTTCTTAAGCTCCTTCATCTTTATATAGCTTAGGTCAAATGAAGCCTCGCTCAATCCTTCTCCTCCTAAAGCAGGTGCTGATGCACCAATGGAGCTTCACACATTCCTTCGTCGGCCCGAAGCAAGCATGTAAATCCTAGATGACTTGTCCGAAATAGATCTAAAACAACAAGCTTCGTTATATGAGGGCATTCAACAAAGCCTTCTCGCCAATAGTACACTTGTTGAAGTCATACATGTTATAATATTTCTCTCAATTAAACTTAAAATAGTTTAATTTAACTAGGTTCCTTACATTATTTTTTGAGATGGAGCCTATCATAGTTTTTTACCCACAACAAGTAGATTTATAGGTGAGAAGAGTGTGATACCACTATTCTAATGGTCTTGCTCTAGCAAGCTCGAGAGAGAGAGAGAGAGAGAGAGAGAGAGAGAGAGAGGTTAGACTGGTTCGTGGAAGACCCCTATGTCCAGTATGGTGCTAAAGCCTTTGTTGCTTATTGAGAGTGTTATATGATAGAGTGCATAGCTCTCTTGCTTGTTTGACAAGTGTACATAGGGTGCTAGTTGGCTTTAGAGTTTAGATGATAGCTTAGCTACCTCTAAGTTTTCCACTGGGTTGGATTGGGTTTGTATAGGAGGCTTCATTCCCCTTATATAGTCGAAAAAGTGGGTGGTCGTCTTTACATGACAATTTTTGATGGGTATATTATTTCCCGCCTTTGGGTCGTAGGTTGTCTCCTACGCTCCCGAAGGCATGCCATCACTCATGTTCGCCCCAAGATCCTATCATTTCTTGTCTAACCTGACTAGAGGGCAGTTAGTCCTTCTAGAGGGGCATTTGTGGCCTAGGTGCATCCCTAGGGGAATTGTGAGTAGTTTTCCTTGGAGTTGTCTCCATCAATTTACATCTTGTCTGAGGCGTCTAACCGCCCTACACTCATTATGAGGCCCATTTGGCCTGCAGGTCATTGTTGTCTTTTGAGGAGCCGAGCGATTGGAAAACTACTTTGGGGCCTTTCATACTATACATGTTTTTACCCGGTGAACGTCAGGAGCGTGCGTCGAATAGTTGGAGGATCATGAATGTGTTAGCCTTTCATAGACGTTTATGGCACCTCTAGTATTTGGCGTTGTAGAGTCTTATCAGGATTTTACGGCCTAGGCTGACCTAGCTCAAAGTGGCTGAGGTCGAGGGACTTCTAGACAAAGAGCCAACTTTGTTGGGATCGCTATTGTCGGGTTTGACTTAGTTGGGGTGATCAAGTCAGGGGAGCTCTGGTTGGGACTAATGTGGTTAGGGTAATCAAATTAAGGCTGCTTTGGTCTAGGCCGACCTGGTCGGGATAATCAAGTCAAAGCTACTTTAGTTAGGGTTATGTTGTATGATGTTTTTTCTTAGAGCGGGCCTTTCAGTTTGTCTTTGGGTACTCCTAGTATAGGTACACATCAGAGGTTGTATCTATCTTTGTTGCTTCCTTAAAAGACTGCAGGAGTAGAAAACAACACAAGTTGACAAGGACACAAAAATACAACGAATGATGTGGTTTATACACGTAGTGTTTGGTTCTCGAGCGAGGTGATACTTAGCGGCTTTGTTCTAACTTTCATATTATTTGATCGAGGGAAGAATGAAACAAAGCAGCTAAAAAAGAGAATATTTCCTAATATATTGAATACTATCGCTTAAAAACAATCGAACTTTTTCGCACACGAATGTTGTTGTTCGAAGCCGCTCCCTGAAATGTGATAATTATATAACGTTTCAACCAAACATACGATGGAGCGGCTTGGTTTTATATAACCAAATAAAAAAGAGCACGACTATATCCTAACTTACAAATACGGAACATAACCATTATATATTATTAGAAACTAAAATGGAACCATCTCATCCAACTATACTTGACAACCAAATACTGCATTAAGGGGGTGTTTGGTTACCCCAAACTAAATTTTAGCCCCTATCACATCGAATGTTTGAACCTCCGTTCCGGGTATTAAATGTAGTCGGATTATAAAACTAATTTGTCAGCCGAAGATTAAAAGACGAGACGAATCTAGTCCAGTTGGTTGGGTCTATATTTCATACTCCTATTTGAAAGTCAAACGCTTGATGTGACCCGGGCTAAACTTTAGCAGGGGCAACCAAACACCCCCTAAAACTTTCACCTATCCGACCATCGCCCAGAAACCCAGCAATGCAAGTACAACGCGTGCCGTCGGGGAGAGGGAGACGCTGTCCGTCTCTGCCCCCCGTGACATCTGCCTGCCTGACGGCGTCGTGTCGCTGGACGTGCCGCCGGCGTGCGCTGGAGGGCTTGCGGCGGTCCCGACGGAGAGGACGAGCTTGCCCATAGCAGCCAGGTTTTCGGGGGCCATGGCGTGCGTATCGGGCACTCCTCTGGTGACCGAGGGCCCGACCTGCCACACCTGGTTCACCACTTTGATGCTCTTGTCCAGCTGCAGCGTGGCGTACAGCCGGATCCTCCCGCCACTGGCCACATCGGCGGCGAGGCCGGCGGTGGGGAACGCGATGGGCGTCGAGGCGGCGCCAACCGCGTAGCTGGTGATGTTGTAGGTTCTGACGGTGGGCACGGATGAGGAGGCGCCAGGCACGAGGGCCAGCAGCGCTTGCGTGCCCACCATGCCGTTGCCAGTGGGGTTGATGCCCCAGGCCACCCACCCGCCGGGCGCTGCCGGCACGGCCACGAAAGCCAGCGACAGCGACGGCCCGGACGCGTAGTCGTAGTAGGTCCAGTGCAGCGCCGCGCCGAGCTCCGGGAGGTCCTGGCACGTCACGTAGGTCTTCCCTGATGGGAAGACCTCACTGGCGCACGCGGACATGACCGCCGGCAGGGCCAGCGTGAGCAGGAGCACCACAAGCTGGTGAACCGTCGCCGAAGCCATGAACAGTTGACGCTGATCCTCTGACTGCTTCAGTTCAGCAGCCGCCGCCTCTGTTACTGCTAGCTGCTGCTCTGTTCTACTATGCTAGTGCGTGGGCTTAATTCGATTGGATCAGGCGTAATAATGCTGTGGCGACAACACAAAAGTATCTCGAGTGCCGATCCCATCTCATCACTAGCAGATTGCGACGTCCAATCAAGTATCAAAGGCTGATTGATGTCTAGATGGATACGGTGAGAGCACGTTGACACTGGCGTCAACACAAGCACAGAAGAAAACTTACGTTGAATTTTTCTTTTCGGCCGCAAACCAAATATGCCCCGAGGTCTTTGGATCCGTGCTAAATAAGTTACTGTAGATTTGTTCGGAGTTAAAACAGTCTAACTTCGATCAAATTTATAGTTGGGGTTGCGCCTTTGCCTAAGTTCTTCAAACCCATCAATGTCATCTATCTCCGTACTTGTTTCATAAACAACTAAATAACCTTCATCAGAAAAAATAGGTAAAAGCTTCAGGGCAGAAGACGAGGGACAGAAATGAAGCGCCACAAATTAATCGAAGAGAGCGTGTTTGGTCTGCCGGATGGAGTGGTCCTGCAGTTTCTTGAGTGAGCTGAACCCGCGTGCTAGTCTTTTATTAAAACAACGCAGTGATGGACAACATCATTCCGTGATTTAAACCAAACGCTGATATAGGCTCGGACGCAGGTCTAGATGACTCCGGAAGCAGCTCAACCTGGAAACCAAACACTCCATAAGAGTAGACGAGGGAGAGAAATAAAGCGCCACAAATTAATCGAAACAAGTAACTAAGGGTGTCTCCAGCAACGTCCCTTAAATTTTATCCTCTAAAAATATCCCTATTCCTTTACAACACACTCTAAAATATTTAGTCCTCTATATATTCCTCGTTTCCAGCAGCATCTTCTAAATTCCATCATTTATATCCATTCTCTACACTTTTTTCTTCCATATTTACAAAAAAAATCAAAACTGTATTTTCTCACAAAAAATTGAAACCTTTACTGTCGGGTACCATAATCAGGGGTACCCCGATAGTCCTAAAACATGGCTGGAAAAACATCTTTAAAAAGACCGGTAAGCGCGGATCAGAGTTAAGAACCTTGTCTGCCAAGGGACGTGATCCCGTCTCGCCCAAGCCTAGCCTCGGGCAGCAGCAGTAGCCCCGTACAAATTCACGGCTCGCCCGAGGGTCCCCCGAGGCGGTGGGCGCACCCCCGACTCGTCCGAGGTAAAGCTCGGGTAAACTTTGTCGTATAGCGGCCTCGGCCAAAACCACCTTGCCGCCGATCGTATCACGTGCGCATTTAATGCGAGAATCGCCTGGCACCTTATCCTGACACGCGCGCCTCAGTTGGCAAGGTCGAAGTGACCGCAGTCACTTCACCCATTTACTGACCGTTCTGACGGGATGACAACGCTATTCACCCCGTTCCCACCACTATGCCAACCACCAAGGTAAGACTAACAACAGTAAGTCACCGCCTCTCCCGAGTTTAGCCTCGGGCGCCACAGGGAGCTTCGCCTCGCCCGACCCTAGCCTCGGCCTCGGGAGGGGTCGTCACCATGTCCTACCCAGGCCTCGGCCTCAGCTCCGGTCTCGGGAGGAGGTCTCCGCCTCGCCCGACCTAGACCTCAGCCTCAGCCTCGGCCTCGGGAGAGGTCTCCGCCTCGCCCGACCTAGGCCTCGGCCTCAGCCTCGGCCTCGGGAGAGGTCACCGCCTAGCTCGAGATGGCCTCAGACCGACTACATGAGCAGGGAAACCAACATTATCCTACCCCTAGCTAGCCCCCTCAGGCTACGAAGGAACAAGACCGGTGTCACATTAAATTACTCCAGTAACAGATAATGATGATCCCCGGCATGCGCTCATGACGTCGACTATCCTCAAGCTCTTTACGAAATCAAAGGAACATCAGCAGGACCTAGGGCTGTACCGCCAGCCACGATTCTACAGGGCTCAAGCACTTCTCCGTCGGCCACGATAGCACACAGCTACACCCCCATATGTACAGCTGGATCACCTCCTTGTACCTATAAAAGGAGATGCCCAGGGCCTTCCCACGGAGGACGGCGGGGGACAACGGAGATGGACTCGCTCAAACATCGAACTCCTCTTCGCAACACTAGGCCTCTCAAGAGACCTGGGACCCGTTCCCTCTCTCACGAAGCTTGTAACCCCTACTGCAAGCACCCCGGTGCAAGATAATATAAGCCTCATCCCCCTCTTGTGTTTCATCTCGCATCAATCCATCTGGACAGGGACACGCGGCACAAAATTCACTAGTCGGTTCGGTTGAGGGTCCCCCGGGTCTAAAACACCGACATTTACAAATTCAAATTATTTTTTATTCATATTAATAAATACCTTTTACAACGGCGGCGTTTCCTTTTTCCCGTCCCTGTGCCTCTGGTCGACCAGGTTGGGCCACGCGAAGACCAGAGCAGTGCCGCCGCCGATCTCCTGTGCATCGCGGCAGCCAACCACCTAAACGCCGCTGCAACTGAGCTTCTCCGTGCTCGTGGTGCTCCTCCCTAGCCGAGCTCCTTCACTCTGTCGCATCCGACCTTCTCCGCGCTGCTTACCAACGACGCCGTCATTGCCTACCCCAACCTCCGCCATGTCCTGGAGCTTCAGCTATAGGACACGCTCGTTGTCGGCGATGCCCTCACCGTAGCTGCCTACTCGCACAATCTGGTGTCCTAGTGGCAAAGCCGCACTCGGTTGACCAGATAGCACGTGCACAGTGATCCGCCAAGAATAGCTTGTGCAAGTACCGACCACTATTTTATCGGAAGCTTTACAGTTCGTTGTTGGACGCTATAGAGGAGGTTGCGCTCGCCAGATTTAGGGTATAGAACGGTCTAGAGTTCCTTGTTAGAGAGAGTCTAAGAGACGGATGAGAACTTGAGCAGCATGCCCAACGTGGCTTAAGGAGAAAAGGTACCATAATACCCTCGACGGGCTCTATAGGTTGTATGTATAGAACTTGGGACATAAATGTAATTTCATAAGAAGTTGTACGCCGAGCCAATCCTATAAATAGGGATACAGTGCCCATGCAGAAGTCGGGTTGCGGTTCAAGTGCTCATACATTTTCGAGTCCTCTGAGCCTTAAGATTCTAACTTCTTCAGACACTCATCAAGTGCCTCAAAGGTATATTTGTAATTAACCGTTGATCGAGGAAAAAGGATAAAAGTTCAAGTTTATGACTAAAGGGACTACAGACGTCTAAGAGGAGGGTGAATTAGGACCTCCAATTTTATCACTAATGTAGGACACACATAATTGTACTAAAAATACCTATACAAATAACTTAATCAATAATGTGCAAACGATGTTTTGTCTAAGTGTTGCTCTCTCTACTGCAAAAGAAGTCATCCAACCTAAGTTCGAATCCTATATTCTAAACTAAGAACAGTAAAGATTGCAACTTGAGTAAACAATGTAAATGTGGAAGCTTAAAGACAAAGGTAGAGATGCAAACTCCCATGAATACGCCAGTATTTTTACCAAGGTATCCAGAACTGTGCAGGGTTCTGACTAATCCTCGTTGGTGCCGCTACGCAAGCGAAGCCGACACGAGGGCCAAGCACCTGGTCCAGTAACTGCTTAGGGACTCACGAGCCTTCTCCACGCACAAGTGGTGCTCTGCTTTTTGCCTCCTCTCGGACGCTCCTCGCCGTCTTCACTATCGAGTTTTCGGCCAAAACGCCACGGGTATCATTCCCTCCGATACACGGTGGCGGCCACACCACAAACGCAGTTGGTGTGGTCTCGCAAGATTCTCGCCCCACTCGGTACACTATTACAACGATTTGCAAAAGAGCAAAGGGTTTTTCTAACCTCACTCAATCAACCAGAACTAAACCTAGAGCAAGCACAATAGCGGTCTAACTAATCTAAGCACTTCGCAAAGCACCTACACTAATCACCGAGTGACTCAATTAAGCACTTGGGTGTTTGTAGCTTTGGATATGTCTCACTTGAGTTGGTAAGTTGCTTGGGTTCCCACAAACTCAAATGGCCGACTAGGGGGTCTTTATAGAGCCCCTATCCCAATGTAGCCGTTGGAGGAAAGTGGCTCTGTTTACGTCGCACCAGACCGGTCTGGTGCGTCACCGCACCATGGATTCAGTGCCTCCATGTCAGTTAGCCATTGGAAAACCTGACAAAATTTCTACGCTAGCAGAGGTCCGGTGCAATGGACTGGCGGTCTGGTGCCTAGGTTACCATTGGACTAGTCTATAACACCCTGAATTTGGGGGTATAAAATTTCTTCTCTAATATCTACCAAATTCAGTGTTACCTCTCTTCTCATCTCTATAGATTTCCTTTTTCTTCCCTTTTAATAGAGCTTTGGTTATTTATTTGGGAGATGTATTATTTCTTTAGTATATTAAAACCTAGGGGAGACATGAAATGTTGCATCATGCTGATCCTAAACTTTGTTTTTGGTTGATGCACATGTTTGAAATATTAAAATTTGAATTTTTGGTTTGGTTGGATTTGAATTCAAAAGAGAAATAAAAAAGAAAAGGAATTAGAAATTCGGAATAAAAGGAAAACAGAAAAGCAACCCAACATATCTTTCCCTTAGCCATTCGGCCCACCAGGCCTAGCTCGCGTCCACTCACACCCGCCCCCTCTCTCCCTTTGCTAGGTGGGCCCGACCTGTCTGCTCCCCTCGCCCTCACGCGCGCCCCCGCTCTCCCTAAACGCAGTGGGCCCGGCCCATCAGCGCTGAACCGTTTCCCCCTCGCGCGCGCCGGTGCCTCTGTGCCCTAGGCCCACGCTGTCAGTCCCACCTTCCCCGCAAACGCCTCTGACCCCCACGCGCACGCACACCGAGAAAGCCAGCCACGTCGCCTACCCACACCCCTAGCTCCCTTTTGAGCCCCGCCCGCACCCGCTCTCGCTCCTCTGCCTCATTTCACCTGCTCTAAACTTCTCTCGCGCTCAGCCACCACCGCCCGAGCTTGCTGGAGAAGCGCGCCCACCGCATCGTCTGCCCGAAGCTCCAAGCGTCGTGTCGAGCCTCCCCGAGCACCGTCCCGAGGTAAGGAACCATCCTTGTGCCCTTCCTGCCCTGATTCCTTTCCCTCTACGGCGAATTTGCGCTCGTCGGAGCTCTACCGCGCTGGTTCACCGCACCCGCTTGGCGTCTGGCCGATTCAGCCCCGCCTCATGCCGTGCTTTGGCCCCAAGCGTCCCTCACCACTCACCGGAGCTAGCGCTGGCCTCGACGCACCCGATTCCCCCTCCCCACGACCAGTATCGCTCGCCGGAGTAGCCTCGACCCGCCCGGAGTGGCCCCTCCACCATCCACTCGCCCCCAATCATGTTCTCACATCTGGAACCCCTCCATCGAGTTTGTTGGGCCCCCCTCACCGGTCCTGGCCAACTCCGACAACCTCAGACCCCCCGGAGCCCACGCCTAGGGCTAGACAAAAAACTTGTGGCTCGGTAACTCGCTCGACTCGACTCATTAGTGACTCGACTCGACTCGGTTCGTTTAAAATGAGTCACGAGCTGAGCTAACAATTTAACTCGGTTCTTAACGAGCCAAACTCGAGCTGGCTCGTGAGTTACTCGCGAGCCAAACGAGTTGTACATCACTGCTAATCTGCAATGGCCCAGCCCAGTCCCATATGGAGCAACCGAGCAGCCTAGCCACACGGCCCACACAAGACACGCAATAACGCAAACGCAACACACTCACGAAGTCAACCTCTCAGTGGCTTGGCCGCTTGGGCCGTTCCACGTTGGGCGATTGCGCAGGTCAGCAGGTGCGCGTGCGCCGTGCGCTTGGCTTCTGGCTTCTCCCTCCCTCACCTTCTCGGCCTCTCCTTCTCTCTCCCCAAAACCTAAACCCTAGAGCCGTCGGCCACCGCGGTCCGTGGAGCAGAGCAGGCTGCAGCGCCGCCGCGCCGGTGTGCGGCGTGTGCCCTCCACCGTCTACCCATCTGTTCAGCAGTCCAGGCCTCCGTCGTCTGTTTGGCAGTCTGTTCTTCGTCGTCTGCTCGTATTCCTCGACGGCGCCCTCGCCCTGTTCGGCTGTTCGGCGCCCACTTGCCCATCGCCGGTCGGCGGCTCGCCTCCATGGAAGCCCAAGAACCGGATGGGCATGAAGGTCATTTGCGTCCGCCAATACCACGAAGTTCCAGATCAATGATCAAGCGCACGAGCACGAGGAAGCTTGTGCCAGCAGCTAAGAAGATTTCAGCGGCTGCTAGCACTGCACCTTCATCATCCACATCTCGTTGTGGTGCTGTCTCTATATCTGTAGAAAAGGTATTAATGTATGATAAATTTCAATATTTCATACATGAATAACTTTGATTTATGGAGATGTAGATACATGTCTCTGTATCTCTGTATCTGTAGAAATGGAACTATTATGAACTATAAGTCTATAATTGGTGGCTGCATGTATTTCAATATACAATTATTTTTTGTTTGTTTAAGTGAATGAGATGGCTGCTATTTTGTAAATAGTTATATCTAATATTATGTATGATTGTATGTATGGTTGTTGGCTTTATGGCTTATGACAACTTTGATAACGAGCTGGCTCACGAGTTAATCGAGTCAGACCGAGTTACCAAACGAGCCGAGCCGAGCAGCTTCTCCAGCTTGTTATCATAACAAGTCGAGTCGAGCTAACTCGATATCATAACGAGCCAACTCGAGTCGAACCGAGCCGAGTCGAGCCAGCTCGATATCCAGCCCTACCCACGCCTGCCTCATCTCCGGCAACTTCACCGCCGCGGACAAAGCAACGCCGGTCGCCGTGCCGTTAACCCCTCTGGTGCCTGATCCCAACCGTTGAACCCTGATCCAGCGGTCCAGATCGCTGGATACAGCTTCGCGTGGGTGTCTGTAACATCCCAGTTTTTTATCCCAAGGTTAGAAACCCTAAACTCCAAACCTCCCCCATTATTCCTCTTAAGATCTCATCTCAGGAGAATTTCATTCATCATATGCATACACCATGATTGCTAGTAGCACTTCACCTATAGTATTTCATTTTGGCACCTAGGAAACATAAATGAATATTTGTATAAGGGACAAAAGGAATTAAGAAAAATAAGAAGAGAAAATAAAAATAAAAAGGAAAAATCTTCCCCCTCCTCGGCTGGGCCGATTCCGGCCCACCTTCTCCCCCCTCTCTCTCGCGCGCCTGCGCTCTCCTCCCTCCGCTCTCGACCCACCTCGGCCCACCTTCTCCCGCACGCCCGCTCTCGCGCCCCCCCTCTCTCGCTGCCGCTCGACCCCACTCGTCAGCCATGCTCCTCCCCGCTCTCTTGCGCCCGCTCTTCCTCTGACAAATGGGCCACTCCCATCAGCCCTTTCTCCTCGCCCGTGACCTCACCGGCGCAATCCCCGCTGACCACCACCCTCCCTCTCTCTCACCGCCATTACTCCTGCGCCAGTGAAGTTAGGCACCGCTCCGCCCCCCAGTTCACTATGCTCGCATCCCTTCACGGCAGCCCACCTCGAGATGTCTCATCCCCGGCGCTGTGCGCCATCATCGCCGCCGATGTGCACCTCGTCGGCGCTAGCTGGTTTTCGGTCGTTTCCCTCCCTGGGCACCTATAAAAGGGACCGCCTAAGCTCCACCTCTCCTCGCACCGGCCTCGACCACTCCCCCTCCCTTCCCCCAGACTCAATAAAGCTCGGCGCCGCCGCCTCCCTCCGCTCTGGTGAGCTCTCCCTCCTTTCTCTAGTGGCCTAGAGTCAAATTAATGTGGTTCACAAGCTTCACCACTTCACCACGAACACGGCACACCATCCTTCTTCACCTATCGCGCCCCGTAGGCCTCACCAGCGACCTCGCCGCCACGGGAGCCCGCCACCTCACCGTGGATCGGCCGTCCTAAGCCCCCACCGGCCAAATTGACCCCGCCACCGTGACCCCCTACCCCCGCCCGTGCTATGCCACCACCCTGACCACCTAGAACCGGATCATTGGCGGAGAACCGCCGTCGGACCACCAGCAGCCAGTTCTTCCTCCCCGTGGATGGACCGCCGTTCTCCCCCCTGACATTGTTTCCCTCTCCCCTCGCTGGCATGTGGGCCCGCGCCCACGGCGCTATCTCCGTGTCATGTCTGTTGGCGAGCCGTGATGGGCTGGCTGGCCGCGCGCGCTCGGTTGGGCCGAAATCCCCCCCCCCGGCCCGTTTAACCAAGAAATCCTTTTCTTTTTCCTTAATTCCTACTTGATGTTTATTAGCCAACAATGTTTGATGTATTGTTATTACCTGTTTTTGCAAGGCGAAGAGGGGTCCGACCCTCCAGAAATCGTAGCTCCAGAAGTAGGGCAGGAGCCCAACCTCCCGGAAATAGAGCTTTCGTGCCAAGAGAGCTTCGACGAAGGCAAGTCCATTCTATCCTTGATGCATGAAATACCTACTCTTTCTACCACTACCTAAGCCGGGATATGGGTTGGGTTCTATGCATTGTGAGTCGAGTGATAGCCTGCATTAAAAGAATATATTTTGGGTACAAAATGTGGGTTGAGCCAATGGTTTTTCTAAAAAGAGAAATGTTTTCAAAGGGTGTATGATGAAGGGTATTCACCCTTATCACCAACTGAGAGGGATGGTCGGGGACTCCCTGGTTTAGGGAAGGGCCTAAGGTGTGAGCTTGAAGGATTGTCCCCTCATATAAGGACCGGTTTGTCATCCTTCACTACCTGTACTGATGGCAAGTACAATCACTCGAGACTGTATGGGCAGTCACTCAATCTGAACTTGCACGGTCCGAACCCCAGGGTTATGACGTCTGGGGAGCACCGGGAGGCTAAGGAAGGGGAATGTTTTGTCCGGTTTGGGCATGGTGGTGGCCTTGTTCCTTCAGGTATAATCCTTAAGGTAAGGACGTGCAAGGAAGGAAATAGCTTTGGATTCGGGTCTCATTGACCATGAGACCGCTGAGCCGGACTAGTGGGTAAAGTGTACACCTCTACGTAGAGTTTAAAACCTATTCGAATAGCCCGTGCCCACTGGTATGGACGAGTCTGGTGTGGTATGACAA